>CM042138.1:23378224-23478046 GCA_023376005.1 Doryteuthis pealeii | reverse complement strand
CGGATCATTTTTGTCTAGTGTATATATATATTATATATATATATATATACGTTGAAAAATTTATTTCTATATTTCAAAATAATTCTAAATAGAATATTGTATGTGTAAGCAAATTCCTTGTGTCACATCCTGGTCGTGTGGAGGGGTTGTTAGATATATGAGAAACAGTTAAAATACCCTTCGCATTCTGTAGGTGATGACAGCATGGCGGTTAAGGTGTCTGACTGACACTGAACCGATCAGATTTCAATCCCAGCTGTAAGTAGCTTACAAATGTCTAGCCACACTGAAGAGACTTGATAATTCGAAACAGGTGTCTGGGGATGACTATATATATATATATATGTTGAGTAGCTAAGACATAAATCAACAGGGTTTAGTAACTGTCAGTTTTTCATCTGGTTAAAAAATTAAGCGCCATTGACTTTATGTCTTCACTATCCTAACTTTAATACACATGCTCTATCAATGATATTAAGCACTCTTTACTTATAAATAAAGAAAATAACTGAAAAATTTTAATTTTTCAGTTGACTGTTATTATCTCAAATTTAAATATAACTTAATTTACATATAAACCAGAAATGAAACAGACAAAATTGGCTACAATAAACAATTAAATCATTTCTCAACAGAACTTCACAAAGTAAGATATCCATTTAATTCTATTTGGTTTTTGATTTTTAAGTTTTAATTTCTTATCATCTTCCAATATTTTCATATGTATTATATTAATGCTTCAAAAGAGTCCAGTAAAAATTAAATTAAAACATACAATTTCTCTTAAAAAGCTTCTTTTTGTAATATTTGCAGAGTACCGTCCCGGCCTTTGCCTCAAAAACCAGTAGCCGGTGGCTGCTGAAAAAAAAACACCAGTTACAATCTGTAGCTGAAACAGTGTCACTTGAAAAAAAAAACCCCAACCAACTTAGGGCATTTTTCCTGAAAACCCAACCCCAACCCTAACCTAACCAAACCCTACCCTAAACCCCCCTATATATACAGGGTGACCCAGAAAAAACAGAGCCAAAATTATTTATTCATTTTCCCATTAAACTAACCCTAAACCCCAGCCCCAACCCTAAACCTAACCGTAACCCTAGCCCTAGTTTTTTTCAAGTGACACCTCTTTGGCTACAGACTTCAATCGTATCTGTGTGTTTTTTTCAGCAGCCACCGGCAAGTGTGGTTTTTGAGGCAGGAGGCCGTGACGGAACTCCGCGAATATACCCTTTTTTTCCCCTTGAGAGAAATTTTTAGAAAATTTTTTTTTTCATTAATTCTAACTAAATAATTTAGAAGCATATGCAAATAAGTATGTTATCAATATTTAATCAATATTATATATATATATATATATATATATGAGGTTAAGTAAACAAACAAATGGTTTTTTTTATATGGCTTTAAGCTGACAATTTTTGGAGGATATGTGCTTAATTGAAGTCATACCTAATTTTGAAAATTAATTAGTTAATAATTAATGAATTTAGGCGGGCATATATGTTCAAATGTAAGGCTAAACAAATCGAGAAAATTTCAATCCTGAATGTACATTTCGACCTATTAGGTTCATCAGCAAGGTTATAGACATGGGAGACTGCTCCGTGTGTGACTCGAAACCTCGAACTGTCAAGCTGACAAGCGAAGTCTCTAACCGTTACACTAGCTTGCCATTTCCACATTCTTTGTTGTTTTGAAACTTATTTATATTCCACTTTTTATTGACTTGCTACACGACAGTATGATGTTAAGTAAACAACAAATGTGTTTATTTTTATATGGCTTTAAGTCAACAATTTTTGGAGGATAATTGAAGTCATACCTAATTTTGAAATTAATTAGTTAAGTTGAGGTTTCGAGTCACACACGGAGCAGTCTCCCATGTCTATAACCTTGCTGATGAGACCTAATAGGTCGAAATGTACATTCAGGGATTGACATTTCTCGATTTGTTTAGCCTTACATTTGAACATATATGCCACCTAAATTCATTAATTATTAACTAATTAATTTTCAAATTAGGTATGACTTCAATTAAGCACATATCCTCAATATATTTATATATAATATATATATATATATATATATATTATATGCATGTTTTTTTATATAAGTACCTATTATTTTAGTCATCACTTTTTATCATACATCTAAATTCATGTGGGAAAAGTTTATTTTTTTAGATTTTATTTCTTTTTATAATGCCGATCAACATTTGTGGGTTATTTGTAGAAGAACAGTTGTGGTACTATTTAACCAATAGTTGTGTGGGAGATAATGATGACTGGAACTCTCTTACTACAAGGTTATAGTCCAGTATGTTAGCCCTTTGTCATGGGGACTCCTCCTCAGAGTGAAAGTAAAAAAACGAATTACTGATAGCAACAATGAATATCCTTATTGATAGTTTGCAAACATAATCTGCCAGCCACAAGTATTTAATTTTAATGAATTAAATATTATCTTCAATTAGAAAGACTAATGAAATTAATAAGAATGCATATAAAAAAATTACACGTATTTCATTTTATTTCAATGCAATACTCCACTTTGGCCCTATCTTGGGCTAACGGGCGGCGAGAGGCCCCGCCGATCAATCGGCTGGTTACGTCAAGCCCTAGCACCTATATGATTTTTCCAACCCTATTGCCTTATGGCAAGCCTAACCCTTTTTATCATATGGGTACTAGAAGGCGGTGGCTGTGGGTCTACATGTCCTGGAATGACGTTAAACTCTATCTGATGGTGAGGTTCCAGTTTTGGAGGTTTGGGGAATGTGGAGCACCCCTTCATCACCATTGCTCCCTGGTCCACTCTGACCCAGAGTGGTAGTACCTGTTAGGGTCCATCTATGGTTACATAGAAAAATATATTATTAAAAATTGTATTATCCATTAAGAAATTGATATTATTTCGAAATTTTATCGGCATTAAATGACCACTGAGGTTGATATGCCGTAAAACAAAACAAACCAAATCAAAAAAAACTTTTATTTCAAAATAAAATTGTACATAGGCTTGTCAATAAACAGATTCAAAAAACATTCTCATTTTTCTTTGTCTCTGTTTTTGAACAGTAGAGATACCCTCGCTATGGAACAGTTAAGACAACATTTTACTTTTTATCATCTCATCGACAAGTAAAACTATTCTCATCTTTGTAGCCTTTTCATGTACTGCTTGTTCATAGAACAATATGGCGTAAGTAACTAAGTTTTTAATTTAATGAAAGACTAACAAAAAAAAAGTAAAGTCGTCAGGGTGCCTAAAGTCAGTATCAGCCAGAGAGCGAGGGAGTCTATCCCCTTTTCACTAGCGCTAGACCAAGGAGATTGTTTTGGCATCTGAGGTGGAGCACCAACCTACCATCAGTTTCTTACTTTACCGGACAGATCCCTGTGCTACTCATATGTTGAGTTGTTGAGGGCAGTATCAAACCAGGAACCTTGTGGTCCTAGCTGGACACTCTACTGATTGAGCTAAACTAACCCCTCAGATACACTTATTCTAATTATATCTTAATTGGTTTCTATATAAAATCATTCCTAGGATTTATTTTAATACGTTTGAGAATGAAACAATAATTTTTAAAAATCAATAACACCAAGTAATTATTTATTAATCCCAGTTTTGTTAAAACCAGTATCCAAATTATTCATACCATGTACTTTTTTTTTTTCAATAGATCACTAATTAGGACTGAGCCTATTCTAGTAGTGCCCACCCCAAGCGAGAGTTTGAACAGATTCTCCTAGACTGGTTGCCTAACCAAGGTTGAAGAGCCCAGTCTGTCCTACTATTTACCCATAGCTGGAGGAGAGTAGTTGGGTTCATACCTTTCCCAAGGGTATTAGCACTATATGAACTGTAGCCTCATCCAGGATTTGAACTCAGGTCAACAAGTCCATTTCTATGACTCTAACCATTAGACCACGCACCTCCAACTTATATGAACTACTCTATATATGTATATGTACTCTTACTATGTAGACATTTATTTCTAAGTCATATATAACACACATTGCAGGATTTTTAAACAAATACATGATATAGGCTGTTTTAAAAACAAATCTATCTCTGCTCGTCATTTATAGAGATTTGTTTGTTTGTTTTGTTTTACGGCATATCAACCTCATTGGGTCATTTAATGCCGATAAAGTTTTGAAATAAATCAATTCTTAATGGATAATACAATTTTTTTATAAATACATTTTTTTATTTAACCCATAGATGGGACTCTAACAGGTACTACCACTCCGGGTCAGAGTGGACCAGGGAGAATGGTGATGAATGGGGTGCTCCACATTCCCCAAACCTCCCAAAACTGGAACCTCACCATCAGATAGAGTTTAACGTCATTCCCAGGACATGTAGACCCGCAGCCACCCCTTCTAGCACCATATGATAAAAAGGGGTTGGGGCTTGCCATAAGGGCAATAGGGTTGGGAAAATCATATAGGTGCTAGGGCTTGACTGACCAGCCGATTGATCGGAGGGGGCCTCTCGACCACCCATCTAGCCCAAGATAGGGCCAAAGTGGAGTATTGCATGTCATTAACTGCTTATCCACCTGGCTCTATCCTAGCATCACGGGTCGCCACCCACGGCCAACAGGTGGCCCCATTGGGGGAGTCACCCTCTGCAGAGGTGCAGTCGGTGCATTCTAAGCCCCAGCCGACAGGGCGGCATTTATAGAGACATCATTAATAAATATAATTGTTAATTAAGGTTAGATAATGATTATTTGATAATAATTCAGAATCAAATTAAACCAATGACTGGGTAGAAGTATACAGAGGTGTAAAATCCCCCCGTGGTTGTAGGTAGCTTAAGGATGGAATCCTGTGGCGGAGCAGTCCACGACATGCAACACTCTACTTTGGTCCTAGACGGGTGGTTGGAGAGGGGCTTAGTGATCAATCAGCTGGTCATGTCCAGCCTAGCACCTATATTATTGTCCCAACCTTATTGCCCTTATTGGCAATCCCAACCCTTTTTTATCAAAATATGTGCTAGGAGGTGGTTACTGAGGGTCTTAGTGAACTGGGTATGACGTTAAATTCTATCTGATGGTGAAGTTCCAGTTCTGGAGCTCTGGGGTATGGAGTACCCCTTCTTTGCATTACTCCTAGGTCTGCTCTGACCCGGAGTGGTAGTACCTGTTAGGATTCCATCTACAGGTTAAATAGAAAAAATCAAGTTAAACGATTTTTTTTTTTTAATTGAGTTTTTAAAAAATTTAATACCCATCAAGAATGAAAAAAACAACACCTTCGCGTACAAAAACCCAACAGAGTTGACATGTATAATCCACAATCAAAACAAAATAGAATATTGACAAAAATACTAAGGGAATTGTGAGTCAGTGGTGAGTTTCGTTTCAGTTATAAATAGACAGACTCATAATCTCTATTTTATAGAGATTTATAGCTTTGCACAGAAGAATATTCAATTGGGGAAAAATTGGATAGAAGTTGTATTGCTTCAAACTGCTAAATATGTGAACCTGCTGTGGATGAGCAGACTCCCAGCCTCCACGAATGAAACGAGTCCGGATATGTGTGGCCTGCGAGGGGGAGGAGTGTGGTGAGTGACCATGGAAATTGAACTCGTCGCCTCTTCGTGCTGAAATGCTGGTGAAATTCCGCACGAGCAGTGCAGAGTTATCTCTGATGTAAAGTTCTGTGTGAGATTGACGCGTGCTGATGAATGTCGAATGTGCAATTCAAGAGAAAGCCGGATGAATCACAGCAATGGGATATTTAGGGACTGCCCACCCAGTCGGGGAAATGTCTGCAGTAACATTTTGGCTGTCGAAACGAGTGTATACTTAAATCTGAAGGTCCTGGTTCATTCCTGGGTTTCGGCACCACTGATAACCTGAAGGAAGCAGTTATGCTAAACCTGCCTATCTTGAAATTCAATATTTGAAACGACCTTACACTTTATCTTAAATCTAGCTTGTGTAGCTCCTGTAAAAAAAAAGCAACTAGATATTTTACCATACCCCACGTGTACGGTTAGGTACAAGGCCTTTAATGTGGGACTCACCAAGTCATAGTGGTGGACGGTGTGCAAAAATACGTTGATCCCATCGGGCATTCCTACAAAGGGGCGGTGCTCAGGCACTGGGCAATAAACCCAGCCCTGGCCCTTTAAATCAAGGGAGCAGGTGTCTGCCTGGGGGTTGCCCTTGGAATCAATGATATTAGCTTGTAAGCTGGCTGGCTTGATCTCAGCTACAAAGCAGGCCTATGACTAAGCTTAGTTCAGCACATGGCCAAATGAGAAAAATGGTGACAGACAGATGCTTTTGTGTCCTGTGTAGAATAACCGACTGTACCTCTGAAGAGGAGTAAGACCCTCCCCACAATGGGGCTAATGTTGCACTGGATTGAACCCTGATGGCTGAGCAGTCCACAACATTGCAACACTCTCCACTTTGGCCTTAGTTAGGCTAGATGGGCGGTTGGAAAGGCCCCCTCCGATCAATCGGCTGGTCATGTCAAGCCCTATTACCTATATGATTTCTCAACCCATTGTCATTATGGTAACCCCACCCTTGTTATCATATATGTGCTAGAAGGAAGCACGTGGTGTAATGGTTAAAGTCATGGGAAATGGACTCGTCACCCCAAGTTCAAATCCTGGATGTGGTAATTGCATTTCACTTAGTGCTAATACCCTTGGGAAAGGTATGAATCCTACTCTCCTCCAGCTATGGATAAATAGTAGGGCAGACTGGGCTCTTTAACCTTGGTTAGGCAACCTGTCTAGGAGAAGGAAACTCTGAATTCAAACCTGTTGAACTCCGCTTAAAAATTGACCTTGTGTCACATCCTGCTTGTATGGGGGTTGGTAAATATATATTATGTGCTAGAAGGCAGTGGTTGAGGGTCTGGGCATGATGTTAAAATCTATCAGATGGTAGGTTCCAGTTCTGGAGCTCTTGGGAATATGGAATAACTCTTCATCACTATTACACCCAGGTCCACTCTGACCTGAAGTGGTAGTAACTGTTAGGGTCCACTCTATGGTTTAAATAGAAAAAGAAATGAGTTTTAAAAAATTGAGTTTGAATAAATGTTGAATACCATCAAGAATGAATGAAACAAAACATCTTCGGTATTAAATATCCCAACAACAGTTGACATGCCGTTAAAACCAACCAACCAACCACCAACCGCCAACCAGACAGCACCACTTTTCAACCAGATAGGATCTTCCCATCTTGAAAAAAAAAAGTAACTTCTTAAGGGAAATACTCAAGCTTTATAAAATGATATTCATAGAATAATCTCCCTTATTTTCTTTCTTTGCAAATATCTACTACATAAATAGTAATTTCTGTCTGTGCATAACCAGTTGCACCTACACCATTGATCCAATCATGATGAAATTTTACACCACATGTTAAGCTAATATTTAAAAACAGGACTGGCAATTGGATTTCAATGAAAATCAAAAATCGAACTCCTAGGGACTTACAATGGAGATGAAAGAATGTTAGTGAGAGAGGGGGAAGGATAGTAGTAATGTTAAATCAGCAAAGTGAGAGATCGTGAACTATGTCAGGAACGTTAATCTATATTGTTTTTAGAAAAATACTCTTACAGTTATAAAAAAAAAATCAAACAGTTTATCGTAAAAAAAATGATTATTAATAATGGTGAGTAATATGAGATTTAAAAGTGTTATCTAAGGCCGGTTTAGCTCAGTCGGTAAGCATTCGGCTAAAACCACAAGGTTCCAGTTCGATACCGGCCCTCGCAACTCAGCGTATGATAGCACAGTATCTGTGCGTAAGTAAGAGCATGATGTAGGGTGCCTCTACCTCAGACGCTAAATAATCTCCTTGGTCTAGCGCTATGAAAAGGATGACTCCTCGTGTATGGCTCATACGACATTGGCCGCCCCGAAACTTACTTTACTTTTATATAAACCAGGCAAAGTATTACCTGCAGCTAGTTATGTGTAATGACAAACAATAACACCGATAGACTTTGCTTTATTCTACTTAGAATAATTGTACACTTATGAAGTTTATATAGTCTAGTATTCACTGAGATTCTCCGGGGGGGCTAATTAAAAATAGAGGAGTAACTCTCATTACTATTACATTATGAATAAATTGTAAGGGTTGTGGATTTCTACAGAATGAGAAAAAATAAAACAGGTGCTATTTAAACAAGAAGGGTAATATGCAGTTTTTTAAAAAAATTGGTGGGGGGGGGAGGGGTCACCTAGAAAGTCTAGAAATTATTTTGACTTTTCCTAATGGTCAAATAAAAAAAAAACAGCAATATAAAAACAGTCCAAGTTTTTTTGAGGGTGGGGACATCTTCTTTCTCATTTTTCACCAGAGATCTATTTCACCTTAAAATTAAAAGTGTTTTTAATTAAATTCTTTGAATTTATTGCTTGACATATGAACCTTGCACTGTTAAACACTTACTCATATAATGTGGGTTTTTTGCTCACATCAGAAACCTTTTTTTTGTGCAAATATTATGAAAGATCAATTTGAAAAAGTCAACATATGACATTCTGTCTTTTTTTTTTTTTTTGGGGAAATAAAACTTGGTCGGTTGGCACCTTTCTGTCCAGTAAGGACAATGGCATAGTGTTCAAAAAAAAAAAAATATTTGCATCTGCCTATGACTGATTTTATACACATGTTAAGCTAATATTTTAAAACAGGACTGGCGAATTGGTTTCAATAAAAAATCAAAAGTGACTCTGCCCTCCAATTCCTGAGTGACAGTCTTTTGTGGCATTGAATGCACACAAACTGTGATGCTTTCAGGAGCTGCTTTTCTGTTCTCCCTCTTTCTGGCTCTCTTTGCTGTCGAGGCTACTCTCCTCTCCGCCTCAGCCCTCTCGTGCCTTGCTTAATGTTAAGGCACCAGAGCACTCTATTTTTTGCATCTACGTGTTTGTGTTCAATATGGCATTCCTCATGTCTCTCCGCAGACATCTTTAAATCGTATTTATAAGAAATTTGTTGTAATTCTTTTATTTTCGTAATACTTGTCATAATCTTTGTTTTAATGTTTATTTGTCGTAAATTCTTGTTTAGATATGAAGATGGATACTATCTATCTATCTATCTACCTCAATTTTGTTCATTTTTTTTACCTTTGTTTGATAATAAATAATAGAATTACGACAAAAGAGAGCCCCCCCCCCTAAAATACATTAACGTCCTAAGTTGGTTGTTTTCTTTCAAGTAACACCATCAGCTGGGGTCGTTATTTTAATAGTCCCCGGGCAGCAATTTTTGGCGCAGGAGACCTGAACGCACTTCCTCATAAATACCGCCAAATCATAAACTATCTTTTGTCTTTTCCTTTGTCTTTCTTTGAATTCCTTTTTTCAGTGTGACCACCAAACTGTAAAAGTCAAACCTAGGAACTTATATAATAAGTTATTATATTATCCTGAAGGGTGGAAAATAAAGTGACCACCAAATTGTTAAAAGCAAACCCTAGGAACTTATATAATAAGTTAATTATATTTATCCTGAAGGGTGAAATAAAATGTGACCACCAAAATTGTTAAAAAGCAAACCTAAGGAACTTATTAATAATGAAGTTATTTTATTTATCCTGAAGGGTTGAAATAAAATGTGCACCAAAATTGTTAAACACAAACCCTAGAAACTTATATACATAAGTTTTATATTTATCCTGAAGGGTTGAAATAAAATGTGACCACCAAAATTGTTAAAAGCAAACCCTAGTACTTATATATGATAAGTATTATATTATTCTGAAGGGTTGAAATAAAATGTGACACCATAAAATTGATTTAAAAGCAAACCCTAGGACTTATATAATAAGTATTATATTTATCCATGAAAGGGTTGAAAAAAATGTGAACCACCAAAATTGTAAAAAAAACCCTAGGAACTTATAATAAGTTAATTAATTATCCTGAAGGGTTGAATAAATGTGACCACCAAAATTGGTAAAAAGCAAACCCTAGACTTATAATAATAAGTTATTATATTTATCCTGAACAGGTTGAAATAAATGGACCACCAAAATTGTTTAAACAAACCCTAGGAACTTTATATAATAAGTTATTTATTTAATCCTGAAGGTTGAAATAAATGTGACCAACCAAAAATTGTTAAAAGCAAAACCCTAGGAAACTTATATAATAAAGTTATATATATTTAATCCTGAGGGTTGAAATAAAATGTGACCACCAAATTGTCTTAAAAGCAAGACCCCCTTTAGGAACTTATATAATAGAGTTATTATATTTATCCTGAGGTTGAAATAAAATGTGGACCACCAAATTGTTTAAAAGCAAACCCTAGAATTATATATAAGTTTTATATTTAATCCTGAAGGTTGATAATAATTGACCACCAAAATTGTTAAAAGCAAACCCTAGGAACTTAATATAATAAGTTAGTAATTTATTCCTGAAGGTTTGAAATAAAATGTGCAACCAAAATTGTTTAAAAAGCGAAAACCTAGGAACTTATATATAAGTTATTATATTTACCTGAAGGGTTGAAAAAATGTGACCACCAAAATTGTTAAAAGCAAACCTAGGAACTTATAATAAATAAGTTATTATATTTATCTGAAGGTGAAATAAAATGTGACACCAAATTGTTAAAAGCAAAACCCTAGGAACTTATAATAATAAGTTATTATATTTTATCTGAAGGTTGAATAAAATTGACCAAAAATTGTTTAAAGAACCCTAGCGAACTTATATAATAAGTTATATAATTTATCTGAAGGTTTGAAATAAAATGTACACACCAAATTGTTAAAAGCAAACCCTAGGAATTATATACATAAGGTTATTTATATTTACTGAAGGGTTGAAATAAATGTGAACCACCAAAATGTGTAAAAAGCAACCCTAGGAACTTATATAATAATTATTATATTTATCTAAGGTTGAAATAAGTGTGACCACCAAATTGTTAAAAGCAAACCTAGGAACTTATCATAATAAGTTATTATATTTATCCTGAGGCGTTGAAATAAAATGTGACCACAAAATTGTTAAAAGCAAACCCTAGGAACTATATATATAGTTATTAATATTTATACCTGAGAGGTTTGAAATAAAATGTACCACAAAAATTGTTTAAAAAGCAAACCCTAGGAACTTATATAGAAAGTTATTATATTTATCCTGAAGGGTTTGAAAATAAATGGTGACCACAAAATTGTTAAAAAGCAACCTAGGAATTATATAATAAGTTATATATTTTCCGAGGGTTGAATAAAATGTGACACCAAATTGGTTAAAAGCAACCCTACGGAACTTATTAATAATAGTTATTATTTATCCTGATAGGGGTTGAATAAAATGTGACCACCAAAATTGTTTAAAAGCAAACCCTAGGACTTTATATAATTTTATATTTATCCTGAGGGTTGAAATAAATGTGACCCCAAAACTTGTTAAAAGCAAACCCTTAGGAACTTATATAATAGTTATTATATTTATCCTGAAGGGTTGAAAATAAAATGTGACGACCAAATCTGTTAAAGCAACCCTAGGAACTTTATAATAAGTATTATATTTATCCTGAAGGGTTGAAATAAGCTGTGACCACCAAATTGTAAAAGAGCAAAACCCTAAGGAACTTATATAATTAAGTTATTATATTTATCCTGAAGGTTGAAATAAAATGTGACACCAAAATTGTTAAAAGCAAACCCTAGGGAAACTTATTAATAAGTTATTATATTTATCCTGAAGGGGTTGAAATAAAATGTGACCACCAAATTGTTAAAAGCAAACCCTAGAACTTATTAATAAGTTATTATATTTATCCTGAGGGTTGAAAATAAATTGACCACCAAAATATGGTTTAAAAGCAAACCCTAAGGAACTTAATTTAATAAGTTATTATATTTTATCCTGAAGGGTTGAAATAAAATGTGACACCCAAAATTTGTTAAAAGCAAACCCTGACTTTATATAATAAGTATTATATTTCATCTGAAGGGTTAATAAATGTGACACAAATTGTTAAAAAGCAACCTTAGGAACTTATTAATAAGTTATTATATTTTCCTGAGGGTTGAAATAAATGTGACCACAAGTATCTCTCTCTCTTTTTTTTGGAACTTGCCATAAGGGCAATAGGGTTTGGGCAATCATATAGGTACTAGGGCTTGACATGACCAGCCGATTGACACGACCGCCTATTGATCCGACCGCCACCTAAGTAAGGATCTAAGTGGAGTGTTGCATGTCATAGACGGCTCATCCATCGACCTTAAGCATCACGGGCCATCACCCAGGCCAGCAGGTGGCCCCATTTGGGGTACTTACCCTCTGCAGATGAGCAGTCAGGGTATTCTAACACCCTAGCTGACAGGGCGTACAAAAGAAAAGGATGCCAGTTATTGTCCCAATCATAAACCCTTGTAGTAGATGACTGAGAGTGTGATATAGCAGTCTGTAACTTTTTGCTTAATAAAGCGGACATTTGAAACATATATAATGACAGTATATTGCCTAACAAGTCCTTGAAATTCTGGGCAGTTATATTATTATTAACTGGTTCATTGGGGGGTTTCAGGTCTTTCAACATAATACTCAACTCTCCAGTTAGACACCACTAGAGATGATCAAACTCTAGTGCGCCACCCATCTTGTTCAATTCTAGCAGATAAATTGGCTTTAAATAGAGTTCTACCAATGCAGACTTCGGCTTCTGTACACCTGGTTGGTTAATGCCAATCAGCATTCAGAGTAGGTGTTAAAAACAGGTTCACATGGCTCAGACACTTTTTTAAATAATTCATTGGCATGGTTGGGCCTACCAGTAAATAGACCTATGTTTAATTACTGGTGTGGCCTTTCCTCAACATCAACTTATAACACCTCCCAAGGGGTTTCCTTGTCCTTTCCAACACCACTGATCTAGTAAACTCAGTTCTGTAACTGAATAGACACTCCACTTTGGCCCTTACTTAGGCTAGACGAACGGTGAGAGAAGCCTCCTCCAATCGATTGGCTGGTCATGTCAAGCCCTAACTCCTATATGATTGTCTCAATGGGAAACTTCAAACCCTTTTTATCATAAGTGCTAGAAGGTGGTGGCTGAAGGTCTTAATGTCCTGAGTATGATGTTAAACTCTATCTGATGGTGAGGTCCTAATTCTGTATCTCTGGATAATTTGAATAACACTATTATTCCCAGGCCAACTCTAACACAGAGTGGTAGTACCTGTTAGGGTCCCATCTCGGTTTAAGGTTGTTTTTAATTACGTATTGCTTTAAAAAACAACAAATATTAATACATTTAATTAACCATTGAAATTAATTATTGAACCCAACGGTAGACACATTAGTCTCAGTTGTTTGTATTGCAATGTATAATTTCATTGTATTTGCAATGTATAATTTCAATTAAACTTGATTTAAAAAAAATATTTTTCAACATTAAATGTATGATACATTTAATGTTGAAAACATTTTTTTTAGGTACCACCAATCTTACCCTGTGAAATTTACCCCCCTATATTTAACACAATGAAATTTGCAGAAAAATTAATATTTTTAAACTGATCACGTGACCGTTTTGGTTATACCTACATTTGGGGTTTTTGTTGTTTTTTTAATTTTTTTTTAAGCAATACATAATTAAAAATAACCATTCATCCCCACCCCCTAAACCGTAACCCAATTCGCAAAAAAAGTTCATACATAGACTGTAGTTAAACTGTCATGGGGGACCACCAAAAAAGTTTCCGTTTTAATTTTCCGACCAATTTGTAAGTTTAGCCCTAATTATGCATTTTTTTTTTTGTGGTAGACAGAACTAAGTTTCCATTTCAAATTGTTTTATCGTATTTACTCCTTTAATAAATTGATGATTTTACTTATGATACAAACCCCTGACGTTGAATTGTTAACTCCCACGCTCAGGCAATAATTTTACAAAAATTAATTCTTACACCGCCTGGAGGGTGGTTTTGTGCTAGTAAATTTAATGTTTTTTTTTTCTTTTCAGAAAAAAAGGCGTTTAAACATTAAACATAGAATTTTTAATTTTTTTTTTTTTTTTTAAATTTACACATTCTGTAAAATTTGAGATCATTTGAACGTGAATTGATCAAGTTATTAGATTACGAGATTTCACAGTGTCATCTCAAATGATATGGAATTTTTTGAAACACCGTATTTATCTAAAATTTTTATCCTTGGCTTAGAATGTTACACACACTAACATTAAACTTAACAAAAAAGAAAAACAAAGTAGTCAGATTTGAATAGCAAAATTCTCTTGTGTCTTACTTTCCACGCCCCCCTCCCTCCCCAAATGAACCCATTACGGTTAAAATGAGCTAAATAGATTTCCCGGCACATCATTATTGGTTGATGGATGGATCAAATTAAAAAGACAGCGTCTTTTAAGAAATTTGATTGTAACTTGGAATGTTGGCGCAATATGATCTTCCGGTAATCTGAACATTAGTTACATAAATTCCTACCATAAAATTGTCCTTACGCATTATTTAAAATGAACTTAATTGTTATTAAGAACACATTTTTATGATATTTTCGTGTTAAAACATGAAGTTGCATTGATTCGAAATAACCATTGCTAAATGAAGGATAATAATTGAATTAAACAAAAAATTTGTTTTATTAACAAGTGAACAATGAATGATTTCGTTTCCTCTTCCAACATTGAACCAAATCAAAACCTTTTCTTAGTAAAGACTTATTTTTCAAATATTTTTTTTTTTTTGTATATTTATAAATTTTAAGGAAATTCAATAAAGTTTTCTTGAATTCAAACTTAAAAATTTTAATTTTAGAAGTTTTATGTTTTCTTCTTCTTTTGTTTGTAATTTTAAAATGTTGCAATAAAAAATGGTTGATAGCATCAGAAAGGAATTTATGTAACTAATGTTCAGATTACCTAAGTGACTTGAAAAAACAAAAAAAAACAAAAAAAAAACAGAAAGTTTTTAAATAAAATAATTGATGCATTATAAAATGAATTCATTCATAAATCAACAGTGAATTCCCTGATTTTTGGTATTTTTTTCAATCGGGGTTGGGGGTAAATTTATTTTTTAAAATACGCCTATGACAACAAAATTGGCTGTCCCTAGACTATGCCTTAAATAAAATGGTACTAATGCAGAATAGCACGCAAGAGATAATATCATTTATTCATAAGGTTCCTGGTTCGATACCGGTCCCCCCAACTCAGCGCCTGAGTAGCACAGATTGGGTAATCTGATCTGTGCGGTGAATTTTGGAGCTGACAATAGGTGTGGCGCTCCACTTCAACAAAAACAATCTCTCTGGTCTAGCGCTAGTGAAAAAGGGATATACTCCCTCACTATTCGGCTGATACCGACAATAGGCCACGCCGCCAACTTTATTTTTTTACGTATAAAAAACACTACATTTCATTACATTTCACGAAAATACCCGAAACCTTTAAGACGCTAGGATTAGGGTTAGGGTATGGGTTAAGGTTTGTTTTAGGGTTAAGGTTATAGTTAGGATCAGTGTTGTTAGGGCTAGGGTTAGTTTTAGGATTAGGGTTAGACTACTTCGGGAGTTTCCGTAATGTAATGCTATTTATACGTAAAATGCGATTCTAATGATATTGTCTCTTGCGCACTATTCTGCATTTGTACCAAAGAAATAAAAACGCTAGATAACATGTCAAATAATAGATTTGTAAAAAAATCGTTTCCAGATAAGTTGACTATTTAAAAAAAAAATTGAAGCTCAGTTGATTGTTAGTTGGTTAATTTTTTAGGAAGGAAGAAGTTTAGTATGTACGTGTCGACTTATAACTCAGAAACGAGATGTTATTCAGATTCGAAATCTTGCATACACCTTGACATCATTATAACTAAGAAACACACCAAATTTGGTTATTGATTTTTTCTAATTAAGGGATATAATTAATTAATTAAACAAAAATCAAACGATTTGCGATAATCGTGGCATAGCTGTTGCTGCTAATGTAAAAGAATTCGCTGTCTGCTGCATATATCAGCAATGATTTAAAATAGCGCCGCAGCTGGTAATTTGAAGCTGATAAATTTATGCCCTAATCGTTTCAGCTCGGAATTTCTCGCATATCACCGGTCTAATCTTATAAACATTTATTTGGTTAAAAAGAAAAGAAATTAATCTTTCTAAATATTTAATTTGGTTTTATCGATTTAATTATTTTTTTTACAGCGAAATAAATAACAATAATAAACGAAAACATTTAATTTAAAGATTAATAATATAACTCGACTATTAATACTTTCATTTTAGAATAAAATATATCCATTTTTAATCAGTATTTATTTTTTCGTATGTAAAAAAGTTTTTTAAAAAAAGAGAAAAAATAAAAGAAAAAAATAAATTGTAATACGAGCAATTGTACGTATATAATTCTTAGCATTTTATTGTTACATTTTAAAACGATAAAGAAGAGAGAATTAAACGAATACACTTGAAATCAACAGGCAAGGAAACTCGCTTAAAAAATAAAGTTGTTTCAAAAATGTAAACAGAGATTATTCTTAAAATAAACGAATATTATAAAACAAATTCTTAACTTTGTTTATTTTAGGAATTTCTTTTTCTTTTTATTTACATTTGATATATTTTTTTAATGCATTCCTAAATTTTATTTAAGATTTAACGATAAACATTCTACTAAACAAATTCTTAGCGATTTTTTTATTTTATTTTGATAAATCATTTTCCTCTTATTTTCTCCTTACTTCTGTTTTCTCCTCACTCACTCTCTGGTTTAAGGACTGGCAAACAGAGGCTAAAATTCGTTTTTGACAAATGACTTTAGCCCCCTACAGAAAATAATTTACCAAAAATCAGGGAATTATCGGATTTTAATGAAATTTTCAGTGTTTATGTATCAATGAATGATCTTTATAATGCATTATTTATTTTATTTCAAAACTTTCTCATTTTTTTCAGGTCACTTAATTTTGACCCCCCTTATGTTGGGGGCGTAAAATTGCTTCAAGTTGGTCCTAACTTGATACTAATTACAGTATAAATAAAGAGATAAAAGACCGAAGTTATGAATGTTCCTAATTTTTTTAGTTCGTTCATGGACCAGGTACTTTTGCTAGTACATATATAAAGGGCAGTTGTGTGTATATATGTCCGGAGGAAACTATGAAAATAAAACAATTAATGACAAAGTAAATATATACATACACATTCACTATCACCAGATGTTGCTTTTTGAACAAAAATAATGAAGATTTGATTTATATTCGTGAAGATAATTAAAAAATAAAATCTAAATGATAAGGCATGGATATTTTTTTTTTTATGCATTTAGTATTTTAAATAGGAAACATTAATTTTTCTTTTCAGAATGTCTGGATCAACGCAACGTCTTTTTTTACATAGAAATTTTACTAGGCAGTAGCAATAATTTCGTCTGCTAGGAGTTTTAAAAGCGAATTAAGAATAATTAAATCTATTATTTAAGGTCAAATATTGTCTAAATCGATAAGTAGTAACATACTGACCATCATTAAAAAAGAAAAATATCATTACATATGCAGTTTATTTTTAAAAGATTTAAAACCATTTGTTTTGGTCAATTTCGACTCGATCCGCCATTTAGCCTCGTTTTCGATGATTTTAAGTGCTTGTTTACAATTTTGCCGTAACATTCGCGATTGCAAAAATTTTTTACCAAAAATCAGGTAATTATCCGATTTTAATGAAATGTTCAGTATTGATTTAACAATTAATGAATTTTATAATGCATTAGTTATTTTATTTCAAAACTTTAATTTAGTATTTTTGCTATGAAAAATTAATATATAAAATTCATTTAAAATATGAAAATCCTAATGTTAAGTTTAAAATGTTATATTTTTAGATTCTAAAAATAAATATCTACTTAATGCAAACCTTATTTTAGGCGCCAAAAGTAATAAGTTTTGAAGAAAAACTCGATTGAAAATGTACCCCCTCCCCCTTTTAAGCAGAAAAAACATCGATGTATAATTTTTTATTTTATAAAATAATAGCCAATTAAATAATTATCGAAATGAGTAAAAAAGAAATCTCCAAAAAATTAATTATTTATTATTTTTTACATTTTATTTTTCGATTTTTGCTACTTATTTTCTCATAGAAAAGCCATCGTAAAAAAATTTTTTTGTTTCTATTCATAAGTTCGGTCTTTTATCTATTTATTCATACTGTAATTAGTATCGAAAATGACCAAAACAATTTACGCCCCCAATATAAGGGGGGTCAAAATTAAGCGACCTGAAAAAAATGAGAAAGTTTTGAAATAAAATAAATAATGCATTATAAAGATCATTTATTGATACATAAACACTGAAAATTTCATTAAAATCCGATAATTTCCTGAATTTTGGTAAATTATTTTCTGTAGGGGGGCTAAAGTCATTTTGTCAAAAACGAATTTTAGGCTCCGTTTGCCAGTCCCTAAATTTTACATAGGATCCAACTCGCGATTCAACGATAATAGATCTGCCAGACTCCTTTTTTTTCCAAAACCCCCAACCTCCTCTACCCAGGCGATGCCGGTTAGCCGCTTCTAGTATATTTATTCTAGTATAAATAAATCCTCTACCAATCCTGTGATTATTCTAACGACTTTTTTTCCCATCAGTGACAAAATGTGTCACCACAGAGAGGCACATGACTCAGTTAGATGATCAACCTATTTTTTTTATTCGTTGTGAAGTGATGATAAGATATTTGGTAACTTGACGTGTGAATCTATTTAAATAAATATTTTATTTTATTTTATTTCAAATCTTTCTAAAATATTTTTGGCCAAATAAAGTTAGTTGAGGTGTATGCTAAAAAAAATGTACTTGATTTTTTTTATGTATCAAATTTTATTTAAAAAAATTAGATACCACCAAAATAGGTCACGCGATCAGTTAAGGCCATATTGAAGGAAGAAACGTAAATATTTTGAAACTTAAAAAAAAAAAATCTCGCAAGAAAGAAATAACGAACATAAAGAGTTGTTACAAAGAAAAACAGTTAATTCAAAGATCAAATTATCCAATTGGGGGAAAATTACTCACCGTTATTTTGAAAAATAAGTAAAACAGTCCGTTTTTTACGACACGGTCAGCTTCTTTATTGATATTTTGTTAGCTGAATTCGGTATTCATGGTTCTTTTACAAAAAATTCTGGCATTGAAACTTATAAAAATCTTCTGATATAATCATTCAGACTTATCTTTATAGAAAGAAAAGTAAAAATCGTTTTTTGTCGGTTCATTTTTTTCATATTTCATAAAATAAGATGGCGCGGGGTGTGTGTGGGGGGGGGGGGTAGACCTCATAAAAAATATTTCCCCTAATATATTTTAGGAAAAAAAACTATTTCATACATATTTTCATCCAAAGGTAAATAGTTATGGAAATTTTCGTGAAAATCGCACCATTAATTGATTTTTCATAGAATTTAAAAAAAAAATCCTCTTGTCGTAACTTGTTTTTGGCTACGTTAAATTTCAGTTGATTTAACGGTGCAAAAATGAAAACATTGTTTTTCGTTTATAATTTTCATTATTTCCGTAAGAGGAAAATTAAAAAAAAAATGACCAGGAGTTTGTTTAATGTTTCTTTTTTCGAATGAAATCTTTTTTTCAAGATAATATTAATTTTTCTGCAAGTTTCATTGTGTTAAATATAGGGGGTGGGGTAATTTCACAGGGAAAATTGGTGGTACCTAGTAAGTAAAAAGTAAAGTCGTCGGGGCGGCCTAATGTCGGTATCAGCCAGACAGCGAGGGAGTTTATCCTCTTTTTAATAGCGCTAGACGAAGGAGATTATTTTAGCGTCTGAGGTGAAGTACCACACCTACCATCAGCTACTCACTTTACCGCACAGATCCCTGTGCTACTCATACGCTGAGTTGGCGAGTGCCGGTTTCGAACCAGGAACCTTGTGATTCCTAGTCGAACGCTCTACCGACTGAGCTGAGCTAAACCGAATCTAATGATATTATCTCTTGCGCGCTATTCTGCATTGGTATCTCATTTTGTATGTTACTGATCATGTTTACGTTTATAATTTTTCGTATAATTATTTTTATCTCTTTCAAAGACATATTGTTTGCGTTGAAAAGGCGTCTCTCTATACTGTTAACATTTAAAAAATTTAAAGAATTAAAAAAGAAACCCCAAAAATTCAAATTCAAACAATGCTCTAAATATTTTCAAAGCTGTCCAAGAATCAAATTCATTTTTTTATTTTTTTTCTCACAAAAAAACTTGAGACATGAATTGATTTCCTTAAATCAAAAATGACTTTTTAATAACTAATCAGATTTCAAATTTCTAAACATTTGAGATTCAGGAAATATCCCCTGTCTCTCCGATTTTTTTAGGGAATGAAAGAAGAAGAAGAAGAAGAAGAAGAAGAAGAAGAAGAAGAAGAAGAAGGGGAAGGAGAGGGGGAAAAGAAGAAAGTAGAGGGAGAAAGTAGAGGGAGAAGAATAAGGTAGAGGAAGACTAAAAAGGTAGAAGAAGAAGAAGAAGAAGAAGAAGAAGAAGAAATGGGAAATGAAAGAAGATGAAGAAGAAGAAGGGGAGGGAGAGGGAGAAAGAGGAGGGAAAAAGAAGAAAGTAGAGGGAGAAGAATAAGGTAGAGGAAGACTAAAAAGATAGAAGAAGAGGGGGGAGAAAAGAAGAAAGTAGAGGGAGAAGATGAAGGAGGAGGAGGAAGTAGAGGGAGAAGAGAAAGAAGGGGGGAGAAAGAAGAAGAAGAAGAAGAAGAAGAAGAAAGGCTTTTAAGCTGATGTTATTAAGTTTGGGTAACATCTTTGGTTTCAAATATGGCTAAACAAGCAAAGAGAAGAATAAGAAAGAAAAGAGAAGGGTGATATATTAAACAATATGGAAGCCCAAAGAGGAATATAAATTACTAGCAAGGCCAATGGATATACCACAGTATAATTTAATCATTACAATGTTTGATATGTTTACTTGAGAGCTATTGCTAAATAGTTCAATATGTAAAAAGTAGGTAATTTATGAGGAAGTGCGTCCCGGTCTCCTGCCTCAAAAATTGCTACCCGGTGACTATTAAAATAACGACCCAGCTCAGTCTATTCAAAACTACCCATCTTCATATCTATCTATCTATCTATCTATCTATCTATCTATCTCAATTTGTTCATATTTATCTACATTACTTTAAATACTAAGATTATTTTTTATTCATGTTTGTTTAATGTCTTGTTTTTAGTTTAAATAAACAAGAATTACGACAAAAAAAAGAAGCGACCCCCCCCCCCAAATACATTTACTTGTCGAAAATATCTATCTCCATTTGTTCATATCTAGCTATATTATTGTTGTGAGGTTTTAAGGGGTCAAATAAGAACAAAACGACGGGTAACAAATGTAGAAAAATGTATTAACAGAAAGTAGACAAATACAATAGAGATAAGTGGAAATTACGTCCGACAATTAGAGTGATTGGCTTACTCGCATTGGCTTACTGCCAAGCCACATGTGTCCCTGTTACTTATAGTAACCTGTCGGCGCATTCCATTAGTCTTATAGGGTGTATCACCTATAACAATTATTTTGTTTGTTTATCTATCTATCTCAGTCTATTCCAAACTATATATCCATCTTCATATCTAAACAAGAATTACGACAAATTACGATAAATAAACAAGAATTACCAAAAAGTGTAATAATCTTGATTTAAATCTCTCTCTCTCTCTCTCTCTCTCTCTCTCTCTCTCCTCTCTCTCTCTCTCTCTCTATATATCTCTCTCTCTTTCCTTCTTTTCCTCTTTTCATTATGTTTGATTGAAATAGATTAGCATTGCACTCAGCTCATATCTCTATCTTTCCCCTCTTTCTTTCTTTCTTTTTTTCTTTCTTTCTTATATTCTTTCTGTGTAGAATGTCATTTTTCTTCCCTTTCTTTATAATAAAACCGGAATGGTCCAATATTTGGCTGAAGTGATGACACTCATATGAAATAAAATTCGACTGATCAACAATACCAGATAATCAGGATTTACATTTTTGCACTTCATCTCGGATGATTTGGACGTTCTCATTTTTAGCCAGAGGGCTTTGCAAGATGATAACGGACAGAATATTAAGGAACAAGAGTATTGATATAAATTATTTTGATAGTAATTATTCATTAATATTTAAAAAAATGGTGTAATAGAATTTTGAATGAGGTTTAAAAGTTTCTAGCTAAAAATGAACCAATCTTTAACCACAAAACCGGCATTTTGCTGTTATCATAAAATGAAGTGTCCGAAAATCAGTTGTCAATAAAAATTTTAAAATAAATTTAAAAAAATGTGTTACAAACAAGATGGAGATATGTAGGGATTAAAAAAAAATTGAATAAAAAAAATTAACAAACTCCCATGAGCCTTCACACCGGAAGAACCCTCCGAGGATGCGCAGGAAAAAGGACCCACCTCTGACTCCCAAAATAATCTCTCGGCCATTTGGACATAGGCTTTATCTGGAGCGAGACACGACTACTGGTCAAGAAGGAATTTCCTTACTACATGGTGGCTATGACCTGCGAATAAAGCCAAAATCATAAAACTACCTTTTGTCTTTGTCTCTTTCTTTTTTTCCCCTTTAATTCGTTTTTCAGGAACTGCTAAATCCTATATAAACCTAAATCCTATATAAACGAAGGTTTTTGAAGAACAAGTTAGAAAGAACAAACATGCCTGGATAGTCTACGCTTCTTGTTTTAAGAAATATTTCCCTACTGTTGAAGGTATTATAACCTATATCTTTCTCTCTCTTCTAAGTAACTTGACTGCTGATTTGATTTTGAAAATTATCCTTTCTTTCTCAGTTGGAGTCAACTCAACACCTTCTTATTATCTTATTACATGAACATTTAAAAAAACATTTTCTGCAGGACTTTGATCAGTATTCTTGATTATTGTAATTTTTGTTTCAATACACATCTTACTTGTTGAATTTATGAGTTCTTTGGGACCATATGACCTTTAGGCACCCCTTTTGCTTTGCTGATTCATAAGTACATTTTTTTCATTTACACCGTCAACATCCGGTTGTTTGTTAACAGACGATTTTTAGAGTTTTAAAAAAAATTATAAAACTAACCCCTAACCCTAACCCTAACCCCTAACAAACAACCTGATATTGACGGTGTAAATGAAAAAAAATGTACTTATGAATCAGCAAAGCAAGAAGGGGTACCTAAAGGTCACATGGTTCGTTCTTTGTTTTTCTGCCTTAATATATGTGACCTTATGTTGTGTTGAGTGTAATTTACCCATATATATCTATAACGCCCATCAACGCATACACCATAAGGTTAACCAACTATAGACACAATATCAAATCTATGTATCACAGCAAATTAATACCTGTAGAACAACATTTCCACACGATTGGTCATAATTTTAACAGAGATGCTAAATTCACAATCATTGAAAGAACTGAAAAAAAGACATCAACTTAGAATTAGTAATCCAAAATCTGCCGCCGTCGGCTGGGGCATTAGAATGCACCGACTGCACCTCTGCAGAGGGGTAAGACTCCCCAATGGGGCCACCTGTTGGCCATGGGTGGCGACCCGTGATGCTTAAGGATAGAACCCAGGTGGATAAGCAGTTCATGACATGCAATACTCCACTTTGGCCCTATCTTGGGCTAGACGGGCGGTCAGAGAGGCCCCCTCTGATCAATAAGCTGGTCATTTCAAGCCCTAGCACCTATATGATTTTCCCAACCCTATTGCCTTTATGGCAAGCCCCAACCCCTTTTTATCATATGGATGCTAGAAGGCGGTGGCTGCGGGTCTACATGTCCTGGGAATGATGTTAAACTCTATCTGATGGTGACGTTCCAGTTTTGGAGTTTTGTGGAATGTGGAGCCACCCCTTCATCACCATTGCTCCCTGGTCCACTCTGACCCGGAGTGGTAGTACCTGTTAGGGTCCCATCTATGGGTTGAATAGAAAAACATGAGTTTATAAACAAAATTGTATTATCCATTAAGAATTGATTTATTTCAAAACTTTATCGGCATTGAATGACCCACTGAGGTTGATATGCCATAAAACAAAACAAACCAAAAAAATAAAAAGCTATAATCAATTTGGGCTTAATATAAAACTTAATTACCCAGCCTGGTGATAAAATGTAGGTGTCACTAACACCTATACAAATAAATACACGACCAACATCTAACTTGAAAGAAACCACTCCCAAACCTAAAAAAAAACCCCAAAAAAACCCTCATTAGCCAGTTACCATTACCACAGAGACATATATAGAGAGAAAGGTTCATAACCATGTGGCAGCATCTCTTTTGGAACGCTGAATGGTTTAGCTCAGTCGGTAGAGCGTCGGACTAGGAACTGCAAGGTTCCGAGTTTGATACCGGCCCTAGCCAACTCAGCGTATGAGTAGCACAGGGATCTGTGCGATAAAGTAAGGAGCTGATGGTAGGTGTGGTGCTCCACATCAGATGGAAAAACAATCTCCTTGGTCTAGCGCTTGGGAAAAGGGGATAGACTACCTCGCTATCTGGCTGATACTGACTTTATAGCATCCCGATGACTTTTTTTATACTAAGCTTAAAAACTGGTTTTGAGTTACATCATGCTTGTGGAGGAGGGGTTGGGTATATATATATATATTTACCAACTCCTCCGTATGAGCAGGATACGACACAAGGTCAATTCTTAAGTGGAGTTCAACAGATTTGAATTCAGAGTTTTCCTTCTCCTATACTGGTTACCTAGCCATGGTTAAAGAACCCAGTCTGCCCTGCTATTTACCCATAGCTGGAGGGAGAGTAGGATTCATACCTTTCCCAAGGGTATTAGCGCTAAGTGAAATGCAATTACCACGCCCAGGATTTGAAACGAGTCCATTTCCTATGACTTTAACCATTACACCACGCGCTTCCTAGAGGGGTTGGGCATAGACATACATGTTCTCGAGTTGTTGTCTTTGTCTCTTTTTATTATTCCTTAATTCCATTTCAGCTTGGCAACCTACAAGAAAGAAAACCATGTACAATGGGGTGTGGCGTTACTTTTGTATTTGCCTGGAGAGTTGTCTGCCCGTTTAGTTTGCTGGTTCCCGCTAGGGGCCGTTTATATTTAAGCGGCTGGTTTGAACGTCTCTTTCTCTTTTTCTGGTTGCTCGACCCACGAGACACCACTATGGGTTAGACTCTGGTCTACCCCCCTCTTGTTGGGGCTTTGCCCCCCCCCTACATTACTGTAAGTGATTCCCACAGCATGGACTATTCTTAGTCTCATGTCTGTACTTTTATGTTTTTCCTTTTTTACTTTTGTATGTATGTTTATGTACACCTATGTATTATGTACCCATTTATCCATGTGCTGTACCATATTAAATGTTTTGTCTATCAACCTTTGTCGAAGTTTTATCTGCAAGTATATATCACTTTGAATCTCACAGGGGTTTAAGAAAAGGCATTAACAACATACACACCAAATAACCCAAATCCTAATCCCACACATAAAATCCAATATTCCATAGACCATAATAATCTATACATATATAAAGAAGAGTTGGGGTGTATGTGTGTATGTATGTATGTCCAGAGGAAACTACAAAAATAAAACAATTAATATCAAAGTAAATGTATATAAAAGCTTGCTTTTTGTGCAAAAATAATGAGTAAGTAAGTAAAGTCGACGGGGCGGCCTAAAGTCGGTATCAGCCAGTCAGTGATGGAGTCTATCCCCTTTTCAATAGAGCTAAACCAAGGAGATTGTTTTAGCATCTGAGGTGGAGCGCCATACCTACCATCAGCTCCTTACTTTACCGCACAGATCCCTGTGCTACTCATATGCTAAGTTGGCGAGAACCGGTATCGAACTAGGAACCTTGTGGTTTTTAGCTGAATGCTCTACCGACTGAGCTAAACCGGCCCCTATTTAATTAATATCTAGGAAGATATTCAAAAATTAGAATTTGAATAGTAAGAGAAGGGAAATTCATTGGTGGCCTTTGTGATTAAAACATAAACAAATCAATTATGGAAGACTGAAACAATCAATGGATCTGTGATACTAGGGCAATGCTGGGTAGCAGCTTCTAGTCCACTGTAAAACTTGATTTTACTTTAGCAACATATCTAAAAAAAACACACACAAAATCTCCATGTAAAAAAAAATTGAATTGGTGGGACGTCAAGAAAATATCTTTTTAAAACCATAACATTGGTTTAATCAGGGGAGGGATCAAAGAAAAAATTGTGACATTGTAAAAAGTACCTGGTACCTCTAAAGGTAGAGGGGTCATTCCTAAAATGAGGTAATACGAGTACCCAGTACTATTAGTATTTTTGTAATTCAACCATTGTAGTTCTTTTTAACCATACCAAAATTAATAAATTAATTCTTATTCTGATAACTCCATTGCAATCTATTAGATTTCCATATGCCAGTTAAATTTTATCAAATTATAAAATGACTTGATTAGTTAAATTAAAAGTTAGTTAATAGAAAGAATGACATTGTGACATGCATTTAAAAAAAATTGAAATAGTTTATTATAAATTATTTCAATTTATTATGAAGATATATGGATGAATTATTTATATTATATCTACATCTTGATAATAAATGCTATGCTTAAGTAATATGTATCAGGTACTTTTTACATTATCCCAATTTTTCCTTAAGCCAGTGGGGATTAAAATAAAATTTAAATTTAAATTTGAATAAAAATATAACAAACTCCCATGAGCCTTCAGTGGAAGAACATTCCGAGCATGTGTGGGAAAAGGACCCACTTCCGACCCCTGAGTGAATCTCTTGGCCATTTAGGCTTTGACTCGACAAGACTACTAGTGGCCAGGGAGATATTTCCTTGCCATATGGTGGCTATGACCCGTGAATAAAGCCAAAATCATAAAACTACCTTTTGTCTTTGTCTCTTCCTTTTTCTTCCCTTAATTCCTTTTTTAGGGTGACCTCCAAATAAGATGGGGGGTTAAAAGCAAACCCTAGGAACATGCACTAGGAATAACCACAGCCACCTTTAAACCTTAAAACATAAGACCTCTTGCACCCCACCCCACTCCCCTTTAGAATACATGTCCAGTACCTGAACTTTGACCCCTTAGTTTAAGTACAACTAAGAATTCACAAATCCTATTATGTTTTATATCTACATTATCATTTACTTTGAATTTATCATTTTTGGTGAGTGTGTTGGATTGGTTTAAATCTATATATTAATACTCATATTCCTTAATTGTATGACCGTTAACATCTTGCAACACCCCCTGGTTAAAAATGAGACTGTCCAAATTGTCCAAGATGAAATGCAAAAATGTAAATCCTGATTATCTGGTGTTGCTCATACACCAAATTATTATTTCTTATGAGTGTTGTCACCTCGGCTAAATAATGGAACATTCCGTTTTTTTAATAAGGAAAGAAAGGGAAGAAAAAGTATGTGTTACACAGAAAATATATAATAAGAAAGAAAGAAAGAAAGAAAGAAAGAAAGAGAGTAAGGGAAAGATAGAGAGGGTGGGTGAGCACACGGAAGAAATAACTTTAATGTGTTTTAATCAAACATATTGAAAAGATGAAAAGAAGGAAAGAAAAAGAGTGAGAGAGTTAAATCAAGATTATTATACTTTTTACATATTGAACTATTTAGCAATAACTCTTAAGTAAACATATCAAACATTGTAATAATTAAATTATCATACTGTGGTATATACACAGGTCCTGTTAGTTGTAAATAATTTCTAAACTTCTGAATTGTCCTGCATTTGTAATTAAGAATCATGTTTTCCTATTTAAAAAAAAAGGTGAATTTTATTTTAATTATTTGTGTTTTAAGTTAAAACACAAGTATTTAAAATATAACATCATTTTTTCCAGTCTTTTATCTTTTTACTTATACTGTAATTAGTTTCACTTTTTATATTACCTAACAGATATTTTGTACTTCCCTCCACTAAATAAACGTGGTTAAAATTAAGTAACAAAAAAAAATCTGAAAGTTTTTGAATAAAATAACTAATACATTCTAAAATTCATTAATTGATAAATCAACACTGAAAATTTCATTAGAATCGAATGATTCCCTCATTTTTGATAATTTTTTCAATCGTGGTGGTGGTGGGGTGATTTGATTAAAAAAAAATACATCTAAGGCGTTAAAATTGTTAGTACCTAGTTTTAACCTAGATTTTAGAAAAAAATAATTCAGTTTGTTATTTCATTTGCTTTTTTTAGATTATTAGTTTAAAGATTATGTTTTGTAAATAAAATAAATCGATTTTCATCTAAATCTTCTCAAATTTAGGAAAGACAAAGAAAAAAACAATAATAATAATTTTTAAATAAACAGCACAATTATTGTACGTCTAGGTTCCCATAGATTTTTTCCACGACCCATGGCTTCAGCTGCTGCGTGAGGTAAGAGGTCAAAGGTCGTTGATTGTCGTCAAAACGAGGCTGCGCTCTCATATGGGCTCGAAATTGAAAGTGGGAAAATGGAGGGTCCTTCTCCTCACTTTCTAGAACAGGATTACCTGACATGTTCGATGTGTTTCGAGATTTTTAGGAACCCCAAAGCCCTGCCATGCCTGCACACGTTCTGTTTGGAATGTCTGAGGAAATACATAAACAGCCAGGCAAGTGTCATTGCTCAACACGGCACATTTAATTGTCCAATGTGCCGAGTTAGGACCAAACCGCCAGAACCCGTCAATCGTAATATTAACTTGTGGGCCGAGAGTTTTACAAATAATCATTTCGTTGTGTCTATGATTGAAAGCCTAAAGGCCCACAAAACCAACACAAATGCAGGTAGTACTTCCCAAAGTGATAGTAATGCCTCGGACAGTATTAAAAGCAACGAGAGTACAGGAGGAACCCCTTCCTTGTGTTCGATATGTAAATCCAAAATGGGAAATAGATGGTGTGAACAATGTTTTCAAAATTTGTGTATTACTTGTGAAAAACAACACAGCAAAAATCCCGACACTTCATTGCATGTTGTGGTCGATGCTAGTGTGAATAATGCACATTCTTCAGACTCAACCCCCGGGGCAGAAAGTGACCAAACGAATAATCGTCCTTGTGCCAAACACCCAGGTAAAGTTTTTTTAAAAATTGTTTGTTTTTCTTTTTAAGCATGTCTACTTAAATTACGTTTGGATTGAAATGTACAAATATATATTTAAGTTTTGTATTTTTATTTAACAGAGTTTATCAATTTCTGGGTTAAGTGCTTGTTAGGTGGATTTCTTTAGTTTACAACTTACTATATAAATATGTCTATGTATGTAGAATAAAAACATGACCAAAAAAAAACCCCTTTTCCGAATGGCAAATGCATAGTGTTTGGTAATTTGTTGTAAAAGTAAATGTCATAATAAAACAGCGGTAATACTTATCTGGAAGAAATATATATATAAACTACTACAAAAAAAACAACAAAAAAACAACAAAAAACAAAACTGATCGCTATTTATTTTTAAAATACGGTTTCTTTCTTTAAAAAAATCTTATTTTAAAAAGAAAAAGAAAGTCTCTTCATTTTTTTTGTCTTTTTAAATAAGTCTTCTCTGACTATTTACTCTAGAAAAATGTGTAATCTGGTTAAATACAAAAACTAATTATTTACATTATTTATTTGAAAGGATTAAATAATGCCAACATAAACCAAAACATCGATACTTGAAAAAAAAAAAAAAAAGAAAAAAAAAGAAAAAACAAACTACCGCCAACAAAACAGGTTCTCCACTCTGTTCCTTTTTTTTCTGTCTGAATTAGTCAACCTGCCTAGTGTAATGTTTATCAATCTTTTCTAGCTGACCGCTAATAATAGTGAGTTTGATTCTCACTGGGTGTCGTGTAATTCTGGCCTTGTAAGCTAAGCAGTAGTACAAAGTACATGAATCATTCACTGTCGTGTACAAAAGTTTTTTTCCTTCTAATTTTAAGATATTTCGGCTTTAATTAACAAGAAACAAATCAGATAATGACTTTAAAAGTCGCACACAAAAAATAAATAACATAAAATAAAAAAGATAGCTATTTTATTTTGGAAAAAAAAAAAAGTAAAATTTTTAAATTTCATTATTTATTATTTTATTAAATTCTATTATTCCCATAGTTTTCTTTTTAATTTTGGTTCAATTTTTGATTATTTTAGATCTATTCTCAAATATATGAATAAAATGGAAAAACAAAACAAAAAAACCAAAAACCAAAAAAACGACATTAGTTCGAAAAACATTGATTTGTAATAAAATGTATATTTATTAGAATTAGATTCATCCAGGATAAGTTTAAGATTTATTGGTAGAAAAATAACAGGAGGTAAATTTATTTTATCAGTTGTGATTCATTGATTAAATTATTAAAAACCCACAAAACAAAACAAGAAAACACAAGAATAAAAACATCCACAAAAAATAAAAATAAAACCCCCCAAATAAACAGGATTGCAGTTGACATTTTAATTTTTTTTTTACTCCTTCACTAGGTAAAAAAAATCCTTTGTTATTTTCTTGTTTAGATCTGAAATTTCCTTTTCTTTTATAATAAATTCTTTTTATTTCGAATTTAAAATTTCTTTCCTGTGTTTTTTTTTCTTCCAGATAGATATTAGTAGATTTATATTGTATCGTTTCAAACTTCGATTGATTAATGCTGATAAAATAAATAAAAATCCTAATATATTGTTTGATTTAAGATTAATAATGTTGTATTTGATATTAAAACCTTTATTTTTCTGTAAGGTCTGACACAAGGTCACACATATGAAGGTTCGTGTAGTTTAAACTCGTTATTATAAAATAAATCGATCATTATTGTTCTACGGCGAATCGCACTTTTTTTTCCTTCGAAAAGGAAAATACGCCCCCCCCCCCAGTGTATTTGGAAATTTTTAAGTTCAATGAAAAATCCACAATTTTTAAATAAAGACAATGAAAAAATCCACATCGGCTTTTGTACAGTGCCAATTGCGGTAACACGGTCACGTGATTCCGCCGGTTTAATTTTCCTCTCGTAAATTCGAAATTATTCCTTTTTTATATTCAAAAAAAAAAAAAAAAAAAAAAGTAAATAAAATGGCAGTTGTGATTTTTTGCTATTGATGATAGCGTTTAATTGTTTATGGTTTCCCTTTTTTTTTTTTTTTTTCAAATTAAATAAATTTGGATTTTTATTTGTTTTAGAGATTTAATTTTGTCAAAACATTAAAAAAAAAGATTTATTTCAAATTTTTTTTTTTTTGAATTAGAAAGTGAAAGCGATTTTTATTTATTTATTTACATTCATTCTGTTGTTATTTTATGTTTTTATATCTTATGTTATTATAATATAATAACATAAAATTGAAGTTAACTTAAAAAAAATTTTTTTTTTTTATTCGTGATTAAAATATCAATCCCGCAAAATTCCAATAAACTTTTGGGAAAAAAAACATTTTTTTTTTTGTTATTTGGAAATTCTAAACAGGACAATACCTCAAAATCTTCCAAGCGTACACAACACAAACACATAACGTACTTTATTCGAACCTTGAAAACATGTCGGTGGTTGTTTATTATGTAGGTTAATCCTGGGTTCATAAACTTTCTTTTTTATTTGTTTATTTATTTAAATTTTTGAGATGAGGCTTGATGATTTGTATTATTTGTATTTTTTTGTTGAAAAATCCAAATTTAGTTACAAATGCAGAAGAGATATCATTAGGGTTAATGTTAAGTTTCCGTAATCTAATGCTATTTATACGTAAAATTCGATTCTAATATTCTACTTCCCCACATGGATACCGTTCCTCTCAATAGCAATGTTCCAACTTCGAATGAGAGCATTTATCCCTGCCCCGTAAAATACTGTTGACTGTTCTTTGAGCCACTTCTTCACTACAGATTTCACTTCCTCATTGTAGCGTAATTATTATGGTCTATGGAGAATTTGGGTATTGAAAAGAAAACAGTAATCGGATTTCTGGAGAAAGAGAAGAAAAAGAAATAAGAACAAAAAGAGGTTAAAGTTTGGAAGGGTGCCGGCCATTAACTGACCAATGACCCTGGAATTAGATTTAAAAATAAAAATAGAAGTCCCAGTTTCTGCAGAGGAGCAGGACCCACCCCCGGGACCACAAATGGAAGTAAAGAAAATTTAGCCTCTCTCTTTCGCCCTCTGTCGTGACATATCTAGGCTAGCAACGAACAGCGCGCATGAACGTGATTTACGATAGAACAGCTTGACCTTACCCTCTCTCTCTTTCCTTCTCTCTGAAAAGAACCTACGAGCCTAGAAAGAAATAAACAACCCCTTTTTGACTATACGACTTTTGTATGTTGTTACTTTGAACTAATGATGGCTACTACTACTAACGACTATTTTACAACCTGACTTGGCCCCTACTCAACACTCAAATAATGTTTGCCTCTCAAACCCTCTTTCATGGGGATGAAGAGAGGCTTACCTGGATAGTTTGTGAGGTGAAATGATTATTTACTCTTAATTTTATTAATTACGTTTATCTGTTTTTTTTTTTTTTTTTTTTTTTGTATTATTGTTTGTTAGAATTAATGATCCGGAAAAAAACAAAAATATCTAAATTGATAAATCTCTTTAAGTGTCACTGACAGAATAGAAATTCTTTTGAAAACTGTGTAGAATAGAGTTGTAATAAATTCAGAAATTTTTTATTTTTAATGGCATGTCAACCAGTTTGGGATTATTTTATTCCAAGAAGTTAGGGAATTGTATACATTTAAATTTACATATTTTTTGTCTAATTTAAGTTTTTGCATGTGGTTATATGGTATCGAGTATTCTTATCAAATACAAATAATTTGCAACCTGATCTATTTGACCCAGAGATGGGACCCTAACAGGTACTACCACTTTGGGTCACAGTGAACCTGGGAGTAATAGCAATGAAGGGGTACTCCATGCTTCCCGGAGTTCCATAACTGGAGCCTCACCACCAAATGTAGTTTAGTGTTATATCCAAGACACCCCTTTTTGTGGCGGGGGGTGTCTTACACCTCTGCAAGGGATACAGTCAGCATATTTTAAGCCCCGCCAACAGGGCGATCAGAAATGATTCCTTCTCTAGTTTTATACACATCATTTGTTTTGTCTTGGTAAAAAAAAGTTATGTAGGACTATTGTATACTGTATATACTTGTGGATAAGTTGGACTAGTGTGTAGGTCACACCCCTAATTTGCGGTTGTTAAAGTGGGTATTTGCAGCTGACCCACTGATAGGTAGCATTATAATCTGGTTAGTTACATGACCTATTCTAACATAAAACTTATCAAATATTCACCTTTTGTTTCAAGACTTTGCTTACAAATATTACATCTAGAACACTTTACCATAGACTGTGATGTATAATGCAAACATATAGAAATATGAATTGTGTTTCTTAGTACTATAATCATAAATGAGCCTAGGTAAAAGAAAACCAGAACAGTCAACTTGATAATGAAAAAAAAATTATATATTAATACTCATATTCCTTAATCTTTTGAGTGTTATCATCTTGCAACACCCTCTGGTTAAAAATGAGACTGTCCAAATCATCCAAGATGAAATGCAAAAATGTAAATCCTGGTTATCTGGTGTCTCTTATTTGCCAAAATTTTATTTCTTACAAGTATTGTCACCTCAACTAAATAATGGACCATTCTGTTTTTATCATAAAGGAAGTAAAAGGACATGCCACACTGAAAAATATAAGAGAAGAGGAAAGATAGTGGGTGTGAGCATGTGGAAGCGATAACACTAATCTGTTTCAATTGAACATAATAAAAAGATGAAAAGTAAAAAAGAAAAAACAGTAAGAGAGAGTTAAATCAAGATTATTATACTTTTTACATATTGAACTATTTGGCAATAACTCTTAAGTAAACATATAAAATGTAATAATTAAATTATCATACTGTGGTATATCTACAGGTCATGCTAGTTGATAATTATCTACTCAACAGTTATAAACAGTATAGAAGACTTTAGAAAAAATGTTTAATCATTTAGACATATGAATAATTATTTAACTTCATCAGGCTGAATCCTAAAAATTCTTCTTCACCGTTATCACTTTCAAACATTCTTTTCATCAGGATATCTGTCTGTAACTGAAACTGTCACCACCACTGTCACAATTCCCTTAGTTATTTACATCATATTCTCAATGGTTATTAAATAATCATTATTAAATCTTAATTAGCATCTTTAACAATGTCTCTCTATTAAGGTCTAGCTGAGATAGATTTGCCTCAAAACAGCCCATATCATTAATGTGTTTAAAATCCTACAATGTGTGTTATATATCATTAGGAAATAAATGTTTACATAGTATATGGTATGAATAATTTCCATACCATTTTTAATAAAACTGTGTTTAATAAATAATTACTTGGTGTTATTGATTTCTAATATTGTTTTATTCTCGAATGTATTAAAAGCAATCCTATGTATAATTTTATATTGAAATCAATTTGAATATAGTAAAAATAAGTGTAATCATTTTGTGTTCTTATTTAATTTCATTAGTCTTCTAATTCAATATAATATCTAATTATATTAAAACTTAAGTACTTGTGCCTTTTAATTGACCTGTTCACTGGTTGGCCAGAGCCAAATGTGAGAAAGTCAGTTTGGAAAGTCAGTTTTTGGCTGGGTGATGAATGGGATGCATGCAAAATGGTTAATGTCACTGGGGGCCAATTTCTCCATATTATATTGGGTTTATTAAAATAAAAGACGTCAAAAAAAACAAGACAAAGTCTTGTGTTCATTACTAAAAATTAACTACAGGCCTAAACAAGAAATCCCAAGTAGTCCAGATCAGAGGAAAGAAAGAACTGCCCAGATCCAATCAGCCCAGCTACCCAGACTCGTATAGACGATTGTTGATCCCCAGTGAGTTTAGAAAATAAGAAAAACTTTGAATTAGAACCTGTTAAACCCCACTTAAGAAATTGACCTAGTGTCACATCCAGCTTGCATGGAAGTAAATATATATTTGTTTAAATCTTTGAGATGAGGCTTGATATGTATCATTTTTATTTTTTATTTTGACTGTTGTCCTCATCTTTATCATGATCTATAAAAACCTGCTTTGACTAATTCTTTAGACATTAAGACTCTCAGCCATTGGATTCTAGCACATATATAACAAAAAGGGTTGGGGCTTGCCATAAGGGCAATAGTGTTGGGACAATCATATAGGTACTAGGGCTTGATGTGACCAGCCGATTGATCGGAGGGGGCCACTTCGCCCGCTTGTCTAGCCTAAGTAAGGACCAAAGTGGACTGTTGCATGTTATGGATTTCTCAGTTGCATCCTTAAATATCACGGATCGCCACCCATGGCCAACAAGTAGCCTCATTGGAAGGGGTCTTACCCTCTGTAGAGGTGCAGTCGGTGTATTCTACAGCTCCAGCTAACAAGGTGCTTATCTCCATAGGAAACGTATAAATTCCTCTTATATTGTGTCCTTGGTATGACACTAAACTACACCTAATGATGAGCGTCCAGTTCTGGAGTCCACCCAATTGACTACAGAATGTGCCAACTGTACCTTTGCAGAGGGGTAAGGCCCCTACCTGTAGCATCCGCCCGACTATTACGCTTACAAATGGCTTTCCGTCACTTGCATTAGCTTTTATTCATTTGCATAATTCATGCATAAGACCATACAAACTACAGATAGTGTTTTCATAAGTTTTATTTCCACACAGTGCAGCCATGAAAACTAAAATTAAGATGAAAGACTTGATATAAGTCACAAAATATACAAAAAAGACGATACATTTACAATACAATAAAACAAATTCACATAAAAAAGGGGCTATTATAAAAGTCAACAGGAAAGGTTTACCCCTCATAATTACCAAAATTCTAAAACATTTAAGCTTATCTATAACTTACAAAGTAAAAGAACATACAAAAGGGTTTTTTGGGTTAACTTATTTGCCTTAAAAGGCACAAACTGTGAGTTAAACAAGGGTAAGGAAATAATTTACAGTTTAAAGATTATTTATAATTTCACAAGAAAATAACACTTGTTTAAACTATACAGAACAAATACAGTTTTAAGAAGAATGGAAAACAGTTTACCTGTTAGCACTTTATTGGGGTCGAATTCAAGTGACTATTTCTTAGTACCTTTACTCAGAATGCGGTGACAAATGACTACCCAAAAATCCAGTAGAAATTTGTGACTCACACCTACAGTCACCAGGTTTGGAAAGAAAGCTTCTTTGCTAGTTCCGAATTACCCTGCCTAAGACCAAATTCCTACGTCGAATTTCTTACAAAACATTCTTCTGCAGTGTTCTATTACAAATAACTACTCAAGGCAAACAATCTTCCACCTATCTCCAAAAATGCATTTACATCTACTTTTAGGGAATTTTAAACTAACAAACTATTTTCTCTAAGGGAAATCTTAAAAATGGTGATAAGGTCACTGGGTACTCACTGGATAGGGGAAGGAAGGGGCATAAGACAAACCTGTTAACCCAAACCAAAAAGTGGTAAATGCTGGCGGCAGCCACACCGCCCCTAATGGCATCACTTGTTGGCTGTTGGTGGTGACCCATAATTCCTGAGGACAGTATTGGGGTGGTTGAGTGGATTGTGACCTGTGTACTAAGTGGTCCTGTAACATGCAATACTCCACTTTACCTCTTACCTGGGCTAGACAGGTAGTCTGAGAGGTCTCATCTGATCAATTGGCTGGTCATATCAAGCCCCAGCACCTATATGGTTGTCCTGACTTTATTCTTTTAATTTACTATTGCTACTTCAATAATATGTCAGCCCTTGCGGCTGGGGCTTTAGAATATAATGATTGCACCTCTACAAGCTGTCGGTGTTGACCTGTGATGCTTAAGGATGGAACCCTGGTGGTTAAGCAGGCCATGATTTGGCCCTTATTTCGGCTAGACGTGTGATCAGAGAGGGCCATCTCCAATTAATCGGCTGGTCATGTTAAGCCCTAGAACCTATATTATTGTTCATCATAAGGAAATGGTATTGTTTCTATTGGACAAGAGGTGAGAATGTGAGCTGGGTCAGACATGATGCGTAGAATGAGCCAGACGGCTGTTGTGACTTGGGGCAAATAAAAAATCTCATGAGAAAAAGAAGTGGCCTTGTGTTATTACTAAAAACTCTAAATGGCACAAGGCAAGATATCCCTCAGCACCCCAAGTTGGTTTCCCGACTCCAAACATCTAGGAATTGCCAGCCAACTTGAGCATCAACTCAGCAACCAAGCCTCTCGGATGTAGTACTGGTCGAAAGAGAAGTATAATACTAATATTTTAATATCAATACGTCATCACTCCCATTCCGAAGATAAGAGACATAACATAACAAATGTTGACACGTCATCTCTCCATTCCGAAATGAGAGTTTACTGCTTCCATAGAGTTTATTTATCCCTACAAGACTTACCCCAAATCTCATTAACCCTATACAAGCTTCCCTTAAATGTGCAACGAAGTCAGGCCAGGTATAAATGGAGAAAAATAAACGAGAATAACCTTATTGCCCTTATGGCAAGCACCAACCCTTTTTATCATATATGTGCTAGAAGGTGGTGGCTTAAGGTGTTAGTGTCCTTGGTATGATGTTAAACTCTGATTCCAATTCTGGAACTCTGGGGAGTTTGGAGTACCTCTTGATCACCATTACTCCCAGGTCCACTCTGACCCAGTGTGGTAGTACCTGTTAGGGTCCCATTTATGAGTTAAATAGAAAAAATGAGTTTAAAAAAAAATTGAGTACCATCAAGAATAAACACGCATCTTCGGCATGAAATAACCCAACAAGGATTGACATGCCATAAAATCCAACCAACAATAATCTGTCTACTTTTTGTGGAGCATCTTGTTTTGAATTCATGGTTTTTCATCTAAACTGGTTCCCAACTAAGGCTAGATAGCCATATCTTCCCTGATATTTTACCTTTAGCTGGAGAAGTAAGAGATAGATTCATACCTAATGGTTGAGAGAAAAAAGGGGGGGGTTGGTGAGCACTTGGGTAAACCACTCTCCCATAATTACTGGTCTATGCAGTAGCTGTTTCCCCGATACTGTATGTTGGGCATATCATTTCATTATTATTGGAACATGTTTTTTATTAAGTTATTATTGTAATTTTTGTAACTAGCAGGACCTGTTGATATACCACAATATGATAATTTAATTATTACAATGTTTCATATGTTTACTTAAGAGTTATTGCAAAAAATAATTCAATATCTAAAAAGTATAATAATCTTGATTTAACTCTCTCTCAATCTTTTTTTTCTTTCTTTCTTCTTCCATTATGTTCAATTGAAACCGATTAGCGTTATTCTTTCTGCATGTTCACCCCTTCTCTCTATCTTTCCTCTACTCTTTTTCTTTCTTCCTTTATTGCATGTCCTTTTCCTTCCCTTTCTTTCTTTATAATAAAAACGGAATGGCCCCATTATTTAGTTGAGGTGACAGCACAAATAAGAATTCAGTGGATAAGGAACACCAGATGGTCAGGGTTTACATTATTGCATTTAATCTTTGGATGGTCTCATTTTTGACCAGAGTGTTGGAAGATGATAACGGTTTGAAGATTAAGGAACAAGAGTGTTAATATATAGATAGTGAAAGTTGCTATGTTGTTGTTGTTTTCCTACCTGATTTTCATGCATACAGTTATAAATACATTCATTACCCCTGCCCGCCTTCCCCCCCTCTCTCTCTCTCTCCCTCTCTTTCTGTTTATAGTTTTATACTTTCTCTTTCTTATCTTATCTGAGTTGGACGTGGGCCAACGTTTTTTAACACTAGTTCTTCCTTGTAACTATTCAGTTGTGCCTTTTCTTAACTTTTGGCACTGGGATTGGCCCTGCTATATTTGTTGGTAGGAAACACATTTATTCCCAATAGAAGAAATACTATTAGTGCTTTAGTCTTGTTATTAATTTATTTGTTTATTATGCCTCCTTGGGCATCTCCCCCTTTTTACTATCTTTTCACATCCACCTTAAAAGAAAAAGACAATCTTTACATAGAACATATACAATACTAGAAGTGGCTATCCAGCATCATCTGGGTAGAGCAGGGGAAACCCTGGTCTATTGATTTGTTTACTTTTGAGATTTACAAATTCTGTAGAATTTAAGTAGAATTTCAATGTTATTTCTATGTATATTTTAGTTAATATATATCTTCAAATATAAAACAAATCTTCATAAGTTTTGCACAAAAAGCAAGAAATGGTGATATTTAATGTGTGTGTGTGTGTTTGTATATATATATATATATATATATATATAATAAACACGGTATGTTTAGAATGGCTTTTTTGCCGACAATTTTTGGGAGAATATGTGCTTAATTGGAGTCGTACCTAATTTTGATAATTAATTAATTAATTAATAATGAATTAGGCGGGAATGCCTATTAAATGTATGGCTAAACAAATCGAGAAAAATAAATCTCTGTATATACATTTCGGCCTATTAGGCCTATATATATTTACTTTGTCGTTAATTGTTGCATTTTTGTAGTTTCATCAGGACCTACATACACACCAACTGCCCTTTATATATATATATATATATATATATATATATACAATATCTACATACAGATCAAATTCTGTTAAGTAATTTTTTGTGTAGCGGTTTAAGATTTAAAAAAAAATTGCACACAGTCCTATCGAATATGAACAATTTTTAAATAGATCTATTTCACCTATAGATGGGACACTAACAGGTACTACCACCCCAAGTTAGTGGATCTGGGAGTATGAGCAATGAAAGTGTACTCTGCCCTGTTGGCTGGGGCTGTATAATATGCTAATTGTACCCCTGTAGAGGGGTAAACCCCCCCAATGGGGCCATCTATTGGCTGTGGGTTGTAACCTGTGATGCTTAAAGACAGAATCTTGGTGGCTAAGCAGTCCATGACTTGCAACATTCCACTTTGGTCCTTACTTAGGCCAGAAGGGCAGTCAGAGAGGCCCCCTCCAATCAATCGGCTGGTTATGTCAGTCTCTAGCACATATGATTGTCCCACTAATGGCAAGTGCATGTGTATGCTAGAATGCAGTGGTTGAACGTCTTTGTGTCCTGGATATGACGTTAAACTCTATCTAATGGTGAAGTTCCAATTCTGGAGCTTTGGGGAATGTGGACTGCCCCCTGTCATTGCCATTACTCCCAGTTCCAGTGGTAGTACCTGTTAGGATCCCACATATGGGTTAAACAGAAGAAAATGAGTTAACAAAAATGTGTTTATAAAAAATTGGGTTAAAAAAAGAATTTTCAATACCCATCAAGAATGAATAGAGCAAAACATCTTCAGCATAAAATAACCCAACAAGGGTTGACATGCTGTAAAATCCCCAAAAAGAAAGAGTTCTCCCCAGATCTCCGGGGGGGGGGGGAGGTCCAGCATATTCTAAAACCTACTGACAAGGCAATTTTTCTATAAGGTTAATGCTCATAAAAGCTGTAGAAAGTATTGGTTATGAGTATTTGAATACTTTAATGTTTCAAGGTATTGATCACCTAATAACCATGTTGTGAAGGGAATAGCTTGAGGTGATGGATTTTATGGCATGTCAACCCTTGTTGGGTTATCTTATGCCTGCCAAAGATGTTTTGTTTTATTCATTCTTATTGGGTATTCCATTTTTTTTTTTTCAAACTCAGTTTTTAATACATTTAACCCATATATGGGACCCCAACAGGTACTACCACTCCAGGTCAGGGTGGACCAAGGAGTAATGATGAAGAAGGAGTACACCACATTCCCCAGAGATTTAGAATTGGAACTTCACCACTAGGTGCAGTTTAACATCATACTTAGGACAATAAGACCCTCAGTTACCACCTTCTAGCACATATATGATGAAAAGGATTGGGTGTTTGCCATAAGGGCAATAGGGTTGGGACAATCATATAGGTGCTTGATGTGATCAACTTATTGATTGAAGGGGGCTTCTCCGATTGCTTGTCTTGCCTAAGTAAGGGCTAAAGTTGAGTGTTGCATGTGATGAACTGCTCAGCCACAGAGATTCCATCCTTAAGTATCATGGGTCACAATCCCCGGCCAAAAGATTGCCCCATTGTAGGTGGTGGGGGTCTTACTTCTCTACAGTCTAACCTGGATTTTACCCCTCTGCAGAAGTTCAGTTGATGTATTCTAAAGCCCCAGCCGACAGAAGCTGAAGGCTGGAAGATGTCTGAAGTGCAGTACCGATTATAATTCTGTGAGAAGAAGGAATTTTTACCAATCACACCTGACCGCCTCCCAAGTGTTACAAGTTTAACTTAAGGTAGTGATATGCCTGATGCTATACTTTATCGTAGGGTTGTTATTGTTTGCTGTTGGCAAATTCTGCTGAAGACCTTTCTTTTTTTCTAGATGACCTTCTCCAAAGATTTGGAATGGTTAACCCTGCAACCCACAAAAAAAAACTGGCAAGCTTGTCTGATCTCACTTTTTTATACATCGGCCGGTTTTGCATGTTTCAAATCAAAAATGATTAATTTTCTTTGTGCATTTATCTTTCTTTTTTTTTTTTTTCATTTTACAATTAGCATCCTCATTCAAATCAGTCTTATTTCAATACATGACCATTAACAAGGACCACCAAGACTGACAACAAATCTATTCCAACCTCTTAACTTTTAACATCCTGTTGGAAATTTTCTAAGTCCAGAGTCCCATTTCTCTAAGGATTTATCAATAAATGGCTAAAAATGACCTTTTCATTTAAAGTTACCTGTTATTTCCCTTAAATCAAAGACTTCTAAATATGTTTAATATTACATTTAAACAATGGCTATCATTTGGGGTAGATTAGGAAAATGAATGTGACTTCCGGCCGGGTGGAATGAAGCGGTACAGAATGTTAAGAGTTAATATCATAAAGGAATTTCAGCAGATAGTAAACTGAGATAAACAGTATGGCCGTTATTCAATTTCAGACCCATTATTCATGCCTACCCCCAGATCAGTGGGTTATACGTATAGGTGGGCAAAACTCCGACTGAAATTTCATTAGAACTAGCAGGACCTGTGGATATACCATAGTATGATAATCTAATTATTACAACGTTTGATATGTTTACTTAAGTTAAGAGCTATTGCGAAATAGTTCAATATGTACAAAGAATAATAATCTTGATTTAATTCCCTCTCACTAATTTTTTTCTTTCTTTCTTTTCATTATGTTCGATTGAAACAGATCATGTTATTGCTTTCATGCTCTCACCCCCTCTCCAGTTCCCCGTTCATATAACCTAATCATTTCCAATCCTTTTTACATAGCATTCCACTGTGGAATGCTATGTAAAAATGGATTGGAAATGATAAGGTTATATGGAAGGGAACCTGGAGGAAAAAATAAAATAAAACATTGATTAAAAATGACCAGTCAGAAAAAAATTTAAAAAATCCCAACAGACTAGACAGTAAAGTGCCGACTGCCCCTCCCGCTTATTGAGGGCATTAAACCACCCAGAAAGTCACCTTTACCACCCCCTAAAAAGATGAGATGAACTGAAACCCGATATCTTTACAGGAATCACCAGAAAAAATATATATAGCCTCATGAATTATCTGTGTACAATTTTCAATAAAGTTAGCAGTCTGATGAAACTCATAGATATATACAGATACCTGTGGGCAGAAATAGATCTACAACTACAAAATGGCCAATTTTTAGGCCTTTTTCTTTACCAATTATATTGTTCTGTTCAATTATATTGAACATCGAGCTCTCAACTTGAACCTGAACTACTCTAAAATTCCGCTGTTGGAAGAAAGGTCCAACTTAGAATCATCCTAATACTAGCTGTGTGTGTGTGTGTGTGTGTGTGTGTGTGTAGTTGAGAATAGAGGAAGTGTGGATATAACAACACAGGCAGTTGAGTTCAGTTGATATCTCGCCTCATTGTATGAAGCTTTTTCGAAACTTTATTGACATAAGTGCTTGTACATTTTACTTTTATATGACCTACCCTGACTATCAAAGTCAACCGACTGACCCCATAAAAATAAAAGCACCAGGCCCCACATACCTACCCTCTCCTGACTTTCTCTCACCACTCACCCATTTACCTTTTCATTATAAAAGCAAAATGTACAAGCACTTAAGTCAATAAAGTCTATTCTCAACCACATTTTGTTGGATTTATTCAAATCATTCACTCATCATATATATATATATAATTGATAATTGAATCATATTACCACGACCAGACAACTCGGCAAACACCATTTGCGACATCCGGAGCACTGGACAGCTGTTTCGACCTCCTTTGAGTCCCCGCTCTTCACGCTGTGGTCCGCTGGTTCAATCTCTAGTGGCGGAGATTGTGGTATGCACTGCTGATGAGACCAAAGGAGGTCGAAACAGCTGTCCAGTGCTCCGGATGTCGCAAATGGTGTTTGCCGAGTTGTCTGGTCATGGTAATTTGATTCAATTATCAATTATATATAATTCCTCTATCAAATTTAATATATATATATATATATATATATATATATATATTGGTTTGGAGGTTGGTTTTGAAGGCTATCACAATGCATGTGTAAAGAAAAATAAGGTAACAATGGTGTTGTTTGTTAACCTTTTAATATATATATTAAAAAGTTTTCAATATACTGTGAAAAGGTAAATACTACAAAGTTGTTCTTATGCAGATGTTTTCCAGTTAAAAAGAATTATTGAACAATTCTATAAGATTTCTTAATTGATGTTTATTAAAACATTTATTCTTTCTTATGAAAGTGTTTATATATTAGTCATTCTGGTTCAATATTTTGTCTGGAGTGAGACCATATTTGTATAATAAGGAACCTAAACTAATTATAAAATGCAATGGTAATCAATTCTCTTGTGCTGGGCATCCATACTTGGAGATCCCCCTCCCTAAGTTATTGGTGTGTGAATGTGATCTTTTTATTTTAATACTTTCTGTTTCTTAAGAACTTGTAATGTGAATATCTTTTCTTTTTTCTTTCTCAACTGACACCAAATAGTGAAGAAAAAAGGTTAATGATGTCATTGCACTTTCTGACTCAACTCTTTTTCCAATAACTTAAAAAAATTTTTTTTTTTTTTAAATTTCATTTAATCTATTTCATGTTCTTCTCTTTCTCTACCATTATTGACAGTTATGCGATGATGCCAGACTAGAAATTACATTCTGTATTTCTTTTTTTTTTTTTTATTTATTTTTTAAAATAATTCTTGTATACTGCATCCTACAGTATTCAATATACTAGTACATTGACACTACATGTGCACCAGGCATATAGTAACTCGCAATAGTGCTAAAACCTCGAGGTAGATGGTTTGCTTAATGGTTCCGTAATATTTGCAGTCACAGTAATCACCACGATGCTCTTAGACAGCTGTGTATAAATAGTCCTGGACCAGTGCATTTACTCCCTGCGGTAGGTACGCAAGGCTAGCCCAGAACAATAATATTTATTACTAGTGATAATTTGACTTACCAGTGCTCCAAGTTATGAGCTGTCATTTAGTGGATTGTTTTTTTATTTTTTATTTATTTAAAAAAAAAATTTGTGGGCTAAAATTTGAGTTTCAGATGTTGTATAGTCATTTTAAATTTAACATGTACTTATCTTGTTCTGTAGAGTATACCTGCATACCCATGGTACTTGTATTTCTTCTATCTTGCTATTTTCCATCTTAGCTTGGGCTGGATCTATCTTTGGATCTGGTAGATGTTTCTTCATTTGGGCTGGATCTTCTGTACTTGTTTGTTCTCTGTAACAACACGAGACATTGATTTTGAGCTCATATTTTATTTAATATCCCAGATCACAAACACTCGTGTGAGAATATGGCTACTTGGATGAAAGATGCCATGGCGGTCCATCTTGCTCAATGGTTAGCTAAAAACTCATTTTCTAAACTCTTTTCACATGACTCGTATTGGCAAACCAGAAGAGTAAATCAACACAGGGTTACGAAGTGTTGATCGCCCCTCCTGTGTTTTTCCATTAACTGTTATTTTAAAATATACATAATTAATAGGCTACCTATCAATTATGTAACGCAGATACACTTATGTTAATAAGTTCACAAAAAAACATTTGTTTCCAAATTTATTACATGTATTACAGCACATAATTAATTACATTCTATTTTATTATGTTTTTATTCAATACACTGCTATTTTTCTTATTACGAAAAACATAACAAAAAAGATTAAGGTGTTTGAAGGGAGGCTGGAATGGAATAATAGCATTTTAGTTTATTTAAGTGGTGAAAATTGATTTGATATATGAGGAAATTGATTTACAGGTGGAACAAATTAAACTCTTAAGTCAAGGTATCATTGTATCGTCCTTCATCAAAGATTTGTTTTAATTACTTGAAATTCAGAATTACCATAATCTAAATCTATCTACACATATATAAACGGCAGTTGATGTGTTTGGATGAAACTATGAAAATAAAATGACAAAGTAAATGTATATACACATTAAATGTCACTGGTTCTTGCGTTTTGTGCAAAAATTATGAAAATTTGTTTTATATTCAAAGATATTTAAAAATTAAGATATACATAGAAATAGAAAAAATCAATACAACAGTTTTTTTTCCCCCAACCTCCACCAAGATGCTGGGTAGCTGCTTCTAGTGCTTAATAATATCCAGTTTGATTGTATGATGTTTCACTAGAAATAATAAAATCCTGTAGTCATTGGCTTAGAAAAAAAAATTAACTTTTTATAATACTAATTGTTAGGAGTGTATATGTTGTGTATAAGACATACTATTTTCCAAAAATCCCCACCCTATTTTAATCAGAGAGGGTTAAAATCTTTTTACCACTCATTTTTCATAAGAAAACCTAAATAAAAATACAATATAGGTATAAATCAATGATATATTAAAAGATAAAAAGGATAAAACCTAATAAAAAGCAAATAAAAGACCTGAAAATGAAATAATTAACTTTTTTGGGGTCACATACCTCTCCATTAAGGTAGGTTGATTTTTCACTTGAAAAAAAAAAAAAAATTCTCTCAAACAGCAAAATTTGTATGCTGGTATAATGAATACTGATACCAAAAATGAGATCTCTTACTTGCATCATTGTTTGAGGAAATAGCATTAAAGATAGTTGGTTAAAATGCACCAAAAAATCCTCATTTTCACAACATTTGGCGCAGAAATTGGTGAGAAAATTCATCAATTTTAATATTAATCAAGAAAAGGTTGTCATTTTATTTTACTAAGATGAAGCGAATAAGATATGAACTAGAATTCAAATTTTTAAAAATCAGACACCTCCAATATGCTGCTTTTTACCTCCTTAAGCTGTAACAGGGATAACATTTTAAAAGATTGAAATCTATTTCCTCAAATGAAGGCAAAGTTTTGAAGAAAAATATTTTTTTGTGGTAATTCTTTGTTAATTTGCAATTTTCGCCACATGGGAGACGTTACAGTTCTAAAATTGACCTACCTTACTTTCCATATTCAGTACAACATAACTGAAAGTAAGTTATATCAAATAGTCTAAACTAATTGTGTTTTATAAAATATCCACACAGTCTTGTCAGCTTGGGCTTTAGAATATACCGACTGCACCTCTGCAGAGGGGTAAGACTACCCCAATAACGCCACCTGTTGGCCATAGGTGGTGACCTGTGATGCTTAAGGATGAATCACAGGTGGCTGAGCTGTCCATGACATGCAACTCCCCATTCAGATCTTTACTTAGGCTAGACAGGTGGTTGGAGAGACCCCCTCCAATCAATCAGCTGGTCATGTCAAGCCCTAGCTCCCTATTGCTCTTGTGGCAACCCCAAACCCTTTTTATCATATATGTGCTAGAAGGTGGTATCTGAGGGTCTTCATATCCTGATATGATGTTAAACTCTAACTGATGGTGAGGTTCCACGTCTGGGGAATGTGGAGCATCCCTTCATCACCTCTGACCCCGAGTGGTAATACCTGTTAGGGTCACATCTACGGGTTAAATAGAAAAAAAAATGTGTTTATAAAAAAAAATTGAGTACCTATCAAGAATGAGTTTATTTCAACACTTTGTCAGTGGGTCATTTAAACCCACTGACATTGATATGTCATAAAACAAAATAAACAAACAAGATATCCATCAGCCACTGGAATCCATGTTTGTTTTATTTTTTCTATTGTTAACTTATTTTCACCAAAAGTTTGTTACATTTTCGTGTGAACATGTCCTTACTTTTGCCCTAAACATTATGTAAATTTTGTTTTGAAACATTATAGTAAACTATATAAATTCTTATTTTACAAGCTGGATAAAAAGTTAAACAAATAGTAAATTTAGTTGCTACAAGTCAATTCGTATTAAACAAGATGTTTTTTCTAGAATTTTGTAATTGAAATTTAAGGGGTTCATATTATGTTGTGACGGAGTTATCAATAACAATATTGAAATCCAGAAAAAAAGTTTTAGGTTTATTACCCTTTGTTACAAAGATATAAGATAGTCCAACATGCAGCTCTTCAACAACAATAATTAAAATCTTAGTAGCAAGACTAGTTACTACTCAATTAATACTCTTGAGTAATCTGTATTATGCATGTGTTTCATTGGACGAGTGCAAGTTTCTTGTAGGGGAAATATCTTCAATTGCAATATACATGAATGCATATTATACACTAGTAATTACAGTAACACCAGACAAATGTGAAATACCTCATTTGTTTTTCTCTTGAGAAAAAATTATTTTATCTGGAGGATTGTGTTTTTTATTTATTTATTTTTTTAATTTCACACTTAAAAAAAAAAAAAAAAATTATTTAATTTTTTGTCCTATTTTATGGCCACTGATTATAAGAACATTTATGTCTTTTGATTTAAGAGAAAAAAAATTTCCAAAACAAAAATAAGAATTTAAACTTAATTTTGAATCTTTGTTAGATAAACTAGTAAGAATATGCACCCTCTGGGCATAAGCTTTAATGTAATGAAATATGTTAAATTAGAAATACTAAGGAAATTAAATAGGGACTCATATAAAAAGATAACACTTATGTTGATTATATTTTAATTGGTTTCTATATAAAATCATTCATAGGATTGATTTTAATACGTTGGAGAATTAAAATTGTTTTTAGGTAAATCTAACTCCGATTTTCATAGACATTGTTAATGAGATTTATTCCATGTATCAATGATTTTGACTATAAATTAAATACTCATTGATGAACTTACAAAATTCCTGATGCTATTGTGATGTAAGCAGTGACATAGTTTCGGTTACAGACAGACACTGAATCTCCATTATAATAATAAGATTCTGCACATTGGGAAACATTTTCATTATTTCACATGTTAGTAGTTTCAGCTTTGTTTCATTTTTTGTTTTTCTTTACCAGTGTAATTTAGCTAATCTTTCTTAGCTGATTAAATTAATAGGTTTGGTTTGTTGGATTTTATGGCACGTCAACCCTTGTTGGGTTATTTTATGCCAAAGACATTTTGTTCTATTTATAGTTGATGGGTATTCAAATTTTTTTTCTTCTAAACTCAATTTTTTTTAAACACACTTTTAAAATGTCATTTTCTCATGTCATGTACTACCACTCTGGGTGGACCTGGGAGTAATAGTGATCAAGGGATACTCCACATTCCCCACAGCTCCAAAATTGGAACCCTGCCATCAGATGCAGTTTAACATCATACCAAGGATGCTAAGACCACCTTCTAGCTCATATATGATAAAAAAAGGTTGGAGGTTTGCCATAAGAGCAATAAGGTTGGGACAATCCTATAGGTGCTAGGGCTTGATGTAACCAGCTGATTGATCGGAGGGGTGGGTCTCTCCGACCGCACGTCTAGCCTAAGAAAGGGCCAAAGTGGAGTATTGCTCGTCATGGACTACTCAGCCACGAAAGTTCCATCCTTAAGCATCACAGGTCGCCACCCACAGCCAACAGGTGGCCCTATGGGAGGGGCGGGGTCATACACCTCTGCTGAAGTGCAGTCGATGTATTCTAAATTAATAAGAAAACTCTGGATAATTTTTTTTTTTAATTTTTAATCTTAGATGAAATATTTACATTTATTAGTCTTGATTTTATTTATTTTATTTTTTTATCACAAAATTTTTAGTTGATTCATTCTTTGTTAAATAACATAAAATGAGACAATATATGTGGTGACACCATTGGAGCTTGTTTTAACTTATTTGTCTTTTGTTATAGTAGCACATAACTTTATTTTATTTGGATGTTCTATTTTAAGGTCTGGGAAAAAAACAAACTCAAAACTGCAAATCACTCAAGTTATTAAAAAAGGTAAAAAACCTAAACACACAAAAATAAAAATTCTTGTCATATTTCTATTTACAATATGAATGCTATCTTTGTTGCTAGTTGATCTTATATAAGACATGTACAGAAACACTTTAAATTTTCTTAGATACACATACATTTTTTTTCATAGGAAATGGATTCATCGCCCGAGTTCAAATCCTGGGCATGGTAATTGCATTTCACTTAGCGATAATACCCTTGAGAAAGGTATGAATCCTGCTCGCCCTCCAGCTATGGATAAATAGTAGGGCAGACTGGGCTCTTTAACCTTGGTTAGGCAACCGGTCTAGGAGAAGGAAAACTCTGAATTCAAAACCTGTTGAACTTCGCTTAATAAATTGACCTTGTGTCACATCCTGCCCGTGCGGAGGGGTTGGTAAATATATATACACATACAAGGTGTGTCAAAAAATATTGAGATTTTTTTGTATTTTTTGACATTCTTGTATTCTGAAAAAAAAAACAAAAAAACATTCCATCCATTCTTCATTTCTATCTTGGTAAATACACCTTTAAACTTGGTACTTTTTTGACACACCTTGTATTCTGAAAAAAATTAATGAATGTTATATTTTTTTTCAGAATACAAGGTGTGTCAAAAAGTACAAAAAACTTTGATCCTTTTTTGACACATCTTGTGTATGATGGGTATGACGTTTAACTGCATCTAGTGGTGAAGTCCTATTATGGAACTCTGGGGAATGTGGAATACCCCTTCATCACCATTACTGCCTGGTCCAGATACAACCACTCGGGAGTGGTTGTATCTGTTAGGGCCCCACTATTAGTTTTTTAAAAAATGTTTAAAAAAATTGAATACCCATCAAGAATGAATAAAACAAAATATCTTCAGCATAAAATGACCCAACAAGGGTTGATATGCTATAAAAACCAACTAACCAATTTATAGGTTAAATAGATAAAAAAATGAGTTAACAAAAAAAAAAATTGAATTTAAAGAATTTCCAGTAACCATTAAGAATGAATAAAACAGTGTTTTCAGCATAAAATAACCCAACAAGAGTTGACATGCTGTAAAATCCAACCAAACAACCAACACATAATACACACACAACACTTTAATATTTTATTAGCTACATACTGACACATTAGGAAGTGAAATTAGCATAAGTTTTTGTAGGAAATAGAATCGATGACCTGAGTTCAAATCCTGGATGAGGCTGCCTTTTTTTTTTTTTTTTTTTTTTTTTTTTTAATTTTTATTGTCAGTCTTTCACAGAAGATTCTTAATTTAATGAAAAACAATTACAAGGCTAAAAAAAGTGGCAGTAAAAAAAATTGGTCAAAACCTGTAATTTTCAAACATATTTTTGTCTACTAAATTTTGAAGAATTTTTTTATATTTTTGTTGTTCAGCAACTGTAAAACAGACACTCCCACCCCAACATTGATTTTTATTCTAGCAACCATTGTTTTGTGCATTAGTTAGGAATATCTATCTATCGATTTATCTATCATATAAGAAATAATCTGTATGTTTGTACAATGAGCAAGTGCACGTCCTTTTATAAAAGGAAAATTGGTGGAGACCAGCAAAGACAAAAGTTCAATAAAATCTGCACCCTATTTTTGTTCAAGGCAGCATACAACATCCTTGTGCAGCTCCCATCTAACTTTTTCTCTAAGCCCTTTGTTAGGGTCCATGTGGTGCTGCCATACAGTAGCACTGATACGGGCTATGGCTTGGAAGTATTCTCACTTTATCTTATAAGTGAGATCAGATTTCCATATGATCAATAGTCTATTATTTAGACTATTTAGGTTATTTTTAATTCACTCCAAATAGAAATAATGCTATTTATTCAAACAGTATAATTTTGATTTATCAGACTATTGTCCTCATCTTTATTGTGGTATGTAAAATCATGTTTCAGACACTGTATCCTCTGGCCTTCCCTGTGTATCCAAGCATAGCAGTGACCCAACCTAGGAAATCATTTTGAATAGTTTGACATTTGATTGAACAGGTATCAAAGAACTTTTGAAGATCTCACTCAAAAGATAATGTCATTGTTTTTGCACAGCTATCATTCCAACATGTTACAAGATCATTTAAAAAAAAAAATTGTTTCTTTGCATTTCCTGTACAACTTTTTTGATATTTTTATTTTTTAAGTAATTTACTTTAAAAAATAATTTGATTTTTGCCTTTTCAATGATTAGTTTCCATATTGTGTTCATCACTTGGTCTACTCAAGAGGTCACTACAGCCTAACATATGTGCTGCTTTTTTGAGACGTCTTCTTTTTCAATGTTCTTCCGTTTTTATTATTTTAACTTTATGCCACAAGTCTGAAAAATGAAAATGAAACATATCAAACCTCATTTGAAAAATTCAGACAAATAATTATTGAATCAATTTAAAAAATCCCATTGGAAGTCCTTCCTGATTTTCTACTAAATCTTTTTTGTTTTTTGTTCCTGCTTCTATTTTCTTTCTTGGTTGAGTTTATTCACTGAAGACCTTCATGGTTATCAATGTGAACCCCTCCCCCTTCCCCCACACCAAACAAAGGTAACTAAATAGGATAATACAGCCCTTATTTCTCTAACTTGACCAGCCATGTGTGGATAAGAAATACTTTGATAGTGAGCTGTTCATTGCTAAGCAACTAGATTATTGCATGCTGAAGAGTCTCCCCACTCCTGTTAATTTGAGAGAGAGAAAAGAAGAGGGAGGGGCTAGTGGGCTTATTGTTAGTGATAATTGTAATCAGTGGATATCACAGGTTTTACAAGACTGACTACTAATGGCGCATATATATATATATATATATATATACACACATACATACACACAAAGTGTGTCAAAAGTGTGTCAAGATTTTTTGTACTTTTTGACACACCTTGAAAAAAAAATAACGTTCCATTCATTCCTCATTTCAGTAAATACAGCTTTAAACTTGGTACTTTTTTGACACCTTGTAATCTGAAAAAAAAATTAATGAATGGAATGTTGTTTTTTTTAAGGTGTGTCAAAAAGTACAAAAAATCTTGACACTTTTTGACACACCTTGTGTGTATATATATATATATATATATATATATATATATATATATATATATATATATATATATATATATATATATATATATATAAAATGTGGCTGCAACTATAGTCTTGCATATTTGCTCATTGATATTAGAGGTCAGGTAAAAGCAAAGATTTTGAAAACTGATTCTTAATGTAGTGCCTTGCAACTTGGAAGATTGGTTCAATACACTCTGTTTGCTCCTGTTTGGCCTAACTTTCATAAATCTTTTATTTGTAATGGAGATTCAGTGACTGTCTGTCTGTAACCAAAACTACATCATTGCTTACATTACAATACCCTCAGGAATTGCATAAGTTTATCAATGAGTATTTAATTTATAGTAAAAATCATTAATACAAAGAATAAAGAACAACTCTGTATTGTATATACTCAGAAATTAAGTTTGCAACATTAAACGGCCCACATTGTTTGTTAAAAGAACTTTTGATAGATACAGGTCTGATATTATTGATTTTTATATATATATATATATATATATATATATATATATAGTTTGTTTTCTAAAGTTATCTGAAAATTATTTTCAAACAAATAGTCACATTCTACATTAAATTTGGAGATGTTTGTGCATTTTGTTGTATCCAGTTTAGGTTTGTATAAAAATTTGGCATTAAATAACCCACAACTGTTTGATATGCTGTTAAGATTTCTTTCTTACCCATTTATTGGTGAGAAAATGGAAAAAAAGGAAGTATTTTGAATTTTATCATAGATTGAAGGGTATTTGCCTGCTCATCCCACTTATGAGGGATAGACACAAGGTCTTGTTTTTACGTGGGCACATAAAAATTGTGTCGATCCCGTCGGCATTCCCTCTCAAGGGGGCTGCCTCAGGCGCTGGGCAATAAACCCAGCCCTGCCCCTTTAAATCGAGAAGGCAGGTGTTGCCTGGGGGGATGTGGCCCCCTGGGATCAATGCTATTAATTTTACTTTACCGGTCCAGTGGCCGAAGCACACTGGACCCCCGACTGTGTCGAGCAAGGTAAGTATAATCACAGATTGAAGGGTTATTTCCCTGTGTGTGTGTGATTCCAGATCTATGTCTACACTGTGTGTGTGTGTGTGTGTGTGTGTGTGTGTGTGTGTGTGTGTGTGTGTGCACACATGCTTTTCAGGATTGAGTGAATGCATTATATGTGCATTCAGATTACTTTGTTGGGCTGTCATATTGGATAGCTCTTTATTTCACTATCTGTTTTTTTTTCTTTTTCTTTTCCTTTTGCTTGTCTGCTATCTTTGTGTTTTTACCAAGATAATGTTAGGTTAATACTCTTTCAGCTGATTTGCCTGGCAATGATACAGCGGAACGGGTCAGAGGTGTTATTTCTTATTATCACCTTTTTCTACAATAGTTGGATAAACTTGGCAAAGTTTTACCTTTAAAAAAAAAAAAAAAAGGTGTTGGTAGTATTGAAGGTGATTAACATGAAATGTTACACCATGATGGGATGTTCATTTTTACCCAATCCATTCACCACAGGTAGAATGTGACACAAGGTCAAAAGTATGGGGCATCCAATGAGGTTTGAACTTGCTATTCAGTAGTAGTAATAGGATTTGTGAGACCAGCTTGTTAACCAATAAACCATGATGGGATGTTCATTTTTTTACCCAAAGTATTGAAGGTTTTCTTTTGAAAGTTTTCTTTTTGCAAAAAGCAACTTCTACCTTGATCTATGCCATTTGGTTTGGTATGTTGGATTTTACGGCATATCAACTATTGTTGGGTTATTACTAATACACTATGATGGGACGTTCATTTTTACTCAACCTGTTCACCACAGGTAGAATGTGACACAGGGTTGCAAGTATGGAGCATTTAGCAAGGATTGAACTTGCTATTCAGTGCTAATAGGATTAGCAAAACTAACTTGTTAGCCATTACACCAACTTGGTAGTATACAAAAAGATTTTAAGCAGATCCAATATAATAGAATTTGTTTATTATAGTGATAGCCTGATTGATAACTGAAGTAGTTGTGTATCATCAGTCAGCTGAGTTCGAGACAAATTCTTTTTACCGCTAACAATTTTAACTGTACCCAAACAAAAATATTGTTGTTTTTTTGTTTTTTAGTATGATAAAACACAATTAGAGTAATAACTAATATTTATTTTTGTCTATTTAGTCTTGAAATTGTAGAGATGTTTTTTTTTCTTTTCTTTTTGAAAAATCTTTTTTTTATAGAAGAAAAAAAAATCTAATTCGTATGGTGGGTTTGATTTTTAGTCTATCTGTAATTTCTGTTATATTAAGTTCTTGTGAGTAAATGAGCAAGATGCGATCTATGTATGAAAAATAACTAGTCGCTAGGGATGATATATTTAAAAGGGCTGGATTCTAGGAATTCAAGGTACAGACATGCTAAAACACCACTTTGAGGTGAACCCATAGGTAGACCGAATATTTGTTTATAAAAAATGTTGTATTGGAAATAGTAATGTGACGTGTATAAAGTACAAAAAAAAAAAGGAAAAAAAATCTAGAAAAGGAAAAACTATCTGTAATTTATTAAATGTTATTTTTTTTTTTCCTAGTATTTAACACATTTTTTATATTTTTATATTTCAGGTGAATATGACTCGTTCTACTGTGTAAAATGCAGCGTGGCATGTTGCAGTGTGTGCGTTTCTACAAACCATTTAAGTTGTTTTCAAGTTTTACCCTTGCATCAAGCTGTCCAAAACAAAGTGCAACTTGGCCAAGTGTACACCTCAATCATCGGACTCCAGAAGGACAACCTTAAGCACCTGAAATGTTTAGTTTCCACAAAGCTCCAAGAAAACTGTGCTAATCATGAACGCTTGTGCCACGAGATCCTGTCCATCCGGCCAATGATTGAGAAAATTTTAGCAGAAGATGAAAAAAGGTTGTTGGCAGAACTAAAGGCCAAAACGACAAAAATAACAACCGAATTAAACCAAATGCAAACGACGTGTCAAAACAGTATTGACGTTCTTCATGCCAAAGGAGAAGTATTAAAAAGTGCTTTAGCTATGAATACGGTTGAAAGGCTCCACTTTTTGAGTATGTGGGATGATATATCTGAATTTATGAAGAAGAATAGTTCCCAACACTTAGACATTAAGACACAACTCGGAAATCTACATACATCTTATGTCACTTTTGAAAGAAGCAACTTAATTGGTAGCATTTTGAAAGCTAGCGGCTCGACTATTGGTTCCTTAGTTCCACGGAGACTTTCCGGACGGTCCAATACCGCAGTTTCCGAAGAAACTTCTTCGCCGAGCTGTCGTGAGAATCTTGCTCCAGTTTCGAACCGATTAACCTTAAAATCTTCGCGTAACCTCAAACTAGATTCTGAACGCACCCCCCTCTTAACAGGCATTTGTCTCCTTCCCGATGATGTCGTTGTTATGACTGACTTTAGTAATAACAAATTGAAAATGTTCGACCAGCAACGAAAATTAAAATATTGCATCTTACCCACTAGCCCGTACGGAGTAACCTACAAATCAGACACTGATCAGATTATTATTACGCTTCCAAATTCAAAAGAACTTGCCTACGTTTCTTCAACCCTAAAGATTGAGAAACAGGTGAAAGTACTGAAAGAATATTCGGCAGTGTTATTTAACAAACACGAACGAACGCTTGTATGTACTTCTACGAGTCCTGGATGCATTGATATTTTGTACGACGATGTTGTCGTGAGGACGTTGGGCTTAGCAAGCACTCGTCGTCCGTTGTTTGCCCAGCCTGAATACCTTGCTCTTTATTCCAAACAAAATATTCTTGTATCCGATTGGGAAAAGAAAGCTTTATTTTGTATTGATAACAAAGGTAATGTGATTTCCACATTTACAGGGGACCTGGGTGTAAATGAATTGCAATGTCCGCTTGGTATTGCGATTGACCCAAACGGATTGATCTATTTGGCTGATAAAGAGAAGAGTAGAATCTTTCGTTTTTCGACAGATTTAAAATTCGAGTCCATTGTTTTGACCCGAAATGACCATATAAAACAGCCAATTGCAATGGTGTTTGATTCTAGAGGTCATCTCTTTGTTACGGAGAATTCTGGTTATCTTAAACTTTTTGCATAATATTTCGTCTTTAACCACTTGCAAATGGCTGTTGAAATATCTGGTGTAAAATTTCTTTCGATCTGGAAAAAAAAAAAAAAAAAAAAAAAATGGAAAAATAAAAAATCTAGTCTGAATTGATGAAGAAATTTCATCTGACCAAAAAAGATGATAATTAATGTCAATTTTAAAAGTCGATTATTAAAACAAAAACGGTGATGATCCGTTTCACTGAAATTGTTTTGATTTTTAATTTGTTAATATTATTTTGTGATGGTTTATTTTATAAATAAAATAAATATTCCTTTTAGGCAAAACTGAATAAACCAAAGAACATTTCTTTCTATTTTGATGTATAGATATTTGACAGTTTTTTTTTCTCAATCTTCTTCAGTCTCACATTTTTTTTCCTGACATTGTTTTTCTCCTCTCTTCTTTAGTCTTACATAGATTCTTAAAAATTTTTTTCTTTTTCTTCAATCTCATTTTTTTCCTTTTTTTTTTTTTTTTTTTTTTTTCCCTCCTGACATTGTCAGACTAAAGAAGAGATGAGAAAAACAAGTTTTTTTGTTTTTTTTAAAATTTTGACATTGTTCCCTAAGCCACCTCTTTGTTTTTAAAAAAAAATATTTCCACTCAGATTTTGGTCTGAAAATAAAATTTTCAATACTCAAAAATTTTGATAATGAACACAGATGTAATTTTTTTTTATGTAATGGGGCCAAATTATTAAAATGAATAAATTAAAAAAAAAAAAATTATTTAAACAAAAATTGTTTTCTGACTTGAATCTACTTATTGAATAAGTATTTTTTACATCCGGTTATGTGGTATAAAGAGATTAGCTCCTCTATCATTTGGCCTTGTGCCATACTGAATTAATCTTTGTAAATATCAAAGAAAAATCCCCAATCATTCATCAGTTCTCACAAGATCATTAAGTGGTGATAAATGTGGTTGAAAAGTACTTACTGCTGAGGAATCAGAAGGGAAACGCAATGCATTGTGGGTAAGTGGTTGGGGATAAAAGCAATCGCTTAACTAAAGAGGAGAGAAATTGATCATTTAGTGACCAGGCATCAGTGAGAGAAGAAGAAAGGAGGAGAAAGGAAAAGTGGAAGGAGGAGGAGAATAGAGAATTTCATGACAATAACAAGGAACTTTTTAATATTTTATTTATTATTATAAACACTAAATATCTGTTCAATCAATAGTTTAATTTAGATTTTCAAACCAATTTACTTTTGAATTTTAATGGCTAGCATTCATGGAAATGTCTTAACTGGAGGTAGTAAGATGCTATACTCGATTTTGGGACTTTCTCATTTTATGTCCCTGGTCATATTAAAGCAGATAGGTAAGTGATAGCGTTCTTTATGACAACAATTCAAAATATCAAAATTATTTACTTTTTTTCTGCTTACAAATCCACTTCTCTTTCCCTCCAAAATCGAAGACAGAAATTATTAAAGTCCTGAATGATTATAATATTTCAAACTGTTGTCCTCATCTTTGTTGTGTATATTCAAAATGCATTTTAGAACCTTCTCATTTGATCTACCTGGTTATATTAAAGCAGTTAGGTAAGTGGTAGATTTCTTTATGACATTTTGAAATTTCTGGTTTTTTTTAATAGGTAACTTCCATTTTATTTTTTCAATATCTAATCACATTTCTGTCAATAAGTCTTGTGGCATTTTATGCTGCTTGGAGTTCCCTTGAATTAGTGGTAATGATTTCAGCTACAAAACCATGTTTGAATTCATGGGTAATTGTCTGAAGATGATTTATTTTAAGGTAATTAAAATAGTAAATTAAAAAAAAAAAAAAAAACACCTAAAAGAGAGCCTGAGGTTACTGTGGCCTATATACACAATAAAGAAGAAAACAACAGTCTGAAATATCAAAATTATTCATATCAAGCCTCATTTCTTAAATACATACTGGTATAAGTAAATAACAAAGAACTGTTTTTCATTTTTCAAAACAAATTTGTTGACAAGCGTTGACCAAATTTTCTTGCTAAAACAGAAGAGCAACACCCCCAAAAATTTGCCCAGTTGACTGGCACTGAAAATACACCAACTACAAAGGGGTAAAAATCCCCCCCCCCATGGAGCCACCTGTTGGCTGTGGGTGGCGACTCGTGATGCTTAAATACAGAACCCTGGTGGCTGAGCAGTCCATAACATACAACACTCTACTTTGGCCCTTACTTAGGCTAGACAGGCAGTCAGAGCCCATTACAACCAATCAGCTGGTCATGTCAAGCCTTAGCACCTATATGATTGTCCCAACCCTTTTTATCATATATGTGATAGAAGATGGTGGCTGACAGTCTTAGTGTCCTGGATATGACATTAAATTCTTAACTGATGATGAAGTTCCAGTTCTGGAGGTCTGGGAATGTAGAGCACCCCTTCATCGCTATTACTCCCAGGTCCACTCTGACTTGGAGTGGTAGTACCTGTTAGGGTCTCATCTATGGGTTAAATAGAAAAAAATGAGTATAAAAAATGTTAAAAAAAAAAAAAAATGAATACCATCAAGAATGAATAAAGCAAAATGTCTTTTGCATAAAATAACCCAGCAAGGGTTGCATAGTGTAAAATCCAACCCATCAAAAATAGACTGGTTGCCTAACCAAGGGTAAATAACTCACTCTGACCTACTATTTATCCATAGCTGGTGGGAGAATAGAGGGTTCATTGCCTTTCTTGAGGGTATTAGTGCAAAATGAAAAGCAAACAGCCTCATCCAGGATTTGAACTCTAGTCACTGATACTGTTACTCTGTGCGTCGAGAGAAGTTATTATTAAACATTATAGCTTTACACTATTGGAGATTTTTTTCTCATAATTTTTGGCCAAATTTATTTTATCTAAGAGACATTTTTGTATTTGTGTTTGAAGTGCAAGGGAGACAACTGTTAACAAGACCAACGAATTGGGACGACCGAGTATTAGCCACACACACACACAAAGCAATGTACCTATTTCTCTATAACAATTGCATAACACTTTTTGGCATTCCATTTTACTGTAAAAATGGAATTGAAAAAAAGAATTAAATGAATGTAAGTAATCCTCAAACTTTAAATACTTAGGATGATTTAAAAGTAACTTCCTATTTTAAACTATTCATAATTTTTTATATGCAGTTACATTTTTCTTAATTCTTTAATTATATGTTCCTAAATATATATGATAATTACAGTCAGATGCATGATGGCAAAAAGCCACAACAGAAGCCTTGGAAGAGGTATAAGGATTACTTAAAAAAACAACCTTGTAAAAATAAAAATAGATCCTGACAACTGGGAAATAATGGCATTGAAGAGAACTGACTGGAGAATTCATGTGGATGATGGCTATACCAGTTTTGAGAGTGAAAGAATTGTGCATGAAAACCTCAAGCGTCAACTTTGAAAGGGATACACCTGTCATATCGGAGAGAACATGAAGGTTGCAAATGTCAAACATGTGGTAGAATTCTGCTTTCTAAGGTTGGATATGTCAATCATAGGAAATCTCATCAGGGACAATTCATGCAAATTCCAGGAACAAACAATGTGTCTTGTGCAATCTGTAACAAAATCTGTAAGTCAGCTTCTGGTCTTAAGAGACATATGGTGCTGCATAAGCATCAACTTTTATCATCTGATACATCTGATAGAACAAGAAGGATGCCCTTCCTATGTCATATTTGCATCAAACTTTGTGTATCTGCAGCGGGTTTGATGAGTCATTTGAATGCTCATGAGAGGAAAGGTTCTGATGGTGGGGTTATAGGATTGTGAGGGACGGCAGTGATCTGTAAAGATTATGCTATATGGCAATTAAATAGTTGGTGGTGGTGGTGGTAGTGCTCCTCCATATTTTGTTATTTTTGTTTATGAATAGCTGAATCACTATTGATCCGGGAGATGGATGGATGGGTAGACGTGGTCCGCACGAGTGGCTGGCCAAAATCCTTGACTTAATACCTTGCAATATTTTTCTTTGGGTTGGTTGAAGGAGCAAGTCTACTTTATGAAACCAACAACTTTTGAAAAAGGAGGAATATGAGAATTTATTTCTGCCATTCCACAAGAGTTCCAGGAAAAATCAGTTCACGTGTGTTTTCATATTCATTAAAAAAAAAAAAAAATGATTCAGAAATAGATTATAAGATTTTTAAAATTGGGAAGGGAGTTACTTTAAAATCACCCTGTATATTAAATGATACTAATATGAAGGTATTTCTCTGAATGTTTGAGATGAGGCTTGAAGATTAGTATTATCTGCGTTATTCGGACTATTGCCCCATCTTCATTGTTATTTGTACAACATTTCGGCCGATATACCCTCTGGCCTACTTCAGGTATTTCTGAATGAAAGCAGTTAGAAAAATAAATAATTAACACAACTCCTACCCCAGCTATGGTTAGCGGAATGAGAACAGGATACCCCATGGAATAAATAAAGGGTTAGGTTCAAAGTTCCGTGATGGCTCCCGATTACGACAAGAAAGTTCCCGAGTTCGAAAAGAAGGTTCCCGAGTCCGTGAAGGTTCCCGAGTCCGCCAAGAAATACCTGAAGAAGGCCGGAGGGTATATCGGCCGAAACGTTGTACAAATAACAATGAAGATGGGGACAATAGTCCGAATAATGCAGATAATACTAATATGAAGATGTTGTTCATTGCTACCTTTTCCAGGCTATGTAGCAGTAATTTGGCCATTGTACTGGTGTATTTGCAAGAAAGAACCGGATCATCTGCGTAGTCCACATCTGTAATAGTCTCTTTTAGGGTGAAGCCATTTTGTTTTATGGGATCTAATGATGTTTGGAGTACATAGTGTAGACATATTTCTAAAATTGGTAGACCAGTTCATGTACCTAGGTAGTAATATCTTATCCACAGAAAGTGATGTTAATGTTGGAAAAGCATGGACTGCTATAGACAGATTATCAATCATATAGTAATCTGATCTCACTGATAAGTTAAAGTAACAATTCATCCAAGCTGTAGTTGTATCAGTGCTACTGTATGGCTGCACCACTTCGACCCTGAGGAAGTGCCTTGATAATAAATGTGCCCTAATTTCTGATCATTGAAAAATTCACTTTCCCAGGATTTTAATAGATTTCCTTTAGAAAATAACCTGACATTATTTTTTCTATAGTAATATTATCGATAATTAGTACCACACATGGTTTGGGGGATGGAGAAATTACCAAGTTTAAAAAAAATATCAGTCACAAAAATTGTCCTCAGCATTCCATAGAAAGGTGCTTTGCCAATCTTGTGTTTAAGACCCCTGCTCTAAGTGATATTTGAATACAATACTTTTGAATCTTTATTATCTATCTATCTATCTATCTATATATATGGGGGCTAGTGGTTAGAGTCGTGGAAAATGGACTCGTCGATTCGAGTTCAGTTCCTAGACGAAGCTGTTGGCATTTCACATAGCACTAATACCCTTGGGAAAGGTATGAATCCATATATTCTCCCTCCAGCTATAGGTTAAATAGTAGGGCAGACTGGGCCCTTCAGCCTTGGGTAGGTAACCAGTCTAGGAGAGGGATAACTCTGAATTCAAAATTCCTGAGGTCGGTCGTTGATTGGGTTTGTGGCAACCCTTGATGCACCAATTCTTTCCTATCGACTGTGCCAAAAAAAGTCTGGATGGTCCAACACAAGCCTTCACCACTATAAACAAATCACTGTGTGGGAGTTCATTGTAATATATATATATGTAGAAAAAGTGAAAGTAAATCCGACAATGTGTAATGTTGTAAAGATTGAAAAAAACCTTTCGTTAATGAAACTTAAAGTTACAATTTTTACAACATTATATGTTTTGAAGATTATCACAATGCAAGTGTAAAGAAAAATGAGGTAACTATGATGTTGTTTGTTTACCTTTGATTTATTTTCTTAATATTTCCAGATAAAGATCTCTTTCTGAAAGCTAAGTTCTGGAGCTGTTACCTTGTTGCTAGGATTTATCCATTGTTGTATGCCTGGTGATATCTTCCTCCAAATTTTCTGCGTGTGTGTGTGTCTGTCTGTCTGTCCAACAATGTATTACTATCATTTCAGATTTGGCTATTCTTCTTTTTCTAGGGTAAGGTCTCCGTATTTTATTTATTTATGTGTGTGTGTGTGTGTGTGTGTGTGTGTGTATAATCTCCAGATATTGCTGTTGCTGGGATTTTTTTATTACCTGTGGTGTGCTATGTATATGTTTGTTGTGCCTCTGTGTGTGTGTGTGTGTGTCGGATTGGGGCCTGTTGTGCTTAACAAAAATAATTTCTGCTAAGTTCCCAATATCTTAAACTAAAAATATTCCCCTGAATCTTTATAAATTTGTACATCTAATATTTTGAGTAAATTCCTCCAAATAATTAAAAATTGATTTCTACTTTAACAATAGTTTCAGTTAATTTGGTCTATAAAGGGTTAAAATGAAACTGTAATCTTTTTTCTTCTTTTTCTAACCACAGCTTGATTACACAAACGAATTATTAAATATATATATAGAGAGAGAGAGGTATCCTAAACTTGGTAGTAAGGGATGATTCTATATGTGATTTCTAAGATATACTGTATTATTATTGTATGATCCAGTATGTATAAATACAGTGAATCTTTAAATCACTAAAAAGAGCTCAATGTATAATAAACTATTTAGATTATATACAGAGCAATATTTTTTTTTTTTTTGAGAAGTAAATTTTTCAGTTATGCAATTCAAATTATCTTGATCTACCATCTGATGAGACGAAATTTTGGGGAGCTATATTAAATCTACTTAGATTTATAAAGGCCCCAATTTTGGTTGAAATAAATTTATTATGGAATAACGGTGTTGAGTTTTTCCTTCCTTTCAAAGATATATATATATATATATATATATATATATATATAAACATAGACACACACATATATACAGGGTTTTCGGAATAAATTTGACATATTTATATTTGGTTATTTTTTTCTGTAGGTGGAGGTATTGATGTACACTACGCATCATTTAAAAGCTTGGACAATTCTTCATTCATAAATGTGATGACAGATAGAATGAATGACTGGAACCCACCTGAATCATAGAAGAAAATAACTAGTATCATGATGATCTGTGCCGGCCATCAAAATAAGGAGATTATGGTTGCTGCCCAATGCTCCCTGAACACTGTAAAAACAATCAGGCATGAACTGGAGAATTGCAATGGAGACTACAAAGCTGTGGCTAGAAGAAAGCAACATAACAGACAATCTGATTGTGTTCGTACAGCAGAATTCCTAAAAATCTGCAGAAAAAAAGTGTTGGAGGACCCTCAGATGCCTACGTGCAGTTGCTAAAAACTGTAGTCAAGGCCTGGATAACAAGGGTAACTAATGGTAGGCCATATGTATGGCAGCAGTATTCGGCCCCCTGCCAAACCTTTGGGAAAAGTCAAAAGTGGTTGTCAGTGAATTTTTACAACAATACCTGTCCCAATGTTTGGCCTCCGAACTACCCAAATCTTAACCCCATGGATTATATGTATGTCGTGCTGTTGAGAAGACACCAATCGCCGTGCCAGTACTACAAAAGCCCAGTTAATCGACAGAATTAAGGTAGTTTTTGAGACCCTTCCCAGGGAAACTGTAACATCAGCTTACTCCAGGTTCTGGAACAGGATTGAGGCTGTGATCGACACTAATGTGGTTATTTTGAGTGAAACTTGTTGACAGTAGTGTAATTTCTGTGCCTGTTCTTTACAATCCATTAAATTTTGTAGTTACCAAGCACTTTTTCATTTTCCTTATGAAACTGTCAAATTTCTCCCAAACACCCTATATATATATATATATATTAGGGATACCCAAAAATCGTCTGCTAACGTTTTTTAAAAACGAATTAAAATTAATTAAATCGATTATTTAAGATCAAACTTTGTCTAAATGATAAGTAGTAACATAATGACCATCAATAAAAAAGCAAAATAATATTACACATTTAATTCATTTTTAATACATTTAAAACAATTTTTTTGGTCAATTTCCATCTCTTTCGGCATTAAAATTAATGTAACATTATCGATTTAAAAAAGTTTACCAAAAATCAGGGAATTATCTGATTTTAATGAAATTTTCAGTATTGATTTATCAATTAATGAATTTTATAATGCATCAGTTATTTTATTTCAAAACCTTAATTAAGTATTTCTGCTATGAAAAATTAATATATAAAATTCATTTAAAATATGAAAATTTAGATTCTAGAAATAAATATCTATTTAATGCAAACCTTATTTTAGTCGAACAAAGTATAAATTTTGAAGAAAAACTCTATTGAAAATTTAGCCCCCCCCCCATTTTTAAGCAGAAAAAATATCGATGTATAATTTTTTCTTTTATAAGATAATAGCCAATTAATCTCCAAAATTTTTTATTTATTTATTTTTTTTACATTTTATTTTCCGATTTTCGGTACTTATTTTCTCATAGAATATTCCCCTTAAAAATGTTTTTTTTTTCTATTCACAACGTCGGTCTTTTATCTTTTTATTTCTACTGTAATTAGTATCAAACACTGACCAACTCGCCGATATTTTACGCCCCCAAAATAAGGGTGGTCAAAATTAAGTGACCTGAAAAAAATCAGAAAGTTTTGAAATAAAATAAATAATGCATTATAAAGTTCATTCATTGATAAGTCAACACTGAAAATTTAATTAAAATCCGATAATTCCCTGATTTTTGGTAAATTATTTTCTGTAGGTAAATTCATTTTGTCAAAAACGGATTTTTGGTCAATTTTTATTTATATATATATGTAAATATAAAGAAGATTTCTGTATGTCTGACTGTCTGTAACTTTGTTCATGGAACAACTGAGCTCATCTCCATTTATAAAGGAAAATTGGCGGAGACCAGCAAAAACCAAAGTTCAATAAAATCCACACCCGATTTTTATCTGAATAGAGATTAAAACCTTTTTACTTCTCGTTTTCTATCAAAAATACTAAATAAAAATAGAGGGTATAAATCATTGATATATTAAAGGATTAATTTAAAAATGATTAAAAATAAAATTAATAAAGGATAAAACATAATAAAAAAACAATAAAAGAAAAAACAAACAAAAACAACGATAAAAATAAACTCTTTAAAAACAAGAATTAGACGGATTTATAAAAGATATTTTCCCGTCCCATTGAAACAACGGTAATAAAAGCATAAAACTATCAAGAAATTGGTAAAACAATATAGAGAATTACGAAGGAGACAAAATAGCAATTCAAAAAGTGTATTTAACAAACATAAAAATCTAGTGGCTTGCATAATTTGTCCTTTATGTTACTATTACGAAAATTAAGGCACAAAGCCGAAAAAAGAAAAAGACAATACAAAAACAGTTACAAAGGTTTCTACTTACAATATAAATAAATAAATAAATATTTTTACTTACAATATACAAAAAAAAAAAAAAAAAAGATTACACAAAAATTTGTTTCTTTTCCTGTCGTCTGCCTGTCAGCCAAATTTTCCCTCCGGTGTCGATACACGCTAAACTGTCGGCTGCTAATGTCGGCTGGTTGATTGTCGGCTGCTGTGTTGTGTTGTCCCTCCCCCCCTTTTTTTTACGAAAAATTAATTACGGTCAAAATGAAAATAAAGAAGCTTCTTGCTTCTTTTTATTAAAAATGGATAATTTTATCCTGCACAAAGAGATATAATAATGTCTCTATAATAATGAATTAAAGTTGGCTTTTCAAGCTGACACTCTGCAATAGAAGCAAACATTACTTTCTTCTTCTATTAGAGTTCAATAAAAAATATCGGTTTCAAATACCGACCTGTAGTATACTCAATAATTTAAATAATTAACTCACTCTGTGAGCCAAAAGCAACATTTGGGGTTTTCCATATATATAAAAGCAATTCACAATTCTTTCTTTTCCTCAAGAAAAGAACATAACTCACTCCGTGAGATAAAATATAATATTTGGGTTCTCCAAATATACAATAAACAATTCCGGAAAGACTATGATAAAACTTTCTCTAATTTTTACAATTTTCGTCTTATCCAGGTGCACATAAATTACGTCAACGGAGATAACAAAAATCGATACCGGCCCCTCTCAAATCAATTCCTTGTCTGATGAATTTCGCGCCCCAAATTTCAAAACAGGGAGTCAGCTTCGCCCTCACCCCCCCAAAAAATCCAGCCGATTACAGACCGGCACCCGGGAATCCCGAGAATACTATGGGCGTTACTGGAGAAAGACAGAATTTTGACAAAAAAATATCACTTCCCAATGAACGCTATTTACAAAACATTAAAAATAATTATTGAACTGCCTTCAACTCGTATTTCAAGTTAAATAATAATAAAGAATAAAAGATAAAACAAATATATAGAAAAATATTTTTTTATTATTAATCTATATATAGATATATATCTATTAATATCTATTAATAATGGAGATTCGCTTCCGGTTTTTGTCTGTAACAAAAATTACGTCACTGTTTACGTCACATTACCCAAAATCGTCATAACACTCAAAATTTGAACAGCAACATTAGACAGTCTACATTGTTTTTTAAAACAAGTTTTAATAAATGCATGACTGGTATTATATATCTATATATAGTTTGTTTTATTTTAATACATATTTAAAGTTTACATTTCAAATTGTTTTATTTTTTAATCCTTTAATGAATTTGATGATTTTACTTACTTAGGGTACAAACTTGCTGACATTGAATTTTTTACTCCCACCCCTCAGGTAATATGTTTCAAAAATCTATTTTTACATCGCCCGGAGGCGAATTATAAATGCCTATGATTAAGACTTAACTATTTTTTATTTAAAAAATTTATGATATTTTTATAATATATTTTGTATTGTGAATATCAGACACAAAATATACATTGGATTATTTGTTAAATACACTTTTTATTCATGTTAACATCTTTTTAGAAGTCTTTCTTGTGCTATCAAGTGTTACATAAACGAAATTGGTTGCCAAAGAGAATATATATCAAGGGAGATAATTGTGTAAAAACTCACCAGTGCAAGGGAGATAATTCATTGCCAACTATTTAAAATCGGTGATTATTTAAGTGTACAATGTATACTTAAATAATCACCGATTTTAAATATTTTAAAAATTAATTCTATGTATACTATACATAGAATTAATTTGGGTAAAGAAGAACAGTTTTCTCGTTTATTCATACCATAAAATAAACTGAACCCTCATTTTATGTCCGTGTTTTTGCAATGTTTTTGACAAAATGACTTTAGCCCCCCCCCTATAGAAATTAATTTACCAAAAATCAGGAAATTATCGGATCTTAATGAAATTTTCAGTGTTTATTTATCAATGAATGATCTTTATAATGCATTATTTATTTTATTTCAAAACTTTCTCATTTTCTTCAGATCACTTAATTTTGACCCCCCCCTTATGTTGGGGGCATAACATTTTTGCGAGTTGGTCATTTTCTGTACTAATTACAGTATAAATAATGAGATAAAAGACCGAAGTTATGAATAGAAACAAAAACAAAAAATTACAGTGGCTTTTCTATTAGAAAATAAGTACCGAAAATCGAAAAATAAAATGTAAAAAAATAATAAATAATTAATTTTTTGGAGATTTTCTTTCGATAATTATTTAATTGGCTATTATCTTATTAAAAACAAATTATGCATCGATATTTTTTCTGCTTAAAAAGGGGGGGAGTACATTTTCAATAGAGTTTTTCTTCAAAACTTATTACTTTCGTCTAAAAAAATATAAGGTGCAAACCTTATTTTTTTAAGTAGATATTTATTTCTAGAATCTAAAAATATAACATTTTAAACTTAACACCAGGCTTTTCACATTTTAAATGAATTTTATATTTTAATTTTTCATAGCAAAAATACTAAATTAAAGTTTTGAAATAAAATAACTGATGCATTATAAAATTCATTAATTGATAAATAAATACTGAAAACTTCATTAAAATCAGATAATTACCTGATTTTTGGTAATTTTTTTTGCAATCGTGAATGTTACATTAAAATTGTAAACAAGTCCGTAAAACCATTGAAAAATAGACAGAATAGCGGATCGCGTCGAAATTGACCAAAACAAATCATTTTAAATCTATTAAAAATAAACTGCATATGTAATGATATTTTTCTTTTTTTTAGTGACGGTCATTATGTTACTACTTATCGATTTAGACAAAGTTTGACCTTAAATAATAGATTTAATTATTTTTAATTCTCTTTTAAAACTCGTAGCACCCGATTTTTTTGCCAGTACCTAGCTTTAATAAATGTTTACTCTAAATTAAAAAGTCCCTCTCGGAATTTTTGAGATGAGACTTGATAATTAGTATTATTTGGATTGTTCTCATCTTTATTGTTATCTGTACAACGTTTTGGTCGATGTGCCCTCTGACCTTCTTTAGGTATTTCTTGTCGGACAAGGGTGCCTTCTCGAACTCGGGAAACTTCTTTTCGATACACACGTGGATTGAATAAAGGGTTGTGTTCCATGATGGCTTCCGATTACGACAAGAAGGTTCCCGAGTTCGAAAAAACGTTCCCGAGTTAGTTCTTGTTTTGCGCATTCACCCCCCCCCCTACATCCATATAGTAAACAATAAGTTTCTTCGTAATTTTTTTGTTTCTGAAAATTAATTTTACATTTTTGGAAAGAGAATTCAATGACGAAACATTAAAAAAAAATCGATATTTTGATAAAGTCGGTAGTAGGACGCCTTACATTTTGAAAATTATGTCTTGTAAATTAAAAAAAAGTACCAAGGAACAGCATTCACAATAAACTCTTCTTGTTCAAACCCTCTTTTGAAGAATGGAAACGAGCTTTCAGAGAGTCCAGAATTTTTTGGTTGCAGGTGCGTGGTGTAATGGTTAGAGTCGTAGGAAATGGACTCGTCGACCCGAGTTCAAATTCTGGACGAAGCTACAGTTCACACAGCGATAATACCCTTTGGAAAGGTATAAATCTAACTACTCTCTCTCTCTCCAGTTATGGGTAAATAGTAGGACAGACTGTGTTCTTTAACCTTAGTTAGGCAACCAGCCTAGGAGGAAAAAAAAACTCTGAATTCAAACCTGTTAAACTCCACTTGGGGTGGTCACTACTAGAATTATAAGAATATTACTTAATCAATTATCTCCTTTGACCATAGCAACAGAACTCCGGGGTCTTAGCCAAAAACAGATGAGATACCTCATGCGATTGGCTAAGGGCCTTTGTCAGCGACTATCAGAGCACACGTTACGAGGCTCAGTTTGGCCGCGAATTTTGAGGCTGATACTTGAAATCACCCTTTCACTGGAATCTCTTCGAGGAACGACGTAGGTTTTTAACAGCAAAGGCGTTGGCAGAACGAGAAGAATTGGATTCTCTAATTTTTACAATTTTCGTCTTATCCAGGTGCACATAAATTACGTCAACGGGAGATAACAAAAAATCGATACCGGCCCTTCTCAAATCAATTCCTTGTCTGATGAATTTCGCGCCCCAAAATTTCAAAACAGGGAGTCAGCTTTCGCCCTCCCACCCCCCCAAAAAAATCCAGCCATTCACAGACCGGCACACACGGGAATCCCGAGAATACTATGGGCGTTACTGGAGAAAGACAGAATTTTGACAAAAAAATATTCACTTCCCCAATGAACGCTATTTACAAAACATTAAAAATGATTATTGAACTGCCTTCAACTCGTATTTCAAGTTAAATAATAATAAAGAATAAAAGATAAAACAATATATAGGAAAATATTTTTTTATTTTAATCTATATATAGGTATATATCTATTAATATCTATTAATAATGGAGCTTCGCTTCCGGTTTTTGTCTTGTAAACAAAAAATTACGTCACTGCTTGGTCACATTACCCAAAATCGTCATAACACTCAAAATTTGAACATGGCAACATTAGACGCAGTCTACATTGTTTTTTAAAACAAGTTTTAATAAATGCATGACTGGTATTATATATCTAATATAGTTTTGTTTTATTTTAATACATATTTAAAAGTTTACATTTCAAATTGTTTTATTTTTTAATCCTTTAATGAATTTGATGATTTTACTTACTTAGGGTACAAACTCGCTGACATTGAATTTTTTACTCCCGCCCCTCAGGTAATATGTTTCAAAAATCTATTTTTACATCGCCCGGAGGCGAATTATAAATGCCTATGATTAAGACTTGACTATTTTTTATTTAAAAAAATTATGATATTTTTATAATATATTTTGTATTGTGAATATCAGACACAAAATATACATTGGATTATTTGTTAAACACACTTTTTATTCATGTTAACATCTTTTTAGAAGTCTTCCTTGTGCTATCAAGTGTTACATAAACGAAATTAGTTGCCAAAGAGAATATATACCAAGGGAGATAATTGTGTAAAAACTCACCAGTGCAAGGGAGATAATTCATCGCCAACTATTTAAAATCGGTGATTATTTAAGTGTACAATGTATACTTAAATAATCACCGATTTTAAATATTTTAAAAATTAATTCTATGTATACTATACATAGAATTAATTTGGGTAAAGAAGAACAGTTTTCTCGTTTATTCATACCGTAAAATAAACTGAACCCTCATTTTATGTCCGTGTTTTTGCAATGTTTTTGACAAAATGATTAGCCCCCCGACCCCACTATAAAGAAATTAATTTACCAAAAATCAGGAAATTATCGGATCTTAATGAAATTTTTCAGTGTTTATTTAATCAATGAATGATCTTTATAATGCATTATTTATTTTATTTCAAAACTTTCTCATTTTCTTCAGATCACTTAATTTTGACCCTTATGTTGGGGGCATAACATTTTTGCGAGTTGGTCATTTTCTGTACTAATTACAGTATAAATAATGAGATAAAAGACCGAAGGAATGAATAGAAACAAAAACAAAAAATTACAGTGGCTTTTCTATTAGAAAATAAGTACCGAAAATCGAAAAATAAAATGTAAAAAAATAATAAATAATTAATTTTTTGGAGATTTCTTTTTTACTCATTTCGATAATTATTTAATTGGCTATTATCTTATTAAAAAAAATTATACATCGATATTTTTTCTGCTTAAAAAGGGGGGGGGGAGTACATTTTCAATAGTTTTTCTTCAAAACTTATTACTTTCGTCTAAAAAAATATAAGGTGCAAACCTTATTTTTTTAAGTAGATATTTATTTCTAGAATCTAAAAATATAACATTTTAAACTTAACATCAGGCTTTTCACATTTTAAATGAATTTTATATTTTAATTTTTCATAGCAAAAATACTAAATTAAAGTTTTGAAATAAAATAACTGATGCATTATAAAATTCATTAATTGATAAATAAATACTGAAAACTTCATTAAAATCGGATAATTACCTGATTTTTGGTAAATTTTTTTGCAATCGCGAATGTTACATTAAAATTGTAAACAAGTGCGTAAAACCATTGAAAAATAGACAGAATGGCGGATCGCGTCGAAATTGACCAAAACAAATCGTTTTAAATCTATTAAAAATAAACTGCATATGTAATGATATTTTTATTTTTTTAGTGACGGTCATTATGTTACTACTTATCGATTTAGACAAAGTTTGACCTTAAATAATAGATTTAATTATTTTTAATTCTCTTTTAAAACTCGTAGCACCCGATTTTTTTGCCAGTACCTAGCTTTAATAAATGTTTACTCTAAATTATAAAGTCCCTCTCGGAATTTTTGAGATGAGACTTGATAATTAGTATTATTTGGATTGTTCTCATCTTTATTGTTATCTGTACAACGTTTTGGTCGATGTGCCCTCTGGCCCTCTTTAGGTATTTCTTGTCGGACTCGGGTGCCTTCTCGAACTCGGGAAACTTCTTTTCGATACACACGTGGATTGAATAAAGGGTTGTGTTCCATGATGGTTCCCGATTACGACAAGAAGGTTCCCGAGTTCGAAAAAAAAAAACGTTCCCAAGTTAGTTCTTGTTTTGCGCATTCACCCCCCCCCCTGCATCCATATAGTGAACAATAAGTTTCTTCGTAATTTTTTTTGTTTCTGAAAATGAATTTTACATTTTTGGAAAGAGAATTCAATGACGAAACATTAAAAAAAAAATCGATATTTTGATAAAGTCGGCAGTAGGACGCCTTACATTTTGAAAATTATGTCTTGTAAATTAAAAAAAAGTACCAAGGAACAGCATCACAATAAACTCTTCTTGTTCAAACCTTCTTTTGAAGAATGGAAACGAGCTTTCAGAGAGTCCAGAATTTTTTGTTGCAGGTGCGTGGTGTAATGGTTAGAGTCGTAGGAAATGTACTCGTCGACCCGAGTTCAAATTCTGGACGAAGCTACAGTTCACACAGCGATAATACCCTTTGGAAAGGTATAAATCTAACTACTCTCTCTCTCTCCAGTTATGGGTAAATAGTAGGACAGACTGTGTTCTTTAACGTTGGTTAGGCAACCAGCCTAGGAGGAAAAAAAAACTCTGAATTCAAACCTGTTAAACTCCACTTGGGGTGGTCACTACTAGAATTATAAGAAATATTACCTTAATCAATTATCTCCCTTTGACCATAGCAACAGAACTCCGGGGTCTTAGCCAAAAACAGATGAGATACCTCATGCGATTGGCTAAGGGCCTTTGTCAGCGACCAATCAGAGCACACGTTACGAGGCTCAGTTTGGCCGCGAATTTTGAGGCTGATACCTTGAAATCACCCTTTTCCACTGGAATCTCTTCGAGGAACGACGTAGGTTTTTTACACAGCAAAGGCGTTGGCAGAACGAGAAGAATTGGAACAGCATGGGGGAGCCGTAGACTTCGTAAAAGTCAAGACTTCAAATACAAGAGACAGATAAGTTTCGCAAAAGCATTATTTTGCAAACCATTATACACCATTATACAATATACTTTGTAAACCTTGCATACACTTTGTATCTCAACTCACGTATTATATTTTGTATGTTACATGTTCTTGTGATTGATAAACGTATAGTTTTGTTGTAAAGCCTTGAGTTCATTACCTGTTATTTTTATCCTTGTCTTTATCTTGTCTTTATAATTGCCAACAAAATAGACTCAGTTCTAATTAGTAATCAATAAAAAAATAGAAAGAAAAAGAAAAAGGTCACTATACCCCGATTGTGCATTGGTCACACAAGACTTACGCACTCCTTTATACTCAAACAAGAGCAACAAACACATTGTGTAACATGTCAAACACCTTGCACTATTGGACGCTTACTCATTGAATGTGGGGCTTTTGCTCTCAACAGAAAACTCCTTTTCAATGCAAATAATTTCAAAGATCTATTGAAAATGTGGACCAAGTCACTAACGGGCACCCCAGCCCAGATCAGTCTTGAAAGGAACTGAATTTTGCTTTCCACCGGTTGTCAGTAAACAAAATCAGCAGCCGATAAAAACGAATAGTTAATAAAAAAAATTTCGCTATCAAATCTTAATTCTAAAATATTCTAAAATTCTGAAATAGGGTTAGGTTTAGGGGTTAGGGGTTAGGGTTAGCAATTATTATCATAACCTTATAATATACTTTTTATAAATGTCTTTTATTAACTATCCGTAGAGGCACATGGAAAATAAATAAACATGTCTTTCATTTTAAGTTTTATTTTTTAAATAACAATATTAGTTTATCTTTAGTGCAAAATTAAGTTTTTCACATATGCTAACAACAACAACATGAAATAACTAATTTTTAAAAATTAAAATCAAAAACTATTTTAGTATAAAAACGTGCCTTTCGTTTTTTTTATCAGCTGCTGATTTTGTTTACTGACAACCGGTGAAAAAAAAATTCAGTTCCTTTCAAAACTGATCTGGACTGGGGTGCCTGTTGGGGACTTGGTCCGAAAATGTTAACATTGGTGACATTCAGTCTTTTTTTAAATAAATAAAATTATACCAAAAAATATAAACGCAAACCTGATCAATACCATACAAAACTAATTCCCCTCAACACGATCCCCAATGATGCTAAAATTTCGTTTAAAACTGTCAACTACAAAAGTGTAAATGTGGAGAAAAGTAGACAAACACGGAATGTTGTACTGGATGGGTGATTATTATAGGTAGTGATGTCAACATTATAATGTTTTGGTCTATCAGACCTTTATCGGGACACAGACTGAGTTCTTGTATTGAAGGATTCAGTTCTCTTACTGACGTGTGTCTTGTGCTCGTGATTGGAAGGGGGTGGTCAGCTACTGATGATCTGTAAATGTGTAGGATAGTAGTAGGAATTTTTATGAGGTGTTGCGGTGGTGATGGTGTTTGTGGGGTCATGGGGTGGAATTGCGGTGATTTGGGGTGGAAAGGGGTCGTCAGTGTACACTAGACGTTGGGTTTGGTGAAGATAGGAGTGTGAGTCGTATACGAGTAGGGAATGGTAGATTGGATTTTATTATTTGAGTGTTTATTTATATTTATTTATTTTATTTTTTTAAGTGTCGTGTTGTTTATTTTTGCCCTGTAGCTGTTGATGACAGCTTTGTCTAGGTGTGAAGAAATATTAAAAAGCCGGATCTACAATTAACATTTAGGGTTATTTCCTATAAGTCTAACATAAACAAAGTGGAACCTCACTTGACTGATAAATTATTTATTTGTTTATTGATCTACTATGGAAAAAGAAGACGGGGTTAGGGTTAGGGTTTAGGGTTAGGGTTTAGGGTTAGTTTAATGGGAAAATAAATAAATCATTTATCAGTCAAGAGTAGTTCCCCTTTGTTTATGTTAGACTTATGGGAAATAACCACATTTTGTGTGTTACTTATGGCGCAAAAGACGTACGACTATTTGTGTGAATTTTTGAGATGTGGCTTGATAATCTGTATTATTTAGATTTTTTCAACTGTTTTTGATGTACTTTCCGGCCTTCTTCTGGTGTTTCTTGTCCAACTCAGTTGGACACATGGCGCAATGCACATAAGTGTCGAGTTAATACAGTTCTAAGTAACAAACATCTGTTCTGTTTTTTTTTTTTTTAGATAGAAAATATTTTTTCTATAAGATAGTTTTTATTTCAGACAAATAGAGACCTATTCTCTATTATTAATAGATACATATAAACTTGTGATTGTCTTAGATTACTACTGAATATTTTTTTTCTTCTCTTCAGTAAGTTATTTTCTTAGATATATCGCAAATCTGTTAAGAATAAAAACCTACCAGAGTTGAATTGTTCTTTTTTTTTTTTATATCTCTGTACACATACAAATTCAAATGACAAAATTTTTTAGATAGAAAATATTTTTTCTATAAGATAATCACTGACGATTAAAAATGGATTTATTAAAGAGACTATAATATACAATATGGAAACCAATAATTAAAAAGGTTGAATTAGATTACAAAAAAAGTAAAGGTAAAAAAAAAAAAAAAAAAGATACATAAATACAAAGGTAAATATATTCTAGGCAAATAGAACATTATGTGTATAAGTTCAAAATAATCATACTAGATTGTCAGTTGGACACATAGTGTAACGGATATAAGGGTTGAGTTAATACAGTGGCAATCATTTGTAGGTTGCAGGTTCAATTCTGATTAAAGGCGAAAATAACATAGAATACTTAACATAGATTAACACTTGTAATGTAAACAGTCTACCCCGGTGGGTTGAGAAAAGGGTTCGGTTCGAAGTTTCGTGAAAGATCCTGATTACGACATGAAGGCTCCCGAGTTCGACAAGATGTTACGTGTGTAGACGTTGACAAAGGGTTGAAGCAACACAGAGCTAAGAAAGACAGTGACTTTATTGCTTGGCTAGTGATTCATGAACAGTGTGTCCTCCTATGTGAAGAGTTACTCCTACTAAGGGTATTACTACCGAAACTGGAGTGTATAAGTGTGTATTGCTTATACACATAAGAGAAGGTTCCCGAGTTCGACAAGAAGCACTTGAAGATGGCCGAAGGACTCATCGACCGAAACGTTGTGTATATCTTATTATAATGAAGATTGTGGGCTTTTCTGTCTGTAACCGAAACTATATCACTACTCAAGTCACAATTCCCTTAGTTATTTACGTCATTCTCCGTGATTTAATTTTTTTATTTAAACCCCAGTTATTAATAACATTGTTTTACATTATCAATACTGTTGGCCTTATCTACATACTAGATATTTACCACGTACCCCACGTGTACGGGTTGGGCACAAGGCCCTATTAAAGTGGGACCACCCACGAGCCGAGACTCATGGGTGGCGGGTGAAAAATTGCGTTGATCCCGTCGGCATTCCCCCTCAAGGGGGTGCCTCAGGCACTACGCAATAAACCCAGCCCTGCCCCTTAAAATCAAGGGGGCAGGTACTGCCTAGGGGAATAGCCCCCTAGTATCAACACTGCTAACTACAGCAAACCCCGCCCGAGGGCCTTATCTACAATCTAATACATATATAAAACAAAGTGGAAAAGTAGTAACATAATTAGCATCAGTAAAAAGCAAAATAATATTAAACATGTAATTTATTCTTAATACATTTTAAACTATTTTTTCTGTCAATTTTGCTCAAATATATCTTAAACATAGCCGTAAACGCTGTCTAATTTGACGTAAAATCCGTATTTTACAAAATAAATTTACCCCCCCCCCACCCCGATTGAAAAAAGATTACCAAAAATCAGAATTTATATAATTAAATCAGAAAGTTTTGAAGTAAAATAACTGATGCATTATAAAATCCATTCATTGATAAATCAACACTGAAAATTTCATTAAAATCGGATAATACCCTGAATTTTGTTATTTTTTTCAATCGAGAGTGGGGGGGGTTAAATCTGTTTTGTAAAACACGGATTTTTCGGCAACTTTGGCAGTGCCTATATTATTCTCATACGAGTGAATTTGACTATGATAAGTTGGTTTTACTTACTATAGTGCAGACAATCGGTTGCACTTAGAAAGAATTGAAAATAAATCGACAAGGAAAATAGATGTTCGGTTTTTGTCTGATATCTTTAAACATTGATCATCGATGTAGATATTCTAAAGGGAAATAATAAATGGCTTCATAAAATAAAAGATATATCGGTTATCCTTCATCCAAAATATGTCCCTATCATATCATAGTGTGACTAGCTGGATCTGTGGATATACCACAGTATAATAATCTAATTATTACAACGCTTGATAGGTTTACTTAAGAGCTATTGCTAAATAGTTCAATATGTAAAAAGTATAATAACCATGATTTAACTCTCTCTTTTTTTTTTTCATCTTTTAATAATGCTCGATTGAAACAGATTAACGTTATCGTTTCCGCGCGTTTACCCCTCTTTCTATTCTTCCCCTACTTTCTTTCTTTCTTTCTTTCTTATTATATTTTTTCTGTGTAGCATGTCCTTTTGCTACCCTTTTTTTTCTTTATAATAAAAATGGAATAGTCCATTATCTAACTGAGTGACGAAACTCATAAGAAATAAAAATTTGGCAGATAAGCAAAACCTGATAATCAGGATTTACATTTTTGCATTTCATCATTTGGACGGAGTGATTTTTAACCAGAGGGTATTGCAAGATGATAACGGTCGTACAATTAAGGAACACGAGTATTAATATATTGATAGTTATCGTTGCAGGAAATGGGCTCAGTGACCCGAGTTCAAATCCTGGACGAGGCTGTTTGTATTTCATATAGCGCTAATGCATTTGGGAAAGATATGAATCCAACTATTCTCCCTCCAGCTATGGGTAAATATGGCAACCAGACTAGGAGGAGGAAAACTCTGAATTCAAACTTGTTTAACTCCGCTTAGAAATTGACCTTGTGTAACATCCTACTCGTGGCGAAGGGTTGGGTAAATATATATATATTTACCAACCCCTCCGCACGAGCAGGATGCGACACAAGGTCAATTTTTTAAGCGGAGTTCAGCAGGTTTGAATTCAGGTTTTCCTTCTCCTAGACCGGGTGCCTAACCAAGGTTAAAGAGCCCAGTCTGCCCTACTATTCACCCATAGCTGGAGGGAGAGTAGGATTCATATCTTTCCCAAGGATATTAGCGTCAAGTGAAATGCAATTAACGTCCAGGATTTGAACTCGGGGCGACGAGCCCATTTCCCATGACTTTAACCATTACACCACGCGCTTCCTACAGCTCTTGTTTTTGTGATGCTGAATGTCCAGACATACACCTCACCAGATAAGCCGTGGCATACCTGATGGGATGCCAGTTTAGTCACCGACAACCCGACTATGGATGACCCCGCTAATTCTTATTGTTACACACTGGACCCGTCAAAGAACACAAACACTTGTATTTAGGAAAATGTAAGATGAGATGTTTATTCCCTCGGTTGTGTACAGCTGAGGGTTGGGTAAATATATATCCCTATTATAGGTTATCCTTGTAAATAATCATATATTCAGCCGTACAGTTACTTTTTGTGGGTTGTTGCTTCCAGGATTTTTTTCAAGACAGCACGCAGCATACTTTTGTAGTTCCCATCTAGCTTTTGTACAAATGAAGAATAGCGCGTAAGAGATAGTATCATTTGAATCACATTTTACATATGAATAGCATTAGATTACGGAAAAGTAGCCTAACCTAACCCTAACTCTAACACTGAAACTTGCCTAATGCTAACCATAGCGTCTCAAAAAGTTTTGGGTATTTCCGTTAATGGATTTTTTTTTCATCACCCAGCCTGTCTTGTAGAAAGTAGACTGGGTTAAACGGGAAATCATTTCAACTCAAATTTGGTGATGGAAGTTTAGGAAATAGTCTCGCTTCGTGATTGTGTGAAAACGTAGTTTCAAGTCAGATGACGTGGGCGATCAACAGACGAATAAAATTGATAAAACAAATAGGAATATTTATTTTGTGTTATTTATTTTTTTTATTATTATTCTCAACTAGTTTCGATTTTATGTCATCGTCAGGAGAAAAGGTTTTGTTGGAAAAAGTTTGCTATTTAAAAGTTAAAAAAAATTTTTTTTTTTCAAAAGTTGATATGCTGTACGAGAAGCAACGGAAATGCACTGACATCGAAGTGTTTTCAACTCACCTTTATATATCTGTTGTCAGGGCACCAAGCTGAAATTGGTGGCAGGTCAAGAAAATAGTTCTTAGTGTTTTTGCATAAATAGCGTCTCATCTTTTACGACAGGAAAGCTACTATCGGGTGGTAGATCTGCAAAGGCTATTAATGGACTTTTTTTTTAATCCGCTTCAGAACAATAACTGAATTTCCATCCAATTCTTCTTATCTGATGGCCTTTTTTTCTTCAGTTATGCCGTTGTTATCATCTATTATAATTGTCACCAGAATTATTAGTATTATTGTTACATAATTCGTGGGTTGCCTACGAATTATGACTGTAGGGTAGTTAGATTTTGAATTAAAATTCGTTGAAATTCAAAATCGGAGATGGTTAGATTATTGATAAGTAATGACTTGTAGTTGTCCCCCCCCCACCGCGGCTTCTGCCACTGAGAAAACGTGAGAAAGGAAGTTTATTTAGTCAGTAAGCAGTTTAGTGGAAGACACCATGATGTAGACACCGCCTTCTGCTTCACTCCGGCCGTGATTGAGAAATCTGGTTGAAAATAAGAAAAGATGTGATCACTTACAAAATAAAGAAGCTTTATGTCATCTTTGTGAAATAATGGCAAACCAGCTTCTACAGAACCAGCATCTTTAAGAAAGAAGGAATAAAGTTAGATCAGCATCTTCAGAAATGTCCCAGCTACGCAAGAGATAGACTAAAGTACCAGCCAGCTACTCAACTACTTGTTGGGTTCAAAGGGGGAAATAATGTTAATTATAATTAGTTGAACAGACAACTCCGACCAAGGATGTTAAATATAACAATGGACTTTAATACATGACAGCACGTGGAGAAGCATTATACAACGAGATACATAAGAAACAACATGGTAGACATATGAGTGACACATTCATGAGAAAAGATGCAAAATGGAAGTATAAAAGTTATGGAGAGTTCATAAGTCAAAGTCACTACGTTGTCTGTGTGGGGGTGAAAACCTCCACACAAGAAGGGTGTAGACAAACTGTCTAACCCATGTGTGTTCGTCAAATCCCGGAGAAGAAACAGGATTTAAATCTGGCGCTCCACTGATTGACTGTAGTCAGTGACGCCCTGGTGGCCAATACCAGTAACACAAGGGAAGATAACTCTTCCAGCGAAACAGGGGCGGATAACCCTAAATACTCAAGTAAGTAAGGGATAAAGACTTAAAATTGGGGTTATTATACGAATGCATCTAATGCCCCTTATCCTCTCATCGTCTCACAAGAATCTCTCTACATATATATATACCCGATTCAGTAAGTTGTTATGTAATATTATAATGTAATATATTGCCTGATCAGTGCACACAAGGACCAGGCTGACCAGGAAGTGCATGGGGGTCAGGTGCAGTCTGGAAACGAAAACAGGATGTGGCCCTGACCTGACCCTTTGCACCTGAAATGCAGGTGAACATTTGACATGGTTTAGGTGCAGAAATCTGTAGGCGTAGCCCATAGCCAATGAAAACAGCCTGCGTGGGCGAAGAGGCGTGTCTACAGAAAAACTGCGTAGGTGTCACGATCAAAGAGGCGTGACACCGGGGGTCAGACGACAATAAAAGAATCCCGTAGAGATCGATTAGACAGACAAGGATCAGGTTCGAGATCACTTGAAAAGAACTCCCGAAGGCTCCACGTTTGCGTAACCCCTGCCAACGACTCTCAGCTGTGCACAACCGAGGGAATAAACATCTCATCTTACATTTTCCTAAATACAAGTGTTTGTGTTCTTTGACGGGTCCAGTGTGTAACAATAAGAATTAGCGGGGTCATCCATAGTCGGGTTGTCGGTGACTAAACTGGCATCCCATCAGGTACGCCACGGCTTATCTGGTGAGGTGTATGTCTGGACATTCAGCATCACTAAAACAAGAGCTGTCAAAGAGCGGATGAGCTCCAGGGGTGCAAACAGCCATCCACACCGATAATAGTAGGGGCTTTTTTGGTGCATGCCCAGAGTGTGCTTCCTGTCTGATGGCTCTTGGAAGATTCTTATTTTTAAAAATTTTATCTAATTTTATTTTAATTGGCACAACTGATTTTTTATTTTAATCCCCGCTAACTGAACTGCTACCACCGTCATCCAGGATTTGAACTCGTGTTACCGGTCTTATTTTCCACGGTGATAACCATTATACCAAGAGCACCTCTGTAGTGTGCAAATGTCACTATAGAGTAATGCATCGAGTGAAGAAACATCGGCATTGCCTCCTAGTGGCAGTTTGATAAACTAAGATTATACCAGACGTTGGTGGATATCAGGGAATGATATCGGATTTGGAGGGGGGGGGGGAGAGAAAGGATGAGATTGATTCTTTATTCGTCTTTGTTATAATCTACAATAATCTTTAATCTCTTAAGATGATGAACGTTTTACTCAGTGACAGCGAAACGAAACGAAAATATTCTACGTCTAAGAATTTCAGATTTTACCTCAACCTAAACATTTTTTCATACGCTGAGTTGGCGAGGACCGGTATCGAACCGGGAACCTTGTGGTCCTAGTCGGCCACTCCACCGACTGAGCTAAACCGGTGCTAAAATAAAATAAAATAAAGATTTTCAATAAAGTTAAATAATTTATGTTCAGTGAAGTTCGTATGTGTCTGTATTTATCAATCGTAGCAAATTAACTGAAATATTTTTTTATTTAATTCAGTTTGAGTACCGTGACCCCGAAAGTCAAATCTGCGGAAAAGCGGAAAAAATGTTCCTTCTCCCACCCATGACCATAAGCGGAAGTCAGGGGGCTCATTTCTTTTCGCTTAGTGTCTCACAAGGAGACATACATCGACTTTTCGTGCTCCGTTATGAGGGTGGTCTTAACTAGCCACGTAAGTTGCGAGAGAGTTGGAATTTATGATAGAAAAGATTAACCTACTCTTTCACTGAAAAGACCCCACGGACGAGCGAGAAATAAACAACTTCTTATGCCTATATGCAACCCACTATTCTTTCGTATGTTGTTTTTTAACCCACTACCTGTGCTGAATGTTTGTGTGTGATCTATTAGCTGACCGGCTTACTACGATACGACATAAGCCTTTTATGGCGCTGTGACTACGCTACACAGAGGTTGTTTAAACAAATTTGATATCGTTTGAGATGTACAGTGTGTTTCAGAAAAATTGAAATCATTACGTAATTTAATAATTTGACCAATTCTCATAGTTTTATATTTCATTACATTCTTTTACAGGAGGGGGGGAGGAGCTCTCAGTAGCTTTTTTAAAAACTAAAATTTGATCAACAGCCAAACTATTCAAAATGATTTCCCAGGTTGGTTCATTGCTATGCTAGGATACACAGGAAACACCTGTTAGAGGCGCGTGGCCTAATGGTTAGAGTCGTTGGAAATGGACTCGTGGACCCGTGTTCAAATCCTGGACGAAGCTACAGTTCACATAACACTAACACCATTGGAAAAGGTATGAATCAAACTAGTCTCGCTCGAACTATAGGTAAATAGTAGGACAGACTGGGATCTTTAACCTTGGTTAGACAACCAGTCTAGGAGAAGGAAAACTCTGAATTCAAAAATTTTAAACTTGCTTGGGGTGATCACGACTAGAATAGGCTCAGTCCTAATTCGTGATCAATTTCACTGATTTAGAAGGCCGGAGGATACAGTGACCGAAACGTTGCGATTTTATGTACCGCAATAAAGACGAGGACAACAGTCCAAAAATAAAAATTATTCAACAAATTTTACTTTAAAAGTCTCGGTTTCACGGCAAACACTTGAATCAAAGATTTGTAGCTATAAATCCAAATTTATAGCGGTTATCTCCCCTATCATTCACTCTCAAACGTTACGGCTGAAAAGATAATGTATTTTTGGTTTTTATCAAGTTGTCTATCAAATCTGTGTATATTTAATTTGCTGCAGAAAATTGTTTCGTTTTAAGTTCATCTAACACGATTCGTGAGGAAAGTTAAATTTACTTCTTACTGCAGAGAAATGTTCGAAATTGGCAACGAGACGAGGACGTTAACAGAATTAGTGTGAACAGTTTTATGTTGTTAGGATGGACAGACTCGGCTAATATTGGCTGCTTAATTAACTTAAACTTAGTAGAGGATTCCCAGGAATATAAATCTTTCATTCAATACTCTCTCTCTCTCTCTCTCTCTCTCTCTCTATCTCTATATATATATATATATATATATATATATATATTCTTTCTGTAGTTAGGATCTTTCCACGTGTGGTTTAACCAAGCTGATGCAGGTAGACCGTAAGGAGAGCTCAATGTGCCAAACACCAGTGAGTAGAAGGACAGAGCAAATATATTTAGTAAATGAAGAAAAAACTCTAAACTTGCTTCATTACAATAATTTATTTCAACCGTATTAATACGGCATCTTCAGGTAATCACAAGAACATGACTCTTACTGAGAATTTCCCAAAGTAACATCGCTTTTAAATCTATCAATTTGGGGGATACGGTTGAAATAAATTATTGTAATGAAGCAAGTTTAGAGTTTTTTCTTCATTTACTATATATATATATATATATATATATATATATATATATATATAAGGTGTGTCAAAAAGTATCGAGATTTTTTGTACTTTTTAACACACCTTATATTCTGAAAACAAAAACAAAAAACGTTCCATTCATTCTATTTCTATCTTGGCAAATACAGCTTTAAATTTGGTGCTTTTTTGACACTACTTGTATTTTGAAAAAAATTAATGAATGGAACGTTATTTTTTCAGAATACAAGGTGTGTCAAAAAGTACAAAAAATCTCGATACTTTTTTGACACACCTTATATATATATTATTATTTTATATATACGCACCTTATATATATATATATATATATATATGAATATAACTGTTTATACAGAGGTTTTAGGGAACATTTACCTAAGGTTTCAGGCTTTTGCCTTCTTCAGGATGCTTATTTTATGCCTCTAATGTGTTTGTAAACAAACTGTTTACGGTTGAAACAAGGGACGCTATTAATTTTAAATTAAGGCTCACAAAGTTCTCTCCCCTTGATTGTTCACAAAAAAAAAAAACGATTTTTTTCCCTGTGGAAAACAATATAAATAAAAAAAAACATATATAAAAAATATGTCTGTACACATTTCCCTCTTATATACATGTTTTCTTCATTTTACGTTATTTTCCACGTATTTTTCGAGTTCAATCCTCATAGGGGTCTTCACTACTATTCATCCTGAAGAAGGCAAAAGCCAGAAACCTTATGTAAATGCTCCCTAACAGTTATATCTAATAAATACAGCTCTTACATTTGTAATTGAGCACTTTATTTTACTTTATTTCATCTCGGAAACATTACCAATCTCTCTCTCTCTCTCTCTCTCTCTCTCTCTATATATATAATATATATATATATATTTACTGGCAGACGATTACCGTCGGTTTTCAAAGCATCATATGCCTTTCGTCAGATAAATCGCCTTAGAAGTCTGACGAAAGGCATATGATACTTTTAAAGCGACGGTATTAATCTGCCAGTAATATATAGAATATAATAAATATAGCTCTTACAATTGTAATCGAGCACTATATTTTCCTTCATCCAATTTTATAAAAAAATCACTACACACACACACACACACACACACACACACACACAAATCGGAACATGTGATCGGTGATGTCATTACTGGATTCATTGAAGGTTTAGGGTCTTTCAATGTCCATAGCCTCTCGTTTAGCCGACCCACCCGACACTGATAAGCTAACGGCTCGCTTCTCCGTTTCAAAAGCGGAAATAACTCGATGACTCACTTAGCATATCAGCCAATCAGATTTGTCGTATGCCTTACCCCCCTCTCTCTCTTCGGGGTTGGGTGGGGTTATGCTCGTTTGAGTCATCGCCATTTTGATGTTCTTGCTGTCACTTCTGTTATTGCTTTCATGGCCTTTCTTTCTACCTTAGCCAACGATGTCATTATTCAAAAGTGCTTTGTAAAGCGAGTGACCTACAAATCCTCTGCACCTTCCTACCCCAATCGGTCCGCACTGAGTCCGCCGTTCTCTCTTACGACATTCCTCTACGAACTGTTGATATTTAATGCGTTTTTATTTCGTTTGACAATAAAATGAATTCGCCCCAAGACATCGTTAGTTCCCACATGCTTTTATTTCATAAGGGCAATAGGGTTGGGACAATCATATAGGTACTAAGACTTGACGTGACCAGCCGATTGATTAGAAGGGGCCTATCCAACCGCCCGTCTAGCCCAAGTATGGGCCAAAGTAGAGTATTGCATGTCATGGACTGCTCAGCCACCTGAGTTCCACCTTAAATGGGTCGCCACCCACGGCCAACAGGTAGCCCCATTAGGGAGTCTTACCCCTCTGCAGAGGTGCAGTCAGTGTATTCTAACGACCCTGCCGATGTCATCTGTCCGGAAATAGGAAGGAAATGCCCCAATCATATAATAAAGGATTGAATTAAATTAAACTAGCAAGAATATGCACCCTCCGGGAGTAAGTAAATATTTACTGGTATCCCAAAATACCAGTCGAACACACGGATCATAATAGAGGAGGAATCACGCACAAACGAAGCTCATGCGTGGCAAGTGTTTAAAAATTGTCCGAACACCGCCAGCATTCCTTTTTGAGTAATAAATCCAGCCCTGTCAAGGGGGAATGTGTTGCCTGAGGGATAGCTCCCTGGGATCACGCTGATATTGAATATCTTACCGGTCCAGTGGTCGAAGCCACGGGACACAGGACCGAAGTGGAGTAAGTTTTAATGTAATGGAATATATTAAATTAGAAAGACTAACGAATTAAATAAGAACGTATATTAAAAGATTACACTTATTTTAATTATATTTTAATTGATTTCTATATAAAATCATTCATAGGATTGATTTTGACACGTTGGAGAATAAAACAATAATATTATAATAATAATAACACCAAGTAATTATTTATTAAAACCGGTTTTATTAAAGCCAATATGCAAATTAACCACACCATATAATATTTAAGCCTTTATTTCTTAGTAATATATAAGACACATTGCAAAATTTCAAACGCACTAATTACATGGACTGTTTTGAGGCAAATCTAACACAGATTTTCATAAGACATCGTTAATAAATAAGATTATTCTATGTTTTAATGATTTTTACTATAAATTAAATACTCATTGACAAATTTATGCAATTCCCGAGGGTATTGTGACGTAAGCAGTGACGTGGTTTCGGTTACAAACAGAAAACACTGAATATTTTATAATAAGATTAGAGAGATGTTTGGTCATTTTATTAAATAACATATCAATCATTGTGGGTTATTTAATGCCACATTTTGTTTTTATACATATATACATTTTTATACATTTATACATATATACATATGTATATAATTTGTTAACTAGCATTAAGATTATTTCTACCAATTTAATTAGTAGAAATAATTATAACTTCGTGTGTATTAATAAATTGATATATATATATATATATTATATATATATATTTTATTAACTTCACTAGCAAATATAGGACCCCCCCCCTCGGATGCAAGTATTTAAGGTTTAATGTAATAAAATATTATATCAAGTTAGAAAGGTTAACGAAAATAGATAAGACTGCAGATAAAATGATTTGAAACAGAGGGGAATATAATCGAAAAATAGAACAACTGAAACTTACTCTTCCATTACTCCCGTCTTTTATTCTTAAATTTTCCTAATGTAACAATTTAGTTACATTAGGAAGTAAAGAATAAAATAATGGTCATTTCTTCTTGTTAATGTATTTCTTTTAAGATTTATCCCAGAGATTTTTGCTCATATTCATTAAGATAAAACCAAACTATTAGAAATCAATAATACTTAGCACATATTTATTAAAATCAATTTGTAATATCAATATGCAAATTAGCCTTCCCGTTCACACTGTAAACCGCTATTTTGTTGTATATATGAATACAATTACATGTCATTTATATGCAGATAAGGCCAACAGTATTAAGAATGTAAGACAATTTTTATTAATAACTGAGGTTTAAATAAAACTAAAATCATGGAGAATGTGACGTAAATAACTAAAGGAATTGTAACTTGAGTAGTGATATAGTTGCATAGAGACAATCTCCATTATAATAAGAAGATGTGTATTAAATAATTGCTGGTGGTTGACAATCAGTCATCGCCTTCTAGCCCCTATATGATAAAAAGGTTTGGTCTTCGTGTTTTATGGTATATCAACCCTTTTCGGGTTATTTAATGTCGAATTAAGTCATTTTGATAAACAAAGGACTCAACTTGCTTGCAATACCTACTGTTGCATAAATGATCACCCATCTAAGTATTGAACAGGCTCATCGCTGCTTAACTTCGGTGATCTAGCGGGAATCGGTGCTTTTGGGTTGGGTGTTTGCCATAAGAGCAATTTTAAGAATATGGTCGGGACAATCATATAGGTGCTAGGGCTTGACATGACCGCCCGTGTTGCCCAAGCTTTCTTGAGGAGCGGGTTTTTATGTATTTTCTCTGAATACTACTTTATGAAAATTGACATCTAGATGAAAAAATTAAGAGTTAAAATTCCGAAAAGTTTCAAGTCTGTGCGTAACCGGAAGACATCGGTGGGTTTCGCTAACCCCCAAAGCCGTAAAGGGTTCTGCCTTGTCGCTTGAGGGCATACACCACGTCCATGGCAGTGATAGTTTTCCTCTTGGCGTGCTCAGTGTAGGTTACAGCATCACGAATGATATTCTCCAAGAAGACCTTAAGTACTCCACGAGTTTCTTCATCGATGAGTCCAGAGATTCGTTTCACTCCCCCTCGACGAGCCAGACGACGAATTGCGGGTTTCGTGGTCCCCTGGATATTATCGCGAAATACTTTCCGATGACGCTTTGCACTGCCTTTTCCCAAACCTTACCTCCTTTTCCGCGTCCAGACATTGCTATTTATTCAGGGGTTGAAACTTTCAATAATATTGGATAACCGTACTTCGGCACAAACTTATCATAGATTCGGGGTGTGTCCATGAAACCCCAGCACCGAGCCTGTGATGTAACATGCTGTTCTGAACAATTACTGGAAGCAACATCCTACAAAACAGCAGCTGTATGACCACTTACATCCCATTTCACAAACCATACAAGTAAGACGAGCAAGACATGCTGGGTACTGCTGGTGGTGTTAGGACGAACTCGTAAGTGACGTTCTCGTATGGACTACAAGTAGACACTCTGTGCGGATACTGTCTAGTGGACATGCAAAGAGCAATGACTGATAGGAACGGATGGATATACAAGATGAGTAAAAAAATGTATCGAGATTTTTTGTACCTTTTTGACACACTTTGTATTCTGAAAAACAACAACAACAAAAAACAAAAACAAAAACATTCCATTCATTCTTCATTTCTCTCTTTGTAAATACAGCTTTAAACATGGTACTTTTTTGGCATACCTTATATTATGAAAAAATTAATGAATGGAACGTTAGTTTTTTTCAGAAATACAAGGTGTGTCAAAAAGTACAAAAAATCTCGATACTTTTTTTATACACCTTCTATATATATATATATATATATATATATATATATATATATATATATATATATATATATAGAGAGAGAGAGAGAGAGAGAGAGAGAGAGACATTTTCAGAAAAAACAGAAATACGCAAAACCAATTTAGAACGCTATTCACAATAAATGAAAACGTGTTGATGCTGCCCCCAGCGGGAGCACGCTCTCTTACACACAGACTAACAGACACGGACACAGACAAACTGACACACAGATACAAACACACATGCAGACACAAAGACACACACGCATACACACATACATAGAACATATAAGAAAAAAATAGAATGCTATTCAATTGTGAAAAGTGTTGATCTTTTCTAACATCCAGAAGTAAAAAGAAGTCCTAGAAGAAGAAGAAGAAGAAGAAAAAGAAAAAGGAGGAGGAAAGAAAGAAAGAAAGAAAGAAGAAAGAAAGAAGAAAGAAAGAACAAATGAAAGAAAGAAGAAGAAGAAGAAAAGAAAGAAAAGAAAGAAAGAAGAAAGAAAGAAAGAAAAGAAGAAGAAGAAGAAGAAGAGAGGGAGGTGGAGGTGGAGGTGGAGGAAATAAAGAAGAAAGAAAGAAGAAGAAGAAGAAAGAAGAAGGAGGCAAGAAAGAAGAAAGAAGAAGAAAAAAGAAAGAAAGAAAAAAGAAAGAAAGAATGAAAGAAAGAAACGAAGAAAAAGAAAGAAAGAAAGAAGAAGAAGAAGAAGAAGAATAAGGAGGAGAGGTTGAGGAGGAAATAAGAAAGAAAGAAGAAGAAAAGAAGAAGAGGAAGAAAGAAGAAAGAAGAAAGAAGAAGAAAAAAAGAAAGAAATAAGAAAAAAGAACGAATGAAAGAAAGAACGAAGAAAGAAAGAAGAAAGAAAGAAGAAGAAGAAGAAGAAGAAAAGAAGGAGGAGGAGAGGAGAGGTTGAGGAGGAAATAAAGAAGAAAGAAAGAAAAAGAAGAAGAAAGAAGAAGGAGGAAAGAAAGAAGAAGAAAAAAGAAAGAAAGAAAGAAAAGAAGAAAGAAGAAGAAGAAGAGAACGAATGAAAGAAAGAAAGAAAGAAAGAAAGAAAGAAAGAAAGAAGAAGAAGAAGAAGAAGAAGAGTCAAGAGAATCTGTGCTGCCAGCACGGTATGATGATAATGATGATGATGATGTTGATAAACTGAAATTTCAGCATATGACTTGTCACATGACTTGGTCACATGATCTAGTGAAAGCGTGGAGATAATCGTTAATTGTAGACGGTAAACTAAAACAATTTTCTTTCCTGAGTCAGAAGTGAAAATCCTATCTTAATAGATTTAAGGTGCGCCTGCGCAGTCAACCGGATGTAAATTTACGTCCCTTTTCAACCCAAAGTCCAACCAAAATGGCATCCGGGCTGAGTCACAACAAAATAAAGATGGAAATAAATCCATAATTTTTTTTGTGAAGGATGCAGAGGAGGGGGGAGCTGAAAATGGTGGAGAATTTTGTCACAGAAAGAAAATCAATTTGACTTTATGACTCCCGATAAACGGTACAGCCGGAATTTAGATAGACATTTTGGTTGATATATTTTATTATCTGGAGAAAGAAACAAGAATTCACTCACCTTTTCCTTTGCTTTTTTTTCTCTTCCATTTTGTTTTGGTAATCTTGAACTTTAAGTGACTAAATTCCTACCATAAAAATGTACTTGCGCATTATTTGAAATGAACTTAATTGTTATTAAAAAGACATTTTATGATATTTTGGACTTAAAAACATGCATTAGAATAGATTTGAAGAACGCGTCGGGTTTTCTCCGTGAAAATTACGTTGAATCAAATATGGCTGCCATGGTTTACAAGTTTCTTCTCGGAAAAAGAACAAAGGAACTTGACTCTCATTGCTTTGAGGGTAAGTCCTTTAAAGACTTGAATTTAAGAGTCAAGAGTTAAACGAAGAGATGAAAGTCCTACCCCAAAAGATTGTCACTTACTTCGTACAGGACCACGTGGTGGTCACCTCTATGCAGGCATGTGAGTGTAAAAATGCACGTGGGTTACACGGCTATTCACATGGCTAGGAACCAACACCTCTATGGAGTATATAATAGGGACCGCGTACAGACACGTATAAACCAAGTCCAAGCGGACAGAGACATAACTTGTGGATGTCTGAAGATCCCAGATAAAAGAGAGTGAGTTTTCTCGGGACTGTGTTTAAATAGCAAGGTTGCAACGCCCCCTAGTGGCAAACCCTGGCGATAAGGGAAGAGAAACCCTTTGCCAATCTCTATATCATCCAAACAAGGAAAGATAATCGCTACAACGTTATTACACAAGCTGAAATTACTATAAGCAAGGGTGGCTAAAAACTTATCATAGCCCACTGTATATTTAATGTTCTTCCATATTTTATAAATATAGACTCTTTAGAATTGTTGCTATTATATATAAATGTTTTGATGAAAAATATAGATTTTATTTCATCCACTTTATCATTTATCAACTTCAAAAACATTTAAAAAAATATCTAATGTCTCCATCTGATACCATTTAAGCAGAAATGTCATTGTTTACCATGTGATGTTCTCTAGTAGTTTCAGATCACTAAAGTCAATCTAACAGTATAATGGTTAACAAAACATTGTTAGTGAGTTTGATTCTCACTGGGTGCTCCATACTTGTAGTCTTATACTAAAGTAAGCTTCTTGCGCAAATTGGGGGTACTCAACATTACATATGGATGTAATGAATATGTAAATAACTTGGTACCCCCTCACTATAATCTGATTGGACATGTCCTCTATAAATATTCGATGCGGTGGTAAAAAGCGCCTAAGCTACTCGCCTACCAAGTATACCACCACGACTGCTCGAAGACGTACCGCTATTCGATACTACTACGTTAATATATCTTATACCAACTTCATAATATATCCTTAACCCGGGTATCGACGGGGCGGCCTAAAGTCGGTATCAGCCAGTCAGCGAGGGAGTCTATTCCCTTCTCAATAGCTCTAGACCAAGGAGATTGTTTTTTAGCATCTGGGTGGAGCGCCACACCTACCATCAGCTCATTACTTTACCGCACAGGTCCCTGTGCTACTCATACGCTGAGTTGGCGAGGACCGGTATCGAACTAGGAACCTTGTGGTTTCTGCCGAACGCTCGACCGATATATATATATATATATATATATATATATATATATATATAGCAAATGTCTAGCCCTTCCGATCATCAGATGCCGAATGATGAATTCTCTATTATTCTTAACATTATATATATATATATATATCAGTAAAAATATAACAGAAGATTTAGATTTTTAGCATTTATAGCCTATTTCAGGAAGCCTATAGAATATGTCTAGCCCTTCCGATCATCAGATACCGAATGATGAATTCTTTATTATTCTTAATGACAGAAAACAGAGTTTTGTTGTTGTCCTGTGTTACTCTGTGTATATCCCCTTTGGAAGGTAATTAGCCGTCAGTCATAAATTAACATCTTGCCCAGCTTATATTTTGCTGTCGGTCATTTATTAGGAGCCACTGTTAAATCTGTAAATTTTCATATACATTAATTTAATGCTTCAAAAGAATCCAGTAAAAATTAAATTAAAAAATTCCATTAAAGATTTCTCATAAAAAGTTACTTTTTTTTCTCCTTGAGAGAAATTTCTTGAAAAAATATTTTTTTCATTAATTTTTAACTGAATAATTTAGAATCATACGCGAAGACTTACACACACACACACACACACACCATTATATATATATATATATATATAATATATATATATAATATATATATAATTGATAATTGAATCATATTACCACGACCAGACAACTCGGCAAACACCATTTGCGACATCCGGAGCACTGAACAGCTTTTTCGACCTCCTTTTAGTCTCATCAGCAGTGCATACCACAATCTCCGTCACTAGAGATCCGCTGGTTCAATCTCTAGTGGCGTAGATTAGTATGCACTGCTGGTCGTGGTAATATGATTCAATTATCAATTATATATAATTCCTCTATCAAATTTAATATATATATATATATATATATATATATATATATTATAATATATATATATATATATATATATATAGATTTTGGATGTTTGTTTATTTTAGAAACGTTGCTGAATAAAGTATATATTAAATTTTTACTTGAAGGCACTTAAAAATTTATTATATACTTTATTCAAAAACGTTTCTAAAATAAACAAACATCCAAAAATCTTATTCACTTCGCCGAAGGGCATACGTTCTGTTTGTTATTATTCTCCCAATAACACCCCCTTACCTATTATGGTAGAGGCGTGTAAGTATCACTTGACAAGCTTAATTTCGCTAGGATGGTCAGCTGTGTACTGTGGCCGAGGCGATAAAAGTGTTTCACTAGTGTTTCACTGTGTCTGCTGAAGTCCCGGTTTCGATTTCTGTCGGAGGGAAATCGTTTAGTATATACCGCTGATGAGACTTAATAAAGTCGAAACAGTCTGTACGGTATTCTACACACCGAGCCATCCTTTGCCGGGATTACACTTGTCAAGTTCATTTTCTATAAGAAAAAGTATCGAATTTTATGCGATACATGCGTTGTAAGTGCCTTCAAGTAAAAATTTAATATAATATATATAATATATATATATATAAATGGATATAAAATCTGACAATGTAATTAGGTATAAACCATCAATGTGGCTCAATTTGGTTAATAATTATAAATCATGTGAAAAGAAATTGTTAAAAAAACAAGCAAAAGCTTGTGAGCCTTAGTTTACGCTGTTAAAAGGTTCAACCGAAATGCAATAAAATGTAAAAACGAAACGTCACGTGATGTATAGCGTTCCCATTCAAATAGTTGATGATGAAACATCGATCCCAGAAATTGTTGGTTTGGGGAAAAATCCCCAAAATATAAAAATAAAAGATAAGAACAGAAAGTTCAATAAATATTAAAATATTTTAAAACAAATATTTTATTATGTGATGTCTGGTGAAATAATTCATGTAAAATAGAGAAAAGTTGAAAAATGTTATGTATAACAAAAAAAAAATCCGTATATATTGTTGGGTAAAATCAATTATATATGTATATAATATATATATATATATATATATATATATATTATACTGATGCACTACAAACAGAAAGGTTAAAGCGGCAATTGATAATATATATATATATATATATATATATATATATATATATATATGTATCTAATATACCAAACTTATTGGTAAATCTCGCGGTGAGAAAAAAAAACAACAGCAAATTGTTTGATTGTAAAAATATACTACCAAACATCAACCGGGAAGAAAAAAAAATTTGAAAAAAGAAAAGACCAAGATAATCGTACCAACAAAAATAATCTATTAGTAAAATATTTGGCCAAAAGAAAAAACAATTTATATGTATATATATATATATATAATATATATAAGATATATATATCATACAAACCCGAGGAAACTAAAGCTAATAAGTAAAAGTGCTCAATACCTAAGTAGAGCAAATAAAAGATAAATCTAATGAGTCAGACGAACTTACTAAAGAATGCTCTTCAGGGCTAAGAGTAAGATCTTAGCCCTGAAGAGCATTAAGGGAAACTTTAGTAGGTTTGTCTGATCATTAGATTTATCTTTATATATATTATATATATATAATATATATATTGACTCACATGTAGATATTAAATAATAGATTAATGAGAGAGAGAGAGAGAGAGAGAGAGAGAGAGAGAGAGAGAGAGAGAGAGAGAGAGAGAGAGAGAGAATTGTATTCTTGGAAGTCGTTTTCGTTTATTTTTTGTCTTGTGGAGCTTACGATCTCAAACTTGCGACCGACCGATCTTGTCTTAAAAGAATCTGACACAACGTGGGGTTAAGTCGTTTTGCAAGTGAAACTGTGGATGCCACGAAGAAAGATTGCCAACTGACACACAGACACACCGAATATTTCTTAGACATCTTCTTTGAATAAGACATCCCCCGAAAATAAACCCTAGTGTTATATTTCGGAGTGAAAGTTAAAATAAGCCCTGTCTTATTTTCGGGGAAACACGATGTAGGAGCTATCTTCCCTTATTTTGCTGCGGTTGATGTAGGCAAGGGATACTCTTTTCTTGCTGCTAGGGTTTGCCGTTAGGGGGCGTTGCGACTTCGATGTAAAAAGGCGGTCTCGCAAAAGTGACTCTCCCTGTTGTGTCTCCATCCATTTGGACTTGGGGGAGGTGGAAATTTTGCCCCCGTCAGCTACAAACAGAGACAACCTTTTCATCATATACCTCAACTATATTCAAAGACTCTTTTGTTATTCAAACATTTCTACATGTTCTAGAACACATGGTGACTCTTTTATTTGCTTGGGAAGGAACTTAGTTCCCTCTTTGTGGTTTGTTGAATCAAATGTTATATAGTGTAAGATTCAAAGTAATAATTGAACAACAGCTCCGACACGTTGTGAGACAAAAAATTTAATAGTTGTACAGCACATGGTAACGATAAGATACATAAAGTTCATAGATACATAGATACAAATAAGATATAAGAGTAGAGATAAAAGGACACATTCATGAATGGTAAATACAAGATACAATATTTAGGTATAAACGAGATACCCAAATGTACATAAAATATAAATGTTACAGACATGGAACTAAAGGATAGTCCATGCTGTATAAAAGACTTACAGTAATGTAAGGGGGCAAAGCCCCACCGAGAAGGGGGTAGACATAAGTCTAACCCATGTGCTCGTTCAGAGGCAGTAAGTAAGGGGAGAGGATAGCATTTGAATCAGCCGCTTATATACAGAGGTCCCCTGGTAGCCACAAACGGCAACACAGCGGGAAGATAACTCTTCCAGGCAAAGGGAAGATAATCGTCTACAATAGTATTAATTGACTCGTCTTTATTTTCCTACCGAATATTCAGTGTTGGGTCACTCTCATTTAGGTAACCTAATGCATTATGAAAACGGGAGTTAGCATCTCCCTAATTATTATAACTGTAACTACTTTTAGAGGTGGTAGTTTTTGTTGATATATCGGTGTAGAAAAGAAGAACATTTTTTATTTTATTTTTGGCGTCGAAAAGAAAAAAATATATAATAAAATAAAGATGTGAATGTTGAAGACACATAGGATGTACGCCACTGAGATATGGACGAAAATAAAAGACTTGATGATTTGACTGATCAGATGAGAAGAGCAGACGACACCATTAATGTTGATGATGGTTGCTACTGATAATGCTACTGTCATGGCGGCCTTATCAGCAGCAGCAGCAAAAAATAATTGGCGTTCTAATTAGCGCTTTGGTAAGAAACAAACATCAACAACAAAAAAAAAAATAAATAAAAAACACAAAAAACAACCCTGACTGAATCAATAATGTAATGAATATTTTCGTACAGAAGTCATAACATAAACACTCAATATTTTACTAGTAATCTGCAGACAAAGGCTTAGGCGAAATAATGATCATTTCTCGCCCCCCACCCCCCCCCAAAAAAAACAAGAACAAACAAAAAAAAAAAAAAAACAAAAAACAACACCAAATACTTTTACTAATTTTCTTAGGCGAAATAATCATTATTTCTTGCAGAAAAAACAAACAAAAAACACAAACAAACAAAAAACACAAAATGCTTTTACTAATTTTCTTAAATGTTCCAATGAATAATTCATATATCAGGTTGATAAAAAAATAACAGCACTTCTTTAGCAAAACTTTAATCTATATATTAATACCCGTGTTCCTTAAAAGTACGACCGTTATCATCTTACAACACCCCCTGGTTAAAAATGAAACCGTCTAAATTATCCAATTATTCTTATTTCTTAGTTGAGTGTCGTCACCTCAGCTAAATAATGGACCATTCGTTACGTCAGCATTCTTTATTCAGCAGTAAATAAACTAATTATACGACCGTTATCATCTTGCAACACCCTCTAGTTAAAAATGAAGGGGGTCTTATACTTCGGTAGGAGATACAGTCAGCTTATTCTAAGCCTCGCCGACAGTGTGGGACTGAATCTGATTGGTTTAGGTCCCAAAATTATTTTTAACATATATATATACTAATATTAATATAATATATTAATAATCATGATCTTTAAAAGTACAACTATTATCATCTTGCAACACCCTCTGGTTAAAAATGAGACCGCCAAAATCGTCCAAGATGAAATGCAAATATATAAATCCTGATTATCTGGTGTTGCTTATCCGCCGAATTCTTATTTCATATGAGTGTCGTCACCTCAGCTAAATAATGGACCATTCCATTTTTTATAAAGAAAGAAAGGAAAGAAAAATGACATGTCACATGGAAAAATATAATAAGAAATTATTTACAGATTGAACTATATATATAACCAATAGCTCTTAAGTAAACATTGTCATAATTAAATTATCATACTGTGATATATCTACAGGTCCTGCTAGTCTATTTAAATTCATAACATCTTTAATCAGTCGTTAAAGTATTTCCCTGACTTTCTATGAATTCAGAAGGTGGGAATCCTTTTTGGCTAACGTTCTGGACTGTAACATTGCAGTAAGAGAGTTCGAACCCCAGTCGAATTATTACATTCACTTTTTGGACAAATACCCTTGGGAAAGGTATGAACCTCATTACTCCCAATTATGGTTTAAATCGTGTCACGACTGTTCTTCTACAAGGACGGCATTGGCATTAAATAACCCAGGAAAGTGAATGTGCCATTAAACAAACCAAACCAAACCAATTCCATGACTTCACGCCTATTTTCAGCTAAAGTATGTATTCCATAATAAAAGAACGATTCTGATTGATTAATTTATTGACTTTAACGGCATGTCAGTCCGCCTAGTATTCTTTTATGCCGAGAGGTAAGGGAATCGCATTTATTGTATATTCATATTTACATTTTTGTGTAGCTATTTCTTAAGTGTTTTATTTTGTACGCATTCCTATCGAATACGCTAATTTTAAACAGATCTATTTGCCCCATAGATTAAACCCTAACAAGTATTACGACTCCGGTTCAGAGTGGACCTGGGAGTAATGTCAATGAATGGGTACTCCACTCCCAGATCTTCGGAACTAGAGCTTCGCCATCAGATGCAGTTTAGTGACACCCTCAGGACACTCCTAGGTGGGTGTCTAACTCCTCCGCAGGGTGCTGTTCTTATATTGAAACATTGAAATATTAGCAAAACCAGCAAGAGAATTTTCTTCTCTTTTTTCTACTCTCCCCCCTCTCTCTCTCTCTCTCTCTCTCTCACCTTTTTCTATCTCTATCTTCTCTCTCATTTTTGCCCGCTTCTCCCCTTTCTTCTCTCTCCTCCCTGAAGTAGTTATAAGGAGAGAGAATGTAGTGCCCGTAGATAATCTTGTTTGTTAATATGTAGTATACCTTAAAGTAAAAAGATTGTAGTATCAGTTTATTCCTTGTTTTTTTACGGCATATCAAAAAAATCTGTAATATTCCTTGGTAGGAAGATTATAGTATCATTTCCTCCTTGTCGGTAAGCGTTCCTTCTGGGAGGGAATCAATTCAGCAACTAATTTTAGGACAATTTATCAACGACTTAATACATTTTGTTTTTGTTTTTCATTGGTCAATCCAACTCCTGCAACTTGGAATAGTCTATAAATATAAGTGATGACTTTTCGTACAGCTTACACCTAAAAAATTTCCTACAGATGATGACGACGGCAACGACGACAATGATGATGATGATGATGATGATGATGATGATGATGATGATGATGGTGTTAATAATATCATATAGAAAAAATAAAGAAAGTTAAAGTGTAAAAGGGAAATCGAAAGTGAAAGTAGAAATGAAAGTGAAAGTAAAAAACGTTAAATAGCAAAAGATAATGATGAGAAGTGTTGGCGAGACTGGACTGAGTCAGGCATCAGCCAATACGATAAACAGCTGACAATAAAGAACAAAGACCTCAAAGAATTGTTGACCAATTTGAGTTGCAGTCTTATCCTTTTCGATATCTTTGCAAATTTGTCTAATGAATCATTGCACAAAAAACAAAAACAAAAACAAAACAAAACAAAACAAAAACATCACAAGCAAAAACAAACAAAAGAAAACAATCGAACAATCGAAATAACAAACAAAACAAACAAACAAATAGATAAATCAACGATTTTACTTTGATGATTATTCGATCAACCTTCCTGGCCAATCATTTCTATCAATTGAACCAGAAAGACAAAATTCAAAAAAGAAGAAAAAATATCGAAAGAAACAGAAGTCAAACAACAATAATGACGATAATCAAGAAAGAAAACAAAAAGAGAAAAAAGAAGCAACAAAAACAACAAAAACAACAATGACCAGGTCTCAAAAGAGTATAAAAACAAATACGATTGGATAGGAACTATAATTTAATAGAAATCATGCAAATATCTTGTTCTTATTACTGAACCCTGTTAAGTTTGACTGATATCTTTTTTCTGCTACTACCAAGGCAATCAAGGCGCTCGATGTGTAACGGTCATCGTCGTATGAAGTAGACTATTCGAGTTCAAACCCTTAACAATCCCCTGGTCTTAAGCTAGCTAAAAGGGGATTGACAAAATTGAAAAAAAAAAAAAAAAAAAAAAAAAAGAAAGAAGATAAAGAAGTAAAAAAACACCAATTGTGATAACTAGCGGGACCCGTAGAATTTTCACAAAACAAAACAAAAATCAGAATGATTTTCA
>CM042138.1:23363224-23368224 GCA_023376005.1 Doryteuthis pealeii | reverse complement strand
GAACTATTTAACAAAAAAATAAAAAAAAAAAGAAAAAAAAAGAAAAGAAAAAGAAAAATAACACTAATGAGAAACGGCAGGGACTTCTTGGTCAAAAAGGCGTGGCATGAACCCAGACATCTGAAGCCCAACCTTTGACGTTCTTTCTCTTCTTCTCTCTTTTCATTTCTTTTTTGTTCCCTTTTCCTCTCTCTTAGACACACACACACACACACACACACACACACACACACACAGAGAGAGAGAGAGAAGAGAGAGAGAGAGAGAGAGAGGAGAGAGAGAGAGAGAGAGACTTACATACAACACTTACAAACAGACACTAAAAAATAGATAAATAGATAGATAAATAAAGAGAGAGAGAGAGAGAGAGAGAGAGAGAGAGAGAGAGAGAGAGAGACACACACACACACACACATATACACTTACATACAAACACTTACAAACAGACACTCAAATATATATATATATATATATATATAGAGAGAGAGAGAGAGAGAGACATACACTTACATACAAACACTTACAAACAGACACTCAAAAATAGAGAGAGAGAAGAGAGAGAGAGAGAGAGAGAGAGAGAGAGAGAGAGAGAGAGAGAGAGAGGGGGGAGGGAGAGAGAGAGACCCTCACATACCCACACACATACAACACTCCAGATACACATTACAACTTTTATCTGTCAGCATCTACAGTTTGACACTGAAAACTTTTAAATTATCCCTCCTCTCTAACACACACATAAACACCCTCCGCCCGCGTGTGTGTGTGTCTCACACACATACACACACACACACACACACTTAATCAGCGTTCCAGTTTGGTCGTAGAAAATCTAAAGATTTACCATTAGGATTTTAGAAGGAGATTAGTAAATAAATTTCTATTATTTTCGAAGCGTTGCTTAGTATGGCACAAGGTCACAGTTAAAGTGAGTCAGAACGTACTACACCGGTGAATGGATCTGCACACTCGTAAAATGATTCGATCTTGAACAATGAAAAAACAAAAAACAAAAACAGAATTAAGCTAAACATATCGATAATAATTGAAATAAATTAGAATAAAGGATGACGTGTGAATGAGTGACCTGTTAGTTTCTAATTGATTGAAGAGTGCATATCGGGCGAAGGGTGAATGAGAAGTGAAAAGTTTGAGAGTTTGCCGAAGTTTTTGGGTGGAGACGTACGGAAGAGTCAGGGCTGAGCGTTTGAAGAGAACTTACGCAAGAGGAGTATCTGTTCTTCAAGGCATTTTATTTGGGTTAAAATAAAATAAATGAGCTCTGAGAAACCAACAATGTCTTGTGTTCGTTAATAAAAACTGCAAATGGACGCAATTAAATCCCAAGAAGATCTGAAATAATTCCAGGCACGAAGAATGCCAGTCCAACACCAGACCGCCCCTGCTATCCAGGTAATCCGATCTAGAATAGCAGATATGAAGAATACCACAGATTCAGATGAGTATATAAACGAATTAACATACTCCTTAATTAAACGATACGTCACATATTAAATTTGACTCCTAATGACCTTACACATTTGATACCGCTATGTATACCATGGAAAGAATACGTCACAAGTTTATATTTAACCCTTTCCTAAAGTTGATATATGCGTTCAAAATTTTATTACCGTTAACTGCGGAAAGTGGATTTACCCCACATCCTTGAAACAACTTCTCTTTATGCTTCGAGAAAAGGATACATCTCCAGTGACATCTAAACATCACCGACCAAGTAAGTGCTACCATCTATTGACTGCAACTGCAACCACTAGACTTGTTAATGTTCTCTTTATCTGTTGTACTGTCTGTAGAAATAAATAGGAGACATTACTTTCGGAGTGACACTATTGCTCTATCCAATGGTGTTATTGCGTTCCCTTTATCGGTTGTACTTTCTGTAGAAATAAATAGAAGACATTACTTTCGGAGTGATATTATTGCTCTATCCAATGGTGTTATTGTGTTACCTTTATCTGTTGTACTTTCTGTGGAAATAAATAGGAGACATTACTTTCGGAGTGACACTATTGCTCTATCCAATGGTGTTATTGTGTTCCCTTTATCGGTTGTACTTTCTGTAGAAATAAATAGAAGACATTACTTTCGGAGTGACATTATTGCTCTATCCTATGGTGTTATTGTGTTCCCTTTATCTGTTGTACTTCCTATGGAAATAAATAGGAGACATTACATTCGGAGTGACATTATTGCTCTATCCAATGGTGTTATTGTGTTCCTTTTATCTGTTGTACTTCCTATGGAAATAAATAGGAGACATTACTTTCGGAGTGACATTATTGCTCTATCCAATGGTGTTATTGTGTTCCCTTTATCGGTTGTACTTTCTGCGGAAATAAATAGGAGGCATTACTTTCGGAGTGACATTATTGCTCTATCCAATGTGTTATTGTGATCCCTTTATCTGTTGTACTTTCTGCGGAAATAAATAGGAGGCATTACTTTCGGAGTGACATTATTGCTCTATCCAATGGTGTTATTGTGATCCTTTATCTGATGTACTTTCTGTGGAAATAAATAGGAGGCATTACTTTCGGAGTGACATTATTGCTCTATCCAATGGTGCTATTGTGTTCCCTTTATCTGTTGTACTTTCTCTGGAAATAAATAGGAGACATTACTTTCGGAGTGACATTATTGCTCTATCCAATGGTGCTATTGTGTTCCCTTTATCTGTTGTACTTCCTATGGAAATAAACAGGAGACATTACTTTCGGAGTGACATTATTGCTCTATCCAATGGTGTTATTGTGTTCCTTTTATCTGTTGTACTTCCTATGGAAATAAATAGGAGACATTACTTTCGGAGTGACATTATTGCTCTATCCAATCGTGTTATTGTGTTCCCTTTATCTGTTGTACTTTCTGTGGAAATAAATAGGAGACATTACTTTCGGAGTGATATTATTGCTCTATCCAATGGTGTTATTGTGTTCCCTTTATCTGTTGTACTTTCTGTGGAAATAAATAGAAGCCATTACTTTTGGAGTGACATTATTGCTCTATCCAATGGTGTTATTGTGTTCCCTTTATCGGATGTACTTTCTGTGGAAATAAATAGGAGGCATTACTTTCGGAGTGACATTATTGCTCTATCCAATGGTGCTATTGTGTTCCCTTTATCTGTTGTACTTTCTCTGGAAATAAATAGGAGACATTACTTTCGGAGTGACATTATTGCTCTATCCAATGGTGTTATTGTGTTCCTTTTATCTGTTGTACTTCCTATGGAAATAAATAGGAGGCATTACTTTCGGAGTGACATTATTGCTCTACCCAATGGTGTTATTGTGTTCCCATTTATCGGTTGTACTTTCTGTGGAAATAAATAAATTGTGTTTCCCTGTATTTTCTCTGGAAATAAACAGGAGACATTACTTTCGGAGTGACATTATTGCTCTATCCAATGGCGTTATTGTGTTCCCTTTATCGGTTGTACTTTCTGTGGAAATAAATAGGAGGCATTACTTACGGAGTGACATTATTGCTCTATCCAATGGTGTTATTGTGTTCCCTTTATCTGTTGTACTTTCTGTGGAAATAAATAGGAGGCATTACTTACGGAGTGACATTATTGCTCTATCCAATGGTGTTATTGTGTTCCCTTTATCGGTTGTACTTTCATCTTAGTAAAATAGAATATTGGAATTGTTAATTTTCTAACCAATTTTAAAGCTAAACGTTGCGAAAACGCGTATTTTGTGTGTATTTTAACCTACGATCTTTGATGCTATTTCCTCAAACAATGGTGCAAGTAAGATATCTAATTTTTGGTATCAGTATTTCTTGTACACATATACAACTTTCGCTGTCTGAGAAAATGTGATATCTTTAAAAAGGGGAAAATCATCCTACCCTATTGCACAATGTCTATCATTGCTGATAGAAGCAGCTAGCCATGTGTGTGCATACATTAAAAAAAGAAGCTTCACTGCTAAACAAAAATAGTTTTATCAACAGTGTCATGCCAGCGGATATCCCTTGTTTCTCGATTATCTAGATGACTTGAACCGTAAAGAAAACGATGTTTACAAGAACGAGACGACAGAAAAACGATTGCCAATGTTCTGACTGTTCAGCGGGAAAAAATGGAAGACATTTTGACTGAACCAAACGCTAAATATCTTTTCGATTTGAGTTCGTGTTTCCAGGCTTCTTTCGCAGACAACTTGTCTTGTTATTCTCGAGAATTCCATGAGGCCAAAAATGCCAATGAAGGATGTGGATAGGCTTTCAAATTTTTGGATGAAAAAAGATGCTTTGGTTTGTTTTGTTTTACGGCATATCAACCTCAGTGGGTCATTTAATGCCGATAAAGTTTTGAAATAAATCAATTCTTAATGGATAATACAATTGTTTATCAACTCATGTTTTTCTATTTAACCCATAGATGGGACCCTAACAGGTACTACCACTCCGGGTCAGAGTGGACCAGGGAGCAATGGTGATGAAGGGGTGCTCCACATTCCCCAAACCTCCAAAACTGGAACCTCACCATGAGATAGAGTTTAACGTCATTCCCAGGACATGTAGACCCGCAGCCACTGCCTTCTAGCACCCATATGATAAAAAGGGGTTGGGGCTTGCCATAAGGGCAATAGGGTTGGGAAAATCATATAGGTTCAAGGGCTTGACGTAACCAGCCGATTGATCGGAGGGGGCCTCTCCGACCGCCCGTCTAGCCCAAGATAGGGCCAAAGTGGTGTATTGCATGTCATGAACTGCTCATCCACCTGGGCCCCATCCTTAAGCATCACGGGTCGCCACCCACGGCCAACAGGTGGCCTCATTGGGGGAGTCTTACCTCTGCAGAGGTGCAGTCGGTGCATTCTAACGCCCCAGCAGACAGAGCGGGATTAAAAAAGAACTTCCAAGAATAATGCTACTTCGGTACTAATGTAGAATAGCGTGCAAGAGATAATATCATTAGATTATGTATAAAAAAACATTATATTTCATTTCATTTCACGGAAATA
>CM042138.1:23310724-23355724 GCA_023376005.1 Doryteuthis pealeii | reverse complement strand
CACGAGTGTGCTCACTTCAAATATTACCTTCACGTAACGATACGTTTTGTTTTTATTTTCAAAATCGATTCTATATTCGGTACTAATACCCAATAGCGCGCAAGAGATTATATCATTAGATTACGTATAACAAGCATTACATTTCACAGAAATACCCGGAACCTTTGAGACGCTAGGGTTAGTGTTAGTGTAAGGTTTAGGGTTAGGGTTAAGATTTGTTTTAGGGTTAGTGTTAGTGTTAGGATTAGGGTTATTGTTAGAGTTAGAGTTAGGCTACTTCGGGAGTTTCCGACATCTAATGCTATTAATACGTAAAATGAGATTCTAATGATATTATCTCTTGCGTGCTTATTTTGCATTTATACCTTACTTACGGGACCTGTGGATATACCACAGGTTGATAATTTAACTATTACAACGTTTCATATGTTTACTTAAGAGCTATTGCGAAATAGTTCAATATGTTAAAAGTATAATAATCTTCATTTAACTCACTCTCACTCTTTTTTTTACCCTCTTTTCATCTTTTCATAATTTTCGATTAAATCAAATTAACATTATCGTTTCCTCGCGCTCAGCCCCTCTCTATCCTTCCTCTACTCTCTTTCTTTTTCTTAATTTCTTATTATATTTTTTCTTTCCTCCTTTTTTATAATAAAAACAGAATGGTCCATTATTTAGCTGAGGTGATGACACTCATTTGGACGGATTCATTTTTAACCAGAAGGCGTTTCAAGATGATATCGGTCGTATACTTTAGGAACACGAGTATTAATATATATTATTCTAACTAAAATATCATCTGAAATCTTATTATAATGGAGATTGTGTGTTTGTCTGTCTGTAACCGAAACTATATAACTACTCAAGTCACAATTCCATAATTTATTTACATCACATTCTCCATGATTTTATTTTTATTTAAATCTTAATTACTAATAATTTTTTTTTACATTATTTATACTGCCAACCATATCTACATACTAATAACATGTAATTGTATTTATATATACAACAAAATAGCGGTTTACAATGTAAACGGGATGGCTGATTTGCATATTGATATTAAAAATTTTGATTTTAATAAATATATGCTTAATATTCTTGATTTCTAATTGTTTGGTTTTATCTTATTGAATATGAGCAAAAATTTCGGGGATAAATCCTAAAAGAAATCCATTAACAAGAAGAAATAACTAATTTTATTCTTTACTTCCCAATTTAACTAAATAGTTAAATTATGAAAATTTAGCAACGAAAGACGGGAGTGATGGAAAATAATGGAAGTATTTGTTTCAAAGTTGTTCTATTTTTCGATTATATCCTCCGTTTTAAATCTTTTTATCTGCATTCTTATATTATCAATATGATATTTTTTTGCATTAAAACTTAAATACTTGCACACGGAGGGTGTATATATTTGCTAGTACATATGATATAGTTAAGTAGTTCTATTATTTACATTATGTACACTAGCAAATATATGCACCCTCCGGGTGCAAGTATTCAAGTTTTAATGTAATACAATATCATATTAAATTAGAAAGGCTAATAAAACTAAATAAGAATACAGATAAAAAGATTTGAAACAGAGGGAGTATAATAAAAAATGGAACAACTGAAACTTACTCTTCCACCACTCTCGTCTTTCATTGTTATTTTTTCTAATTTAAGTATTTAGTTAAAAGAGGAAGTAAAGAATAAAATGACAGTTATTTTTTCTTGTTAATGGATTTCATTTAAGATTCATTGAAGAGATTTTTGCTTATATTCATTAAAATAAAACCAAACAGTTAGAAATCAATAATACTAAGCACATATTTATCAAATTTGATTTTTTAATATTAATATGCAAATTAGCCTCCCATTCACACTGTAAACCGCTATTTTGTTGTATATATAAATATAATTGCATGTTGTCAGTATGTAGACATAGTTAACAGTATTAATAATGTAAGACAATTTTATTAATAATTGAGGTTTAGATAAAAATAATAATCATGGAGAATGTGATGTCTATAACTAAGAGAATTGTGACTTGAGTAGGAATATAGTTTCGGTTACAGACAGAAAAACACACAATCTCCATTATAATAAGATGTGACATTACAAGAGCTGTATGGTTGTAGAATTTTGTCATTATATATTTACTAGTTCAATTAATCATTGTATCAAAATGAATTCTGTGATATTATTAACTTCCTGTTATTTCTGTACCAAATTGTATATACAATGTCTCAACATATGTTTCGATAATTCCATAGTTTATAACTCCGAGAAAAAAAAAGGTGTTTTGCTTCTAAAAAAAAATAGTATTTATTCATTTGTCGATGATATCATGGTGTTCGCACAGCAGCAGCTGCGACACATCATTTGGAAAAGTTGACTTGTCGCAGCATGAATGTATTTCAGTGATGGCTAATTAAATCGCAAATGATTATACGCTTTGCTGATTATCCACTGTGCAATTTGCTGCTTGCTATTGGAGCAAAATGGAAAGGTAATTATTGCTTTAATATAGCCGCTTAGCCGTCCGTGAACAGGTGGAGCCACTTGTCAGAAGATAGCACGCCAACAATAAGTGTATACATAAGAGTAGATAGTTAAATATGATAATATTCTCATTAAAGTCGAAGCACCAGGGAACATCTCTTTCACCCTTCATATATATATATATATATATATTATTATATTTATTTATTCATAATTATAAAGTCGCTCCTACCATTGGTTTCTGAATAACACTTTTTCGGTGTTATTCGTCTTCAGAGGCGTTTGACTTTTGAAAAAATGGACAGTTTTAAACTCCCGGCACGTGTCCACGCGATCCGTTAATCGCTCCTGCATTTTGGTTACGTCATTCAACGGCATCATTATTTGTCGTCATTGTTCTTATGGTGATTTAAAATTTTTTTTTTTCGTTTTTATATTTATTTTAGTTTATGTGTGTTTATTTATATATGAATTCTTAATTATGGCGGTCTGATGTTTTGGTTAGTCCAATTCCATATTAAGAATTTTTCCTGTGTGGGCATGCTCGAAAAATTTCTGTTTTGTTGTTTAGGAAATTTTCTTCGGAGTTTATTCCTTGAAGAATACGGAATTTTTCTGTTGTGCATAATGAGCATTTTTTTTAACCATTTATGTATGGCTTCGATTGGTCTAGTATTTTCCATTCTAATTTAAAATGTTTTTCTTGTTTTTTATACTGCCATACTTTGTTGGATAGTGCTGTCACGTTCCTCTTATTTTCGTGTTTGAAGGATGTTAAATGGTTATAGTAGCGTTGTTTAAAGCTACCTTGCACCATCCCTATGTAGTTTTCGCTGGTTTCCGATTGGTTTGTATTGTTTGTCTTAATTGTTGCCTGGTATACTATGGATTCTGTGTTGCATCTTTGTTGTAAAGGACAGTCTTCTTTACTTCTGCATGTGCATGTTGGGTCTTCTCTGGGCTTGATGTTGGCTGTAAAAATTGTCTTCATCGGTTGTCCACAAGAATAGCTTATTTTGACTGTGTTTTTGTTAAAAATTTTGTGGTATCTATGTTTAGGTGGGAAATGTTTTTTTACTAGTTCTAAGAATTTCTTGCCTATATTTGTCCTTACGTTGAGTGCATATGGTGGTGTGAACCAGATTATTTTCCTTTTCCTGTTTCTGTTTGTGGTTGGTATGTAGTCTTCGCTATCTATGTATTTTATTTGGTCCTTAATTCCGCTTTCCTTTAATGCTTCGTTGTAGTACGGGGCTGCTTTTTCAAATATTTCTTTATTTGCTGAAAGGTTTGAGATTCTGCGGCTAATGTTGTGGACTAGGTTTTTGAATACTATAGGTGGGTGGCATGAACCTGTGTTTATGTATTTTAATTTTTCGTTTGGCTTATGGTATGGTTTGTATGTTCCGCTATCAAGGTCTAGATTAACGTCTAGGAAGTTTACGTTTGTGAGGGTTGTGTCTATTATGATTTTAAGGCCCATGTTGTTCATATGTTTTATCATATTTTTCCTTAGTTTATCTAGGGTGTGTCCGTCGCATTTACGGGACAGGCACAAGCCATCGTCTCTGTATATCCCGAATTTGTGTTCTGGGAAGCTATATGATAGTGAATCGAGTAAATATAGCCCGACTAAGTCACAAATTTCAGCACTATCATAAGAACCCATCGACACGTCGAATGCACCATTGGGGTTGTCTTTTTTTACCCAGGTTTTTCCCTCACTGAAGAGTAGTGTTCTTCTGGAATGCATTATTATTTCAGTTTCTTGTATATTTATTGATGTGTACTTTTTTGCAAAATCCAGTGCTTTTGGATAGGAGTTGTTTTGTTATGGAAGGGTAGAAGTCTACTATATCAAATTGTGTGAATTTTGTGAGCCTTTTTTGTTGGTATTTTGTTGAACCAGTCTATTGTAGCTGTTGCGTTTGTCCATTGGAATAGATTGGTGTTGATTCTAATTGCCGTGTTTATTTTCCTTAGTATGTCTTTGCTTGCTAGCCCTAATTCCGTTTTCGCTGGGTTTATTAACCTGCATGTGGGTCTGTTGTTGAAGTCCGGCTTGTGGTCTTTTAACGTAATGAAGGCTTCTCTTTTTTGCTAGTTGTTCTATTCTATCATCTATGTTTAGCTTTTTTTGCTAAGATTTTGGCTTCATCGTTAATGTTGTTGTATGTGTTCTTATCGGCTAATTTATATTTATCCGTGATGCTGTTTTGTATTATTTTTTGTGTTTTATTTTGTCTATTTCGTATAGGTTTTTTTGTTTTGTCGGAGAATACAAACAATTTTTTTAGACTTTTTAATTTTCTTTATGTCTTTGGCAAGTGTTTTTTGGAATGGGTTGCTAACATTATTGAATTGAATTTTGAGGAAAAGGTCGAGGAGGTCTGCCTCAAAATGGGGCTAGGTCCTTGACTTTGGGTGGGTACTTACTCGATTTGATGTTAAACTTTTCCGAGTTTGTGGTGTTCATATCACCGTCGAAAATCATCGCTTTCCATCTCATCCTGCGTATGACATCTTCCATTTTATCTATGAGCATTTTGAGGTATCTTTCGCGTGATGGTATATATATATATATATATATATATATATATAATATATATATATATATATATATATATATATATATATATATATATATAATATATATATATATAATATATATATATTATTATATATATATTATATATAATATAAGATAATATATATATATATATATATATATATATATATATATATATATATATATATATATGAGATTTATCCAAACTTGGTAGTAAGGGATGAATTCTATATGTGATTTCTAGATCCACTGTACTAATATTGATGATCCAGTATGTATAAATACAGTGAATCATAAATCACTAAAGAGAGCTCAATGTAAAATAACCTTTTAGATTATATACAGAGCAATATTTATCAATAAAGGAAGAACTCAATACAAATAAAGTCTATTTTATATTCTGCCATAATTTGTGTGAAAATAAAAGTAAAATTATCATTTTTCCACAAATAAATAATAAAGTACTAAATAAACTTTGAAGACATTTTGAACATTTTCTTAATATTGTTCAAAAGAATTCGCAAACTTTGGCATCGAACTAATTCTTATATTAACTAGCAAAAGTATGCATCTCCTGGCTGCAAGTATTTAAGTTTTAATGTAATAAAATATCCTATTAAATTAGTAAGACTAACAAAACTAAATAAAACAAATATAAAATATATTACACTTATTTAATGTTGTTTTAATTGTTTTCTACATAAATTATATATAGGATTGCTTTCTAATACATTTGAGAATAACATAATAGTATTAGAAAAAGTATGTAGCTCCTGGGTGCAAATATTTAAGTTTTAATGTAATAAAATATTATATTAAATTAGAAAGACTAACAAAACTAAACAAGAACAAATATAAAAATATTACTTATTTTAATTGATTTCTATATAAAATTATATATAGGATTTATTTTTAATACATTTGAGAATAACATAATAGTATTAGCAAAAGTATGCATCTCCTGGGTGCAAATATTTAAGTTTTAATGTAATAAAATATTATATTAATTAGAAAGACTAACAAAACTAAACAAGAACAAAATATAAAATATTACTTATTTTAATTGATTTCTATATAAAATTATATATAGGATTGCTTTTTAATACATTTGAGAATAACATGATAGTATTAGCAAAAGTATACAGCTCCTGGGTGCAAGTATTTAAGTCCTCTTTAAGCATCGTCATCTGCTGTTTTTTAACATGCTATTAATCTCGTCCTGGTGTAAAATAATTAGCAGTTTCAAACAATTATTTTAAAAAGTTTGTTACTTATGATTTATATTTTAGTTTCAGAAGGAAATAGAAAAGAAAGCAAAATAATTTTGGTAAAATATTTGAGAGAAAATGTTTTTGGAATATAAAATCTTTTTCCATCGGTAGAGCGTTCGGTTAGAAACCACAAGGTTCCTAGTTCGATACCGGCCCTCGCCAACTCAGCGTATGAGTAGCACAGGTATCTGTGCGGTAAAGTAAGGAGCTGATGGTAGGTGTAGCGCCCCACCACAGACGCACAAACAATCTCCTTGGTCTAGCACTAGTGAAAAGGTAATAGACTCCCTCGCTGATTGGCTGATGCCGACTTTAGGCCACCCGGACGACTTAACTTACAAATATAAATGATCCAAGTGTCATCAGGATTGTTTACAAATGACGGATACCAAATTATACAAATATCTGAGAATGGATTGCGGTTAATTACGTCACTAAAAATCAGCTGATAATTGTTGACGCACGAATAAGAAATAAGAAGTTTGAAGAATAATTAAAATATGATATATTATAAAAAGAAAGCAGGTCAGAGACCCGAACAGACGGAAAGAGTGGGTTATTTAATGCCGATAAAGTTTTGAAATAAATCAATTCTTAATGGATAATACAATTTTTTTATAAATACACTTTTCTATTTAACCCATAGATGGGACCCTAACAGGTACTACCACTCCGGGTCAGAGTGGACCAGGGAGCAATGGTGATGAAGGGGTGCTCCACATTCCCCAAACCTCCAAAACTGGAACCTCGCCATGAGATAGAGTTTAACGTCATTCCCAGGACATGTAGACCCGCAGCCACCGCCTTCTAGCACCCATATGATAAAAAGGGGTTGAGGCTTGCGATAAGGGCAATAGGGTTGGGAAAAATCATATAGGTGCTAGGGCTTGACGTGACCAGCCGATTGATCTGAGGGGGCCACTCCGACCAAGATAGGGCCAAAGTGGAGTATTGCATGTTATGAACTGCTCATCCACCTGGGCTCTATCCTTAAGCATCACGGGTCGCCACCCACGGCCAACAGGTGGCCCCATTGGGGAGTCTTACCCCTCTGCAGAGGTGCAGTCGGTGCATTCTAACACCCCAGCTGATAGGGCGGGCGTGTACAAGGGTGTAGTGGTCAAAAAACGTTATCTTCCCTTACCACGAGGGTTTCGTTGATAGGTGGCACTGTAAGCAGTTGAATATTTAAACTCAGCCGGCAAACCACCAACTCTCTCTTTTTTACTAGGCTAGCTGGACGAGTAGAGACGCGTGGTGTCTCTGTCTAGTGGGGCTTTGTTCCCCTACGTTCAGGCTCTTATCCATGCGGGTACACAGCCTTATAGACCTCCTTCTGTGGGTTATTCCTTAAGTAAGTGACTCCCACACTCTGTCGAACTCTTTCTTACTTTCCATGGACTCGAGTACTTAATGTGTATATTGTTTTATGTCATGTTTTATTTGCCCAGATAAATAAAGTCTGCATGTGTTATCTTCTTGTTGCTTCGTTCCGGACTTTATTGTGAATCTTTTCATTTACGTTTTTCTAACGTATTATAAGAACCAGTTTTGGCCACAAAGTCCAAAACAACATGTCAATTTTATAAAGTCTCATTTTCCTTTTTTTCTTTTCTTTTCTTTTCTTTCTTTCTTTCTTTCTTATTTGGCAGTTCTGGTGTTGGTAAATAACAATCCCTCCCTTCCTTACTCTCTCTGCCACTGCTTTCGGCTAGCGACGATTGCCACGTCAAAATAAAGTTGACTACGACATGAACAAAAGTGATTAGCGTTCGATTCTTTCAAACGGAGTTACCACGAAGAACTACAACAGGGCCCTAAGGAAAGAAACACCATACATCTAAAAGAAGTGTCTTAGCACAACGACGTTGCTATTTGATGATTACCTTACATTTCAACTGTGATTTCAGCATCCGGAAGTCGAATTTTCAAATTTTCAAAACCGTGATTTGAAGAGAGTCACATTTTTAATGTTGAGTGTGGAAGCTGACAAACCCTCGAGGAAGATCGAGACGTAAAAAAAAGAATGAGCAGACATATTTTCAGGGTGATGTTTTCTTATAATTTATATAAATTGATATAGAGGTTTGTTTGCTATTCTATTAACAGATTGAAGATCTTTTCTTGTATTTTAACTAACATTTTAAGAATTTTATTCAATATTTATGCATTAGGTTGTTGTCGTTTTTTAAACAAATCTTTTTATGATTTGCTAATAAAAAAACTATTTTGACAAATTATTGAATCTGGGTAGATTTGTTTTTATTTGTCTCTAAGCTTTTCAAAATTATTAGAAAAGATAGTAATTTTCAAATCAGTTTAATCCCCTTCAGAAAGGAATAAAAATTATACATGTGACCCCACAGTGGTCTAATTTGGCCGTTTTGGTTGAATATTGCTAAGTTGTCAAAAATACAATAAATCACACACACACACCACACACACACACACACACACACACTTATATGACTTATATATGACTAATATGACTTATATGCTCCCAAAACTCGGTAGAGCTCTCTAGGGGTGACTTAAATTAACTTTCATTGCCAGCATATATAAAGTAATGATCATCTGTTAACGGACTGGATCTCTCTGGTGATCGTAAAATATATAAACAAACGTATGTATTTAATAGTTTAAACACCACGACCTTCACGGCAGCTGTCAAATGGCCGAGAGCTTAACGAATCGGGCGGACGAAATGTCAGTTTTGTTTAGCCACACTGAAGAGGCGGTGTCTGTGGATGACTTATTATATATATATATATTTAGGAAAACAAACTGTTCCAAAAAAAAAAGAATGAGGTTTTTTTTATGTTGACGTCGATGCTTAAACGTTTCAGTTTATGTTAAACCTCCCCAAATATAAGAGAAAAGAAAAAAAGATTTTCTTTTCAAACGATTATGGATGTTTTTAAATGACTTGAGTTGGAAATATGTATGGAGAAAAAGGCTCATAACTGTTTATTGATCAGCGTTCATTTTGAAACTTCCTGACGTGATTGGTACACGCGAAGACGAAAGTCAAAATGTGATTGGTGCACACGAAGTTAAAAGTCAAGACGTGATTGGTACACGAGGAAATGTTGAAAATGTGTGACGAGAAAAGAATTGTCTGAATTTTTGAGAAAAGAAATAAGAAAAAGAAAAGAGAAAAAAAACAACACAAAGACGTTGTCATGATACACCCACAGGGAGAATCGAACTCGCTACGCCAAGCGAATTGGTCTTCGTTACGAAACGTGCCAACCCTCGGACTACGTTAAGCTTCTCTCTATTTAGCCAGTAAGTTACGGCTTCGGTAGAACGGTATTTTCTAGGCGTAATGATGAATGGAATCCATGGAGACTAGAACCGGATTAATAATGGGATTTTCACTAATTCTTGAAATCACATCCGGCAGTTTGCGAACCGAAGAAGCGTAGTTGATCCCCTTGGGGAAAAGTCGGGACGCACAGACAGACGACGAAGACGTGAAAAACGAAAACTTTGCTAATAACTATTATGTACGTGAAAAAATATTTTGAAAACGAAAAACTGGATAAATGAGTGTCTCGATCCTCATAGGGATCAAAGACCAAAGTGATTTTCACAGTATATAGTTTTCAAGGAATTTTTTTTATCTAGCATCAATAATTTACCAGCAATTATGAGGTTTTAGCTATCTAAGTAAAATTAGGTAAAGTCGTCGGAGTGGCCTAAAGTCGTTATCAGCCAGACAGCGAGGGAGTATATCCCCTTTTAACTAGCTAGAACAAGGAGATTATTTTGGTGTCTGATGTGAAGCGCCACGCCTACCATCAGCTTCTCACTTTACCGCCAGATCCATGCGCTACTCATACGTTGAGGCGGTATCGAACCCGGATCTTGTAGTTCCTTGTCGACGCTCTAATAATCGTTAGTAAATACTTATTGCTTCAAGAAACTATTCCTAATGCAAATAATTTGTATACAGTGGGCTATGGTAGTTTTTAGCCACCTTTGATTACAGCAATTTTGGCTTGTGTAATAACGTCTGATTCGATTGGTTGAATAGTCCAAAACATTTTCAAATATAAGAGAAAGAGCCACTCCCACAATTTGAAATCGATCAGATTGACAAGAATATCTGTCTTTTTTAAGAAAGAGTCTTTTCCTTTTCAGATACCAACAAAGTCTATCTATCTATCTATCTATCTATCTATCTATCTATCTGTTTCAGTCTGTTCTATCAATCAATCAATCAATCATTAAATCTATCTATCTTATGAACTTAGGCAAATGATTCAGTCTATTCCCCTGTTTCAGTATGTTCCAATCTATCTATCTATCTATCTATCTATTTATCTATCTGTCATATGAGGAAAGTAGCAAAGACCTGGAAGAAATCACAAGTAATCAACTTGCTGTTATGAATCCAATAGAGCCTGTTTGGGAACATCGTGACCAAAAACTTTGAGAGCGGGCGACCAAAATCCCATCAGTAGCAACTCTTAAAGAAACATTCTTAAAGGAGTTGAAAAATATGGATCAGACGATTGTTGATAACTTGATCAAATCCATGAAAAATCGATGTAGTAGCCTCCTTTCCACAACCTGTTTGACAGACAATAAGGGATTACCTACTAGAACTCTTGGGTAAATGCGAGAAACGGTCACATAGGAGATGGGGATTTTTTTAAGCCAGTCAGTTAGTATCTGGTAGAGAACAAGTAAGAAGTTTAAATTTCGGAGCTAATGAAACCGTACCACCTTTGACGTGGGCTACAATTTATAGAACAATAGGACCTTTTTGTAATCGACTCATAAATACCACTTTACGTTTCCCAAATTTGAGACTGGTCCCTAATAAAAGGAGTGGTTATTTTGTTTGGACCACGTATCTGACTTTTCTAGGACCTCGTTGTCATTGATTAATCGGATGGGCAGATATCTGGAAACACGCACACGCACACGCACACACACGGACGCTATTGTTAATATGAGAAGTGAATGGAGGCTTTCCAACCAGTTAGGTGGGTGACTAGTCCATGACATGCAACACTCCACTTTGGCCCTTATTAGGCTAGACGGTGGGTCGGTGAGGACCCTTCCGATCAATCGGCTGGTCACGTCAAACACTACCAAGTATATGATTGTCCCGACCCTATTACCCTTATGACAAGCCCACAACCCTTTTTATCATATGTGCTAGAAGGCGGTGGCTGAGTGTCTTGATATCCTGGGTATGACGTTAAGCACTATATGATGGTAAAGTTACAATGCTGGAGTTCTGGGGATTTTATAGTACTCCTTCATCACCATTACTCCCAGGTCCACTCTAACGCGGAGTTGTAGTACCTGTTATGGTCCTATCTATAAATTAAATATAAAAAATGAGTACTTACCAAGAATGAATAAAACAGTATGTCTTCGGCATAAAATAACCCAACAAGGGTTGACATGCCGTAAAATCCAATCAAGGAAACAACCAAAATCCTGATACACAGAGTAAATAAGAAGTAGTGAAACATGGAGACGAAGTACGATGTTATTTTTTTAAAGAAGGTAATGAAAACATTTTCTCTACTTGATACTTAAAGCATTGCAGCAGGTATCTGGACACACACACACACACACACACACACACACACACACACACACACACACACACACACACACACAGACACACAACATAGACACACAACACACACACACACACACACAGACACACACAGACACACACAGACACACACACACACATAGACACACACATACAAAAACATAGACACATGCACACACACAGACACAGAGACACAGAGACACACATACAGACACATAGACATACACAACACACACAGACACACACAGACACACAGAAACACAGACACACACATAGACACACACAGACACACACACACACACACACACACACATAGACACATACACACACATAACACATACACACACACACACACACACACACACACACACACAGACACACTCAAACACATACATACGCACACACAGACACAGACACAGACACACACACACACACACACACACACACACACACACACACTACTGTCAGTAATAGAAATGAATGGAGGCTTTCCAACCAACTATGAAATCAGCCTGAGACGATATTTTAACAGGTAAATCGACCTCTAATATTTCATTTAGATGTGACACTATTCCAAGATAAGAAGAAAATTTGACTGATTATGGTAATGTATTTAACAGTCGTGTCACAGCGCCTTCCTCCTTTCTAAATGATCTTAATGAAGCTATTCATTAATTTCCGTTAAACGTCTTAACCATTCAAACCTATTCATCGTATTCTCTTCACTATCTATCTATCTATCTATCTATCTATCTCATTCTATTCATTATGTATGTATGTATCTATCTATCTATCTAATTTTATTTATACCATCTTTCTTATTATGCACAACATCTATCTATCTATCTAATTTTATTCATACCTATATCTATCTTATCTTTTATTCATATCTATATCTATCTTATTATGCTCAAAATCTATCTATCTATCTATCTATCTATCTATCTATCTATCTATCTATCTATCTAATTTTGTTCCTACCTATCTTCACTAATTCCTTTCTTTCTTCGAATCCCGTTTTTATCGTCTGGTGGGGCAGAATTAAGATATTTTTACATCATATGTTATCCAAAATTTCGGCGGATTTGATCCTAAAAATTCAAAAGATTAAAAAAAAAACAAAAAAAAAACAACAACAAAAAACAACAAAAAACAACAACAACAACAACATACACCAATTTTTAACATTTCCTTCGAAGTAAACTTTTTGGGGGTTAGCATCCACCCGTCTGTTAGTGAAAAAAAAAAGAAAGAAAAGTGGAACCACGTAATCTGAGCGGGTTGATATGGAGGATGAGCAGTCGTCCAAGCAGTAGGTATCCCCTCTCCACACTGCCGGTGTGGTCCAAAGGAAAGGCAAAAAACCCAATGCAGTTTGACAACGATAGTGTTACAGGAGTTTCTGGATAGAGCTAAAGTTCAGTATCACACCACCCTAAGGGCCTTCAGCTCTAGATTTGATTTTGGGGTTTACTCCCCTAGCTTTTCCTTGGAATGAAGTATAGCCACTAGACAACGAATGTTTTATAATATACTTTTCCTTCTCTAGATGGATTGCCCTCCAAGGCTAAGGAGACCCATCTACCCCATTTTGGGATTTATGTGAGTAGTAAGTACCCCAATCCTACTACTGTCGGTGTGGATGGCCGTTGGCTCCCCTAGAGCTCATTCGCTCTTTGAGAACTCTTCTTTTTAGTGATGATGTTTTTAGTGATGCTGGGTGTCGACACACCCACCTCATTAGTCAAGCCGAGGGTGCCTGGTGAGGGTGCCAGTTTAGTCGCCGACAACTTAACCAAAGAACAGGTAGTACTAGTTTAGATGGTACAGTAAGTAAAGTTGGTGGAGTGGCTTATTGTCGGTATCAGCTGGACAACGAGGGAGTCTATGCCCTTTTCAAATAACACTAGGCCAGGGAGATTGTTTTTTTCTTCTTCTTCTGAGGTGGAGCGCCACACCTACTGTCAGCTCCTCACTTTACAGCACAGATCAGAATACCCCATCTGTGCTACCTTGTGCTGAGTTGACGGGGACCTTGCGATTCCTGGACGAAAAAAACTGAGCTAAAAGTAGCAAGTAAGAAAAAAGACCTGTCTTGACCTGACCTGACTTTTTTTGGGTGGGGTGGGGGGGATATGTATACAGTGAACTTGCCGGTTTTCTAAGATGTCATTTAGTGCAATGGTGAACGGATTTCTGCTCAGTGTAGTATTCTCAAATCGGTCAGCTGACAGCCGTGTCGTCTTTAACAGTCGTGTTCCAGCCCCCCCTCCAATTCTAAATGATCTTAATGAAGTCATTCATGAATTTCCTTTAACCACTCAACTGCGGTGTTTGCTCATTACACCCAAGCTGCATTTATCAATTTGATGACCCCCCCCCCGAGATGGCCTTTAATTTCTCTTCAGTTGAATTGCGATGATAGTTTGAATTGTCAATATCATGTTGATGGCGCTCGTCGTGTAATGGTTACCGTTGCAGAAAATGGACACGGCGAGACGAGTTCAAATCATAAACGCGTTGTCCTGAAGATAAGTGGTTAATACGCTGCTTTGAAACCAATGGTAACAATCACGTTTTAATTGTATAGTACATTATAACACACATACACACACACACACACACACATATATATATATATATATATGTGTGTGTGTGTGTTTGAATGATTATAATTTTATAATTCTTTTTGTTATTTATGGAGAAGAGTTCAAATCCTGGACGCGGCTGTTTACATTTCACAGAGTGCTAATGCCCTGGGAAATGTACGTATTCAACTATTCTCCTTCCAGCTATGGGTAAATAGTAGGACAGACTGGGATCTTTAACCTTGGTAGCAACCGGTTTAGGAGAAGGAAAACTTTAAAAAGAATTTAAATCAAAAGGGTTCTCGTTAGTCAAAACTATTTTAAGAGCTCACATACTTACGCTGGACAAGTGGTTGGAGAGGCCCACTACGATCAATCAGCAGGTCACATCAACCCTATCACCTATATACGTGCTAAAAGGCGGTGGCTGAGGGTCTTGATATCCTGGGTATGACGTTAAGCACTATATGATGGTGAAGTTACAATTCTGGAACTTATAGTACCCCTTTCATCACCATTACTCCCAGGTCCACAATGACCCGGTGTGGTAGTACCTGTTAGGGTCTCATCTATGGGTTGAATAGATAAAAATGAGTTTTAAAAATGTGTTTATAAAAAAAAACTTAGTTTGAAAACTTTTTTTGTACCCATCAAGAATGATTAAAACAAAACGCGTTCGGCATAAAATAACCCAACAAGGGTTGACATGCCGTAAAATCCAACCAACCGACCAACCTATCATCTTTGAGAGCTCTTCACCCCATCCTCCTCCTCCTCCTCCTCCTCCTCCTCCCCCACCATCCTCCTCCCCCCTCCTCCTCTATGATCTAACCGGGAAGATTGTGAGCAAGAAAGAATCAAAGAAATGCATTTTCTTATTGGCGATTCATTAATTGTTCTTCTTATTTTTCTCTTTTGTGTTGTTTTTTCTTCTTCTTCGGTTTTACTCATTTCTCTCATTGGAAACTATTTTTTGTAACATTCGAATTATTGGAATGACACACATCCTATTCCCCTACCCAAGGCGGATGGATGGGGTAAATACCTATCTATACATAATTACCAACTCCTCCGCACGAGTAGGGTATGACACAAGATCAATTTCTTAAGCGGAGTTGAAATTAGAGTTTTCCTTTTCGTAGACAGGTTGCCTACTTATATATATATATATATATATATATATATATATATATATATATATATATATATATATATATTATATTAATATTTTGAAGGCCAATACAATGCGTATGAAAATAAAACAAAAATATTTTGTTTTTATTTTTGTTTTTATTTTTCATACGCATTGTATTGGCCTTCAAAATATTAATATATTATAACATACTTAGCAATTTCAAGCAATTACCAATTGCTTTCATATATATATATAATATATATATATATATATATATATATATATATATGAGTGTTTTATAATTTGCTTGAAGCATTGTGTATATATTAGTTTGGAGGTTGATTTTGAAGGCTATCACAATGCAGGTGTAAAGAAAAAATAATACGGTAACAATGGTGTTGTGTGTTAACCTGTATTTTATTCTTGAATTTTCGAGATAAAATCTTTTTCAGAAAATCACTGGAACTGAAGTCGTCTTGTTATGCCATTTCTAGTTAAAACGTATATATATATATATATATATATATATAATATATATATATATATATATTGCTGTTCGTTATGTATGTATGTATGTATGTATGTATCTTATTCTGATCATATCTATCTTATTAGGTTCATGGTCTCTCTATCTCACTATCTATCTTACAATGTTCATATCTATCTATCTATCTATCTATCTATCTATCTAAAAGGCTTTTTCTATGTGGTTGAATCCATCGTTTAAGTACTAGGTGTGCAAATGCATATATAACCTTCTATATCTATCTATCTATCTCAGTTTGTCCGTATGTATGTATGTATGTATTATCTATCTATCTATAAATCTGTCTATCTATCGATCTATCTATCGATCTATCTATTTCCTTTTAGCCCTTTTTCCTTAGATAATTTTTCTTCTTCTTCACAATTTTCTTTCTTCGAATTCCGTCTTTCTTTCTTTCTTTCTTTCTTTCTTTCTTTCTTTCTTTCAACCATTAAATCTTTTAACATATCTGTCATATTCATTCACACTCATTCATAGAAACTTTTTCCTCTCCCTTTTTCTTCCTTTCCTTTCTTCCAATCCTTTTTGTCTTCCTACACCAAAACTATTGGATTTTTTTCTCTTGTTTCTTCCAAGCCAAATTCTTCGCCATATTTTCCGTATTTTCCGGGATAATGTGGCACCAAAATTTGCGAACAAAAAATAGAAACAAAAATCCCGAACAAGCAAAACTACGTTTGCTATCGCTTTGTCATTATGTAAATAATGAGGGAAACATAAAAGAAAAAAAATATTGGAATAATAAAATCGTCAGAATAACTAAAAAACGATATCAGAAAAAAATATTTTTACATTCCATCCCCCAAAATGATTTCTCTTTTTGGTGTTTCCATAGATTAATAGATATTTACTCATAACTTACAAGAAAATGAACAGCGTTTGATTCTTTCAGTCTTTCTTCATTATTTGTTATTTTTCGACCTTTCTTTCTTTCTTTCTTTCTTTCTTTTTTATTTATTTATTTATTTATTTATTTCATACTCACAATCAATTATTCTGTTCCCCTATTACTCTTTCCTTCCTTTCGTTCTTTCTTTCTTTCTTTCTTTCTTTATTCATTTATTTATTTTTCATTTTTTTCATACTCGCAGTCAATTTTTCCTTTAAAATTTATTTATTTATTTCACACACACAATCAATTATTCTGTTCCCCTATTACTCATTTCTTTTCCTTCTTTCTTTCTTTCCTTCTTTCTTTATTTCTTTATTTATTTTTCATTTTTTTCATACTCGCAGTCAATTTTTCCTTTCTCCTTTCAACTTAAATCTGCATGTGACTCTTTCTTTCTTCCTTTCTTTCTTTCTTTCATTTTTCTTATTTGCTCTTTCTTTCTTTCTTTCTTTCTTTCTTTCGTTTTTCTTATTTGCTCTTTTTTTTATCTTTTTTTCTTTCCTTTTTCTTATTTGCTCTTTTTTATCTTTCTTTTCTTTCTTTCTTTCGTTTTTCTTATTTGCTCTTTTTATCCTTCTTTCTTTCTTTCTTTTTTTTTTCTCTTTTCATTATTTCTTTCTTTGAATAGCCTGAACGTTGTGTTTATATATACCACAATAAAGATGAGGACAACAGTCCGAAATATCAAAATTATTCACAACAGTAATGACTTGCTAGATTAACTCGTTAACCCTTACCCTTCAGTGGGACGCCCACGTTGTTTGGCACAAGGCCATGAGAGTGTATCCTGTAATTGAACTCAGTGCCCAGTTGTAAAAGCTAGCTCGCCTAGATTAACCATCACCCTACGGTGAGGCGCCGCGATTTTATGATTACATATCAATTTGTCAATCGTCTTTGAAGTCAGTTCGATATTCACGATTGGGGATGTTCGATTTTCTTTATTCGGCCCAGCTTGTTATCAGAGGAGTGATGATCTCTATCGATTTCTCATCGAAGTGATCGTGTGTGCGTTCTCAGTTCTTCAAATAAAAATCATCGATTAGATGAAATCTACACATTCCCCTTTAATCCTGCAAATGTAATTTGATCGATACGACAAAGAAAGGAAGTTTTGATTTGAGGAGATTCGAGGAGAGGGACAATGCCAAAAGGTGATTTTACACATCTGTAGAAAAAAACAGACTCCTGAGTGAAATCAAATTGGTTTTATTTTCATTATATATATATATATATATAATATATATATATATATATATATATATATATCCTCAGGCCGGAGCATAGGCCTAAAATATTTGCAGAAAAAACAGACTTCTGAGTGAAATTAAATTGGTTTTATTTTCCAGGAAAAAAATATCTGATATATATATATATATATATATATATATATATATATACGGTTTTAAAAAGCGAATGTTATAAAATATTCCGACTGCAGTTTCTTGCTGTAGAATTCTTCAGGGAATTTCCTGAAGAATTCCCTGAAGAATTGCTACGGCAAGAAACTGCAGTTAAGAAAAACTTAACAAACCATCATTTGGATATATATATATATATATATATATATATATATATATATATATATATATATATATAATATATAAGTCATCCACAGACACGTGTTTCGAAGTTTACTTTTCATCAGTGCGGCTCGACTTTTTAACAGCTACCGCTAGCCGGGATCGAAACCCGACAGAATTTTCGTCCGCCAATTTCCTTACCCTTGCGGCTATCAGCGGCCGTCAGTCTAGGGTGAACAATTAATTGCTACATACTTTATGGCGGTATGTTTTTACAATCACCAGAGAACTCAAATCTGTAAACAGACGTGTAACGGCTAATGCCAAACGGTGAAGTTACAATTAATGTCCCCCCCACAGGCTCAACCATGGGAGTGGGAATTTTTTCTTTCTTATTGCAAGTGTAGATATTCCTCTGTAGATAGTTAATTTATTAATTATCATACATTGACCTCTCTTAGGGATTTGTAACAAATCCTTGTATAAATCTATAAGTGTGCATCAACATGAGCATGCATAGTGGATATATAGGAGATATTGATGATCTCAAATAGAATAATCCCTTACATACCATTCAGTTGCATGCTTTTACCTCTGATATGGATCAATCTCTTTATTTCCTGGATTGTTATTGATATTTAATAATACCGATCCCAAAATTATAATGGGAAAGAAAAGAAAGAAATATTCAGGTTCGATAATTTTTAGGTTGATTGTCAGTGATTGATTTTAACCCGGTTTTAACCTAGGGTTATTTTAGTGGAATTTTACGGCATGTCAACCCTTGTTGAGTTATTCTATGCCGAAGACGTTTTGTTTTATTCATTCTTGTTGTGTATTCAACTTTGATATGGTTGGTTGATTGGTTGGAATTTACGGCCTGTCAACCCTTGTTGGGTTATTTTATGCCGAAGACGTTTTGTTTTATTCATTCATTAATGGGTACTCAATTTTTTTTTTTATACTCAATTTTTTATAAACACATTTTTCAAACTCATTTCTTATATTTAAGCCGTAGATGGGGCCCCAATAGGTACTAACGCTCCGGGTCAGAGTTGACCTGGAATTAATGGTGATGAAGGGGTACTCCACACTCCCTAGAGCTCCAGATTGGAACTTCACCATTAGTTTCACATCATACCCAGGTCACCAATACCCTCAGCCACCGTCTTCTAGCTCATACATGAAAAAAGATTGCTAAAGCAATAGGGTTGGGACAATCATATAGGAGCTAGGGCTTGACGTGACCAGCTCAAAGATCGGAGGGGGATTCTCACACCACCGGTCTTACCTATGTAAGGGCCAAAGTGGAGTATCACGGGTCACCAGCCACGGCTGAAAGGTGGCTCGATTGGGGGGGGGATTTTACTCCTATGTAGAAGTGTAGTCTGTGTATTCTAAATCTCCGGCCGACAAAGCAAGGTTATTTTATGCCGAGAGGTTAGGGAATTGCGTTCATTGTACGTTTATATTTACATTTTTGTGTTGTTGTTGGCACATTTCTGTCCACTAAGGACGATGGCGTAGTGTCCAAAAGAACAAAAAATTATCTGCATCTGCCCATGTGGCTGAGCAGGCCAACCCTTGAGTGACAGTTTTTGGGGCACTGACTGCACACTAATGTAATGTTTGCTGGGGCTGCTGTTTTCTCTCCTTCCTTCTGGCTCTCTTTGCTATGGGAGCTACTCTCCTCTTCGCCTCACTCCTCTTCGCCTCACTCCTCTTCGTCTTTTTTAACATTATTTTTTTGTACATGGTCCTCTGGAATATGAATCATTTTTTAAACAGATGTATTTTACCCATATATGGTACCCTAACTTATACTACCACTCTGGGTCAGCGTGGACTTGAGAGCAATCGCTATGAAGGGGTACTTCACCCTTCCAAGATTTCCGGATAATCAATCAATAAATCAATCGAGAACAACACGGATTTCTTTGACATTCTCTCACCATCCGTCCCTATCGGCTGTCACACTTGATAACTCCACTACAACAGTGGGTTTCAAACTGGTCCGCGACCCGCAGACACTGAAAGGGTGTCTTGAAAGTTAATCATTTTAATCCGATTAGCAACAGAACCGCAAATTCGTATATCAAGTTACTAGTACACACCTTAAAAAATTACCATCCATCTCTTTCTTTCCTGGATTATTATTGGTATTTAATAATAAAAAAGTAAAAGTAAAGTCGTCGGGGCGGCCTAATGTCAGTATCAGCCAAACAGCGAGGGAGTCTATCCCCTTTTCACTAGCGCTAGACCAAGGAAAGTATTTTAGCAATCTGAGGTGGAGCGCCACACATACCATCAGCTCCTCACTTCACCGCACATATCCCTGTGCTACTCATACGCTGGGTTGGCGAGGCCGGTATCGAACCAAGAACCTTGTGATTCCCAGCCGAACACTCTACCGACTGAGCCATCCCAAAATAATAATGGGAAGGAAAAGAAAAAATATTCAGGTTCGATCATTTTTTGGGTTGATTGACTGAATGATTGATTTTAACTACATGTCAACCCGTCTAGGGTTATTTTATGCCGAGAAGTTTGAAAATCTCGTTCATTGTACATTCATATTTATATTTTTGTGGGATTGTTTCTTAAGAGTTTTTATTTGTACATGCTCCTCTGGGGTGATGGTTATGAAAAGAGGGGTTTGTTTTTGCTGCTTCTCCTTTTATACGAGGTGTGTCTGAAAAGTAATGAGACTCTTGTCCAAAACATTAAAATCCTAACTAAACCTTCAGCTTGGGAAAAAGAAAAAAGTCACGATTTGTCCTGCCACAACTATCGTCCCTTCCCACGCACTTCCCAAGATGAAGGGGCTCATCAAGGAGACCCGTTTTGAATGCGTTGATACCATCAAGAGGTCCGTAACGACGGAGCTGAGCGACATTCTAGAAGAATACCAAAGAATCCTTCCAACAGAGCAGAGAAGCGTGAAGGATGGGAAAGTGCATTAGATTCAAGAGGGGATTACTTTGGAGGAGAAAACATTTAGTTTGTTGTTTGGATTTTAAATGAATTGTTTGTAACAACAGTCTTGTTACTTTTAAGACACATCTCGTAATGCTGCTCGGCGCACCGCCTAGCGAATACTACCTTTCGTGTTTCATAGCGTCAAAAAAAATATGGCAAGTAAATAATGTAATACACTACTAAGATTTATAATGACCTGCTTCTCAATACTATCTGACCTGAAATTGAGAAAGTTCTTTGGAAAATCATGGATAATGAGCCTACAATATTATTATAATGGAAATTATGTAACTGTCTGTCTGTAACCAAAACTACGTCAGGATTTCTTCAGTTATTTAAGTTATATTCTCAACGATTATGAAATAGTTATTATTTAATCTTAATTAGTATCTTATCTATTAACGGTGTACCTCTTAAAGTCTAGCTTAGATTTGCCACAAAACTGCCCATATTAATAATACATTTAAAATCTAAAATATATGTTATATATCTCATAGAAATAAAGATTTATATAGTATATAGTGGGAATAATTTGCATAATGATTTTAACAAAACTGGGTTAATAATTAATTGCTGTTACTGATTTCTAATACAATCATGTGATTCTCAATTGTATTAAAAGAAATTCTATATATAGTTTTATATAGAAATCAATTAAAATGACATTGAAATAAGTGTGATATTTTATATTCGTTCTTATTTAGTTTCATTAGTCTTTCCAATTTAATATAATATTTTATTACATCTATCATGTTATTTTCAAACGTATCAAAAGCAATCCTATATAAAATTTTATATAGAAATCAATTAAAATAATATCAGAATAAGAGTAATATATTTTTTATATTTGTTCTTATTTAGCTTCGTTAGTCATTCTAATTTGATATAATATTTCATTACATTAACATCTAAATACTTGTGCTCAGCGGGTGCGTACTTTTGCTAGAATTAAGACCCCCCCCAAATAAAAACAATTTGCCAATTCCAGTTCTTAACGTAATATTCAACAGAAATTATCGGCGCGAATGGAAGCAGAATACATTAAATTTATCAAATATATTATTCCATCTATAGATAAATGTTTTAAATGGTAAATGATTTTGTATGGAAGAGAAAACCTTATTATTTGGTATATAGTGCAATTATGTTATGACTAATTTTTCTACGGATTCATCTAAGCATCACTTATTTAATCAACGCGTTTAATTATATTTTTTCAAGTTGTGATATTTCAGTTTTAAAATATCTGTCTGCAAAGGAAATTACATGAACAGAAAGTGATACGTACTTATATATAGAGATTTATATAGTATTCATATTCCCTTAATGGATTTCTATCTATCTACCCATCTCGTCCTGTTCATATCTATCTATCTATCTATCTATCTATCGATATATATATATATATATATATATATATATATATATATAGATAGATAGATAGATAGATAGATAGAGAAAGTGATGTGTGGCTGCACATACGTACTTACATATAGAGATTTAAGTTGTAATAAAATTCCGTTATTGAATTTCTATCTATCTATCTATCTATCTATCTATCTATGAAAGTAAGTAAACAAACAATGTGTTTATTTTTTATATGGCCTTTTTAGCCGACAATTTTTGGAGGATATGTGCTTAATTGAAGTCATACCTAATTTTGAAAATTAATTAGTTAATAATTAATGAATTTTAGGCGGGTCTCAGGTAATCTCCTGAGTATTCTAGCTGATATCAGGAATGCTGTTTTCTGGTGGTCTCAATTCTTCCTTTGATTTCCAGTTCTTCCAGTTTTTCTCCACACTTTTGGGGACTTTTCCTAGTGCACCAACTAAAATTGGTTTGATAATTTAGGCTATCTAGCCTTGTTTGGTGACCAATATAGGTGAAGAACAAACAATGGGTTCAAATACACTACTGCCTATCGGCAATATCCATTTTGATTATCAGTTGTTTCTGTGCGGGTTATCTAACCATTATTGCTGCAAAATTGTCATTGGAAAGTCAGATCCAAATTTCTTGTTTAAAATATGCACTAATATATTTAGGAAAACCTCACATGTAAGGCTAAACAAATCGAGAAAATATCACGGTCGAAATGTACATACAGGGATTGACATTTTCTCGATTTGTTTAGCCTTACATTTGAACATATATGCCCGCCTAAAATGCATTAATTATTAAATAATTAATTTTCAAAATTAGGTATGACTTCAATTAAGCACATATCCTCCCATATATATATATAATATATATAATATATATATATATATATATATTGAATATTTATCTATTTATCTCTCTCCCTCATTTTAACTGTGATTCTCTTTCCGTGACCCTCTCTCTCTCTCTCTCTCTATATATATATATATATATATATATATATATATATATATAAATCAACGAAAACAAAATGTACAACAAAAACCGACAGAGGAATATTATATGGCTTAACCCCACCCCTTTAATTTGGCAGTGAAAAATAAAATTTCGGGAACTTTCCTCAAACTGATAGACAATCACTTCTCTTGGTCACCATTACTCCCCCCCCCAAAAAAAAACAAACCCAAACAAACTATTCAACAGGAATAATTTAAAAGTAAGCTACAGCTGTACCTACAATATAAGAAAAATAATTAGCAATCACAACAAAAAAGTTATTGGAAACGAAGATCAAAATGAAAATGTCCCAACCTGTAATTGTAGGTCAAAACCATGCGCGGCACAGGAAAAGTGTTTGCTAGCAGACGTAGTTTACGAAGCAGTGGTAACATTACCAACCACAAATAATACTAAAATTTATATTGGAGCTACACAGCAACCCATTAAAAACAGGATTACGCAGCACAAGTTATCATTCAGGGGCAAAAATATTGCGAGACAACAACGCTTGCAAAACATGTGTGGTCATTAAAATAAAAACACAAGAAAGAACCAGAGGTGAAATGGAAAATTATTAAATTCACACAAAGGGAATGATAATTCATGCATACTGTGTCAGAAAAATGAAAAATAGCAGAATTTAGTGACCCAGAACAGCTATTGAACACACGAACAGAGTTAAATAAATGTCGACATAGAAATAAACACAAACTCTGTCTATTACTTCCGGCATTACGTAGAGGGTTAAATCGGGCGTGTAACACACCCTCTACATCGAAAATGGGTACAACCCACCTATATATTTCAAAACGATGGCAGATAAAAAAATACCCCGAAGATTCACGCTAATGCGAGAAATTATAGTCGGTATATTTTAAACGATTCGTATTTTAAACCTTTCGTTTTCAATCGTCTATTTTGCTCATTTTTATTGAGCACTGTTTACTACTGAAGAAAATCCAGAAGTGAATAAGTTTTTATGCTTATTTACTTAGTGAATTTTTATAGTCACTGCGGTATATATATATATATATATATATATAATATATATATATATAAAAAGTTATCCACTGACACGTGTTTCGACGTTTACGTCTCATCAGTGCGGCTCAACTTTTTAACAGCTACCTCTATCCGGGAGCGAGACCCGACAGAATTTTCGTCTGCCAAGTTTCTTACCCTTACAGCCGTCAGCGACTGTCAGTCCGGGGTGAACAATTAATTGATACAAACTTACAGGATATATGCTTTTACAATCACGAGAGAACTCTGCAAACCACAGGCGAGCAAATGCTTACGCTAAACGATGAAATTTCAATTAATGTCTCCCCCTACAGTGCTCTACCATGAAAATTGGGAGCATAACGTAATTACTTCTTTTTTTCTTTTCATAGTACAGCAAAACTTACGTTAAGTTTCATTCATTTTCCCTGAGTTTTATTGAATTCATGGAGAGGGATAAAAACACGTGAAATTTACGTTTCTTTTAAGTTTTCAATATTCTTCATATGAAGAAACAATGTCTTCACAAATAAGTCACAACTTTGGTTTCTGGTTTGAAAAAAAATCAGCTTGAATAAAATCTTATACAGTTGAACAAAAAAGATAAAATTCTAGTTGAGCTAACCTGACAGACACCTAAGTAAGTGCCCAGTTTAGCATTACATTTAAATTGTAAATTTGTACCCTTTTCTAAAAGTTTAAAAAAAGAAAAGTTTTGGAATTTTCAAAAATCCTAGTACTGAAATCATGTTCTAGGGTCCCATTATCAATCAGAAAAAATGTAGGGGCTATAGATCTAGTAATTCTTATGCCCTGTCAATAGGGTTTAGAATACCTTGACTGTATCCCCTTCAGAAGAGTAAGAAAAAGTAAAAACTGTTGGCAATTATGAAGACAAGATAATGACAAGAACGAAGATAACAGGTAACAAACACAACTCAAGGCTTTACAACAAAACAATGCGTTTATAAATCACAAGAACATGTAATATACAAATACAATATGTGAGTTGAGATATAAAGTGTATGCAAGGTTTACAAAGTATATGCAAGGTTTACAAAGTGTATTGTATAATGGTGTATAATGGTTTGCCAAATAATGCTTTTGCGAAACTTATCTGTCTCTTGTATTAGAAGTTTTGACTTTTATGACGTCTACGGCTCTTCCCCAGGGCAGGTTTCAAATATGTCGTTCTCAACGTCATTAGCTGTCAGGCTTCAAAAGCACGTCGTATCTTGACCTCTGTTGCTGGGGAAAGAGAGAGATTCCTGGTATCAACCCTCGAAAATTGGCGGGTAAACTAGGCCTAGTAATATAGGCTCTGATTGGTCGCTGACAAAGCCCCTTGCCAATCGCACGAGGGTTCTCATCAGGTGATGGCCAAGGGACCCACGGCATCCGTATTTTGGCAATGGTCAAAGGGAGATAATTAATTAAGATAATTGGTTAAGATAATATTTCTTATAAAACAAAAAGTGGTGTCTTGAGTAGGTATTAACCCAAAACGTTCTCTACGAAAAAAGCACGCAAATATAAGAATTGTGTTAACTAAGTAGCTAACACCCGTTTCTTATAATGCATTGGGTTATTCAAAAGAGAGTAACTCAACACAGAACATATACATTGAACAAATCCCGACAAAGAGTTATAACAAAAAGACTTTATTGTCTAAGCAAAGTCAGACAGAAAGAATACAAAAACAGAATAGATAAATGTCCAAAAGAAAAGAGTCTTTGTAGATAGTCTGAGGCTATGAGAAGAATAAAGTTTTTCACTCACTGCGAAGAAAGCCTTGCGTAACAGGTTCGTGGATAGGGGGCACGACAAGTATTTACTTTTTTAAATTTATCCATTCATTGAGAATGACTATTAACAGAAAAATGTTACAATATTTCCCCTGATACAATAAGCCACTTTTTAAGCAGTAATATCTCCTCCACAGAAAACAATGTTAATGCACGCATAGGAAAGACATGGTCCGCTATAAATAAATTATCAGTCATATGGAAATCCAATCTCACATACAAGTTAAAGTGACAATTCTTCCACGCCGTTGTCGTGTCAGTACTGCTATATGGCTGCACCACCTAAACCCTAACGAAGCGACTAGAGAATAAACTAGATGGGAGTTGCACAAGAATGCTGCGTGTGATCCTGAACAAGACGTGGAAACAACACCCCACGAGAAAACAGCTGTACGGCCACCTGCCACATATCACCCAAACCATCCGAGTAAGACGGACAAGACACACAGGACACTGTTGGAGAAGCAAAGACGAACTAATAAGTGACGTCCTCCTGTGGAAGTCAGCACATGGGCACGCCAGTGTGGACCGACCAGCAAAGACGTACATTGATCAGCTCTGTGCGGATACAGGATGCTGCATAGAGGACCTCCCGAGAATGATGAGTGATAGGGACGGATTGAGAGAGATTGTCATGGATATCAATGCTAACAGCGCGACATGATGATGATGATGATGATATATAATTTTATAACGTCGTGAGCATTTAAAAGAAATGATCGTATTAGGTAAATCTCTATATGTGATATGGCAGAATCGATTTGGAAAGTGTAGTACGTAAGTAAAGTAAGTAAGTAGTCGTTGGGGCGGCCTAATGTCGGTATCAACCAGACAGCGAGGGAGTATATCCCCTTTTCACTAGCGCTAGACCAAGGAGATTGTTTTTTAGCGTCTGTGGTGAAGCACCACACCTACCATCAGCTCCTCACTTTAGCGCACAGATCTCTGTGCTACTCATACGCTGAGTTAGCGAGGGCCGATATCGAGCCAGGAATCTTGTGATTCGTATCCGAACACTCTACCGACTGAGCTAAACCGGCTTTTTGTGTAGTATGTAAGGTAATTAAATTTCGATATGTGACATGGCGTCGAATTAAACGAGTAAGTAGTTTCTATAAATTGAATAATTAACTCGGTTAGAAAGTTAAGACGCAGGTATTGAAATAGACTACTAGTTAGGAGTTGTTTTTTTTAGAGGAAATAAAACTGGTTCACTGTGTAATGGTTGGTAATCATTTTAGTGAGAGCACAGAAGGTGGTAAGTTAGAGTAGATAAAATCAATTAAATTCATAGAAGGGGGCGAACTTACCGCAAGCGGAATCCGTGGAAGGTAAATTAAACTGAAACCGGTAGGAACAGATTATTCCATTATATATTATTGGTAGGGGTGGGTGGGCATTTTCATTGGCTCACACTGACTGTGGTTTCTCTACTTAAGAAGTCAATTTAAAAGGTTGGGTTCGTGTGTAGTTTCATTTGTAGCAAAAATGTCAAGACTAGCAACACCTAGCTTACAGGGTGGCAACTTGAAGATGCCGGATTCAACTTGGGGTTGCTATCGGAGCCGATATGACGCAATAATCGGCGATGAAGATAGCATATCACTGATGACCACTCTGTACGCATCTACGACTATACTTATTTGGATCGGAGTTGCTGGTATTCAGAATCTGTTGTTGGGCTCGTATTTTCTCTTTTCTTGGAGTCTGGAAATTATTTGGGATCTTCTTGGGTTCTTTCTGGGATGTCTTATCTTGAGCTGTTGATAGATTGTAATAACGAGTAGAAGACACTCTTGTTTTTTTTATTACTTTGAGCTCAATTTTTATTGTTTTTATTAACCCAAGTACAAGCTTGGGAGGACAGACTGCATCTCCCGTCTGTCCTCCTCAAACACTCAGCTCAGATTGTCTCCTCTCACAATCTCCCTTTAACCCTGTTGGCACTTTTCGGCAAGTCAGAAGCCAACAGGTCAGCCATTCACACGTCATCCTTAATCTAGTTTATTCCCACTGTTACATAACGTATAACTAAAATCTTGTTTTTTTCCACATATTATTTTACATTCCCGAGTTCAAAAAGAAGGTTCCTGATTTCGAAAAGAAGGTTTCCGAGCTCGAGAAGGCAACCGAGTCGGACAAGAAATACCTGAAGAAGGTTGGAGGGCACATCGACCGAATCGTTGTACAGATAACAATAAAGATGAGGACAATAGTCCGAATAATCCAAGTAATACTAATTATCAAGCCTCATCTAAAATAAAAAAATCAAAAAAAAATCAGAGGTAACATTTTTTTTTTTTGAAAACTGTGTCGAAATTTGTTTTTTTTTTGTTAAAAAATTCATAGAAATAGTATTATTTTACAGTTTTTACAATAAGCCACTTTATATAAAGATCTTTTTTTCTTCTTCTCATCTCGATGTCTGGGCCAGTGAATTCTTTATCATTTCTTGTATGGTCTGAATTTTAAAGACGAAAATATTGTTACTTTTAGAAAGACTGTTTATTGTTAACGATCTTCAAGTCTTCTCTGCTTTTATGTCTTTTCAAAGATTAATTATGGCGATCACTTTTTTCTTTACTATTTCTGTCGCGATAAATATAAACTTAGTTTTGCTGCACTCGGTATTAGCAGAGTGATTGCAATTAATCTCACTATTAATGGATTCTTTTTGCTGTGTGTAAAGTAACACACGAACAAAAGGGAAAAGAAAAAGAAAAAAAAATCAATCTCTATAAATATTGTTGTCCAAATCCAGACAAAAATAAAAATAAGAATAAAAAAAACAAACAAAAAAACCCAAAAAGTATTCATTTATTTCACAATAACTGCCACCAGAAAAAATAATTTATTTCGCAATAATATAAAAAAAGAAAGTAGCATTGCATGTTTATAAAGATGTCCACGCTTCAAACGACGGAAGCCAAAGTAGTTGGAGTCGCAAAAAGATAATTACAGTAATTAGGCGTGTGAAAGTCGTTCATTAATTTTGAATTAATCATCATCATGATGAGGATCATCATCATCATCATGAGGATCATCATCATGATCATAATCATCATCATCATCAAGTCGTGCTGACAGTGTCCAAGTGATGTTATTCATGGCAAAAGTTGGTTGGTTGGGTTTTACGGCATGTCAATCCTTGTTGGATCATTTTATGCGTAAGACGTTTTTGTTTTATTCATTCTTGATGGGTACGCATTCTTTTTCAAACTCAATTTTTTAAACACATTTTTAGAACTCATTCTGTTCCATTTAACCCATAGGTGGGACCCTAACAGGTTCTACCACTCCGAGTCAGAGTGGACTTGAGAGCAATGGTGATGAAGGGGTACTCCACATTCAATAGAGCTCCAGAATTGGAACTTCATCATGGCAAAAGTGTAAAAGAAAAAAAACGTGTAAATCTTGTCGATTTATTGTCTTTTCTGATAGATTTCGATGCGTAGATTCCAATGATACCAAGAGAAAGTAGCCAATTCGACGAATTGGTGAAGATATGAGCCTTTAACGGACCCACCCGACAGTGGCTTAAGAAGCGCCTGTATTCGTGCAAATTTTTGGTGTTTTTTTTCTGATAAATTTCGATGACTAGATTACAATATAAACAATGTACCGTTGCTCTGAATTTTGTCGGCTCTCTCTGCTGTAACTGTAGAATACGCCGACTGTACCTCTGTAGAAGAATAAAACCTATATATATATAATTTGAAAATTTGCTTTTTGGAGCATTGTTAAGTAAAGTATATAATTGTTTATATTTTTTTAAGGCAATTACAATGCGTATATCGTAAAAAAATCGATAATTCGATAATTATCGAATTTTATACGATATATGCATTGTAATTGCCTTAAAAAATATAAACAATTATATATATATATATATATATATATAAGATTTGTCGTGAAATAACCCAAAATAGTCGATATATATATATATATATATATATATATATATATATATATATATATATATATATATATATATATATCTCGATAGATAGATAGATAGATAGTATTTATTTATGAGTTAAATTCTTGCTCCCGTTCTACGTGTGTTGATGGCCTAGTAGTTAGGAATTCTGACTAATGATAAATCGGTCGGGTTTCGATCCCGACTGGGGGTAGCCTGCAAAGTATAGCCACACTGAGTAGACGTGATACGTCGAAACACGGTGTCTGTGAACGGTGAATATATATATAAATATATATATATATATATATATATATATATATATATTCAATAAGGGAATATGAATACTATATAAATCTCTCTATATAAGTACGTATCACTTTCTGATCATGTAATTTGCTTTGCAGACAGATATTTTAAAACTGAAATATCACAACTTGAAAAAATATAATTAAATGCGTTGATTAAATAAGTGATGCTTAGACGAATCCGTAGAAAATTTAGTCATAACATAATTGCACTATTTACCAAACGTTCTTCCTATATTTGGATTATGCACACCTCTTTCGAGAAAACATTAATATACTCATTTGATGGAAAATGTATTACTTATCATGTTGATCATCTATCTATCTATCTATCTATCTATCTATCTATCTATCTGTCTATCTATCTATCTATCTATCTCAGTCTGTTTCAATCTATGTATGTATGTATGTATGTATGTATCTATCTATCTATCTATCTATCTCAGTCTGTTTCAATTTATCTATCTATCTATCTATCTATCTATCTCAGTCTGTTTCTATCTATCTATCGCAGTCTGTTTCTCTCTTTCTATCTATCTATCTATTTATCTATGTCAGTCTGTTTCTATCTATCTATCTATCTATCTATCCATCTCGCCCCCCTCTCTCTCTCTCTCTCTCTCTCTCTATCTATCTATCTATCTCAGTCTGTTTCTATCTATCTATCTATCTATCTATCTATCTATCTCAGTCTGTTTCTATCTATCTATCGCAGTCTGTTTCTCTCTTTCTATCTATCTATCTATCCATCTCCCCCTCTCTCTATCTATCTATCTCAGTCTGTTTCTATCTATCTATCTATCTATCTATCTATCTATCTATCTATCTATCTATCTATCTCAGTCTATTTCTATCTATCTATCTATCTATCTATCTATCTATCTCAGTCTGTTCCCTCTCTCTTCTCTCTCTCTCTCTCTCTCTCTCTCTCTCTCTCTCTCACTCTATCTATCTATCTATCTATCTTACTTATCATGTTGATTATCCTTCTATCACTGATTTCACTTCCATCATTTTATCATTAAGATGATTTTCAAAAATACATCTTTTTTCGGGCCCTAATTTTCATAATTAATTGTTCAACCATTTCCCAATTCCCGTTGGTCTTTATTTTCGTTGCCGTTAATCACGAGCGCATCAATCGTTGGTAAAATTCCGAATATTAAAGTTATTAATTCAAAGGTAAACCAGCTATTTCTATTTGTTAAGAAAGGCGTTAGATAATGTTTCTTAATTCAAGTTGGTCTTCTGCCATTTACATTATAGCAATTATATTTCTTTTAGCTTATAGGTTGGTTGGTTGGATTTTGCATCATGTCAACCCTTATTGGGTTATTTTATGCCAAAGACATTTTGTTTTATTCATTCTTTAAACACATTTTTGTTAACTCGTTTTATTTTCTATTTAATATTTTAATCTATCTCAGTCTGTTTCTTTCTTTCTTTCTTTCTTTCTTTCTTTCTATCAATTTTCTTTCTATCTATCTATCTATCTATGTCAGTCTGTTCTATCTATCTATCTATCTATCTATCTATCTATCTATCTAGGCCAGTCTGTTTCTATCTATCTATCTATCTATGTCAGTCTGTTTCTATCTATCTATCTATCTATCTATCTATCTATCTATCTATCTAGGCCAGTCTGTTTCTATCTATCTATCTATCTATCTATCTATCTATCTATCTATCTATGTCAGTCTGTTTCTATCTATCTATCTATCTATCTATCTATCATGTCAACCCTTTTTGGGTTATTTTATGCCAAAGACATTTTGTTTTATTCATTCTTTAAACACATTTTTGTTAACTCATTTTATTTTCTATTTAATCCCTAACAAGCCAACCAACCAACCAACCAACCAACCTATCGTTTCTTTTAAAGAAAGACATTTTTACTTTATCACGAGTCATTTACTCATTAATAAAAAAAAAAAGTAAAGTCGTCGGGGCGGCCTAATGTCGGTATGAGTCATACAGCGAGGAGTCTATCCCTTTTCGCTAGCGCTAGACCAAGGAGATTGTTTTTGCGTCTGAGGTGGGGCGCCACACCTACCGTCAGCTACTTACTTTACGCGCAGATTCATGTGCTACTCATACGCTGAGTTGGCGAGGGCCGGTATTGAACTAGGAACCTTGTGGTCTCTAGCCGAACGCTCTACCGACTGAGCTAACCCGGCCCTTGGATGGGTCATCAATTTGTTGAATTCATTACCCCTTCATCGTCATCACTCCCAGGTCCACTCTGACCCTGAGTGAGGGAACCTGTTAGGATCCCATCTATGGGTTAAATAGAAAAAATGAGTTTAAAAATTGAGTTACAAAAATGAGTACTCATAAAGAAAGATTAAAACAAAAACGTCTTCGATATAAAATAACCCAACAAGAGTTGACGTGCCGTAAAAACCCAACCACCAACCAACCAACCAACCAACCAACCAACCAACCTATTTTTTTAAAGAAATAAACTTTTACTTTATCACGAGTCATTTACTCATTAATAGGTAATTCTATTAAGCCTGGGTCATCAATTTGTTGAATTTATTACTTTATAATTTGCGATTAAAGCGAGCAAATCGATTTTGATTGTTTCTTTGATTAGTTTTTGCGTCTCTTAACGTTCGAATTGTGATTGGTGAAAATGAATCGAACTCCAATCAATCAAGAGACATTTGATTGTGGAATTTATTTCTTCTTTTTAATTCGTTCATTGGTTGAAGCGGGGGGGATGTTGTTTGTGGAAATCGCATTTCCCGTTGGAACACGATTGAAATTAATTTGTTAACCAGTGGAAAGATATAAGTGCGCATGCGTGCACACACACACACACACACACACACACACTTGCTGCTTATAGAAGTCCGTGGCAGACGACAATGACTTCACTCTACATGGAGTGAAACTTGTGAGTGAGATATATTAAGTGAAATTTTTACCTACTCGGCCTACTCTATTGTGCACCCTGCACAATAGAGTAGGTCGATTTTGAAACTGTGACATCTCCCATATGACAAAAATTGCAAATTAACATAAAGAATTACCACACAAAATATTTTTCTTCAAAACTTTGCTTTTATTTGAGGAAATAGATTTCAATCTTTTAAAATGTTATCCTGTTACAGCTTAATTAATGAGGTAAAATCGGAGGTATCAGTGGTGATGGGGGCATATTTTCAATTTGAATTCTAGTTATAATATCTTATTCGTTTAATCTTAGTAAAATAAAATGACAACCTCCCCTGTTTCAAATATTGAAATTGCTAAATTTTCTAACCAATCTCTGGCCTGGTTGCGAAAACGAGGACTTTTGTGCATTTTGACCGACGATCTTTGATACTATTTCTCAAACAATGGTGCAAATAAGAGATCTAATTTTTGATATTAGTATTTATTATATCAACATACAACTTCTGCTGTTTGAGAGAATGTGATATCTTAGAAAGTAATAAATAAACCTCCCCTTACGCACACAAACTTGCTGCTTATAGAAGTCCGCCACAGACGATGATGACCTCACTTATCATGGAGTGAAACTTGGGCGTGAGATATATTTAAGTGAAAAGAGGATGTACAGACCCCAGTCTACTGTCTTGGCAGTCCGGCAGTTTCTCCAGTTGCAGGACTGTAGAGCTGCTGTCCGAGATGACTGGACTGTAGAGCTGCTGCAGAGTGCCGTCTCTGGTAGAATTGAGGCAAGCCTCCACGTTTGCCCCTGCGCTTGCACCCTAGCGCCAGGTTGTATTGTTGATTTATGTGAGTAGTAAATAAAGTCGTCGGGGTGGCTTAAAGTCGGTATCAGCCAAACAGCGATCCCCTTTTCAGCGATAGTAGTAGGTTTGGGGTACTTTAGTTCGATACCGGCCCTCGCCAACTCAGCGTATGAGTAGCACAGGGATCTATGCGGTAAAGTAAGGAGCTGGTGGTAGGTGTGGCGCTCCACCTCAGACGCTAAAAAACAATCTCCTTGGTCTAGCGCAGCCAGTCAGCAATCCCTTTTACTAGCGCTAGACCAAGGAGATTGTTTTTGGGTCTGAGGTGGAGCGCTACACCTGCCATCAGCTCCATACTTTACCGCACAGATCCCTGTGCTACTCATACGCAGAGTTGGCGAGGGCCGGTATCAAACTAGGAAGCTTGTGGTTTCTAAAGTACCCCAAACCTACTACTATCGGTGATGAAAACAGGTCTTCTTTCTTAGCGGCTACTAGTACCATGTAAACTAGTACTTCCTGTTAGGTCTTCGAGTTGTCGGCGACTAAACTGGTACCAACATCATGCACACCTCAGCTTGTCTGGTGAGTATGGTGTGTGGACACCAAGCATACTCTATCTGATGGGGAGGTTCCAGTTTTGGAGGTTTGGGGAATGTGGAGCACCCCTTCATCACCATTGCTCCCTGGTCCACTCTGACCCGGAGTGGTAGTACCTTTTAGGGTCCCATCTATGGGTTAAATAGAAAAACATGAGTTAATAAACAAAATTGTATTATCCATTAAGAATTGATTTATTTCAAAACTTTATCGGCATTAAATGACCCACCGAGGTTGATATGCCGTAAAACAAAACCAGACCAAACCAAACACCAAGCATAACCATAAACAAGAGCTGTCAAAGGGTGGACGCGCGTGCGCACATACACACTCACCCACATACGCACACATACGTACTCACGACACACAAACAACATCACTTAGATGCAGTCAGTCAACCCCATTTTAGAGTTAACTAGGATAATCCGTTTTTTTTAGAATAGAAATAGTATAGGAATTTAAATGGTATCCCATATAAACCGAGAGAAAGGAAAGAACATAAGACAAATAGATATTTTAAAAGAGGTTATATCGTACGTATCAACAAGTTGCTAAAAACATATTTCTTTTATGGGAATTAAAACTGTAAAAGAATTAACTCTCAATTGTGGGGGAAATTAGCGCAACTTTCAAGTTCGGACACTGAATGAAAAGACAAGACAAGACAAATATATTTAACAACAAATTTAATATGTATAACAAAAAAAAAAAAAAAAAAAAAAGGGAAAGATAGATTTAAGGATAGTTTTTGCAAATTTTGGTGTGATTTGCGGAGAACTTAACTCAAAGTCCGGTTAACAAAGTTCTTTGAAGTGAAGAATGACCCAACCTATCGGCAAAGGCGGGTTGAAATTTCGTATGTTTTGCTGTTGACGAATTTTTGAGGTTGATTTTCGGGAAGCTGTCTTTGATTTGCAAACCCTAATTGAGTTAAGATGATTTCTGTATAATTCTTTCAAAGTTGAATTTGTCGAATTTCAAGGTTTGCTCCTGGAAGCGAGTGGCAACTTATTTACCAATTCAGTCTGAGGGAGTTAACTCATTCAGGTCCTTACAGGTTTAAGCCGAACCGACCACTGACTGTTTTCTCATTAACAGTGGGGATCGATGATGTAGCAGAAGGGCACTGGAATCTGGCGCCTTTCATACTTTTAGCGGTCGTAAGTCATATAAGGAATAGTTTCAAATTGCATAAAACACTTATCTGTTTGGGTAAAGGTTTTCGTAGCAACGTCGTTATAGTGTTAGGGTTCTTTTGTGCTGGTCATTCGATTTTTCACCCGAGCAAAAATGGGGTAGTATGTTCTATTCTTTCAGCCGAGCAATTAAGAGGCTAAGTCTGTGTTTCAGCCGTATTGTTAAGCGGCTTATTCTGTCTGTTAAAATCCTAAGGGCTCTCGTCCCTGCTCGTTTTTACGTTAGTGTTCATTTCTTCCGGTTCGGTGTTAGGGAACGGTAACCCCCATTTTTTTAAGAATAGAAATAGATTATATGAAATAGTTGAACGACTTACGTTGATAGTGTTTTGCTTCAGAGGCTTTGCGTCAATTCTAAGCGAATTGATAAGACTTAATGTAAAACATGAAAACAAAATGGTGTCCAGTAATGGCCGATAAAATCAAAAATCGAGCGGGTAGAAATGGCCGCGAAAGCCGATTGAAGAAAATCGGTGAAAGCCAGACGACATCAATCATGGAGGAGTTTAAGCAATTCTTTTTCTTTATTTGCTTAGATTAAATGTTTATAATTTAGTTTGAATGGACTTATTTCTTTCAATTCTTCCAGCCTTTAGTCGCTAAAGCCAATTCTCTTTTGTTTTTCTTGGATTCATTTGCTACATCATTTTTATTTCTTTTTATTACTTCCTTTCTCGCGTTCTTTTTATACATATATCTCTTTCTGTCTATCTATCTATCTATCTATCTATCTCATTCTCTTCATTACCTATCAGTCTATGAGAGTAAAATGATGAAATTAATCCGACAGTATCTGGAGAAATGTATGTATGTATGTATGTATGCATCTATCTATCTATCTATCTATCTATCTATCTCATTCTGTTCATTATCTATCAATCTATGGGAGTAAAATGATGAAATTAATCCGACAGTATCTGGAGAAATGTACGTATGTATGTATGTATCTATCTATCTATCTATCTATCTATGTTATTCTTTTCACTATCTATCTATCTGATCTGTTCATTATCTATCTATCTATCTATCTATCTATCTATCTATCTATCAAAAATAGCAAATTAAAAATATAATTTAACAATTATGATTTATTACAAAGCAGTTGTTTCTTTTTAATCCCTGAACTTCAAATCATTTCTCTTTTCCTCATTGTCTCCAAAATGTATTGTTCGGGAAAATAAATCAAAATCCAACCACCGGTTAGCAGTAAAGCCATTAATCAAATACTTGAATTGACCACCCTGGCTAAGTGGATTATATTGACCAATTGGAACTCGATAGCTTTTGCTTTTTAGAAGTTATGCTGTTTGTTCGTTCTGTTTTACGACATATCAAACACGATGGGCCATTTAATGCTGGCCAACTTTTGAAATACATTCGTTGCGATAGTTTGGTTCTTAAACAAATATATATATATATATATATATATATATATATATATATATATATATATATATATATATCGCACACAAATATTGAAAAGAATAACGTAGCGTTCAACCGTTATTAAACAACCATAACAGAAAAAATTACAGAAACACGCACAACCTATGTATATATGTGTATATGCATATATATATATATATATATATATATATATATATATATATATATATATATATATATATGTATATCAATATATGTATTGATCAAAGCCTGAAGAAGATACCAGAATATCTGAAACACGTGTTGCGTATGTGAAATAAAAAGAATAAAACATTTTTTCTGAGAACAACATTTTGCGGACCTTCTTATTTTTTTAAAATATTACATTTTCTCCCGTTGGAACCAGAACACATTTTAAATATATATATATATATATATATATATATATATATATATATATATATATATATAAGGACCTACATGAGTCAGACACTATCTACCTAGGTTTCACCCGAATGGTTCTTCAGGATAATTCTGACTGAAGGAGGTTGTCTACTTAATGTACTGAGCAATTTTTACATATACAACTTAGAAAAAACTCCCCCGGTGTTTTTTCTTTTGGTCACTACATACAGTACTGATGATTATTTTCAGATTTGCCGGTCTTGTCTTTTTAAAAAAATGATTTTTCTCCAGATGTCAGTTTGAACATTTTTTATCTTGAAAAACTGAATTACCTGGGTTTTTCCACACCGGTAGAGTTTAGAAGTAAAAAATAATATATATATATATATCATCATGTCTCGCTGTTAGCACGGACATCCACAACAATCTCTCCCCACCGTCCCTATCACTCATCGCTCTCGGGAGGTCCACTGCACAGTATCCAGTATCCGCACAAAGCTGGTCTTTATAGGTTTTGCTGGGTGGCCCGGTCTGGCGTGCCTATGTGTTAGTCTCCATAGGAGAACGTCATTTCGAGTAAGGCGAACAAGACATGCTGGATATATATATATATATTATAATATATATATATATATATATATATATATATAAACCTAATGAGTCAGATATACCTACTAAAAGTTTCGCTTAGTGCTCTTCAGCGGTTTTTATATGTGTATATATTTTCATATATATATATACATATAAATTGTTTTTTCTTTTGGCCAAGTATTATAGTATCAACCGATTATTTTTGGTTGGTACGACTATCTTGGTCTTTTCTTTTTTCCCAAAAATATTTTTTCTCCCCAGTGATGTTTGGTAGTATATTTTTACAATCAAACTATTTGCTGTTTTTTTTTCTTACCGCAGGGGTTTACCAACAATTTTGGTATATCTAATTATATATATATATATATATATGGAGAAAAACACATACTGTCGGATGAACCTCCTTACATTTCTCCCACACATATATATATCTATATATATATATATATATATGTGTGTGTGTGTGTGTGTGTTTGAGTTAAGGTAACATGGATATTGTGTCAACGCCTGGTTACTGATAGTTTCTCACCTACCCAATCTTTAGACCAAAACCGGGAAACTGTCAGTAACCAGATGTCGACTCCATGTTCACGCTAACCTAACTCAAATACCGATTGTTGATTTGCCATTAAAGAAAAATTGGTACAAATGCAGAATTTGTACTGAAAAGTTAAAAAAATAAATATTTGTTGTGGTCACTTTTAGTTTTTATCCCTGCTCGGAGTATTGATAGCATTGATCTCACTGGATTTGCACAAACGTACAGCAGGTGGGGGTGGGAGTCATGGCGTTGTAGCTAGCGTGCTGGGCTCTGATATCATAGTAAGCGTGTTCGAATTTCAGTCGCGCTATGTTCATTTTCGGTCTAATATCCTTGCGAAAGGTAGGAACCTAATCACTCCAACTACGGGTTAAATAGTACTACTGCTGTTCTTTCCAAGGATAGCTGTAGCATTGAATAACCCACGAACGTTGATATGTCATTAGACTAAAACCTCACCCCCCCCAAAAAAACACGAGTGGAAGCGCGTGGTGTAATGGTTACCGTCGTATGAAATGGACACGGTGAGACCAGTTGAAATTCTGGACGAGGCAGTTTGCATTTCACATAGCGCTAATACTCTTGGGAAAGGTATGAAGACCCTCATCCTCCAGTTATGGCTTAAATAGTAATATTCTTCTACAATGGTGGCATTGTATTAAATAACCCATGAAGGTTGATATGCAATTAAACAAAAAAAAAACTTTAAAAAACAAACCGAACCTTAAATAAGTATACACATATAAATGTATCAGTCACAAAATAAGTAGACAACCGGTATGGCAACCGGTCTAGGAGAAAGAAAACTCTGAATTCAAACCAAAGGGGTTGTCTTCTCGTTACTCAAAATTACTTTGTGTGCCCCTTTTCCCTCTCCATTTGTCGCAAACCAAAAGTAAAAAAAGATTCGTTTATGTTATTTACCATTGGACTGAGCTAAACTGCGCATATTTTGAACAATAGACAATAGTTTGTTTTCTTGTTAACGAAAACAGGATCCTTTTATGAAACGAACACGAAGAGGTCACCTTCCTTCTCTTTTTCTGAATCTAAAATTCCTTTGTCGGTCGTCCATAACGTTTGCAAAAATTTTCTGACCTACGGAGAAGAATTTGATTTCTTTTTTACGTACTGGTTAATCAGTTCGATGTATTGGATAGAATAAGGCGGCCATTTTTCTTTTTTTGAGTAGTTTCTTTTTTGTGTTTTAGGTACATATTTCCCGCGGGATTGTTCATTCTTCATTTTTCCATCTTGTGAGTCCGCCATTTTCTTTTTCTCTTCATTTTGCAAAAGTCATGATGTTGGGATTAAAAGGGAGGTAATAGATTTTGAACTGTGAAAAAAAAAAGAAAAAAAGAAAGAAAAAAAAGAAAGAAAGAAAGAAAGAAGAAAAATTTAAAAAAAAAAAAAAAAAGGATACATTTTTTTCCGGGTAATGTTATTTGTCTCCACAGAAGTCGGTGAAAATATGCAAACAGAGTATTATTCTCTTAGATGTAATCTCGTTTCAAGGGAAACAGCAGCAGCAGCAGCAGCTGCAACAACAACAATAATAATAATAATAACAATAATAATAATAATAATAATAACAATAATAATAATAATAACGATAATAATAATGATAATAAATAATCAGTTTTTATGGTCTAACCTTATCATAACACATCAAAAAATCATGCAGCGTAGCGAGGTAATTGTTAGAGCAATAATATTAACATTCTCTGCCAACAAGTAGCCCCATTGGGGTGGGTCTTTCCCTTTTCCAGAAGTGCAGCCGGCATATTCTTCAGCCCACCGACAGGGTGGAAGCTTATCTTAAGAATTGATTCTATTTCTGACCAGGTTTGCAGTTATATAACGTCAGTATCTTTTTACTTCCTCCATCCACAGCCAACAAGTAGACCCATTGCGGGGTGGGGTGGGTCTTACCCTTCTACAGAGGTGCAGTCGGCGTATTCTCCAGCCCCAACCGACAGGGCGGAAGCTTATCTTTAGAATTGAATCTATTTCTGACCAGGTTTGCAGTTATATAACGTCAGTATCTTTTTACTTCCTCCACCCACAGCCAACAAGTAGACCTATTGCGGGGTGGGTGGGTCTTACCCTTCTACAGAGGTGCAGTCGGTGTATTCTCCAGCCCCAACCGACAGGGCGGAAGACTATGATTAGAATTGAATCTATTTCTGACCAGGTTTGCAGTTATATAACGTCAGTATTTAAAAATTTTTTTTACTTCTTCTGATTATTCTAATTAGCAAGAAATAAAAATAAACATAAATGTAGCGATTTCCTCGACAGGTAATCCAACAGAAGGTGGTATCCTTCATAATAAGTAAGTAAAATGTAAATCAATCCCAAAACGAACAGCGGTAACTGTTAGAGACAGAAAGTGTTAAAATTAATTTGAAAATAGGAGTGAGCGGGTAGTGGTGTAGCTATCGTGGGCCAGTAGTGGACTCGCTCTTCCTAGAATCCTCCTCTCCAGTAGGCATAAAAAGGAGATTTTTTGTTGGGACGGTGGAGGGTAGAGTTTGTAACTCGTTACTACTGTGTAGTAAAATCTGTCTAGTTCGGGTTAACATTTCCTTTACAGTATAGTAAAAGTTTGTGTTTTGCTCAACTGTTGTGCGAACCAACGTTTTTTTTTCTCTAAGCTTCGGTTCCCGAGGTTGCTCGGCTGCTGGCCGCGCCAGTGGAGTTTGTTGCAATCCGCTGCTACCTCTCTGTAGTCGGTCGACCGCGGATAAACCCAGTTAACAGTTATAGCGAGAATTCGCAGTACAAGAAAATAAGAGAAAATACTTTGCCTCGTATTTGAAGTAGGCAGAATTAATCTTGCAACAAATTGCTGTTGCGACTTTGGTTCAGTATTCGGTACCACGGTCTACGAGTCTAGGATCACTGTAGTTCTATAAGCACGATCGACGTGTTGTAGGTAGAATGGTAGTAAAACCAGAGTAATTTGCGTCAAAACAAGCCCCTTATATCGTAGGGAAAGCGCGTGGTGTAATGGTTAAAGTCATGGGAAATGGACTCGTAGCCCGGAGTTCGAATCCTGGACGTGGTAATTGCATTTCACTTTGCGCTAATACCATTGGGAAAGGTATGAATCCTACTCTCCCTCCAGCTATGGATAAATAGTAGGGCAGACTGGGCTCTTTAACCTTGGTTAGGCAACCAATCTAGGAGAAGGAAAACTCTGAATTCAAACCTGTTAAACTCCGCTTAAGAAATTGACCTTGTGTCGCATCCTGCTCGTGCGGTGGGGTTGGTAAATATATATATATCGTAGGGAAAGGTATGACATATGACACATGTGACCTTTAATGCAAATAAACCTGTAATAAATATGACCAAACACAAGGTAGGCGCTTCTCAATCCTCACCCACCCTGACCAAAGCCGCTGGAAATTAAGTAAATGGTCAGGATGGCTTAAAGTTGGTATCAGCCCTACAGCGAAGGAGTCTATCTCCTTTTCACTTGCGTTTTTATAGCATCTCAGGTGGAGCGCCACACCTACCATCAGCTCCTCACTTTACCGCACAAATCTCTGTGCTACTCATACGCTGAGTTGGCGAAGGTCGGTATCGAACCAGGAACCTTGCGATTCCTAGTCAAGTACTCTACCGACTGAGCTAAACCGGACCTACCATACTTTCTTTTTCTTTTTTTTTAATGTTAGAAAAAAAGTGTATGAGTACTTACCTTCCAGCTGCTAAACGGGCAGGGTGAGTGAGGATTGAGAAGGTGGACACGTGACCTTTAATATAAATAAACATGTAATAAATATTGACCAAACAAAAGGCAGGCGATTCTCAAACCTCATTCACCCTGTCCAAAACTGCTGGAGGGTAAGGATATTTACCGCTCATCCCAGATATGAGTATGTGACACAAGGACATTTCAATGTGGGTCCACCCACGAGCCGAAGCTCATGAGTGGTAGGTGCAAAAATGCGTTGAACCCGTCGGCATTCCCCCTCAAGGCGGGCACCTCAGGCACTGGGCAATAAACACAGCCCTGCCCCTTTAAATCCAGGGGGCATGCATTGCCTGTGGGGGATAGACCACTGGGATCAACGTTGATTATAATCAATCATAATTATTACTTTACCGGCACTCTGAATCTCCAGCACGAGGGCCCGGTGGAAGGTAAGTACCTATAGGGATTATGTAATGATGAGATGAAGAGAAATATCAAGACACAACTGTTTCGAAGTATAGATGGAGACTCTATTGATTTGACCGTTAACTCTGAACGCCAGAGTCCAGACGCTCAAAATTTTTATTTATTTATTTATTTAATTTTGATTTAATTTAATTTTGATTTAAATCCCCACATACCCATACTTTTTTGCTGGCATTGAAAAAACAAAGATAAAAATGACCTTGGCCTTGTACGAACCAAAAAGCAGCGTTGGCAGCGAAATGCGCAGGCATTTTGATTGGCGCTAGAAACAAATATCACGATTCATAGATCGGCGATTCGTGACGTAGCAATCTTAACGCGGGAATAGCAAACTGGAATTCACTGTCCGTTGCAAAAATAACAAGATGCTCTAAAGAGAAGAAGACATCAATTGATGCTCCGAAGAGGCCGATGGTTTTGATCTTCAAAGAATGTCCAGAAGGTAAACCAAAATATAATAGTTCACAAATTAGCAAGTATATATATATATATATATATATATATATATATATATATATATATATATATATTCCGTATTTCCTGTTATCTCGTCACTCGTCTCTGCAATGTGCTTACATACCCTGGGGTTCATTTCCATTACACACACACACACACACACACACACCTATATATATTTTTTTTTGGGGGGGGGAGTATATGTGCTTAATTGAAGTCGTACCTAATTTTGAAAGTTAATTAATTAATAATTAATTAATTTGGCGGGCATACCTATTTAAATGTAAGGCTAAACAAATCGAGAAAAATCAATCTCTGTATGTACATTGATTGATTTTTCTCGATTTGTTTGGCCTTACATTTAAATAGGTATGCCCGCCTAATTAATTAATTATTAATTAATTAAATTTCAAAATTATGTACGACTTCAATTAAGCACATATACGCCCAAAAATTGTCGGCTAAAAAAGCCATATCATAAACACATCGCTTGTGTATTTACTTCTCATATATATATATATATATATATATAATATATATATATATATATATATATATATATACGTTTCAAAGAAAGATAAAAACTTAACAAACCGTCAACCCGTTATATTTTTTATTTCGACCAGAAACTAAAAAAATGAGGCATTTGTAAAACTCGTCTGGTGAGGCTAGACTCAATTTTTGAGTTTCTGGTCGAAATAAAAATATAACATGATGACAGTTTGTTATGTTTTTCTTTCTTTGAAAGTTAAATATTGATCTGTATATAATCTAATTCATTGATTATTATACATTGAGCTCTCTTAGGGATTTATAAAAATCCTTGTATGAGTATATTTTCGCCCCTACAAGGGCATACAGTGTGGATGTACAGTGAGATTTTGATGATCCCAAATAGAATCATCCCTTGCTTACCAGTCATTTGGATT
>CM042138.1:23298224-23308224 GCA_023376005.1 Doryteuthis pealeii | reverse complement strand
CGGTCTCATTTTTAACCAGAGGATATTGCAATATGATAACGGTCGTACGTTTAAGGAACACGAGTATTCATATATAGATTATTGCTATATATTTTTAAAAACTGATTTAACTATCACTACAATATCTAACTCAAAGAAGTTGTGACAAAAATACGACATTGAAAGATGAAAGAAAATATTTGTGATGATTAATAACAAAAGAAAAATGCTATAATGAGCACATGAATATAAATGTTTGTCTTTGATTATAGGAAAAATAATAAGAAAATATTTTTATTATAATACTTAATATTTTTATATTATATTTATATAATCATATATTTTATTATAATAATATTATAAAAATATTTATTATTTATTATTAAAATAATATCAATTTTATATTATAATATATATTATCAATATTATAATTATTATTATTATTATTATTATATTATTATTATTATTATTTTATTATTATAATAATATTATAAAAATATTTATTATTTATTATAATAATATTTTATTATATAATCATTTTTATTATAACTATGTCATTTTCACTTTAATTTAGTCAATATGAAATCACGTTAAAACTTTGACAACCTAATAAACCTATATTACTTCCAACCTTAATTTCAGTTTGTCAAGTAATTTGGAATAAGTTTGAAATCTATCTATCTATCTATCTATCTATCTATCTATCTATCTATCTATTTTCTTCTATCTCAATCTTTTATACTATCTATCTATCTATCTATCTATCTATCTATCTATCTATCTATCTATCTATCTATCTATCTATTCTTTCTATCTTTCTATCTCAATCTTTTTATACTATCTATCTATCTATCTATCTATCTATTTTCTTTCTATCTTTCTATCTCAATCTATCTATCTATCTATCTATCTATCTATCTATCTCAGTCTATTTCTATCTATCTATTTGTCAATCTATGTCTTTTCTTTCTGTTTTCTATCTATCTATCAATCTATCTATCTCAATCTTTTTATACTATCTATCTATCTATGCTTATTTCTCTCTTTCTCTTCTTTCTTTCTTTTGTTGACTTGAGATTTACTGTGGACTCTAAGACTCAAAGAGAAATTGGTTAAGGGATCAAAAAGCGCACATACCATTCCTCCTCCTTCTTTACTACTGGTTTACTAGGCCCCCTCCGATCAATCGGCTGGTTACGTCAAGCCCTAGCACCTATGATTTTCCCAACCCTATTGCCGTTATGGCAAGCCCCAACCCCTTTTTATCATATGGGTGCTAGAAGGCGGTGACTGAGGGTCTACATGTCCTGGGAATGACGTTAAACTCTATCTGATGGTGAGGTTCCAGTTTTGGAGGTTTGGGGAATGTGGAGCACCCCTTCATCACCATTGCTCCATGGTCCACTCTGACCCGGAGGTGGTAGTACCTATTAGGGTCCCATCTATGGGTTAAATAGAAAAACATGAGTTGATAAACAAAACTGTATTATCCATTAAGAATTGATTTATTTCAAAACTTTATCGGCATTAAATGACCCACTGAGGTTGATATGCCGTAAAACCAAACCAAACCAAAAATCATATACCAAGTTTAAAGAGCTCTGCCTGACCTACTATTTGTCCATAGTTTGGTGGAATAGTGGAATTCTCACCTTTCCCAAGGGTATTTGTGCTATGTGAAATGCAAACAGTCTCGTCCAGTATTTGAATTCGTCCCACCGTGTTTATTTCCTAAAACGGTAACTATTGCACCATGTAATACCACTACTGTTCTTCTACAAGGATGATTTTGTCATTAAATAACCCACGAAGGTTGATATGCCATTAAACAAAGAAACTAAACCAAACCAAACCAAACCCATCCCTCTCGGTTGGATCTCTGCAGAGGGGTAAGACCCTCAATTGGGCCACCTGTTAACCGTGTGTGGCGACCCATGGTGCTTAAGGATGGAACCCTGGTGGCTGAGCAATCCATGATATGCAACACTCTAATTTGGCCCTTACTTAGGCTAGACGGGCGGTCGGAGAGGCCCCTCCGACCAATCGGCTGGTCATGTCAAGCCCTAGCACCTATATAATTGTCCCAATCCTATTGCCCTCATAACAAGACCCAACCCTTTTTATCATATATGTGCTAGAAGGTGGTGGCTGAGGGTCTTAATGTCCCGAGAAAGATGTTAAGCTCAATCTAATGGTGAAGTTTCAATTATGGAGCTCTGGGGAATATGGAGTACCCCTTCATCACCATTACTCTAATGTCAACTGTGACCCGGAGTGGTAGTACCTAACAGGGTCCCATTTATGGGTTAAATAGAAAAAAATAAGTTAAAACGTGTTTAAAAAATTGGGTTTAAAAAGAAAATTCAGTACCCGTCAAGAATGAATCAAACAAAACTTATTCGGCATAAAATAACCCAACAAAGGTTAACATGCCGTAAAATCCAACCAACTAGCCAACCAACCAACCTCAAACAAACTTTGTGCTAGATTGTCCAACCAATACACATTATAAAAAGAATTGTCAGTTGAGATAATGGCCTCGTCTTGTTGAAGCAAATGACGTTTTAGATGGAAGATAAAAAAAAAAGATCCCAAACAATCGAACCATTTTGATGAAATAGCAAAATAAACTCAAAGTCCCGTTTGTTGATTCAAGCGACCTTTCTACATTTTTTCTTGAATTCTGATTGGTTGAGACTTCATCCCCTTTTGGCCAATTACAATAGCCGTAAGGGAACAAACTCTTCGCAATTAATTTGACAGCAATGAATACCGCCAACATTTTTTTTCCTTTCTTTCTTTTGATTCATTTTTGTTTTCTTTTTCTTTTTTTATCTCACGATTTCTTTGACGTTCATTTCATTATTTCTGATTTTTATTTTCTTTTTCCTTCATCGGAAAATTCTTCATCGGAAAATTCTTCATCGGAAAATTCTTTTAATCCGATCATTTCATTTTCCTTTGTCAGTTTTTCCTTTTTTTGTTCTTTGAAAGATTTTTGAATTAGTTTTTATTTAGGGATTTTTCAGATGATTTTATTCTTTAATTTTAATTCCCAAATATCGAGGAAAACGAAATGTTGTATAAATAATCATACAATAAAACATTATTTGAAAATATTTAAAACTATTTTATCGTTTTCGGTAAGAATGTGTAGCTTCGAACATGGCTGGAAATTTCAAAGTGGTTGTGTTAAAGGCAATGTTGTAAAAAGATTGTACTCATGCCCTCAATTTAGAATGGAAAGCTCGACTTACACACGAGTAGAGGTGGGAGTTGAAAATAACAGTTTAAGTACAATTGCAGTATAACGCGCAAGAGTAATATCATTAGATTAAGTATAAAAAGCGTTACAGTTCATTACATTACGAAACCTTTAAGACGTTAGTGTTAGGGTTAGGCTACTTCTAGAATTTCTGTAATCTAATACTATTTATACGTAAAATGGGATTCTAATGATATCATCTCTTGTGCGCTATTCTGCATTTGTAGTTAATGAAATCATCGAATAGAGAGAGAGAGAGAGAGAGAGAGAGAGAGAGAGAGAGAGAGAGAGAGAGAGAGAGAGAGAGAGAGAGAGAGATTTATTCCGTAAATTAGTAAGGGCGTTTGGGCGTTCCTGTCGGAACACATCCCATTCATCATCAGGTTTACAACTAGTTTTTGAATTCAAGGTTGATTTAAGTGCCGGGCCTACCACGAATTCGTTAGCAACAATAAAATACCTTGTTTTAATTGTAGTAACATTTCGTTTTTTAGAAATTTATAGAATTATATATATAATATATATATATATATATATATATATATATACGCGTTAATGTATGAGTAGTGGCTTACCGGTGGGTACGAGTACGATCATTGGAAGCGCACAGTATCCAGGGGTTAAGACCGAGAAAAAACAAATACAACGTGATCAATACAATGTAGAGCAAAATTTATTTATAAAATGGATAAAAGTAACATTAAACTCGATTAATTCAGCAGATGTAACCCTGACGATTCAGCGATGAAACTCGAGTAGGTTACTTTTATCCATTTTATAAATATATATATAATATATATATATATATATATATATATATCAATCCCTACGCACGAGTAGGACGTAACATGTACTACCTGTTGTCAAATGAATCCAGGGAATCAATTTCAAGTTAATAATATATTAACTTCTAGTTCGATAACAACAGCGCCACCACAGTAATCCACAACAATAGTACAATTTTTCACGATGCGCACAATAACGGGTTCCAAAAACGCCTAGGGTTCTGTTGTTCGAGCTTTCTTTTATTGTGTAGCTGATCTTGGGGAAATTTGCATAAGCCAAAAACCTTGTCAATTCTCTTGACTCCGAGATCATGTCTCTTAAATTATGACCATGCAGCGGCCATGTTCTTCTTTTTGAACTTTTAACGCTTGGCATATGATCCAGAATTTAAAAAAAATATTTCGGTCTTGTAATTGTCACTCGTCACAAGCTTTGACAATACTGACACGGACAACCGGTTTTCGTATTCACCACAACCTCCTACCAGGTTAGGATGTGACACAAGGTTTTTTAACGAGGGAAGCCACGCACAAACCGAAGCTATGCGATCACTAGTAAAAAAAATGTGAATCAGGCTGTTAGTTTTTCCACCGGGCTGGCCGGCTGAGTAGTTATTTACCTCGCATCCCACATATACGGGTGTGACACAAGGTCTTTTCAATGTGGGACCACCCATGAATCGAAGCTCATGGGATGGTGGGTGCAAAAAATGAGTAGATCCCGTCAGTATTCACCGTCAAAGGGGGCGCCTCAGGCTCTGGGCAATAAATCCAGTCCTGTCCCTTTAAATCAAGGGGGCAGGCATTTCCTGGGGGAATAGACCCTTGGATCTACGCCGTTAATTACTTCACCGGTCCAAAAGCCGAAGCCACTGGACTCCCGTTCTGGACCGGCTGAGTACAGTAATTCCCCAGTCTGAGAGAAACCACCAGGTTTTTATGCCTCCTCAACGGCCAAACCACTCCAACCAAACAGGAGTGACAGGTCGTTTACCACGAGACATCACGCACAACCAAGATGTTGTGAGTTCAATCTTTGTAGCCTTCACTTTACTTTCCACTACACTCCCTCCGATCTCTTGATCACAAAATTTTCAGCGTTTGTAGAGTGAACTGATCGGCTCCATCGTTTCGTCATCCTCCCGTTGACGGTCTTTATCCCTATCATGGTTGTCTCGTCTATAGTTTGCTCGCTTCATCGTATAAGCTATCTTCTCTTTTACGCTACTACTCTGGATGAAGGTGTACTCTACACTCCACAGATCCCCATAAATTGAGCCTCATCATCAGATGTAATTTGATGTCATATTTAGGATACCCTTGGGGGTCGTCTTACCTTCTGCGTATGGTAGGCCCCACAGACAGGACAGTAAAAATGGCAGATTAATTAGTGGGTACCATTATAGTATGTGTATGGCCTACGAAATCATGTCTCTCTTATAGTATATGGCCTACCATAAAAAGCATATTATAAGGTTATAATAATAACTGCAAACCCTAACCCTAACCCTAAGCCTATTTCAGAATTTTAGAATATTTTAGAATTAAATAGATCTCTGATTCATGTAAATTATGGATAAATTCTTTTTTAATTATTCTTAATTACTATATACAGCTTATGACTGAATTGCATTTTTTGAAATTGAATATAGGTAAAAAATAATTAGTTTCAATAAATTGCCTACTACTTATATCTATAAATATACTCTTACCGAGGTAGGACACATTCAAACCGGATAGGCCACATACTATAACAGAATCAAAAAGGTAGGCCACATACTATAACGGCACCAGTTAGTGATTGTAGTTAAGTGAATGTTAAAATGATAAGATTTATACGAATCGATATTGCCGTGAATTTTTTTAGTTAATTTTGATTTTAATTCTAATTAACATCTGAAAGATAAATTAAACCCCACAACCCTAGCCCTAATCCTAGCGTCTCAAAGTTTTCGGGTATTTCCGTGAAATATAATGCTTTTTATACGTAATCAACTAATGATATCTCGCGCGTTATTTTGCATTTGTACCGATTTTGATTTTAATTAACATGTGAAAGATAGATTAAACCAAAAATGTACAAAGTCCATGTTTTGCAAACAATACCCCCCCCCCAAAAAAAAACAAAAAAACAAAACAAAACAAAGCAACACAAAACAAAACAAAAACAAACAAAAAGCAAAATGAAAAAAAAATCAGTCTCGTGCAGGGACAGACATTGATTTCAGATAATAATAATTACATTTTGTATCGATCTGCAAAGTGTGCATTCGAATCTCAAAAGTGGAAAAAAAAAAAAAATGCACTCTTAAAACATTTTCATGATATGATCAGAAGGAAAAAAAAAGACAAAAAAAAGACGCGATCTTATGATAGTTTTTAAGAGAAAGAAAAAAAAAGGCGGGTTGGGTTGGTTGGTTGAATTGGGCTAAATAAAAAAAAAACAAATCGTTCTAAAAAGAAGATCGAATGATTTTTAAATGTTTTAGATTGAACGTAAATCAATTTTCTCTCCTTGTTTAGATAATCTATATTCATCAGATATTTGGTAATAACGTGTCTTCTAAAGTAAATAAAACACGTAAAATAATTTTATTACACATAATTACAACAACAACAACAACAACAACAACAACAACAACAACTACTACTACTACTACTACTACTACTACTACTACTAATGTTGCACGAGTAAGACCATTTTCTGTTCTTTTTTTTTAATTTGCAAGTACGATGATGACTTCTCAGTCCACTGAAACTCCTGAAGGATCTACTACATAGTAAACATACTTGAGTGCCAGTAACATTTGACACAGTATCCTTGTGTTTTCTCAGATGACTTACCAGGCCAGCCCTGGAGAGACATACTCTTCCACATAAACTACATGCTGGGACTTCTCCACTTTGGATGCTGCTGGACTGAAAATCACCCTTAACTACTACCACTACCACTACCACTACTACTCATCCTTGTAGTACTGGTAGTAATCCTAGGTCTTTTGACATGCCGTTGAAATAAATTAATAAATGTACTTATGAAATATCAAAAACTATATGTCGCTCCGTATGTTCTTACTTATATTAAACACTCTCTGAATAAATCATGGCGTTTAATTTGTCAAATTTAAAGTAACGTCTTACACAATCGGAAAAATAATGATCGCCAGATCTGAGATTGGAAATTAGAAAAGTGCTAAGTGTATTAGAAAAGTGTTCATATATATATATATATATATATATATATATATATATATAACCAGAAAAATATCAAATTATGAACACGAAGTATGTTACATTAAGTTTCATTTTGTGTGCCAATCATCAGAGGGAAAAGTGAGAAAAATGGCCAATCAATCGCAATTAGAATGATATATAAAAATCATGTTCAGATGGAAGTACACGTGACAACGCTTAGCTGGAAAAACATAGACAAATATTTAAGAATATGCCGATAGAGCTCTCTAGGAGCGACTTTATTTGACTTTCTCCGCTAGCGAAATAAAGCAAGACTCGTCTGTTGTTTAAAGATTTGAACTCTCTGGTGATCGTAAATGTATACACCAATGAATAAAAACATCGCTAACACTACAGGCAGCTGCCGACGGCCAAGAGGTTAAGGAACCGGACTGATGAAAAGTCAGTCAGGTTTTGCTCTCGGCTAGAAGTAGTTGCTTTGTCTAGCCACACTGAAGAGACGTAGCAGTAGTGAGCAGTAATAATTTGGACTGATGAAAATAGAGAAAAATTGAGAAATAACAAATGGGAAATTTATTTGATATCTTTGATATGGTTTAATGGTTAACGTTGAAGGAAATGGATTCAGCGAATCGAGTTCAAATCCTAAACTGCATTCTTTGGTTTTCTTTCACCTTTGATAGTCTAAGAGAAGTCTAAAAGAAGTCTAAGAGAAGGAAATATCTGAATTCAAACCTGCCTAACTCCGCTTAAGAAATTGACCATGTGCACTACTTGCGCGGATCCCTGTCGGCTGGAAAATACACCGACTGCAGAGGATATTATTCCCCCCACATTCAACACTCAACCTTGGCCCTTACTTAGGATAGAGAGTCTCCTCCGATCCATCGGCTGGTCATGTCAAGGTGAGAAACTGTCGGTAAACTGGCGTTGACTCCATGTCCACGCTACCTTAACACACACACACACACACACACAACACACACACACACACACACACATATATATATATATATATATATATATATATATATATGAAAATAGAGAAGAAATGAGAAATAAGAAATGGGAAATGTTGCACCTATATGATTGTCCAACCCTATTGCCCTTATGGCAAATCTCAACCCTTTTATCATATATGTGCTAGAAGGCGGTAGCTGAGGGTTCCAATTCTGAGCTGTGGGGAAAGTGGACTACCCATTTATCACATTGCCCCCATGTCCACTTTGACCCGGAGTAGTAGTACCTGTTAGAATAGAAAAATGAGTTTAAAAAATAAAAATAATGTACCCATGAAGAATGAATAAAACAAAATGTCTTCGGTATGAAATGACCCAACAAGGGTTGACACGGTTTTAATTATTATTCTATATTACTGCTGCCCCTGACTAGGATTGAACCTGCAGTCAAGAGATAACTGTCACTTAGAACTGTCTTAACTCAAAGCCTTTATCCACTATGCTATGAGGCCAATTGAAGAAGGCCGGAAAGCACATAGGTCGAAACGTTGTACAGATAACAATAAAGATGAGGAAAATAGTCCGAATAATCCAAATGATACTAATCATCAAGCCTCATCTAAAAAATTCAGAGAAATAAGTGTTGCCATTCCGTAAAATTCAACAACCAGCCAACCAACATGCGTTCGCGTAAGTAAGTAAGTAAAGCCATCGGGGCGGCCTAATGTCGGTATCAGCCAGACAGCGAGGGAGTCTATCCCCTTTTCACTAGCGCTAGACCAAGTAGATTATTTTAGCGTCTGAGGTGGAGCGCTACACCTACCATCAGCTCCTCACTTTACCGCACACTCCCTGTGCTACCCATACGCTGAGTTGGCGAGGGCCGGTATCGAATTAGGAAACTTATGGTTTCCAGCCGAACGCTCTACCGACTGAGCTAACCCGACCCTCGCGTAGGGGGTCGGTAAATACATACACTTTGATATCAACCCGTTTCTTTTGTACAGCAATATGTTTCCAGCATGGGATGTATAATTTTTTTCCTCTCAACGCAATCTGCAGCTATTGTTGACTCCATTTTTAGCTTGTGCATTTTTCACAATACCCCATTCAATTATGGCTGTTTCATCTTTTATAAGAATTACATGTTATAACAATGGTGTAAGGTTGGTATATTTTCTATTTGGACAATCATATTCACGTATTTACGAATATCATAAAAATATTAGCAAAAGTACGCGCCCCCTATTTTAATGTAATAAAATATATTAAATTAGAAAGACTAACGAAACTAAATAACCGCCCTGTCGGCTGGGGCGTTAGAATGCACGGACTGCACCTCTGCAGAGGGGTAAGACTCCCACAATGGGGCCACCTGTTGGCCATGGGTGGCGACCCGTGATGCTTAAGGATAGAGCCCAAGTGGATGAGCAGTTGATGACTTGCAATACTCCACTTTGGCCCTATCTTGGGCTAGACGGGCGGTCGGAGAGGCCCCCTCTGATCAATCGGCTGATCACGTCAAGCCCTAGTACCTATATGATTTTCCCAACCCTATTGCCCTTATGGCAAGCCCCAACCCCTTTTTATCATATGGGTGCTAGAAGGCGGTGACCAAGGGTCTACATGTCCTGGGAATGACGTTAAACTCTATCTGACGGTGAGGTTCCAGTTTTGGAGGTTTGGGGAATGTGGAGCACCTCTTCATCACCATTGCTCCCTGGTCCACTCTGACCCGGAGTGGTAGTACCTGTTAGGGTCCCATCTATGGGTTAAATAGAAAAATGTATTTATAGAAAAATTGTATTATCCATTAA
>CM042138.1:23290724-23295724 GCA_023376005.1 Doryteuthis pealeii | reverse complement strand
ATTGCCATTCAAAAATTGGCCTCTTCAGCCACTCACGCAGATGCAGTTAAAAACATTGTGGACACTACGCCATCGTCTTTAGCCGGCGGAAGGATACCAGCAATCTAACCTTCAGCATTGAAATTTAATAACGAAAAATAAAATTGCATAAATATATATAAAATGCTAGATGTTTTGGGCTAATGATATTTTCATTTGTCTGTATTTTTGAGATGAGGGCTGATATGAATAATTATGATATTTTATTACAGATACTAGAAAAAAACACCCCCGGGCGGTGTAAAATTTAATTTTTAAAAGATATTACCTGAAGGGGGGGGGAGTTAAAAATTCAATGTTAGAGGGTCTGTATCATAATTTAGTAAAATCATCAAATTTATTAAAAGAGTAGAAAAAAAAAAAACAATTTGAAATAGATACTTAGTTCTGTCCCTCACAAATTAAATGTTGCATGCATCCATTGTTAATTAAATTTATCAATTAATTGTTTTGAATATTTTACACATAAAGTTTACACAAAATCGTAGGTATTTATCAATTTGTAAAATTTTTGTTAACATCTTGTTACTAAAAAAAGCATGAGAGTAAAAAATAATTTTTTAAACTGATTACAGTGTTGTTCTTTATTCTATGTATTGCCGATTTTCGGTATTGTGACACAAGCAGTGACGTAGTTTGGGTTACAGACAAATGGTGACCCAATCTCCATTATTGATAGATACAAAAAGAAAAATTAAACATTTTTTTTGTTCAATTTCATTTATTTTATTAAAGTGATAAATATGGGTGGTTCGTGAGAGAATAATAGAAGATGTGGAAAAAAAACGTGTCGCAAAAGTATTTTTTCTTTACTGTGTTTTCATTTTCTAGTTTTCAAAAAAAAAAAAAAAAAAAAAAAAAGAAGGAACTGGGAAGACGCTTAATAAAAATGTAAGAAAATTTGTGTCTAATTGCAAGTCCACAACGTTATTTTATTCAGAATACAAGGTGTGTCAAAAAATACAAAAATGTCGGTACTTAGGTGTTCCTAAAAAAAATTAGCCCTGTCATGGACCCGGTATTTTTGCTAGTATATATATATATATATATATATATATATATGTGTGTGTGTGTGTGTGTGTGTGTGTGTGTGTGTGTGTGTGTGTGAGTTTTCGTGTAAAACAGTTAGTTTCACGGCCATCAATATCTGTTAGTATTGGTAAAAACAAGGTATAAAAGCTAAAAAGTTCCCATGTTTACTGTTTCTCGTAGAGCTGACGCATGAATGTCTATGGGAAACTCCTTCAAGCTTGACGCAATAATCAAGACGCGTTCAATTTTGGGACCAAACGATGGAGTTATGTCCCCTTGGCACTCTTCTGACTATTCAAGTGGCAGTTGAAGCGGGAATCAATTGAACAGTGCCGCCATCTTGTCCGATACGTCTCGGCCCCAGTGATATACTGTCAGACATTATTGGTGGGCACGCAATGGCTGACGAGAAGGCAAGATAACGCGAAATAACAAAAAATATAATACAACCAAATAATAAAACTCTAATTACAAGTGAATGCACGATTTGAAGAAAGATATCTACCAAGAAGTGTTACGCACACACACACACACACACACACACACACACACACACACACACACACACATATATATATATATATATATATATATATATATATATGTATGTATGTACTCAAATGCTGCTACCACGATTTCAATTCAAAAAGTTCTCAATATATTTCGTAAAGTATAGAGCGTTTATAATTGTAGAAAAAAAGTTTTTTTTTCCTACCACTGTTTCGGTGTTCACGGTACGTGTTCTTCGGGATATATATATATATATATATATATATATATATATATATATATATATATATATATATATATATATATATATATAACTGTATGAATGAGAGAAATGTATGCTGCGTAGATGTACACAATATATGATACTATTTGTAGATGCATATAAGAAATGATAAATGTATAAATGTATCTGAGTTTGCATATATATATATATATATATATATATATATATTGGTTTGTTGGTTGGTTTTGAAGGCTATCGCAATGCAAGTGTAAAGAAAAAAGAAGGTAACTGTGGTGGTGTTGTTTGTTAACCTGTGATTTATTCTCAATTCTTAATATTTCTGGATAAAAAGTCCCTTCTACAGAAGAATACTAGAACTGAAGTTGTTGCTAGTGGCTGTTCGTTTGTTCTGTCTCATGTCTTCCAAATTCTGTGTGTGTGTGTGTGGGGGGGGGTGCTTATTTATGTATGTGTAAGTGTGTGTGTAAGTGTGTATTTGCGCGTTTATGTTTGTGTGTCTGCTCATTTACTTTTTTTTGTTAATTATTATTCCAGATTTGGCTCGCTCTCTAAGCATGTTTTTTTGTTTACTAACAGGACCATCTGATCTCTTTCTTGTGTCTGAGATTAACATTCCAGATATCGTTTGATTGTTTATGGTGCGGGTGTGTAAATTTACTGTCTATCAAAATCACCTGTTGTCCTGTTGTGTGTGTGCGGTGTATTTGTTATTAAGTCCCGACACCATGTATGTGTGTATGTGTGTATGTTATTTGTAGGGTGTGTGTGTTCTGTTTGCGTGCGTGCCTTGTTCATATATAATATGTGTGTATGTGTGTGTTTGATTTAGGAGCTTAGAATGAAATACACACACACAAACACACACACATAAACAAGCACCCCCCACAGAATTTGGAAGACATGAGACAGAACCAATATATACACAATGCTTCAAGCAAAATTACAAAACTCTTATATATATATATATATATTTTCACAACGAATGAACATGCTAATTAAAACACACTTAATTACCCGGGATTTTATTAAATTTTAAAAAACACTTGAACAATAACTCTTCTATAATGCTCCCTTTCTAATAATGTATCAACAATTTCTTCAAATAATAAATTTTCCCCTGAAGATGACCGAAGGTCGAAACTACTGTCAAGATTAACCAACAAACAAGAATATTCTTTGTCTAATAATAATTTTTTCACTTAATATATATATATATATATATATATATATATGTCTGTGTTATTTTTCTTTTTCTACAACAAACTTCGTCTACCACACACACACACACACACACACACACGTCTTGTCGGCGAGACTTAGAATACACTGATTATATCCTCTGCAGAGGAGTATAATCCCCGCCCGCAAAGGAGGACCCTAAGTATCCCACGAGCGAGATGCAGCATGGTCAATTTCTTAAGCGGAGTTTAACAGGTTTGGATTCTCGGAGAATGGTTGCCTTACAAAGGTTTCAGTACCCAGCCTGTTTTACTAGTTATCCATATCTGGAGGGTGAATAGTTGGATACATACCTTTCCTAAGGGTATTACCACTCTGTTAAAGGCAAATAACCTCGTTCAGGATTTGAACTCGTCTCGTCATTTGACATCGTGTTGATATGACAGTGCACAACAAAAATATCATAAAATATGTTCTTAATAACAATTAAGTCGATAAAAATGAAATGTATTTTTATTCATTCAATTGTTAATGAAAATCTCATAAAAAAAACTATACAAGCAAATTTGTTAATGGAGATAATGCGCACGCACAATTTTATGCAAGGATTTTGATCAACTAAAGTTCATAATTACCATTATTTGTATTATTCGGACTATTGTCCTCATCTTCATTGGTATCTGTACAACGTTTCGGCCGATGTGCTCTCCGGCCTTCTTCAGGTATTTCTTGTCGGACTCGGGAATTTTCTCGGATTCGGATTCGGGAACCTTCTTTTCGAACTCGGGAACCTTCTTGTCGTAATCGAGAACCTTCTTTTCGTAATCGGGAGCCATCACGGAACTTTGAACCTAACCTAACCCTTTATTCTATCCACGGGGGCCCCTTTTCTCATTCCGCTAACCATAGCTGGGTTACAGGTGTTAAGCTGTGTTAATTATTATTCTATGTTACTGCTGCCCCTGACCAGGATTGAATCTAGAGATAACTGTCACTTAGAACTGTCTTAACCTAACTCCTTTATCCACTAGGCTATGTATCCAATTGGACACATAGCCCTGTGGATAATTCTTATCATTAACATTCTTCAATTCTTTAATGGTATTTAAAATGTATAACAAGAATGCGAATATTTCCTTTGGTGTTTTAATTAAAAGATATATATCCACCTATTGTAAAAAAAAAAAAACAACAAAAAACAAAAAAAAAAAAACAAAAAAAAAAAAAAAAACAAAAAAAAACAGCCAACTTAGCGTACGTAAGCAATATTAAAAAAATTTTTTTTACTATTTTTAAATAATGTTTACATTTCAGTCACCAATTTACTTCAAATCCGTAATGAAGAATAAGTCTTAATACAGAAAATTTCCGACGGTCATCCAATAGATATGGGGATAGAAAAAGCAAAATAAATTTCTCTTTTTAGAATTCATTTCCATAAATGTAAATTCTGCAGTGTCTGAAATTGGTTTGTATAAAAAATATTTCAATATTTGTTTTTGAGACTACTAAAAATAGGTATAAATCAAACAGCGTGCTCAAGGCTTGAACAGAGGCCTGTCATCAAATTTTTGGTGGTTGAGAAAAGCAAATAATGTGAAATTTACCGAAGAATGTGTGATGTGCATAGATAAGAATGTTTTACTCAAAATAATTTTTACAAATCGGATAAACATGGGTTTCTACCACGAGCTACAAAAAAAGACAATTCATGGAATGGAAACACACTAACTCTCCGGTAAAGAAAAATATGGGCGCAGGGTTAGTAAAGAAGGCTTAGGACACGCTGACTGTATCCCCTGAAGAGGTTACCCCCCCCTTACAAAGTCTTGCGTATGACACTAAACAGCAGCTGAGGGGGGAAGCTTTAGTTCTGGAGTTTGGGCCGTGTTAAGTTTCCCTTCATTGCAATTACTCCCATGTCCACTTTGACCCGGACAGGAATTACCAGTTGCGAAACTGAGGAATTTTTGGTGCATTTTAACCGACAATCTTT
>CM042138.1:23258224-23288224 GCA_023376005.1 Doryteuthis pealeii | reverse complement strand
GCTACTCTTTATCTATTTGTCTCCCCCTCTCTATCTATCCATCTTTATATCAATACCAGTCTCTTTATTTTATGTAAGTATGTATCTATATCAGTCTTTTTTTAATTTTTTATCTCTGTCTCTTTATCTATCTATCTATCTAGACATGTGGATTTCATTTCAATATCGAGGCGAACAACAACTGCGTTATTCACCGAGTGGTGAGAATAAGTCTATTCAATGAACAGACATAACAAAAAGAACCACGTCTTCTTCTGCCAAAAACCGGGACAAAACGTGGTTCGAGGAAGAGCATTGAATACCCACGTAATCTATAGAGACACGCCAAAAGACACGCCCCCAAATCCAAGGGCAGACAATTATGTATGTTGTATACCCTTTACAGAATCGGGTATATATATATATATATATATATATATATATAGTGTATAATGCATTTAAGGTGCAATTGTTACCATTGGTTTCTAGGTAGTAAACTGCCTAGAAACCAATGGTAGCAATTGATAATAGATAAAGAGACAGAGACAGAGATAAAAAAAAGACTGATATAGATACATACTTACATACATAAAATAAAGAGACTGGTATTGATATAAAGATGGATAGATAGAGAAGGGGGGGCAAATAGATAAAGAGTAACATAGCTAGTTCTCTAGCTAGCAAGTTAGAAAGAAAGAAAGAAAGAAAGAAAGAAAGAAAGAAAGATAGATAGATAAAATAAAGATACTGTGATAGATAGGTAGATAGATAGATAAAATTGTATTGTACACTATAATAAATAAATACAGCTCTTACAAAAATAATCGAGCACTTTATTCTCATTTCTCCAATACTAACAAAGGACTAATATATATATATAAATAAAGCAATCTACAGACGTGCGTTTCGGGGTTTACCCCTCATCAGTGCAGCTATACTTGTTTTTCAGCAGCTACCTCTGGTCGGGTTCGAGACCCGAACGAACTTTCGCTCGTCAAGTCTCTTACCGGTGGGTCACAAGCAGCTGCCAAGAATAGAAGGCAGAATAATCGCTATATTTCCTAAACCGGAAAATAAACTCACCAGAGGTCTCTAACTTATGTAAACAAGTGAGACTAGCTTTGCGCCGAAGCAGTGAATTTTTGCAATTAGTCCCTTCTAAACAGAGTGCTCAACCGAAAATTGGGAGCGTGTGTGTGTGTGTGTGTATGTGTGTGTGTGTGTGTGTTGTGTGTGTGTGTGTAGAGGGAGAGTTCTTATGAGACGATGAGAAAGGTGGGAGGCATTTGTATAAGAACCCTGCATTTTTTAAGTGATTACTTCTTACTTGCTTGAGTAGTTCGGCTGGTACCTTAGTAAGTTTCTTGCGTCGCTGGGGTATTATTCTATTGGTCTGGTCCTGTAGAAGCTGGTTCGCCATTTGTTCACAAAGAACATAAGGCTTATACTTTAAGTAATCACATCTTTTTATTTTCTACCAGACTTTCTCAACCAGACTTCTCGGCCGCGGATGGAGTAAAGCGGAGACGATATTTACACCATGGTGTCTCCGTTTAAATGCTTACTGACAAAGCTAAACTCAAATTCTGTTCTCACGTTTCCTAGTGGTGGAATTCACCGAAAAATTTATAGTTTTTGAGACAAGCTTCTTGCCACTATTTAATCCTGTCGACTGGGGCATTAATATACACTGACTGCACCTCTGCAGAGAGGTAAAACCTCCCCCAATGGGGTTACCTATTGGCCGTTGGTAGAGACCCGTGATGCTTTGGAACGGAATCCCCGTTAAACTCCACTTTGGCCCTTACTTAGGCTAAATGTGCGATCGGGTCCCTCCGTTAAATCGGTTGGGCACATCAAGCCCTAGTACCAATATGATTGTCCCAACCCTATTGCTCTTATGACAAGCCCCAACCCTTTTTATCATATATGTGCTAGAAGGCGGTGGCTGAGGGTCTTAATATCCTGGGTATGGTATTAAACTATCTAATGGTGAAGTTCCAATACTGGAGCTCTGGGGAGATAGAGTACTCCTTGATCCCCATTACTTCCAGGTCCACTCTGACCCGGAGTGGTAGTACCTGTTAGGGTTATATTCATGGGTTAAATAGAAAAATGAGTTTGAAAAAAAGGTTTTTAAGATAATTGAGTGTTAAAAATGTGAGTACCCATCAAGAATTAGTGAGGTTCCAATTCTGGAGGTTTGAAGAATGTGGAGCACTCCTTTATCACCATTGCTCCCAAATGCAATCTGATCCGGAATGGTAGTACCTATTAGGGTCCCATCTATGAGTTAAATAAAAAATGTGTTTATATAAAAAAATTGAGTATCCATTAAGAATGAATTTATTTCAAAACTTTCTCAGCATTAAATGACCCACTGAGGTTGATATGCCGTAAAACAAACCAAACCAAACCAAACCAAACCAAACCTTTCGTTGCATTTATATTGTTGTCGTAGCTTGTTTTTTCAAACCACACCGTTTATTTTCTCTTATCGGAAATTATTATTCCATTTTCGGAAAAATACCGATCATTGAACTAAAAGACCAAACCAAAACATCAAGAATAAATAAAACAAAATCGTCTTCGGCATGAAATAACCCAGCAAGGGTTGACATGCCGTAAAACCCAAACAACCAACCAATCAACCAACAGGATGGAATTCACCGAAAAAGTTATAGTTATTGAGACTAGCTTCTTTCCACTATTACAAAGGGGGGAGATAATCAGTTTGGTTTTGTTATATCACAGCGCCCTCTGTTCTATTTGTAATCCTGCCTAAAATAGCGTTCCTTTACATTGGATAATTCAAGCCTCGATCTACAGCAACGGTTGTGAGCATGGTCCATTGGCCAGGAAAATTGGTCAAGCGTGAAATACCGTGAACAGAATAAGAATATAATCATTAGAAAGTGAATGATTTTGCCTGGTCACTACTCGACGCGAAATTCTCCTATGAAGCCAACACTCCCCATTCACCACACAACTCACTCTAAAACCGAAAGAGTTACCTACCCTTCTTTCTTCTAATACTGTAGTTTAAAATAATTCTTGGGAGGATGCCTTGCTTATGCAATGATAGTTGCCAAATTTATCCCGCTGTCAATTACTATTTTTCTGATTGATTAATTTTAGCGGCATGTCAATCCGTCTCGGGTTATTTTATGCTTAGAGATTATTGTAGTATATATATTTACCAACCCCTCCGCACGAGAAAGATGTGACACAAGGTCAATTTATTTAGCGGAGTTCAACAGGTTTGAATTCAGAGTTTTCCTTCTCCTAGACCGGTTACCTAAACAAGGTTAAAGAGACCATTCTGCCCTACTATTTATCCATAGCTGGAGGGAGAGTAGGATTCATACCTTTCCCAAGGGTATTAGCGCTAAGTGAAATGCAACTACCACGTCCAGGATTTGAACTCGGGGCGACGAGTCCATTTCTCATGACTTTAACCATTACACCACGCGCTTTCCTTTTATTATTGTAGTATATAAACAGTGCTGCAATCTACCGCTTAAATTTATAGACTGAGCGTGGTTTAGACTTCAGCCAATCAACAGCCCGAATACGTGGCTGGTTAACTACTTAATCGTTGATACTGAGAGGCGTCCATTTGCAATCGTTGACAAAGGAACTGCAAGACTAAGGAGGAGCATCAAGGAACAACCAAAGGATTCTTCACTAAGGATCGCGCTCTGCTTAACAGCAAGGATCTTCGCTGGACAAAGATGGCCACTAAAATCGTAACAATCGGGTTTATTATACGTTCGTATTTACATTTTTTGTATTGTTTCTTAAAAGTTTTTTTTATACACAATCCTATCGAATACGAATACTTTTTAAAGAGATCTATTTGACCCGCAGCTCAAATTAGTTTCCCCTGACAAACCGTCAGTACTACTGTATGTCTGTACCACTAGAGAATAATTGGACCGTAACGAAACGCCTAGAGAATAAGCTAGATGGAAGCTGCACACGAATGCTGCGGGCGATCTTAAACAAATCATGGAAACAACATTCCACCAGAAAGTAAGTGTATGGCCACTTGCCTCCTACCACACAAAACATCAAAGTGAGCCGGACACTGCTGGAGGAGCAAGGACGAACTCATAAGCGACGTTCTCCAGTGGAAGCCAGCACCGGGGACGCCAGATCGGGCCGTCCGGCAAAGACTTACACCAAGCAGCTCTGCGCGGATACTAGATGTTGCGCAGAGGACCTGTCGGTGGTAATGATTGATAGGGATGGTTCGCGAGAGATTGTCATGAATATCCATGATACTAGCAAGACATGATATATATATATATATATATATTATATATATATATATATACAATTAAAGGAAAGAGTATTAATATATAGATTAGCATAGACCATATTAATCAATATTAATAAGAATAATTGAAAGAGAAAAGAAAGGAAAGGGAAAATAAAGAAAGAAGAAAGAAAGAAAGAAAAAAAGAGAAAAAAAGAAGAAATAAAGAAAGGGAAAAAAAAGAAAGGGAAAAGAAAGAAGAAAGAAAGAAGAAAGAAAGAACGAAAGGAGAAAAAAGAAAGAAAGAAAGAAAGAAAGAAAAAAGAAAGAAAAGAAAGAAAAAGAAAGAAAGAAAGAAAAAAGAAAGAAAGAAAGAAAGGGAAAAAAAGAAAGAAAGAAAGAAAGAAAGAAAGAAAAAAGAAAAAAAAAGAAAGGGGAAAAAGAAAGAAAGAAAGAAATAGAAAAAAGAAAAAAAAGGAAGGGAAAAAGAAAGAAAGAAAGAAAGAAAAAAAGAAAAAAAAAAGAAAGAAAAGAAAGAAAGAAAGAAAGAAAGAAAGAAAAAGAAAGAAAGGGGAAAGAAATAAAGAAAAAGAAAGAAAGAAAGAAAGAAAGGGAAAGAAAGAAAGAAAGAAAGGGAAAAAGAAAGAAAGGGAAAAGAAAGAAATAAAAGACAGAAAGAAAGAAAGGGAATAAAGAAAAAAAAGATGAAGAAAGATGAAGAAAGAAAGAAAGAAGGAAATAAACTAATTGCCTATCAAAACCAATCAGTGATCGACTGACTTTCTAATTCCGTCTCCTTCAAAACTTGACATTTCATGTCCCTGCCCAAAAGGTCTTTACGCCCAAATTCATTTTGTCCATTGGTCACTCTCGAGGCTGACCCCCCCTCCTATCGCCCCTCTACCCAGAACAGACGTTTACACAAATGGACAGCTATTTCGTGACTGGTCACTACTGACCAATCGCTAACAATTTTCCTTCAAGAGAAATGTTTAGATGATGGGAAAGAAAAGTGGGTAGCTGTGTGAGAACACATGTTCCAGGTATTAGACTCATCTTTTTTCTTTCTTTCTTTTCTTTGTTTTTTATTTATTTTTTATCCCCCCCCCCACACTACAAAAATGAACATCCTTTAAAACGGCATTGTGGCGGAAGGAAATTAGCTTCCATGCTATATATATATTATGGGGGGAGAATATGAGCTTAATTGAAGTCATACCTAATTTTGAAAATTAATTAGTTGATAATTAATGAATTAGGCGGGAATATCTGTTCAAATGTAAGGCTAAACAAATCGAGAAAAAGTCGATCTCTGTATGTAGATTTCGGCATATTATGCTCATCAGAAGAGTTATAGACAGGAAACTGCTCTGTGATGAGGCATAATATGCCGAAATGTACATACAGAGATTGACTTTTTCTCGATTTGTTTAGCCTTACATTTGAAGAGATGTGCCAGCCTAATTCATTAATTATCAACTAAATAATTTTCAAAATTAGGTATGACTTCAATTAAGTACATATTCTCCCCCAAATTGTCGGTTATAGCCATATCAAACACATTGTGTTTACTTTTATATATATATATATATATATATATATATATACATATATAGCTCAGTCGGTAGAACGTCGGACTAAGAACCACAAAGTTCCATGTCCGATACCGGCCCTCTCCTACTCAGCGTATGAGTAGCACAGTGGACTGTGCAGTAAAGTGAGGAGGTGATGGTAGGTGTTGCGCTCCACCTCAGACACCAAAACAATCCTCGGTCTAGCGCTTTTGAAAAAGGGATAGACTCTCTCGCTGTCTGGCTGATACCGATTTTAGGCCACCCCGAACACTTAAAAACATAGAGCAGTAATAATATTATATATATATATATATATATATATATATATATATATATATATATATATATATTGGGAAGGGTAAATTACATTTCGTTGCTTGAATAGAACAAGGCATTAGAAATAACTCGTTTTAATTGCAAGCTCAGTGGTTAAGAGAGTTGCGTAATTCCCACCAGTGACAGTGGTCGATGAGTTAGTTTCGGACCGGGTGCTCGATACGTTGTTAAATGGCAAACCACCAACCCTTTTTTTTATCATATATGTGCAAGAAGGCGGTCGCTGTGGGTCCTGGCTTTGACGTTAAACTGCATATAGTTGTGAGGTTCCAATTATGGAAGTGTGGAGTACCTTATTATCGCCCTTTAATCCTTTTTCGACTCTGACCTGGAGTGGTAGTATATGTTAGGGTTTCATCTATGGGTTAAATAGATCAAAAACGAGTTTTCAATATGTGTTTAAAAATTGAGTTTAAAAAAAAATGAATACTCAACAAAATGAAACAAAGCTCAGTCGGTAAGCGTAAAACCAAAATAATCAGCGTATGAGTAGCAAGGGAAAAGTAAGGAGCCTCCATCAGATGGGCTAATACACTTTAGGCCAAATAAAATAACCAACAAGGATTGACATGATATAAAAATCTAACCAGCTACAACCACTACAATCAGCTGAGCCATGTGACCCAAAATAGGAATATCTAGCAGTCCAGCAGTCCAAAATATTAGCAGGACCTGCGGATATACGACAGTATGATATTTAATTATTAAACGTTTGATATGTTTACTTAAGAGCTATTGTAAAATAGTTCAATATATAAAAAAGTATACTAATCTTCATTTAACTCTCTCTCACTCTTTTTTCTTTTTTCTTTCTTTTAATCTTTTCATTGTTCGATTAAAACAGATTAGCGCTATCGCTTCCACGCGCTCACCCCTCTCTCTATTATTCCCCTACTCTCTTTCTTTCTTATTATACTTTTTCTGTATAGCATGTCCTTTTTATTCCCTTTGTTTATAATAAAAACGAAATGGTTCATTTTTTAGTTGAGATGACGACACTCATAAGAAATTTATCATTTTAAATATTCATAATTCTTTTAGTTAAAAGTTAAATTCTGTAATAGTGAATGTTTATATACATTATTTTGTCATTTATTATTTTATTTTTGTAGTTTCATCCGGACCATACATACATACACACCAATTGCCCTTTATATATGTACTAGAAGTGACTACCCGGCGTCACCTGGTTAGAGGAGAAAAAAAGTGGTATAATGGTTAGTCTTAAATTGGACACATGGCCTAGTGGATAAGGTAGTTACTTTAAGACAGTTTAAGTGACAGTTATCTCAGGATTGCAGGTTCACTCCTGATCAAGGGCAGCAGTAACATAGAATAATAATTAACACAGCTTAACGCCCTACCCCAGCTATGGTTAGCGGAATGAGAACAGGATACCCCCGTGGACTGAATAAAGGGTAGGTTCTAAGTTCTGTGATGGCTCCCAATTACAACAAGAATTTTCCGATTACGACAAGAATGTTCCCGAGGCCGAGAAGTTCCCGAGCCCGACAAGAAATACCTGAAGAAGGCTGGTGAGCATATCGACCAAAACGTAGTACAGATAACAATGAAGATGATGACAATAGTCCGAATAACTCAGATAAAACTAATCATCAAGCCTCATCTCAACCATACAGAGAAATCACTAAGATACCAGATATCTTCTCCATCACACCGGTAAGTCTCTCAAACTTGATTCTATACACAGGAAGGACTTTATATTATTAGTCATTGTTTTATTTGTTCTTTAATAAATTGTTAGAATTAAACTAAGTTTTAATTCATTTATTTGTTGCTGTTAGTTTAGAATTAAATGCTATACTAACACTAATAAGCTTTATTCATTATAATTTAACTCAGGTCCAGTTAATATGAAGGTTCATTAGTATTTATAGTAAACTAATCCAGGGGAGACAACTATGTTTAACTTCACCACATTGTTTAAAACTAAAGGAACAATTATTGAGTAACTTCCATACATTCAATTCAATTTATTCGTGTGTAATAAAGGATAAACAAGGTAATTGCATTACTCAAGTGTTATTCAATATAACTAAACAAAGAGCAGTCCCCATGGCGTTGTGCCTAACATGCTTGAGTACAATATCATAGTAAGCGAGTTCAAACTCTAGTTGTGCTATGGCGTTCACTTTTGAATGTTTGCCTGGGAAAATAATGAACTTGTTGGATTATTTTGGTGATATAAGGTGTGCTGCAATACACCACTTAAATTTATAGACTAAGCGAGGTCACGTGGTTTAAACCCAGCCAATCAACAGCCGAATACGTGGTTAGTTAACTACTTAATCGGCTGATATTGACAAATGTCCATTTGCACTCATTGATGAAGGACCTGCAAGACTGAGGAACACTAAGGAGCAACCAAAGGATTCTTCACTAAGGATCGCGCTCTGCTTAAAACAAAGGATCTCCACTGGACAGCGCTCTTGCTTGAAGTCTAAAGGATGGCCACAAAAATCGTAAGAGAACTCCCTCAGCCCCAGCTATCTGCCGTTCTTCTACAAGGATAACTTTGGCATTAGATAACCAACGAAGGTTGAAATGACATTCTACCACAAATGACCAGTTCTTACTAGACGAGCCTCTGTAGACCTTCACCAGCTTCTCTGGTTAACGTGAGTCGAGCGTTTCTTAACAAAGCGTGGCCCATTTGTGGCTGTCCATCATTATTGTCCAATAAATTGCGACTCTCTGTTTTGTTGGCTTTAACATCCAGTGCAGTAGTTGAAGAGGAGAGTTTGTTCTTTCTTTTCTTTTTAGTCTGTTCTTTCTTTCTTTCTTTTCTTAGATTGTTCTTATTCCATAGTTCTTTCTTTATTTCTCTCTCTCTCTCATCTCTCTCTCTCTCTCTTTCTTTCTTTCTTTCTTTCTTTTATTAGCTGTTCATATTCCATAGTTCTTTATTTCTTTCTTTTTTTCTTTGTTAGCCTGTTCTTATTCCATAGTTCTTTCTTTATTTCTCTCTCTCTCTTTTCTTTCTTTTTTTAGCCTGTCTTATTCCATCGTTTTTCTTTCTTTCTTTCTTTCTTTCTTTCTTTGTTAGCCTCTTCATATTCCATGGTTCTTTCTTTCTTCTTTCTTTCTTTCTTTCTTTCTTTGTTCTGTTCTTATTCCATAGTTATTTCTTTATTTCTCTAGTTCTTTCTTTCTTTCTTTCTTTTCTTAGTCTGTTTATTCCATAGTTCTTTCTTTCTTTCTTTCTTTCTTCATTTCTTTATTTCTCTCTTTATTTCTTTCTTTCTTCCTTTCTGCCATTTCTTTCTTTCTTTCTTTCTTTCAGCCTTTCTTATTCCATAGTTTTTTTATTTCTCTTTATCTTTCTTTCTTTCTTTAGTCTGTTTATATTCCATAGTTCTTTATTCTCTCTTTCTTCTTTCTTTCTTTCTTCTTCTTTCTTTCTTTTCTTAGTCTGTTCATATTCCATAGTTCTTTCTTTCTTTCTTTCTTTCTTTTTTTCTTTCTTTCTTTGATTCATTCTTTCTTTCTTTGTTAGCCTGTTCATATTCCATAGTTCTTTCTCTCTCTCTCTATTTCTTTCTTTCGTTCTTTCTTTTCTTTGTCTGTTCATATTCCATAGATCTTTCTTTCCCTTTTCCATCATTGTTGGCTAATAAATTTGCGATTCTCCATTTTGTTGGCTTGATCGTCCATTGTAGCAGCTGAAGAGAAGAGCGACCATTTTCTTGTCTTGATCTACGAATGATGGGACAGTCTGGTCTGAATACAATCGAACTACAGTGAAGGGTACGGCCCGATTTGTGATGCTATTAGCGGCCAAGGAGTGACGTCTCGTAATTAGGACGCTGACGTTTGTAATCCACAATTGAAAGGGCGGCGGCGACGGCCGCGGCGGTGGTGACGAGTAGCAGGTGGGGGGAGGATGTGGAGGAGGGGAGGGGAGGCCATTTCAACTAAATCGGTGACATTTGATACACAAATGGGAAAGAGAAATGAAAATCGGCGAAGGAAAGGTGTTAATCAGTTTTGACAGGGAAGCGGGAAAATGGAGGACAAAGCTGAGAAGAAATGAGAACAACGAAAGACATTTGCCGCACAAATTTCCGGAAAACTTTTCTTTCTTTCTTCTTTCTTTCTTATTCCATAATTCTTTCATTCCTTTTTTCTTTCTTTCTTTTTTCTTTCTTTCTTAGTCTGTTCTTTTTCCTTAGTTCATTCTTTTTACTCCTTATATTCTTTCTTTCTTTCTTTCTTTCTTTTTCTTATTTCATAGTTCTTTCTTTCTTTCTCTTTTTCTTTCTTATTCCATAGTTCTTTCTTTCTTCTTTCTTTTTGCTTTCTTTCTATTCATAGTTCTTTCTTTGTTTTTTTCTTTGTTTTTTTCTTTGTTTTTTCTTTTTTCTTTCTTTCTATTCCATAGTTCTTTCTTTCTTTCTTTCTTTCTTTCTTTCTTTCTTATTCCATAGTTCTTTCTTTCTTTCTTTCTACTTTATTTTTGCTTTCTTTCTATTCATATTTGTTTCTTTTTTCTTTCTTTTTTGCTTTCTTTCGTCTTTTTTTCTTTCTTTCTATTCCATAGTTCTTTCTTTCTTTCTTTCTTTCTTTCTTTCTTTCTTTCTATTCCATAGTTCTTTCTTTCTTTCTTTCTTCTTTCTTTTTTCTTTCTTTCTATTCATAGTTCTTTCTTTCTTTCTTTCTTTTTTTCTTTCTTTTTTTCTTTCTTTATATTCCATAGTTCTTTCTTTCTTTCTTTCTTTCTTTCTTAGTCTGTTATTATTCCATAATTCTTTCTTTTCTTATATCTTTTTATTACATTTAGGTTTGGTACAAGGCCACTAATATAACGTACACCACTCAGTATTAATAGACCATTAAGACTAAATTTCTAACCATTGTCATTAGTCACACCGTTTATATACACGTGTACCTAAATAAGTATATTTAAACACAGTGTCTTTGATGATGTACAATTGGAATAGTTGGCCGGCTCCAAAGGTAGATATGGATAAGGTTCATACCTGACACCACAAACATTGGAGAACTATTACCAGGCATCGATTACCAAACAGCCAAACATGCTTGGTCATGGTCTATAGATGCATGAAGAAGTACCTACAAAAATCCCTGTAATTTGCTGAAATGGAGTCAAACAAGGACCGGAAATGAAGGGTCCGGCACAGCATTAAAATTTAAAGGCGTTGATAAATCGTCCTAGAATTACTCGCTGGAGAAGAACAGACCAACAGACGAGTATTATACAGCTCTCTAAAAACAGGTCAGCGGACAAGGATTAAAACTGATGCTACATCTTTCTACCTCAAGAAAGGATCAGACTTTATGCCACAAGGGATCTCCACTGTAAAACTACTTTCAACTAAAATGGCTACACGAATCGTAACAGGTTATGCGCCCAGGAACGCAAGAATTTTATTTGATGGCAATGAAGCCAAATACGAGTTGCGGGAAATTAAATTTCTCGGCTATTAAGAATTGTTCAACTTTAACAAATAATACTCACACCATCTGATCAAAGCGATGACACAGATCTGCCCCATATTCTCTCCATCAAAATGGTACCGTTGAACGATCTTGGAGGACCCTATATTCTATGGCAAGATGCTTATTTATTGAATCAAAGATCTGCCCAAGAACTTGTGGGTTTATGCAGTTTTCACGTCGGCGTAAATTAGAAACCGTTGTTTTACTAATAACTAGAAGGGGTAACCCAGTGTCGTCTGGGTAGAAGAGGAGGAAGAGGAAAACATGCCCAGTGTATTGGTTTGTTTACTTTTAAGATTCACAAATGCTGGACAATTTTAAGTAGAATTTCAATGCTATTTCTATGTATCTTTTAATTTTTAAATATCTTCGAATATAAATCAATTCTTCGTGATTTTTGCACAAAAAGCAAGAACTGATGATATTTAATGTATATATATATTTACTTTGTCGTTAATTGTTTTATTTTCCTAGTTTCATCCGGACATACATATACATACACACAGACTACCCTTTATATTATATATATATATATATATATATATATATATATATATATGAGAGTACGTAAATAAACACTGTGTTTATTTGATATGGCTTTTAGCCGACAATCCTTGAAGGATATGTGCTTAATTGAAGTCATACCTAATTTTTGAAAATTAATTAGTCGAGGTTTCGAGTCACACACGGAGCAGTCTCCCATATCTATAACCTTGCTGATGAGACCTAATAGGTCGAAATGTACATTCAGGGATTGAAATTTTCTCGATTTGTTTAGCCTTACATTTGAACATATATGCCCGCCTAAATTCATTAATTATTAACTAATTAATTTTCAAAAATTAGGTATGACTTCAATTAAGCACATATCCTCCAAATATATATATATATATATATATATATATATATATATATATATATATATATATATATATAGATTATATGAAATGAAAAGTAGGAAAAAACGAATGGAAAAAAGAGAGAAGATAATTGAGAAACTAAAAGATAGGACATGATTTTTATGTGTAGCAAATAATCTTTCTTGAAATATCTAGTTATTAATACTCATGTTCCTTAATTGTACGACTATTGACATCTTGTAACATCCTTTGGTTAAAAATGAGACCATCCAAATCGTCCAAGATGAAGCTAATATTAATAGTCATGTTCTTTAATTGCATGACCGTTGTCATCTTGCAACACCCTCTGGTTAAAAATGATACCGTCCAAATCGTCAAAGATGAAATGCAAAAAATATAAATCCCGATCATCTAGTTTTGCTTATCTGCCAAATTCTTATTTCTTATGAGTTTCGTCACCCCAGCTAAATAATGAACCATTCCATTTTTATTATAAAGAAAGAAAGGAAAGAAAGGACATGCTACACAGAAAAATGTAACAAGAAGGAAAAAGAATGGGGAAAGATAGATGGAAGGGATGAGCATTTCAATCGAACATAATGAAAGATGGAGAGAGAGAGAGAGAGAGAGAGAGAGAGAGAGAGAGAGAGAGAGAGAGAGAGAGAGAGAGAGAGAGTTAAATCAAGATTATTATACTTTTTACATATTGAACTATTTAGCAATAGCTCTTAAGTAAACATGAAACGTTGTAGTAATTAAATTATCATACTGTGGTATAATCACAGGTCCTACTATTAGGAAATATAAGATATAAGAATGAGATTGATATAAACAAAAAAGGAAGTGATTGAGGAAACTAAGGACCCCCGCAAAAGAAAGGACAGCTACTTAGAGTAGTTGTCATCTATGATCAGCCACTGGGATCCATGGAGATTGAACAAATCCCTATCGAGTACATCCCATGACATGGTTGGAATGACGTTAAACTCCCATCTGATGATGAAGCTCCATTTCTGAAGCTCGATGAATGTGGAGTGTCCTTTATCACTATTACTCCCAGGTTTACTCTAACCCGGAGTGGTAATACTTATTCGGGTCCCATCTATGCGTTAAATAGAAAAATGTGTTTTAAAAATTGATTACCCAGCAAGAATGAATAAAGCAAAACTTGTTTGGCATGAAATGGCCCAGTAGGTTGACATGCTGTAAAATCCAACTAACATAACAACATTGAAATCAACTAACATGTATTTAATTTAAATTGACAGAACTTCTTGCTTTTTTCCTTACGTCAAAAGAATCACTGCCAAAATCGATTTTGATCAAAGAAAGATCGATCATGCGAATATTTAAGCAGTTGCTACTTGATCCTGACATTGCAAGTTAATTAAATTTTACAAACAAAATCAGAAACAATTATTTTGATGCTTTTTTTATTTTATTTTTTATTTTGCTTATTTTTTTTTTATTTTGCTTATTTTTTGTTTTTATTTGTTTTTTTTATATTTTGCTTATTTTTTTGTTTTTATTTGTTTTTTTTATTTTGCTTATTTTTTATTTATTTTCCTTATTTTTTTGTTTTTATTTGGGTTTTTTTTGTTTTGCTTATTTTTTTGTTTTTATTTTTTTTTTTATTTTGCTTATTTTTTAAATTTTTATTTTTTATTTTGCTTATTTTTTGTTTTTATTTGTTTTTTGTTTTGCTTTTTTTGTTCAGGGAGGAAGAAAATGTTAAATTATATCAAATTCCGTTTATTTCGACAATTCTTTTTTACTTTTTATTTATTCTAATTATTGTTTTTTTTTCTTTTTTCTTTTTTCATCTTTTTTTTTCTTTTTCCTTTTTTTTCTTTTTCTTTTTTTTTTCTTTTTCCTCGTTTCCTTTTTCTCTTTACCTTTCCCTCTTTTTCCTCTTTTATTTTTCCTTCTTTTCCTTTTCCATTTCTTTTTTCTTTTTTCATGTTCTTTTTTTTTCTTTTTCTTTTTTCATTTTTCCTCTTTTCCTTTTTCTTTTTCCTTTTTTTCCTTTTCTTTTTCCTTTCTTCTTTCCCTTTCTTTTTAATTTAGCTAAGCTCGATTTATTTCCGATGTAAGCAGCTTAATCAAGTTTAATCAACTGCAGTTCGATTGCCAAGATAAATCGACGTTCCGATTTCCAATCAACTGAAATGGAAAAGGTGTTTGATTTCTTAATAAATAAATGTTAATTAACAATGGAATTTGCTTTAATCTCCAATGGCAAACATTTAAGAAACGATCCACATCAAAACAACAAGCAGCTTAAAACTAACAACCACAAACATGAAAATCATTCAGAAATTAAAATTAAAATTATTATTCATTACATTTTGGGACTATTATATTCATCGTTGTTTTTATATTATTATATCACTCCATTAGAGTTTTTCACACCCGCCTTAGCCGGTAGGTTCACTGGGGGCTGAGTGACAGCAAGTCTCCTCAGGTCTCCAGGACTCTTCTGAGTATTCCAGCCGATCCCAACAATGTTGTAGTATGGATGGTCTCGATTCTTCCTCTGTTTTCCAGTTAGTCTAGACTTTTTTCTAGACCCTTGGGGACCGTTCCTAGGGCACCAATTACAATTGGAACGATCTTTACCTTCATGTTTCATTATTATTATTATTATTATTATTATTATTATTATTATTATTATTATTATTATTATTATTATTATTATCACTCGTGTGAGTTTTTCACACCAGCGTTAGCTGATGGTTTTTCGCTGGATTTTGAGTGACAGCAATTCTCCTTGGGTCTCCAGGAGTCTTCTGAGTATTCTAGCCGATTGCAGCAATGAAGTTGTCTGGATGGTTTCAATTTCTCGTCTGATTTCCAGTTCCTCCGGTCTTTTTTCCAATATTTTTCGGACGGTTCCTATTGCACCAACTACACTTTCTCCCTCATATTCCACAGCTTTATTTTTTCAATTCTATGGTAAGGTCCAGGTATTTGTCAATCTTTTCGTGACACCCTTTAGATTTTCGCCAGATCCTCTTTGGTCGGGTTGTGACCCTAATACCACTGTGTGTCAGACCAATATGCATTGGGAGGCCCTAGCAAGAACTTTAATTCCCGACGGCATAGCTCTGATACTACCACGTTATCACCACCCTGTCGCGTTGAGGAGAGGTTGGTCTTTAAATTGGATGTGTATGTATATAGGGAGCTAAATATGTGTGTACATATAGGTGAATAGGTTAGTATAAATATGTAGCCATATCAATGTGTAGAATATAAGTTGGATTGTTACAATGTATGTGGTAGCATAATTGTTGACAGACCCTGTAGCGAGAATTCAAGGGAGCCAGTGGAAAATTACCAGGACTGTTGATAACCTTGACCCCTTGAGGCGCGAATCTTGCGCATCACGAGATTAGTTAGTCTAGAGAATTAATTTCGACAGGACATTGAGACAAGACAGACGTATCACTGCTGAGATTGATCTTATCCGCGCGGTGAATAAGAACATGGGCTAGACTAAATAAAGAAACTTGATCAAGAGATAAAAGTTTTGTAGTTCATTCAATTAATTACAATGACTAAAATAAGTCCAACAGAAGCTTTTAGTTAAGAAAAAGAAGAAGCAGTTAGAAGACTAGACAACAAGATGTCGGCCAGAGAAGTAGAAGAGGAAACAGCCAGACAAGACAGCAAGAAATTAGCAGATGCAATAAAGCTGAAAAGAAGCAAATAAGATTTCCCAACCAAGTAAGTCTCTAATCTCTGTCTCATGTGATTATTTCCTCAAGCTCAAAGGGGTCATCAAGGGAACCCGTTTTGAGGATGTGCACGACATCAAAAAGACCGTGACGACAGAGCTACGTAGAATCCCGGAAGGATTCTTCCAGGTGTGCATGCATGCGTGGCAGAGAAGGATTAGACTCCAGGGGGATGACTTTGAAGGGGATAACTTGTAGTTTGTAGTTTGGATTTGAAATAAATATTTTGTGACATCTGTCCTGGAACTTTTTTGTTCGTATATATATATATGTCCGGCGTTGGGCTATCCGCTGGGATAACTTAGCGCATTATAATAAATTGGTGTTAGCCACTGGGTTAACACCACCCTAATTCTTAAAACTGTATGTTTTCAAGCAATCACATCCAGGATTTGCACATTTCCTACGACGATAACCATTACACCACACGTATCCGCAAAAAAAGAAAAAAGAAAAAAAAGAATCGTTACTGAACCAACTCAATCTATTCAGGAATCAATCGTCACATTTCTGTCATGTTTCTTGCATTGGGAATTATAAATACTTCCATTAACCCCCACCCCCACACATCCCCTCATCTCTCTCACCCCCTCAATCTCTCACCCCCGATCCTATATCAAAATTAAGTAAGTAAATAAAATTAGAAAACAGTAAATTCAAAATACAATCACAAATGTCGAACGCCTGAAGTTTAAAATTCAATTTTCGTTTGAATGGCGTATTTGCATCTCGCTCCAAATTGTTTAAAAGCAATGCGTCACGTGACCGATGGCTCCGAAGCCACTAAGCCCCGTCCCACCTCCGCTCATTAATGATACTGATTGACCTCACCCTCACCCCCCCTGCACTGGCTCTTGCTTAACATGAGTCAACATAACATAACATTTCTTTGCAATTTTGTTTACGAGGTGCATGGCCCGTTCTAATTGAACTCGACAAAAGGTGAACCGACATTGTTCTTAGAGAAAATTGCTTTCGTGATAATCAAAACGAATTAGATTTTTGGCGGATTATTTTATTCAAATTTTGATCGACACCCCCCCCCCCGCTCATAGCCCACCCTCCACGCCACTGACGTCTCTGAGACGATTTATTGGTATGAAACTAGAAAGTTTATAGCCAGCCTTGAAGATAACTGCAAAATTAAATTTCATAACGTAATCGATACTTAACTGACAATGTAGTGAATTCTGTCAATATTTCGATGTTTATTCGCACCACCTTCAGACCATCTATATATTAATACTAGTGTTCCTTAATAGTACGACCGTTATCATTTCGAAACACCCCCAGGTTAAAAATGAGACCGTCCAAATTGTTCAAGATGAAATGAAAAAAAAAAAAATTAAATCCTGATTATCTGGTGTTGCTTAAATTATACATAGAATTGCTTTTTAAAAAATTTTAATTTTAATAATTTTTATTTATTTTTCACATAAATTTAAAGCTGAACATGCATTAATGAATTAATTTGGTTTATATGATTTCTATATCAAATCCTGATTATCTGGTGTTTCTTAAATTATACATAGGATTGCTTTTCTCTCTCAAGGGAGAATAATAGAAACGAATCCAGAAGGCTATGTACAGAGGGTAGCAAAGACAAAAATAACAAAAAAACAAAAAAACAAACAAAAAACAAAACAAAACATTGTAAATTCTTCGCTGCAATTTTCAAAGGTTCAAGTTGGAATCGTCAAGGAGAACTTTCTTTTTTTTTCATTGCAAAAATGCTGCCATATGAAAATGTCACAGGAAGCCATCTTGGAAATTAGAGCGACTTCGGAAAAAAATACATATCACGTGACATTCTCAACAATATAGATAATTGTAAGTTTTGGGAATTTTTAAATAAAAAAAATAAGTAGATCTGAATTTTGGAAGGTCAAATGATGTCACTGGAAGATGAACTTACAGGTACAGATGATCGTGGTCGTTAGAGGGTGAATAGGATTTATGGATTTATATAAGATTAAATCTATTAATTTAGTTCTGCTATCTATCTATCTATCTATATCATTTTTTCTTTCTTTCTTTCTTTCTTTCTTTCTCTATCTATCTATCTATCTATCTATCTATCTATCTCTTTCTAATCTATCAATCTATCTATCTCCGTCTTTTCTTATCTATCGATCCCATTTACCACAGTCTGTGTCTATTTATATATCTATGTATCTATTCATATATCTCAGTCTTTCTTATCTATCTATCTATCTATCTATCTATCTATCTATCGATTTCAATTTCATATAATATATATATATATATATATATATATATATATATATATATACCAACCCTCCCCACGAGCAGGATGCGACACAATGTCAATTTCTTAAGCGGAGTTTAACAGGTTTGAATTCAGAGTTTTCTTTCTCCTAGACTGGTTACCTTGCCATGGCTAAAGGGCCCAGTCTGTCCTGATATTTACCCATAGCTGGAGGGAGATTTGGATTCATACCTTTCCCAAGGGTATTAGCGCCATGTGAAATGCAAACAGCTTCGTCCAGGAATTGAACTCGGGTCGACGGGTACACATATGGTATAAAATAACTCAACTAATCATGCCGTAAAATCCATCCATCCAACCAACCAACCAACCGAACTTACTGCACTATAAGTAATATATATTATTCTCACGGCGCCCAATCGCGTGCCTGTACCGGAAAGTCAGTTGGGATCATCGTCATGCCACTCATAATCCCAACGGATATGGAAAATTCCCCACCTCCGATTTTAAATTTAACGAACTTTATCTACATATTCTAACTACAGGTACGTACATAAATCATAGGCTGCTATGAATTATGTAACATATGTTGGTTAAAGTGGTTTTGGAGACAGATCGAGAGACATACAGACAAGAAGAGATACACATATGGCATAAAATAACCCAACATGCCGTAAAATCCAAGAAAGCAAGCAACTAACCGAACTTACTGCGCTATAAGTCATCAACGAAACGATCTTGCTAACCTTTGTTCGATGTTAAACATTCCTTCTCTTATGTGTGATGCCACAATAAGCCGCCATATTGGTTTTGTAAGAAGTGAACATACGTTCTCTCTTTATTAGCCTTTTCCCCTGGAGCGCTTTTTGAGAGTTTATAATCATTTAGTGTTGGTGGTCATCGGTTGAATTCACTTTCTGTAATGGCTTCTTGACTGACCGCACTGGTCAAACACTTGTAATTGACGTCTGTCGATGTGTAACGCCGTTGTGATGGATCTACCCATTTCGCCACTTGTATGTGACAATTACCCCGGACTTGGTTAAAGGAAGCAACATACCCTTAGGTTTTTGGTCGCCGATCAAGCTGATTCACAGCTTAAGTGGGTTTCTGTATTCTCTTGTTATGATAAATGCTTTTGAACTGAAAAAGCGCCCACCTACTTGTTTATATCATTGTCTTTTTAATATCTCACAAGTGGAGCTATACACAATGTAGGAAGCGCGTGGTGTAATGGTTAAAGTAACGGGAAATGGGCTTGTCGCCCCGAGTTCAAATCCTGGACGTGACAATTGCATTTCACATAGCACTAATACCCTTGGGAAAGGTATGAATTCTACTCTCCCTCCAGCTATGGGTAAATAGCAGGGCAGACTGGGATTTTAACCTTGGTTAGGCAACCGGTCTCGGTGAACTTTAATTCAAACCTGTTGAACTCCGCTTAAGAAATTGACCCTGTGTCACATCCTGCTCGTCCGGGGGTTGGTAAATATATATACAAATGTCGTTATGATTAGTTGATACTTTTTAGTATTCTTGTTATATCAGTTTAGTCTATGTAAGTCTTTTCTGCACTGGTTTCCACAGATGCCACATTGTCTTGTTCATCTTAATTTATAGCTATGATGACGCATGCAGCATGCAGCTGTATGTTTTACAACATAATGGAATGGTCTAGTGTCATGCACTAGACCAGCTACACCTACGTCAGATTCCAGATTCGTTATCGCACAGATCAGTTTACTTAAGTTATACTACTCATGCGCTGAGTTGGCGAGGACGAGTATAGAGTGTCCTGGGTATGACGTTAAACTGCATCTAATATTGAAGTTCCAATTTTGAAGCTCTGGCAGTATGGAGTACCCTTTATCGCCATTACTCTCAGGCCCACTCTGACCTGGAGTGGTAGTACCTGTTTGGGTCCCATCTATGTGTTAAATATATTAAAAATGAGTAAAAAATGTGTGTAAAAATTGAGTTTGAAAAAAAAAAGAAAAAGAATACCCAACAAAAAGGAATAAAACAAAACGTCTTCGGCAGAAAATAACCCAACAAGGGTTTACGTGCCATAAAATCCAACCAACCAACCAACCAACCAACCGGCGATTCCCTAAAAAAGAATAATAGAAGAAAATCAGTTAATAGAAATTTCCCCCTCGAAATACACGCCATTTTTGGCAAGAATCAGTAAGACCCCGCCCACAAAAGAGAATTCGGGGGAGGGGTATGACACTAAAACTGCATCTGATGAGTAGGTTCTATTTCTAGAGATCTCAGGAGGGTAAAGTAGTCATTCATTGGCATTACTCCCAGGTCCACTCTGATCCGTAGCATTATTAGTGTCTCATCCATCGGTCAAATAGATATGTTTAAAATGATTCGTATTCGATAGGACCGTGAGCATACAAAATGTTAACATTCAGATTTAATGAATGCAATTTCCTAATTCTGTGCATAAAATAAACCTAGACAGGTTGACATGCCGTTAAAATCAATCAAAATCTGGTTGTAGGGTTGATACTTTTAACAAAAGGAATAATAAAAGGTACTAATGCAGAATAGCGCGCAAGAGATAATATTATTAGATTACGTATAAAAAGCATTACATTTCACAGAAATATCCGAAACGGTACTAAAGCAGAATAGCGCGCAAGTGATAATTTCATAAGATTACGTATAAAAAGCATTCCATTTCACGGAAATACCGAAACTTTTGAACGTTAGGGTAAGAGTTAGGTAAGGCTTAAGGTTAGTGTTAGGGTCAGTGTTGGGTTAGGGATAGAGTTAATGTTAGGATTAGGGCTAGACAACTTCGGAAGTTTCCGTTATCTAATGCTATTTATACGTAAAATGCTATTGTAATGATATTATCTCTTCTGTGCTATTCTGCATTTTCCCGAATAAAGAGATAATATCATTAGATTACGTATAAAAAGCATTACATTTTATTACATTTCAAGGAAATACCCGAAACCTTTGAGACACTAGGGTTAGGGTTAGTGTTTAGGTGAGTATTAGGGTTCGGGATTTGTTTAGTGCTAAAATTAGAGTTAGACTACTTAGGGAGTTTCCGTAATCGAATGCTATTTAAACGTAAAATGCGATGCTAATGGTATTATCTCTTGCGTGCTATTCTGAAATTTTCCCAATAAAAAAAACCCTAAAAAATTAAAAAGAGAAAGAAAAAGCTTTTTCCTTCAGTTTTCCTAAAACATTATTCGACATGGATTTTATAAGATAATGAAACAAAACTAATTGAAAGAATAATGGAAGAAAATTAGTAAAATGAAATATTCCTCCTCGAGATACACGCCATTTTTGCTGCAACAAAAAAACCCATCTGTTTCCTCTCAAATGAATTCTTCATTCAATAAACCGATTAATTCATTGATCTCATTTGTAAATGTTCTTATTTTCTAAGAAAATTATCCAGATGCTTGAAATTCAAGAACTACCACGAAAAGGGTTAATATCCAGTGTGCATATACAAGGTGTCTCAAAATATTATAGAGATTGAAGCTGTATTTACCAAGATAGGAATGAACATTAAATGTAATTTTAATTTTTTCAGAATACAAGGTGTGTCAAAAAGTACAGATTTAAAGGTGTATTTACCAAGATAGAAATGAAGAATGAATGGAACGTTAATTTTTTTTCAGAATACAAGGTGTGTCAAGAAAGTACCAAGTTTAAAGCTATATTTACCAAGATAAAAATGAAGAATAAATGGAACGTTAATTTTACGTTAATTTAGAATACAAGATTTAAAGCTATATTTACCAAGATAGAAATGAAGAATAATGAAACTTTTTTTTTATTAAGTTTAAAGCTGTATTTACAAGATAAAATGAAGAATGAATGGAACTTTCTTTTCAGAATACAAAAAGTACAATGATACTGATACGTTAAGCACTCGGCCGTCATCAGCTGCCAGTAAGAAGCGGAGTTTTAACTAATAAATACATACATCGGTATATACATTTTACTCAAATCCATAAATAACAGAGAGCCCTTGCTTTACGCTAACGGTGAAAGTCAGTTAAAGTCCCTCGATACTGGGTTTATATATAAGAAGAAGAATCGTATGGAATCATATAGAATAATATAATTCTCTCTCTCTCTCTCTCTCTCTCTCTCTCTCTCTCTCTATATATATATATATATATATATATATATATATATATATATATATTCTATATGATTCCACACTGTTTAACTCTTCATATGACAGATAATAGCTCCATTTCACAGCATCTAAAATTACATGCATGTCCCCACTTAATTACTGAAATATCCTAACGGAAAATACACACATTCTGTACAAAGAAAAAAATAAACAAAAACTCCAAATACTAGAAGCTTTATACATAAAACAATACAAAACATCCTCAAATAAAATTAATTTTCAATGCAGTACTCACATTTTAAAATGCCTGTAACACTTTTCCTATAAATTCTCCCCCTTCCAGCCTCCACCTCTATTAGTATATATTGAAAAAAAACCCAAAAACAAAAAACCTGGAACACATCACCCCTGATGATGGCACTTCGAAGTGCCGAAAGTACTCGGGATATGAACTTCGGTGGACTAATCCACGAATTCCAGCCAAATATAAAAAAGTTGGCTAGAAAGCTTGAAAAGATCACCAATAAAATCGTTTAACAGGAGACCTGCCTTTTTGTTTAATTCCACACACACACACACACACACACACATATATATATATATGTATATATTTGGGAGAATATGTACTTAATTGAAGTCGAACCTAATTTTTTTGAAAGTTAATTCATTAATAATTAATTAGGCGGGATTTACCTATTTAAATGTAAGGCTAAACAAATCGAGAAAAATCAATCTCTGTATGTACATTTTTCTCGATTTGTTTAGCCTTACATTTAAATAGGTAAATCCGCCTAATTAATTATTAATGAATTAACTTTCAAAAAATTAGGTTCGACTTCAATTAAGCACATATTCTCCCAAATATTGTCGGCTGAAAATAGCCATATCACAAACATCGTCTGTTTGTTTACTTCTCATATATATATATATATATATATATATATATATATATATATATATATATGAATATATAGTTATCTGCAGTTAACGATTATGAGCATCCTACGGATAATGTAGAAGCATGGGATTATATTCTTATTCTTTTATATATATATATATATATATATATATATATATATACACACACACACACACACACACACATATATATATATATGTGTGTGTGTGTGTGTATAATATGTACACACACACACACACACACACATTTATATATAAGAAGAAGAATTATATGGAAACATATAAATTGATATAATTCCATGCTTCTTCATTATCAGTAGAACGCTCATAATCATTAACTGTAGACAGCTGCATAACACACACACACACACACACACACACACACACACACACACATACACACACATAACGCACGAGCGAACACACACACACACACATATATATATATATATTATCTGCAGTTAAGGATTATGAGCATCCTACAGATAATGAAGAAGTATGGAATTATCTTCTTCTTCTTCTTCTTCTTCTTCTTCTTCTTCTTCTTCTTCTTCTTCTTCTTCTTCTTCTTACGCATTTATTCAACCTTGAAAGGGAGGCGTCAATATATTCCGAAAGAATTCTTCCTTTAAAAAAAAAATGGCGGTAGATTGATATAAAATCTATTTTTCATCACCGAACGATGATAAATATGCAACAACTGATTAATTTCATCCTTTTTTGAACATTGATTAATACAATCCTCTGTACGTTTGATTTTTTTTGTTCCTCATTTAATTGAAATGGGACCAATTTATTGTGCATTTCACGAAAGTGTGATTGGAATGCATCCAATCGTTGCATTCAAGACGCTGGCCAATCCTCAACGGAATTCTTTGGATCATTTTCAACTACAGACTAAGTTTTAATCTTAAATGCAAGGATTGAGCCCCAGTCCTTTCTTTCTCTCTCTCTCTCTCTCTCTCTCTCTCTCTCTCTCTCTCTCTCTCTCTCTCTCTCTCACACACACACACACACATTCTTTTTGCAGGGGAAGATATTTCCCCTACAAGATAGTGGGACTCGTCCAATGGAACACATATAAAGATACGAATACGCTAAATTATTCGTAGTCGAGTTACGTAATCGAGACAGGTCTCTCTCTCTCCTCTCTCTTCTCTCTTCTCTCTCTCCCTCTCTCTCTCTCTTCTTTCTCTCTCTCTCTCCCCCTCTGTCTCTCTCTCTGACACATTCTTGTGGGCTGTTTTTGATTTACGGCATATCACCACTTTTCGGGTCATTTAATGCCAAATCAAGCCATTTTTATGTCAGTTTGCTTACAGTACCTGATGTTGCTTAAATGGTCACCCATCTAAGCATTGAACAAGTTCATCGCTGCTTAACTTCAGTGATCTAGTAGAAACCGGTGCTTACAACGTGACTTGACATTCTTGTAAGGTAATATCTTTTTTTACATATTGAACTATTATTCAATAGCTCTTAAGTAAACATTTGAAACGTGGTAATAATTAATAATCATACTGTGGTGTATCCACAGGTCCTGCTAATTGATGTAAATATCAGACTGACCAAAAGAATTAAGTTTTAATTAACCCGATTGTATTTTGTAATCGTATCACATTTGGATGGAAATTCATTCAAAGGGAGAAACACAAAATGTTAAGTCCACTTGAAATTTTATTACAAATTTCGGCAAATTATAAAAAAAAAGATTCTTAGATTAAATAGTTTCATTATTCCAAATGTTTTATTATTAATTTTCACGACGTTCTTAATCTTTCATGTTGCTTTTTTATCGCAGCATTTTAGCCGATTTACCTCCAGATTTTCAATGAATAGAAATCCTTTTAAGTTCTTTAACGATGCTTATCAATAAAGAATGTTGAAAAGAAACAATTTTTTATTGTTCTCACGATTCAATTACACAGGTTTACAGAAAAAGTACTGCATCATAAAACAGTCTACAGAAAAAAAAAAAATAATGACTTCATAACACTGGCCAACAGAAGATGATATAAAAGACTTACCCATAATACACGTCAACAAAAAAGTATGGCTTCATAACACGTGTCTAAAAAGAAAATATAAAATTCATGCCCCATAATATAGGTCTCCAAAAAAAGTATTGCCTCATATATAGGTCAACAGAAAAATTACTGCCTCATAATATAGGTCTACAGAAAAAAGTATTGCCTCATAATATAGGTCTACAGAAAAAAAGTACTGCCCCATAAAATAGGTCTACGGAAAAAAGTATTGCCTCATAATATAGGTCTACAAAAAAGTATACCTCATAATATAGGTCTAAGAAAAAAAGTATTACCTCATAATAGGTCTACAGAAAAAAGTATTGCCTCATATATAGGTCTACAGAAAAATTACTGCCTCATAATATAGGTCTACAGAAAAAGTACTGCCTCATATATAGGTCTACAGAAAAAAAGTATTGCCTCATATATAGGTCCTACATAAAAATTACTGCCTCATAATATAGGCGGTCTACAGAAAAAGTATTGCCTCATAATATAGGTCTACATAAAAAAAGTATTACCTCATATATAGGTCTACAGAAAAAAGTATTGCTTCATAATATAGGTCTACATAAAAAAGTATTACCTCATAATATAGGTCTACAGAAAAAAGTACTGCCCCATAAAATAGGTCTACAGATAAAAGCACTGCCCCATAATATAGGTCTATTAAAATAGAGTACTGCCTCATAATATAGGTCGACAGAAAAAAAGTACTAACTCATAATATAGGTCTACAGAAAAAAATTATGGCCTCATAATACTAATCTATAAAAAATATTCATTCACTGGTCTATAGAAAATTATATAAAGACTTACCTCATAATACATGTCTGCAGAAAAAATACATAAGTCTTACCTCATTTTTAGATGCTTATGTATCATTATAAGCTATCCGTCTTATTTCAAAGTATTCAAGTAGATAGTAAATCCATTTGGGGTCAGTGTTTGGAGAAAGTTTATCTGTTCATCTTCGTGTAATAAGATTGAATCAAAAAGTAATGCAATTTTGTTTAGGACAGGTATAATTACCAACCTAGGAACATGTATCATACATGAAAATGAAGCTGGTCCTTTGTGGATCACATCCTTACTCCCCACATAGTCAACGTTTCTCTCAATAGCAATGTTCCACCTTCGAATGAGAACATGTATCCCTACCGGTAAGTTCTGTTGACATGTTCTTTGAGCCACTTCTTCACTACAGATTTCACTTCCTTGTCACTGGAATAATGTTTGCCTCTCAAACCCTCTTTCAAGGAGCCGGAGAAATGATAGTCTGAAGGCGCCAAATCTGGTGAGTATGGATGATGCGGTAAAGTTGACCAGAAGTGGCTCAAATAACAGTCAACAGAAATTTACGGGATACAATAATTTTTAGGGATACAGGCACACATTTGAAGGTGGAACATTGCTATTGAGAGAAACGGTGACTATGTGGAGAAAGTAGGGATGTGATCCACAGAGGACCAGCTTCATTTTGATGTATGATATATGTTACTGTATTGGTAATTATACCTGTCCTAAACAAAATGGCATTACTTTTTTTCTCGCCTCGTATTATCTAATGTTTAAAAAAATCTTTCTGTGACAATGAACCTTGTATCTCTGTTAAAATCGTGGCTGTTTGAGCGGAAACGTTGTTCTACAGGTATTCGTTTGTTGTAATCCATAGAATTGATTCTGTGTCTCTTGTTATTTAATCTAAAATAAAATGGCAATTCTGACTTTCCAATTTATTGTTTTTGGCAGCGTGTGCAGTTCCGCAAATAAATTACATTTTTACATTTATTAGATTCATGGTGTGGTACTATTGTATACCCACATTGACATCGGGCATACAATTGGTGAGAGTGAGAGTGAGACTGCAGAGAGAGAGAGAGAGTTATTCAGTGAGAGAGAGAGAGAGAGAGAAGAGAGAGAGAGAGAGAGAGAGAGAGGAGAGAGAGAGAGAGAGAGACTTACTTGGTTAGGAGTTAGCCTTACTTCATCACTTGTTGACATCTTTACTCTCCCAGTTGCCATGTTCCTGTCTAGTTGAGTTCTTCTAGCTGCTTCTTCCTCTTAACTAAGGGTTGTTTCCTCTGACGTAGGGATGAATTGGTCATAGCAAATTATTGAATTGACAAGACATTTTGCTGTTGCTTGATCAAGCTTTTATTTTATGTTTATGCCCATATCATCGCACGAGGAGAATGGTAAATTTAAAAATTCTTTTCCATTGTGAAGTTAGGGAATGACTTATTTAACTTGAGGTGTTAACAACATAAGTTGTTCTTAATATTAGATGGTAGGCAAAATTTAGTAGATTTTTAGTGAGAGGTTCTTATTGATTACTTTATTATTCACCATGTTGTTCCTTCCTGTCATTTCTATGAGACTAACGAAATTAAATAAGAACGCATATAAAAAGATTACACTTATGTTGTTGCTTCCGATAATTTCTCCCAGGTTATTTGTTCTACGATAGGTTACTACGCCTAGTTCTTGAAATATATCTTAGATTGGAATTTGATTTTAAAATGTCCCAACGTTTCCTGCTAATCTGAGCAAGTGTTATTTGTAATTTTCTGTTCTTGCCAATGATATATATATATATATATAATCTATATTATCTAAAAATACGATTGATTGTGTTGATTCGAGGTCAACATTTACTAACAAGAATATGCGCCCTCCGGGCGTAAGAATTTTAATGTTATAAAAGGTGTAATACGCGACGTGCGAGGTCTAGAATGCAAATGGCGGCTTCCACTCGTCTATAAGTAGTCCCTATCGACGGCCTGCCATCAAAATCTGCATAATACTAAGAACGATCACTCAAAGCTACTTTTAATCGAGGGAGGTCACTTTAACCTACCCACACAAATGTAATGAAATATATTAAATAGGAAAGACAAACAAAATTAAATAAGAACGCATATAAAAAGATTACACTTATGTTGTTGGTTCCTATAGTTTTCCGAGGTTATTTGTTCGACAATAGGTTACTACGCCTAGTTCTTGAAATATATCTTAGATTGGAATTTAATTTTAAAATGTCCCAACGTTTCCTGATTATCTGAGCAAGTGGTGAGGTTAAATGTTTGTTACGAGGGGTGTACAATTTAGCTTCTCTTTTGGTTTTAGTTTTAGGGTAACCTGCCTCAGGGTAAACATGACTTTGTTCATCTGGTTTTCAATTAACGTGTGGGAATATCTTCGTGATGAGAACTGCTGTTTTAGTTAATCACTTTGTTTTTTTTTCGGAAAGTTCGTTATTATCTGTTCAGATTCTTCTTAGTCTAATTGCTTGTGAGTCGGGTAGGCTTTCTTATATATATTTCTTATATATATATATATATATATATATATATATATAATATATATATATAATTGCATAGAAAATAATCTGATACCATATTGTTTTCATGCTCTTTTAATGGTAGCAGATTATTTTCCATGCAATTAAATATATACAAAAAATAACAGTTATTTATTATTATTAATATTGAGCACTCTCCTAATAATACTGTATATATTATATTATATAATACTGTATATATATACTATTGTCTCATCAAGTGAGATAGTGTTAACCATACAGTGTGGTTTTATATATATATATATATATATATATATATATATATATATATATATTTATAAGATGAGCTCTCTTTAGTGATTTAAAGATTCGCTGTATTTATATACATACTGGATCATCAATATTAATACAGTGGATCTTAGAAATCACATATAGAATCATCCCTTACTACCAAGTTTTTATATATAATATATATATATATATATATATATATATATATATATATATATTACTTTGGTGCGGTACCAAGTTTCTTGGTACAAGGTGATTCTAGGTGGGTCCTAATTCTCTACCCGTGTTTGTTGTAGAGTTCAGGTTCCGTATGAGAGCTCAATGTTAATTATTGTAAACAGAGCAAATTTATTTGGGAATAAAAAGGCCTTAAAACCATGGGTATCGTGGTTATGGACCATTTCCACTCGCGAGTATGTTCACGAGCTTCTTCAGACCACTGATATATTTTATTTAGACAGGCACATGGCCAAACTCATTTTATATTCATACATTTCACCTCCCTCATTCAGGCCACCACGCAATATGACCACCCCTGAATGAGGGAGGTGAAATGTATGAATATAAAGTGAGTTTGGCCATGTGCCTGTCTAAATAAAATATATCAGTGGTCTGAAGAAGCTCGTGAACATACTCGCGAGTGGAAATGGTCCATAACCACGATACCCATGGTATTTAAGGCCTTTTTATTCCCATATATATATATATATATATATATATATATATATATATATATATATATATATATATATATATATATATATATCCTTTCAAAAACTGAAAAATTTAATTTAATTTCAGCAAGATCTGAATTCTGAAAGAATTTTATTAACTGCATTTTACAGGATATTTTTGGTTAAAAATCTTTCT
>CM042138.1:23250724-23253224 GCA_023376005.1 Doryteuthis pealeii | reverse complement strand
AGAGAGAGAGAGAGAGAGATGGGAAAAGAATAGGCGCAGAAAGAGAGGAGTGATAGTGAGTTGATAAGATGTGTGTAAAATAGAGAAGAGAGAGAAAGAGTGAGTGAGAGAGAGAGAGAGAGAGAGAGAGAGAGAGAACAGAGAGAGAGAGAGAGAGAGAGAAGAGAAAAGAGTGAGAGAGAGTGGGTGATGAACAGAGAGAGAGAGAGAGAGAGAGAGAGAGAGAGAGAGAGAGAGAGAGAGAGAGAGAGAAGGAAAAGAATAACCAAAATAGAAATGCCGGTTCCATCTTTTCAACTTGAAATCACAATCCCATGACACGAATATCATTTGGATTCTTCAAAAAATAAATAAATAAAAATAAAATTGAATGCTACGGATTTTTCCATTCACCATCACCAATATCAATTCTGGTGGTAAAATCTCTGCTATTCTAAGTATCGATAGAGCGTGATCAGTTTTACTTACGTGGAGCAATTTCAAAAATCGATCAAGGATTTTGTCATGTATTGATGATATATAAAGGAGTTTAAGCGAAGAACAATTGGGTTTTAAAGAAAGTAGATTTTACGATTTCCTTCTTTTCTTTTCTTTCTTCTTTTTCCCATTATAACTTTTTCGCTACCTTGTCTATTTCCAATTTTTTTCCATCTATCTATCTATCTATCTATCTATCTATCTATCTATCTCCTCTATTTCTTTCTATCTATCTATTTCAGTGTACTCCTATCTATCTTTCTATCTATCTATCTATTTCTATCTATCTATCTATCTATCTATCTATCTATCCAGCCTATTTGAAATGTATATATCCTAGTATGTTCGGATCTTCTATCTATCTATCTATCTATCTATCTATCTATCTATCTATTTGAATGGTATCTATCCTATAGTATCTATCTATCTTCTATCTATCTCTATCTATCTATCCAGCCTATTTGAATGTATCTATCCTAGTATGTTCGGATATCTATCTATCTATCTATCTATCTATCTATCTATCCCAGCCTATCTATCCTAGTATATCTATCTATCTATCTATCTATCTATCTATCTTTTTCCCATTATTACTTTTTTGACTATTTTTTATTTTTTCCTGTCATATTCTTTTAAAAAATTTATTTCCTTTTTTTCTCAGCATTTTCTTTTCCTTCTTTTCTTTTTTACGATTTTTCTTCTTTTTTTCTTTCTCCATTTTTCTTTCTTCTTTTTTCTCGTTCTTCTTTTTCACACGATTACTTTTTTTCTTCACCTTGTCAATTTCCATTGTTTCTTTCCCTCTTATTTATTTTTGTTTATATTTTTGTTTATTTCACTTTCTTTCAATTTCTTTTCTATTTGTCACTTTTAATTTCTTTATATTTTCTTTATTTTCTTTTCCTTCTTCGGTGGTTTTATTCTTTCTTATTTTCTTCTTTCAATTTGTTTTTCATTTAATTTCTTATTTGTTTCTTTCAATTTTACTTTCTTTCTTTCTTTCTTTCTTTCTTTTTTCTTTCTTTCTTTCTTTTTTTCCCTTTATTCTCATTATTACCAATTTTTCTTTCATTCTTTTTTTTTTAACTTTCAACTTCTTTCTTATTTGTCTCTTTAAATTTCTTTCTTTCTTTCTTTCTTTCTTTTTCTTTTCTTTCTTTCTGTTATTTTCAACTTCTTTCTTATTTATCTCTTTCAATTTCTTTCTTTCTTTCTTTTTTTTACTTTCCAACTTCTTTCTTATTTGTCTCTTTAAATTTCTTTCTTTCTTTCTTTCTTTCTTTCTTTTTTTTTCTTTCTTTTCTTTTTAAAAAACTTTTCAACTTTCTTTCTTATTTATCTCTTTCTTTCTTTCTTCTTTTTTTAACTTTTCAACTTCTTTCTTATTTGTTTCTTTTTCTTTCTTTCTTTCTTTTTTTTAAATTCTTCTTTCTTTTAAATTTCTTTCTTTTTTATTTTTTTCTTTTTCTTTCTTCTTTTTTCTTTTTTTAAAACTTTTCTTACTTCTTTCTTATTTTTCTTCTCTTTTAATTTTTCTTTCATTTTCTTTTTTTTTTCTTTCCAACTTCTTTCTTATTTGTCTCTTTTTAATTTTCTTTCTTTCTTTCTTTTTTTCTTTCTTTTCTTTTTAAAAACTTTTTTTCTTTTCTTTCTTATTTATCTCTTTCATTTCTTTCTTTCTTTCTTTTTTTAACTTTTCAACTTCTTTCTTATTTGTCTCTTTCAATTTCTTTCTTTTCTTTCATTTTTTTTTACTTTAACTTTCAACTTCTTTCTTATTTGTCTCATTCAATTTCTTTCTTTTTCTTTCTTTCTTTCTTTCTTTCTTTCTTATTCCATATTTCTTACTTTTCTTTACTCATGCTGCAGGTACCGACATCCATCTTTCTATTATTCTTCTTCAACCTCTTTTATTTATTTATTTATTCAAATTATATTTATTCCTTTTCATTTTCCTTTTCCCTCATTTGTATATTTCTTCTCCCATATTTCTCATTGGATACAAAAGAACAAAAACAAAAAC
>CM042138.1:23233224-23240724 GCA_023376005.1 Doryteuthis pealeii | reverse complement strand
GCATATGCGTCGGATTTGACTGTGGACCCCCCCCCAACACAGAGTTCACTTTAATTCTTATTACATATATGAATTAAAAAATAGGAGTGAAGTGGAGAGGAGAGTTGTCTCGACAGCAAAGAGAGCCAGAAAGAGGGAGAAAAACAGCAGCCTCAGAAAGCATCACAGTTTGTGTGTCGTCAGTGCACCAAAGACTGTCACTCAGGGATAGGCTTGCACAGCCACTTGCGCAGATGCAGATAATTTTTTAATTTCTAATTTTTTATGTAATATTTTAAATTGAATCACATCATTGGAATAAATTCTTAAAGGGAAAACATTTTAAAAGGAGTAAAAGGATAAATGCAGCAGCAGCAACATTTTGAGAATTGCAATCGTAAGCGGATTCTTCTTTAACAATAATTCATTGTTTTCACTTCAGTCTCATCGGAGGATTACCACAGGAAGAAGAACTACGATAGAGAACGCAAGAATGTCATAATGATGGCGGATATTATTTTTATGCGAAATTTCATGTTCTTTCAGTTTTATAGTAATAAAAATAATTTATATTATAGTAATAAAAGTGATATTTATTATTATAACAATATAATTTATTACTATAATAATATAAATTAAAATTTTATGGTAATAAAAATAATTTTATTATCTACTAGCAGAGCTACACGGAGTTGCTCGGGAATTAACAAGATTGAAAGGAATCTCTTATCTATATTTGTATATAGATTAATAAAAAATCATTTTGTATACATTTATTTTATTACATTTTTATTTTTATATGGACACATGGCCAAGTGGATAAAGGAGTTAGGTTAAGACAGTTTCTAAGTGACAGTTATCTCTAGACTGCAGGTTCAATCCTGGTCAGGGGCAGCTGTAACATAGAATAATAATCAACACAGCTTAACGCCTCTACCCCAATTATGGTTAGCGGAATGAGAACAGGAGACCCCCGTGGACTTGGGTTCAAAGTTCCGTGATGGCTCCCGATTACGACAAGAAGGTTCCGATTACGACAAGAAGGTTCCCGAGTTCGAAAAGAAGGTTCCTGAGTCCGAGATGGTTCCCGAGTCTGAGAATGTTCCCGAGTCCGACAAGAAATACCTGAAGAAGGCCGGAGGGCTCATCGGCCAAAATGTACAGATAACAATGAAGATGAGGACAATAGTCCGCATAATACAAATAATACTACATCTTTCTAATTTATCAAGTATTTTCCTGGATTTTGTTTTTAAACAACGATCGGCCTACTGATTTTTATTACTACTTGTGTTATGATGATTGCACGCAAAAAAGGTTAGATTTTTTTAAATTTGAAGACATATAATATGTTATTTTTCCTCTCTTTTGCGACTTCCTTTCTGTTCTTCAGGAAACAACTTCAGCTTTCGAATCAGTAATACATTTTATCTCTTGTTAGGATCTAAACAAACACATTATTGGTCTGTAGTTGCATGGGATAGTAAGTAAACACCTAAGCTGGATTATTTCGATTTTTTGGGCAACATTTCAGTTTCAATTGAAATGAGTTGGTTGTAATAGTAATAACTGCAGAACAGACGCTCATCTTACGTCTGTTTTCTTCCAACACTCGACCAAGACTGCCAGCTTCCTTTCTCTCACCTGTTGGCATCCATCGACCAATCAGAGATTAACAGGTAGCCTTTCATTCGTCATCCCAAATATTCTAGTAACTTTCCACTATTATGTACACATAACTTCAATTTCGGGTGTTTTCCATGTCATTATTTAACATTTGGACTGTTTTCAACTTCCTATAACGATAACCGTTACGAGACGAGTGCCTCATTAATGGCCTATTTACATTTGTTTAATCAACGTCTTAGCGATTAGACACACAATATAAGGTTCAGTAAAATGTTGTTAATGTTAATAATATTAAACAGTTCAGCCATTCAATCTAGTAATTGATGAATTGATTGAAGCTCTATGAGTGCAATATTATAGCAGAAAGTAATTAATTATTAATCGATTTTTATACAAAGGTGAATAACTGAATTTCTTAAATGAAGGAAATAGCGCTTAAAAAAAAAACAGAAACAAACTAAAACACATAAAGCACAATGTCTAAATCGTTAATTAAAAAAAACAACAACCTATTTTGTTGAATATATATATATTATATATATATAATATATATATATATATATATATATATAATATATATAAATTTCATAATGAATTAATTTTTTGAAACAAAATCGTCCAAATGCTTGAAAAATTAATTCAGTAATTATATATATATATATATATATATATATATATATATAAAATGGGTACAAGAGATAACCTACTCGAGTATCACCATAAGGATCTTCAGGGTTAAATTTACTGAATTAATCGAGACACCGATTAATAGCAATCGACATCACGTGTGTGGTCATTGCATTAAAATGTTCGTTGCAATGACCACACACGTGAAGTCGACTGCTATTAATCGGTGTCTCGATTAATTCAGTGGATTTAACCCTGAAGATCCTTATGGTGAAACTCGAGTAGGTTATCTCTTGCACCCATTTTATAATAAATTTGCTCTACTTAGTATTGAGCACTTTGTATTTGTTATATTGCTGACTCACCCCTCTGAATTCTACACTTACTAACCATCGTGACCAAAGTCACCGGTAAGTCACCTTTTCCTTTATTATATATATATATATATATATATATATATATATATATATATAATATAAGTTAAACCTAATGAGTCAAATATACCTACTAATAGTTTCGCTTAGTAGCTCATCAGAGCAACAATAAAAAACTTGGAGCAATCGTACTTTTATAACAAAAAAAAGTCCCACCGTGGTCCAAACAAATTAGCATAAACTAAACAAACCAACAAACAATTAAACAAATAAAAAAAACAATTCCATTATTATTATTATTTACTCATTTTGAGTTTTCACATCAGCGTTAGCTGATGGTCTTTCTCTGGACTCTGAGTGACAGCAAGTCTCCTCAGGTCTCTAGGACTCTTCTGAGTATTCTGGCAGATTGCAGCAGTGCAGTGTTCTGAATGGTATCAATCCTTCCTCTGATTTCCAAACTTTCCAAACCCTTTTCCAATCCTTTTGGGACCGTTCCAAGTGCACCAACTACAATTGGTTTTACTTTCATATTCCATTATTATTATTATTATTATTATTATTATTATTATTATTATTATTATCTATTTCTAAAAGAAACATTAAAAAAATGATTATTTATTTCTTATTCCCTATTCATTTAATTTTCTTATTTCAATCTTTATCCTATTACACGTCCTAAATCCTCCACCCATATCATACTTCGCAAACATATATTCTATCGCCAATCGCCCCTCCCCAAATAAATGAAAACCCAGCACGCCGACGACAGCCCACACCTCTGCTCCATGTTGTAGGGATTTGTCCCTGTGACTTAAACTAGGGAGACGGAGTTCGTCCATATTTTAGCGAACCACGCCATCCCGGATACCATCACGAGAGAAGCAGCAAATGGATCGGGAAACGGACTTGGTCTCTGTTGCTGGAGCATAAACCAATGCACCGTCTCAACCTCACTACTAAGCCCATGAGGACGAGGGTTTTTTATTGAAGAAGAAGAAGAAGAAGAAGAAGAAGAAGAAGAATACGCAAGAAGAAGAAGAAGAATACGCAAGAAGAAGAAGAAGAAGAAGAATAGCAGGAAGAATACCAAGAAGAAGAAGAAGAAGAAGAAGAAGAAGAATACGCAAGAAGAAGAAGAAGAAGAAGAAGAAGAAGAAGAAAGAAGAAGAAGAAGAATACGCCAAGAAGAAGAAGAAGAAAGAATACGCAGGAAGAATACGCAAGAAGAAGAAGAAGAAGAAGAAGAAGAAAGAAGAAGAAATACGCAAGAGAAGAAGAAGAAGAAGAAGAAGAAGAAGAATACGCAGGAAGAATACGCAAGAAGAAGAAGAAGAAGAAAGAAGAAGAAGAATACGCAAGAAGAAGAGAAAGAGAGAAGAAGAAGAAGAAGAATACGCAGGAAGAATACGCAAGAAGAAGAAGAAGAAGAAGAAAGAAGAAAGAAGAAGAAGGAAGAAGAAGAAGAAGAAGAAGAATAACGCAAAGAAGAAGAAGAAAAAGAATACGCAAGAAAGAAGAAGAAGAAGAATACGCAGGAAGAAATAATGCAAGAAGAAGTAGAAGAAGAAGAAGAAGAATACGCAAGAAGAAGAAGAAGAAGAATACGCAGGAAGAATACGCAAGAAAGAAAAAAGAAGAAGAAGAAGAAGAAAGAATAATAGGAAGAAGAATACGCAAGAAGAAGAAGAAGAAGAAAAGAAGAAGAAGAAGAAGAAGAATACGCAGGAAGAATACGCAAGAAGAAAAAGAAGAAGAAGAGAAGAAGAAGAATACCAAGAAAGAATACGCAGAAGAAGAAGAAGAAGAGAAGAAGAAAAGAAGAAGAAGAATACGAAGAAGAATACGCAAGAAGAAGACGAAGAAGAAAGTAAGAAGAAGAAGAAGAAGAAAGAAGAAGAGAACAAGAAGAAGCAAGAAGAAGAAGAAGAAGAATACGCAAGAAGAAGAAGAAAAGAAGAAGAAAATACGCAAGAAGAATACGCAAAGAGAAGAAGAAGACGAAGACGAAGAAGAAGAAGAAGAAAGAAAGAAAAGAAGAAGAATACGCAAGAAGAAGAAGAAGAAGAAGAAGAAGAAACAAGTAAAGAATACGCAAGAAGAAGAAGAAGAAGAAGAAAAGAAAAGAAGAAGAAGAAGAATACGCAAAGAAGAAGAGGAGAAGAAGAAAGCAAAGATACGCAAGAAGAAGAAGAAGAAGAAGAAGAAGAAGAAGAAGAATATGCAGGAAGAATACGCAAGAGAAGAAGAAGAAGAAGAAGAAGAAGAAGAAGTAGAGGAATACGCAAGAAGAAGGAAGAATACGCAAGAAGAAGAAAGAAGAATACGCAAGAAGAAGAAGAAGAAGAAGAAGAATACGCAAGAAGAATATGCAAGAAGAAGAAGAATACAAGAAGAATAGCAAGAAGAAGAAGAAGATGACGCAAGAAAAGAAGATGCAAGAAAGAAGAAGAAGAAGATACGCAAGAAGAAAGAAGAAGAAGAAGAAGAAGAGGAATAAGAAGAATAATAATCGATAAATTCGTCATTGTAAATCAATTATGAATGAAAGAATATATGTATTTTGATTTTATCTAAAAATCTATTACCGATCTATGCCTCACAGAACTAAAGAAGAAATTGCCATTTATAAATTTGTCTACCAAAATAATTTCAATCGTTTGTTTTATCAATATATTTCAGTGAAACTAGCCGGATTCTCTGTCGACTATTTCAATTCAACATCACAGCGCATAAAGAAAATTAGTGAACACAATATTTGCTTATTCGTAATAAAACTAAAATATTTTTTTTGACATTTCAAACTCTGTCAAAACACAACGTCCCTGGTTTTAAAAGGAAACTTTTAAATGGAAAGTTTGTTATTTTTTTCATTCGATCTCTCTACAGAATACATTAAATCTAACATTATATTTAATACCTGTTTTCTCTTTCTACTTTAGAAATTTTTACTTTGGGGGGACGGGGTATTTTTTTCTTTTTGTTTGAGAATAGATCTTTTCTCAAAGAAATGACACCAAAATCCAAATTCAAAGTAAGAGAGGTGACTATTTTCTTTTCATTGAATGCTCGCTTTGTACCACTTTAATCCTCCTGTATCAGTTCCTTCAGATTTCAGTTTTTGTACCATTTAATTTAACTTTTTCTCTGTATAAAAATATGATGTGTGTTCTTATAACCTTAGAGAAACCTTCCAACGTAGGTACATATATGTACATAAAATGGAAGCGCGTGGTGTAATGATTAAAGTCATGGTAAATGGACTCGTCGCCCCGAGTTCAAATCCTTGATGTGGTAATTAAATTTCACTTAGCGCTAATACCCTTGTGAAATGTATGAATCCTACTCTCCCCCCAGCTATGGATAAATAGTAGGACAGATTGGGCTCTTTAACCTTGGTTAAGCAACCGGTCTAGGAGAAGGAAAACTCTGAATTCAAACCTGTTGAACTCTGCTTAAGAAATTGCCAATGTGTCACATTCTGCTCGTGCGGAGGGGTTGGTATATATATATATATATATATATATATATATATATACAACACACACACACACACACACACACACATATATATATATATATATATAAATATAAAATAATCCGAACAAAGAGTTACATATTAACAAATACAGACTTTATTGTCTGAGCACGTGGACCTTATACATGACAAGATACAATACGATACAAAACAGATAGGACTAAAGTACTAAAGAAGTAAGAAAGAGTTCATCAAGAATAAGTGTCACTTACTGATAGTCGGGGGGGGGAATACCCCCACTTAAGGGACAAAGCCCCAACGCGTCTAGCCCATGTTCAGTGGTTGCTAGACCAAGAGAAAGGGATTGAGAATTCCCAGGCAGCTGTTTAAATACCCAGCCACCTATTGGCGAAACCCTCGGAGTAAGGGAAGGTAACCCTTTTGGACCCAAGTCCATGCCAGCAGGGGCAGACATTCGCTACATCTGTAACATTTCACTCTATGTCTTCATATACAATGTACGGTTTGGTTTGGTCTGTTTATTTTACGGCATATCAACCCTTTTCGGGTTATTTAATGTCGAAGCAAGTCATTTGGATAAAAGTTTCTATGTTTCAAGTTCTTAATATCTTCAAATCTTATTATAATGGAGATTGTGTGTTTTTTTCTGTCTGTAACCGAAACTATATTCCTACTCAAGTCACAATTCTCTTAGTTATTGACATCACATTCTCCATGATTTTATTTTTATCTAAACCTCAATTATTAATAAAATTGTCTTACATTATCAATACTGTTAACTATGTCACCATACTGACAACATGCAATTATATTTATATATACAACAAAATGCGGTTTACACTGTGAACGGGAAGGCTAATTTGCATATTAATATTAAAAATTCGAATTTAATAAATTATGTGCTTAGTATTATTGATTTAACTGTTTGGTTTTATTTTAATGAATATAAGCAAAAATCTCTTCAATGAATCTTAAATGAAATCCATTAATAAGATAAAATAACTGTCATTTTATTCTTTACTTCCTTATTTAGAAAAATAACAATGAAAGACGAGAGTAATGGAAGAGTAAGTTTCAGTTGTTCCATTTTTTTATTATACTCCTCTGTTTCAAATCTTTATTATACCCCCCTCTGTTTCAAATCTTTTTATCTGTATTCTTATTTAGTTCATTAGCCTTTCTAATTTAATACAATTATTTTATTACATTAAAACTTAAATACTTGCACCCGGAGGGTGCATATATTTGCTAGTTGGGTATAAATAATTTTCATTAACTTCATTTGGTTTGGTTTGTTTTGCTTTGTTTAATGTATAAATAACCACAGAGTTATTATACAATTGAACAAAACTTAAGTATTAATGGTATAATAACAAAACTAAAACAAAAACT
>CM042138.1:23192619-23233214 GCA_023376005.1 Doryteuthis pealeii | reverse complement strand
TAATAAAACTAAATATTTTTTTTTGACATTTCAAACTCTGTCAAAACACAACGTCCCTGGTTTTAAAAGGAAAACGTTTTTAAATGGAAAGTTTGTATTTTTTTCATTCGATCTCTCTACAGAATACATTAAATCTAACATATATTTAATACCTGTTTTCTTCTTTCTACTTTAGAAATTTTTACTTTGGGGGGGGGGAGGGAACGGGGTATTTTTTTCTTTTTGTTTGAGAATAGATCTTTTCTCAAAGAAATGACACCAAAATCCAAATTCAAAGTAAGAGAGGTGACTATTTTCTTTTCATTGAATGCTCGCTTTGTACCACTTATAATCCTCCTGTATCAGTTCCTTCAGATTTCAGTTTTTGTACCATTTAATTTAAACTTTTTCTCTGTATAAAAATATGATGTGTGTTCTATAACCTTAGAGAAACCCTCCAACGTAGGTACATATATGTACATAAAATGAAGCGCGTGGTGTTAATATTAAAGTCATGGTAAATGGACTCGTCGCCCCGAGTTCAAATCCTTGATGTGGTAATTAAATTTCACTTAGCGCTAATACCCTTGTGAAATGTATGAATCCTACTCTCCCCCAGCTATGGATAAATAGTAGACAGATTGGGCTCTTTAACCTTGGTAAGCAAAACCGGTCTAGGAGAAGGAAAACTCTGAATTCAAACCTGTTGAACTCTGCTTAAGAAATTGCCAATGTGTCACATTCTGCTCGTGCGGAGGGGTTGGTATATATATTATAATAAATATATATATATAATATACACAACACACACACACACACACACACACAACATATATATATATATATATATAAATATAAAATAATCGAACAAAGAGTTACATATATTAACAAATACAGACTTTATTGTCTGAGCACGTGGACCTTATACATGACAAGATACAATACGATACAAAACAGATAGGACTAAAGTACTAAAGAAGTAAGAAAAGTTCATCAAGAAATAAGTGTCCACTTACTGATAGATCGGGGGGGGATACCCCACTTAAGGACAAAGCCCAACGCGTCTAGCCCATGTTCAGTGGTTGCTAGACCAAGAGAAAGGGATTGAGAATTCCCAGGCAGCTGTTTAAATACCCAGCCACCTATTGGCGAAACCCTCGGAGTAAGGGAAGGTAACCCTTTTGGACCCAAGTCCATGCCAGCAGGGGCAGACATTCGCTACATCTGTAACATTTCACTCTATGTCTTCATATACAATGTACGGTTTGGTTTGGTCTGTTATTTTACGGATATCAACCCTTTTCGGGTTATTTAATGTCGAAGCAAGTCATTTGGATAAAAGTTTCTATGTTTCAAAGTTCTTAATATCTTCAAATCTTATTATAATGGAGATTGTGTGTTTTTCTGTCTGTAACCGAAACTATATTCCTACTCAAGTCACAATTCTCTTAGTTATTGACATCATATCTCCATGATTTTATTTTTATCTAAACCTCAATTATTTAATAAAATTGTCTTACATTATCAATACTGTTAACTATGTCAACATACTGACAACATGCAATTATATTTATATATACAACAAAATAGCGGTTTACACTGTGAACGGGAAGGCTAATTTCATATTAATATTAAAAATCGAATTTAATAAATATGTGCTTAGTATTATTGATTTCTAACTGTTTGGTTTTATTTTAATGAATATAAGCAAAAATCTCTTCAATGAATCTTAAATGAAATCCATTAATAAGATAAAATAACTGGAAGATCATTTTATTTTTATTCCTTATTTAGAAAAATAACAATGAAAGACGAGAGTAATGGAAGAGTAAGTTTCAGTTGTTCCATTTTTATTATACTCCCTCTGTTTCAAATCTTTTATTATACCCCCCTCTGTTTCAAATCTTTTTATCTGTATTCTTATTTAGTTTCATTAGCCTTTCTAATTTAATACAATATTTTATTACATTAAAACTTAAATACTTGCACCCGGAGGGTGCATATATTTGCTAGTTGGTATAAATAATTTTCATTAACTTCATTTGGTTTGGTTTGTTTTGCTTTGTTTAATGGTATAATAACCCACAGAGTTATTATACAATTGAACAAAACTTAAGTATTAATGGTATAATAACAAAACTTAAAAACAAAACTTAGGCTTTTAAACAAGACTTAAGTGTGTACTTAAGCAGCAGCAGGTACTTTAAGCAAGTTGAATCCTTTGTTTATATTATATAGTAAGGTCACGTGAGTATTAGGAGGAGAGTCCGTCGTCTAAGTACTTCAAGTGAATTCTTCACAGATTAATATGTGTGTTCTTAAATAGTGGCTAGAACCATCACCACTGTTGAGGTACGGGGGAGATGGGTCATTCCATTATATCAGTTTATCAAGATGACCTGATTCAGTATTAAATGATCCGAAAAGTGTTGATTTACCGTAAAATACAAGTCAGGCTGAAAGCACCGGTTCCCACTAAATTACCGAAGTTAACCATCGATGAGCCTATTCGATAATTAATTGGATGACCACTTAAGCAACAGTTGGTACTGTATGCACTGAGTCCTTTGTTTATCAAAATGACTTCATTCAGTATTAAATGACCCGAAAAGTGTTGATATGCCGTAAAATAAAGCAATCAAAACAATCAAGTGTGTATGTGGGGGTGTTGTGTGTGGGGATAAATCGGTACCATATAGTATGTGGCCTACCTTTTGAACGTGGCCTACAAAATCAGGTCTCTCTTATAGTATGTGGCCTACCATAAAAAGCATATTATAAGGTTATAATAATAAATGCTAACCCTAACCCTATTTTAGCATTTATAATATTTTAGAATTAAATAGATCTCTGATTCATGTAAATTATGGATAAATTCTTTTTTAATTCTTTTTAATTACTATATACAGCTTATGACTGAACTGCATTTCTTGAAATTGAATATATGTGAAAAATAATTAGTTTCAATAAATTGCCTACTACTTATATTTATAAATATACTCTTACTGAGGTAGGACACATTCAAACCGGGTAGGCCACACACTATAACAGAATCAAAAAGGTAGGCCACATACTATAACAGAATAAAAGGTGGGCCACATACTATAACAGAATCAAAAAGGTGGGCCACATACTATAACAGAATTAAAAAGATAGGCCACATACTATACAGAATTAAAAAGGTGGGCCACATACTATAACAGAATCAAAAGGTAGGCCACATACAATAACAGAATAAAAAAAGGTGGGCCACATACTATAACAGAATTACTATAACAGAATCAAAAAGGTGGGCCACATACTATAACGAATTAAAAAGGTGGCCACATACTATAACAGAATCAAAAGGTGGGCCACATACTATAACATCAAAAAGGTAGGCCACATACAATAACAGAATCAAAAAGGTGGGCCACATACTATAACAGAATCAAAAAGGTGGGCCACATACTATAACAGAATTAAAAAGATAGGCCACATACTATAACAGAATAAAAAGGTGGGCCACATACTATAACAGAATCAAAAAGATAGGCCACATACAATAACAGAATTAAAAAGGTGGGCCACATACTATAACAGAATTAAAAAGATAGGCCACATACTATAACGGCACCCAAACTATCTATATTACTCTTTCTGTTTTATTTTTATTTTTGCAAACGGACTAGAAATTATCTTTATTTTCACAATTTATTCCTTAAAGCTGGATATTTTTTCTTGCTCCATCTATGCTCTTTGTTGCGTACTTGCATCATGATCATGATCATCATCATCATCATCATCATGTCGCGCCAGTAGCACGGATATCCATGACAATCTCTCATCAACCGTCCCTATCATTCATTGTTCTCGAGAGATCCTCTAGGCTTCAAGCAAGAGCGCTTGTCTAGTGGAGATCCTTTGTGTTAAGCTGAGCGCGATCTTTAGTAAAAATCCTTTGGTTGTTCCTTGGTGTTCCTCAGTCTTGCAAGTCCTTCGTCAATGATTGCAAATGGACGTCTCAGTATCTGATCAAGTAGTCAACCAGCCACGCATTCGGGTTGTTGATTGGCTGAGGTTTAAACCACGTGACCTCGCTTATTCTATAAATTTAAGTGGTGCATTGTAGCACGGCTTAATTCCACAAAATGATCCAACAAACATCGCTTATGAGTTCATCCCCGCTCATTTGTTGTTTTATGATAATAAAGCTTTATTTCCAGAACCCAGCCCATATTCATCAGCCGCGGTGAGACCGACCCATCAGAGCCGACAATATCGTGCGCGCACCTCAGAAATCGGGTCGCATCTGAACGAAACTAAAAGTTATTCTCACGGCGCCCAAGCGCGCGCTTGTACCGGAAGGTCAGTTGAGATCATCGCCATGTCACTCATAAACCCAACGGGTATGGAAAATTCCCCACCTCTACTTTAAATTTAACGAACTTTATTTAAATATTCTAACTACAGGTATGCACCTAATTTATGAACTTGCTCATAAATTATGTAACATTAGCCATTTTGTCTTCAAGATGGTCATCCGATAATGTAGTTTTCTAGAAGATTAATGTTAGTCGAAGGTCCGAGGACACTGTGGCCTGAACGCTGTGTTTATATATACCACAATAAAGACGAGGACAAGAGTCCAAAATATCAAAATTATCCTACGCTTATATTCATCCGTTCTGTATGGACACTGTGTGCGGTCTAGGCGACATACCGATAGCTGATAGGGATGGACGAGAGAGAGAGAGAGAGAGAGAGAGAGAGAGAGAGAGAGAGAGAGAGAGAGAGAGAGTAAAAATAATGATACATGTCTGTAGGCAAGTGCGATTTCTTTTAATAATAAATCTGTTTAATCTTATATTAAAGAAAATATTTATATTCAGAAAACATATAAATGAAACTAAGTAAAAAAATGGACACTTCAAGATTCTAAGTAGGGAGTGTCATGTAAACAAACGAGACTTTCCCTACCCTCACCACTTAAAAAAGGAAAAGAAAGAAAGAAAGAAAGAAAGAAAGTAAGAAGAGAAACATATCTTAGGAATATAATTCAGTCTAAACATAGAATAATCACACAGCTATTATCGCTAAGGTATATTTTATAAAGCCAGAATATTCGGTTATTAAATAAAAATGTTTTGTGTCTTATCTGTTATTAGTTTATTTACTGCTGAATAAAAAAAATGCTGAGATGACGAATGGTCCATTATTTAGCTGAGGAGACGACACTCAGCTAAGAAATAAAAATAATTGGATGATTTAGACGGTTTCATTTTTAACCGGGGATGTTGCAAGATGATAATGGAATGGTCCATTATTTAGCTGAAGTGACGATACTCATATGAAATAAGAATTCGGCGGATAAGCAACACCAGATAATCAGGATTTATATTTTTGCATTTCATCTTGGACGATTTTAGCGGTCTCATTTTTAACCAGAGGGTGTTGCAAGATGATAATAGTTGTACTTATAAAGATCATGACTATTAATATATTATGTTAATATTAGTATATATATATATGTTACAAATAATTTTGGAACCGAAACCAATCAGATTCAGTCCCACACTGTCAGCGAGGCTTAGAATAAGCTGACTGTATTCCCTGCAGAGGGATAAGACCCCCTTCATTTTTAACTAGAGGGTGTTGCAAGATGATAACGGTCGTACAATTAGTTTATTTACTGCTAAATAAAGAATGCGGACATGACGAATGGTCCATTATTTAGCTGAGGAGACGACACTCTGCTAAGGAATAAGAATAATTGGATGATTTAGACGGTCTCATTATTAAACAGGGAATGCTGATAACGGTTGTACTTTTTAAAGAACACGAGTATTAATATAAAGCTATGTTATAAATAATTTGGGATTTAAACCAATCAGATTCAGTCGGTGGGGCTTAGAATACGCTAGCTGTATCCCCTAAAGAGGGATACAGCTAGCGCGTGGTGTAATGATTAAAGTCATAGGAAATGGACTCGTCGACCCGAGTTCAAATCCTGGACGTGGTAATTGCATTTCACTTAGCGCTAATACCCTTGGGAAAGGTATGAATTCTACTCTCCCTCCAGCTATGGGTAAATAGTAGGGCAGACTGGGCTCTTTAACCTTAGTTAGGCAACCAGTCTAGGAGAAGGAAAACTCTGAATTCAAACCTGTTAAACTCCGCTTAAGAAATTGATCTTGTGTCTCATCCTGCTCGTGCGGAGGAGTTGGTAAAAAATATATAACCCCCCCTCATTTTTAACCAGAGGGTGTTACAAGATAATAATGGTCATACTTTTATTTACCGCTGTTTACAATGTTTCATTGAAAGGAGTGTTTTTTTTTTGTAATGGTAATAATTCTATATTTATCTTCTAATGTTCAACTATTCGATTGTTGAGCTATGCTGGATCGGAGTAGCTGGGTTTGTCTGTGTCCACTGGATCGAGGAGGTTGGAAATTAGTTGGATCTTTGGGAGACCGACCCATCAGAGCCGATAATATGCGCGCACCTCAGAAATCAGGTCGCATTGAACGAAACTAAAAGTTATTCTCACGGCGCCCAATTGCGCGCTTGTACCGGAAGGTCAGTTGGGATCATCGTCAATAAACCCAACGGGTATGGAAAATTCCCCATCTCCACTTTATCTAAATATTCTAACTACAGGTACGTACATAATTTATGAACCTGTTATGTAACATTAGCCATTTTGTCTCAAGATGGTCATCCTATAATGTAGCTTTCTAGAAGTTAATGTCAGTCGAGGACACTGTGGTTGTTGTTTTGATACATACCACAATAAAGACAGGACAAGAGTCCAAAATTATCCTACGCTTATATTCATCCGTTCTGTCTTTACACTGTGTGCGGTCTAGGCGACATACCGATAGCCGATAGGGATGGACGAGAGAGAGTGTTTTTTTGTAATGGTAAAAGTCTATATTTATCTTCTAACTGTTCAACTATTTGATTGTTGAGCTATGCTGGATCGGAGTAGCTGGGTTTGTCTGTGTCCGTTGGTGGATCTGTTGTGCTTGGATGGCGTTCTCGCTGTTCTTCGAGGAGGGTGGAAATTAGTTGGGAATCTTTTGGGATATCTTTTCTTTTGCTAGTTATTGATGACAAACACAAGACTTTCTTGTTATTTTTTCTTTCTGAGCTCATTTATTTTATACCAAATAAAATGCCTTGGAGAACAGACACTTATCTTACGTCTGTTCTGTTCCAACACGCAGCCCGCACTACCAAATCATCACTCTCTCTCTCATTCTCTCACACTTGTTCTCCTGTTGGCATCCATTGACCAATCAGATATTGACATGTAGCTTTTTATACCTCATCCCCCAAATTGTAGTAACTTTCCTCTTTTATTAACAATTTTTGTTTTTTTTATATTACACTGCTAAATAAAAAAAAGCACAGTTAACATCCTTAACATGAATGTGGTGCCATTTTAAGAAGTTGTAACTTTATAGAGCGCGATGTTGTTGATGATGATGATGATGATGATGGATTCGTTTCCTTATGTCTGTCTATCTCTGTGTGGATGATGTGTAGCAGAATGTAAGCTCTATATCTCAAACTAACTTTAACTTTAACATAGTCCACACCTGGACAAAAATTCAGAAATATTGAAGAGGGTGGGTGACAATTTTATTTTATTCTGGAGGATTTGACATGGAATTACCCGTAGATTAATAGGCATACTTATCTTGTTTTATAATCTTCTTATCTCTGCTACTGCTGGACATGTGAATATCTGGACAGTTGGTCTGACATTCTATGGGGTCTGGCACCACTTGGGGTCTTCTTGGGATGTCTTGTGTCGTTGTTTAGGTTTTAATTAACGAACTCAAGACTTGATGTTTTCTTTTTCAAAACTCCTTTATTTTTCTTGATAAATCCAAGACAATATAGTATTCATATAAAGTAGATGAAACCTGCCCCCTCTCGTCGGGGGGTCCGGGGATAGTACGCACCGACCCTGTTTGTGTGTATGGGTACGCACATGTGTATGTATGTATGTATGTATGTGAGTGTGTAACACAAAGTCGTAGGGATGGCCTAAAGTCGGTATCAGCCTGACAGCGAGGGAGTCTATTCCTTTTCACTAGCGCTAGACGAAGGAGATTGTTTTGGGCGTTTGAGATGGGGCGCCACACCTACTATCAGCTGCTCACTTGATCGCACAGATGCCTGTGCTACACATACGCTGAGTCGGTATCGAACTCGGAACCTTATGGTCCCTAGTCGGACGCTCTACCGACTGAGCTAAACCGGCCTAAAGAACGAAATAAAAAAATTCATCAGAACAACATCCACAATAAACTTTCCTAATCAAACCCACTTTGGGAGGCTGGAGACCAACTTTAAGGAAGTCTAGAAAGGAACAAGTCATTGTGTCCCGATTACGCATTGGTCACAAAAGACTAACGCACTCCTATATACTCAAACAAGAACAACAACCACAATGTGGAACATGTCAAACAGCTTTGCCAGTTAAACACTTATTCATGGAATGCAGGTTTTTTGCTCACATCAGAAAGCGTTATTTCAAAGCAAACAATTATGAAAGATCTATTTGAAAATGTCAACATAGAGGATATTCTCTCCTTTTTGAGGGAAATAAAATTATACCATAAAATATAGATATGAAACAAATCAATACCATACAAATAATTCCCAATAATGCTAACACATTTTAAAACCAATAACTAAAAATTATCAATATAAATACACGATATGTATCACTTCCTAGCCGTTAGGCATGATATAACCCCGGACGGGTTGATATGCCGTTAAAATCAATAAACCAAACCAAGAATTGTAAACTAATTTTGATTTTGAAAAACATTGTTTATTCTTTTTTCAGAAAGATTCTATACATTATTTACAAAGCTCTTTGCATTTTCGAAAGCAGATTTTTAAATCCACGGTTTCCATTTTGGCTAATTTACTTTTAATGGGAACCTCGTCGATTATTCTAAAATCATCGCCACAAATTCCATTAGATTCAAAAACATTTTTAAGTGCACGAAATAATTTTTCTTTCTCTTTTTCAATCGTCGTTTTGCTTCACAGAAACAACGACCTTCAAGTTACACCCAACAAAAATATCGAAATCAGCGTCCGATTGTTTGCTCCGTCGTGGGGCTTACAATACACTGTATCCGCTGTAGGAGGGCAAGGACTCCCGCAAAAGGGAATGATACTTAAGTGCATCAGATGGTGAGGCTCCAATTATGGAAATCTAGACGTACCACTTCATTACTTCCAAGTCCAGTCTGACTGATTACTAACACTAGGCCAAGGAGATTGTTTTTGCGTCTGACGCGGAAAGCCACACCTACCTCTAGATCAGATCCTTATTGTGCAACTTATACTGAGTTAATGAATCAAACTCGAAATCTTGTTGTTCCGAGACGTATCCGGTTTATCTCAGTCGGTAGAACATCCGCCTAGGAATCGCAAGGTTTTGACGATCGCACTCAAGTAAGGCTTGGGTTATCTGATCAGTACGGTAGATGATGGAACGTGTGGCCTCACCTCAGCAAAACCAATCTAGACACCCTCACTATATGGTTGGTAACGAATTAGGTCACAGATCTTAGATGAGTAAAAAGTCTGACTTGAAGTACATGTTAGTGTCCCATCTAAATAAATAGCCAAGAAGGAAGATCGCCGACAAAGCCATAAAACATCCATCCTATTTTTCACCATTTATATAACCGAGTCATATAATATATATATATATATATAATATATATATATATATATATATATATATATATATATATATGAGAGAGATGAGAGGTATCCAAAACTTGGTAGTAAGGGATGATTCTATATGTGATTTCTAAGATACACTGTATTATTATTGTATGATCCAGTATGTATAATACAGTGAATCTTTAAATCACTAAAGAAGCTCAATGTATAATAAACTTTTTAGATTATATACAGAGCAATATTTATCTTAGAAAGGAAGGAAAAACTCAACACCGTAATTCCATAATAAATTTATTTCGACCAAAATTGGGAAGTTGATATAGCTCCCCAAAATTTTATCTTATCAGATGGTAGATCAAGATAATTTGAATTGCATAACTGAAAAATTTACTTCTAAAAAAAAAAATTAAAAAATGAATTTTTTTTTAACATTGTAAAACAGGAAACATGGCGACAGGAAGTCAAATGAGAAAAAAAGGATACTCTTCAAGGTCTGGTAGTCAGACAAAATTAAACTATGAATTAAACTATTGAATGAGTCTGAAAAAGTAAAGATTAAGGATAAAACAAGAAAATAATATATAAATGTAAAATATAAAAATATATAAAGAAATATATAAAAATTAATATATATATATATATATATATATATATATATATATATATATATATATATATATATATATATATATATATATATATATATATATATATATATATATATATATAGAGAGAGAGAGAGAGATAGATAGATAGATAGATAGAGGGTATGAAAACACACAATATTGTTAAAATAAATATATTTTTATATCATTTTCATAGCTAATATTGACAATATTTCGATTCATAAAAAATCATCATCAGAGCATAATGATAATTAGGTCCGTTTTTAGATGTAAATGTTTTTAAATCCGGACTCATCGAGAGAGAAGCAGTAAATAATTTAAATTCAAACCGGAAGCATTGTTTTTCCAAAAAGCGTTGCGATCGCTTCGTCTTTGTACACCCGCTGGGGTTTGCTAACGTCATGTACATGTCGCTAATTATTATTATGCTCTGATGATGATTTTTTATAAATCGAAATATATATATATATATATATATATATATATATATATATATATATATGTTACTGCATTCACTTATTTTTTATTATTTGTTATCATAAATTTTCGGGATCGTTAGATACCATTATCAAATGAATGTCGCTACTGTTTAACGGATCCTTTGTCTTTGTTGTTATTGACAGCGGCAGTGTCTGTAAAATATTTGTAATAACGGAGTATTCCGATATCGGCGTTCAGTCCCCCTCACGTAAGTTCGTAGTTTTATATATATATATATATATATATATATATATATATATATATATATATTCAAATGAGTATATGGTACTTATAATATGCTGACTATATCCCCTGCAGCAATCTTAAACAAGACGTGGAAGCAACACCCCACGAGAAAACAGCTCTACGGTCGCCTGTCCCATATCACACAGACCATTTGTGTGAGGCGAACAAGACACGCTGGACACTGCCGGAGAAACAAATATGAACTCATTAGTGACGTTCTTCTGTGAAAGCTATCACATGGGCACGCCATAGTAGGCCGTACAACAAAGAAATACACAGACCAACTATGCGCGGATACTGGATGCTGCACAGAGGACCTCCCAGGAGCAATGAATGATAGGAACGGTTGGCGAGAGATTGTCATGTATATCCGCGCTGCTAGCACGACGATGATGATCCCCTGCAGAGGTGTAAAAGTAAAAGTTAAGTCGTCGGGGAAGCCTAAAGTCGGTATCAGCCAATCAGCGAGGGAGTCTATCCCCTTTTCTCTAGCGCTAGACAAAGGAGATTGTTTTTGCGTCTGAGGTGGAGCGCCACACCTACCACAGCTCCTTACTTTACCACACAGTTCCCTGTGCTATTCATACGCTGAGTTGGCGAGGGCCGGTATCGAACTAGGAACCTTGAGGTTTTCTAACCCGACCAGAGGTGTAATACCTCCCCAAATATAAGTAATCTGAGTATGACACTTAACTATATCTGATAGTGAGGCTTCAATTCTGAATATTTCGGTTTAGATAGAGAATAAAATAAAATGATAATAATAGAAAAACACAAAATTAAGCATGTAATCAAAAGGTCATCATCAGGGCAGAGTGCTTTTGATTTATAAAAGAAAGACGACTAATACAAGAGAAATATTCGAAATTTATGACGTCGTAAAATTGGTCGAAACACGTGCTGACATATGACAATAGTAAATTTCATCCATACCAAAATATATTTTTTCTTGCATTTATCTTTTCAACATATCTGTCAGATTCATTTCCACTTCCCTGTCAGTCTGTCTATCTGTCTATCTATCTGTCTGTCTGTCCACACACTCACACACACCACACACACACACACACATATATATATATATATATATATATATATATATATACCCAATATCACTTACACATCGGGGTGTGAAAATATTCCGCACACAGAAGATTCGTCATCAGAGTGAAATTTTATTTTGAATGAAAAAATTCGTATTAGAAAAATCACACGCATAAGAATTTGGATATTTGATTTTTCAAAACAATTTTTATTGCAAAATAAGTGTTATTATTTATCCCTTACTGAAAAATTTTCGGAAACTAGTTATTGTTAAAAAAAACATATATATATATATATATATAATTGTCATGACTCCCAGTTCAACTCTGAATCGGATTAGTCGTACCTGTTAGGTCCTATATATAGGTAAAATAGATATATCCAAAATTATTTATATTCGTACGCTCAAAAGTCTTAAGAATCAACTATACAAAAATGTAAATATGTACGTACAGCAAACGTGAATCTAAAAAATAACCCTAGACGGGTTGACTTGCCGTTAAAATCAATCAATCAACATTTCGTTCAAGAAGACATGCATTTTTACTGGAAAAAAAATTGACAGTTTCGATAGTTTAATTGAATCTGCTAGCTTATAAGCTTGAAACTTGAACGCGAGTTCAAATCCTGGACGTGGCTGTTTGCATTTCACATAACTCTAATACCATTGGGAAAGGTATGCATCCACCTATTCTCCCTTCTGTTATGGATTAATAGTAAGACAGACCGGGCTTTTTTAACCTTTGTTAGACAATCAGTCTAGAAGTAGGGAAATTTTAATTCAAAACCTGTTAAACCCTGCTTAAGAAATTTGACCTTGTGTCACATCCTGATAGTTCAATTGAGTTTGCTAAACTTGAACCTAAAATGCTTAGTACACAATTTATAACACTAGTCAACTGGATACAATGTAAAAATGTAATTGAAGCAGGTGTATTTATTAAACAGGTAAATACAGTACTCTTATTTATTTTACTGTGAGTTAAAACTTATTAAAAAAAGATTATTTTGACTTTTTGTTAGTGTAATGTTATTTAGGTATGTACAATGTACAAACTTATGACATGTTGCACCTGTTTTCCCATCATAACATCTTAAAATGCTCAGTGAATTATTTATGAGGTAACCAAAAAAAATTTTCATATAACTTTTTTGTCTGTTTTTGTTCACTGATTTCGTAACGTACTTTATTTTTCCAAACGTGTATCTTTCTCCGAAGCGTTTCAGGTGCAAATATATCATTTTAGCACTTCAGTTATACTTTACAACATCTAACGCATTTAGAACAGATATATTTAACACAAGTCTACAATTCGACTTCACGAAACTTCTAACCGAACACTTTATTCAATCCACTGGGGGTAGATTGTTCTCATTCAGCTAACCCGATTACAATATGAAGACTCTCGAGTTCGACAATAAACACCCGAAGAAGGCCGGCGAGTAAACTGGCCGAAACGTCGTGTATATAACATAATATACAGTACGGAAAATCTAAATAATAAAATTATCAAGCCTATCTAAAAATTGAACAAGAAACACCTGAATAAAGCTGCAGAGCATATCGGCCGAAACGTTGTGTATTATAACAATAAAGATGAGGATAACAGTCCGAAAATTCCTAATACAAATTATCAAACCTCATCTCAAAAATTCAACAAGAAAACACCTGAATAAAGCTGGAGAGCATATCGGCCGAAATGTTGTGTATATAACAATAAAGATGAGGATAACAGTCCGAAAATTCCAAATAATATTATCAAACCTCATCTCAAAATTCAACAAGAAACACCTGAATAAAGCTGCAGAGCATATCGACAGAAAACGTTGTGTATCAATAAAGATGAGGATAACAGTCCGAAAATTCCAAATAATTACAAATTATCAAACCTCATCTCAAAAATTCAACAAGAAACACCTGAATAAAGCTGCAGAGCATATCGACCGAAACGTTGTGTATATAACCTGAATAAATCTGCAGAGCATATAAAGAGTCGAAAATTCCAAATAATACAAATTATCAAACTCCTCATAACACAGTCCGAAAATTCCATCAAACCTCAAAAACACTGAATAAAGCTGAGAGCACATCGGCCGAAACTGTATATAACAATAAAGATGAGGATAACAGTCCGAAAATTCCAAATAATACAAATTATCAAGCCTCATTTAAAAATTCAGACAAAAAGAATTAAATTGTTATTTTGACAGACGAAAATTGAATTTGTTTTCTCTCCCGGAAATAAAATAAAATTTCTTTGAAGTTTTTTTTAAAGAAATGTTGTCAAGGGAAAATTTTGGAAGAAGAAAGGGAAAATTCTGAGTCTGTAGGATTGGAAAATGCCGAAACAGTATTTTTTAAAGAGAGTTTTATTTTGACAGACGAACATGGAATTTGTTTTCTCTCTCCGGAACGAAAAGAGTTTCTCTGAAGTTTAATGTTTTACTTATTTTTTCTTATGCCCTGTGTTTGTATTTGAAAAGCAGAGTCGTCTGCCATGAATAACACCCCCCTCCTACACACAAAAAAATCCCTGAGATCTAAGATTTTCCTCTCCAGAGAAGCAAACTTTGTATATTCTGAAAACTCTTACGAACTTATACATTCCTGTTTCTCGGAATTTTTTTTTTAGATGAGGCTTGATCAGTATTATTTGTATTATTCGGACTATTGTTCTCATCTTCATTGTTATCTGTACAACGATTCGGCCGATGTGCCCGCCGGCCTTCTTCAGGTATTTCATGCCGGACTCGGGAATCATCTCAGACTCGGGAGCCATCACGGAACTTTGAACCTAACCCTTTATTCAGTCCACAGGGGTATCCTGTTCTCATTCAACTAACCATAGCTGGGGTACAGGTGTTAAGCTGTGTTAATTATTATTCTATGTTACTGCTGCCCCTGATCAGGGTTGAACCTGCTGTCTAGAGATAACTGTCACTTAGAACTGTCGTAACCTAACTTCTTTATCCACTAGGCTATGTGATCGATTTTTCAAAAGTACGATCGGTTTTTGCTGCCTTTTATTTATCTACTGAAAGCGATGTCAACATACGCATAGGTAATGTGGCCATACAGCTGTGTTTTTTGTGTGTGAGTGGGGCGGTGCTGCTTCCAGAATTTATCAAAAATAATACGCAGCATCCTTGATAATGATGCTGATGCTGATGACGACGACTGGTCGTCATCATCGTGCATTCTAATTGTCAAGAAAAGCAACTATAATTAAGATAAGAAAAAAACCCAGAACTTTTTGGTATTAAATGACCAGTCCAGTTGGACACATGGCGCAACAGATATAAAGGTTAAGTTAATACAGTTCTAAGGTCCAATCATCTGTACGTTTTAGGTTCAATCCTGGCCAAGGGCGATAATAACACAGAATACTTAATACAGCTTAACACATGTACCCGGTCATGATTAACGGAATGAGAACAATCTAACCCCGTGGATTTAATAAAGGGCTCGGTTCGAAGTTCCATGAAGGCTCCCGATTTCGACCTGAAGGCCAGAGTTCGGAAGGTTCCCGAATTCGACAAGAAACACCCGAAGAAGGCCGAAGTCACATCGGTCGAAACGTTGTGTAAATAACAATAAAATTGAGGACAAGAGTCCGAAAAATCCAAATCATACAAAATAAGAAAAAAAAAAAAGCTGACAAAAATTTAATTATGGTTGGTAATGTGTTATTTGGTTAAACAATTCAATTGTCGATATCAGCCGAACCGCGAGGGAGTCTATCCCTATTTCGCTAGCTCTAGACCAGGGAGATTTTTTTTACTTGAGGTAGTCTATCCCCTTTACACTATTGCTAGACCAAGGAGATTATTTTAGCATCTGGGGTAGAGCGCCACACCTACCATCAGCTCCTCACTTTACAGCACAGATCCCTGTGCTACTCATACGCACAGATGAGATTACCCTATATGAGCTACTCACGAGCTGAGTTGACGGGGCCCGGAATCGAACTAGGAATGCTTGCGATTACCTAGACGGGTGCTCTACCGACTGAGCTAAACCTTTCCCCTTAATGATTGGTGAAGTTTTATTTGATTTAAAAAAAAAAGAAGATTTAAAAAAATAAAACTAATATTTCTGCTGTTTGATGTTTTCTAGATCTGCGCAACGAAAGAGTGAATTAATGGCTTCGTTAATCAATTTATTTGAATTAATAACAATTCATTAATTTTGATTTAATTAATTCCGGCAGATTTTCATATTATTTCGCTTTTATGGATCGCTGTAATTAATTAATAATCTTAGTTTATTCTGGCACAAGGCCAAGTAAAAATGAGCGTGAGGGAAGATGTTTTTATGGTGAGAAATCCACAGTTTGAGTTTTTGTTTAATGGCATATCAACCTCTGTGGGTCATTTAATGCCAAAAAGGGTTAAATTGTTTTTGTCTTATATATGGGTTTCAGCCTTTAGAGTATGGGCTTTTATGGTAGTATTTGGTAATATTAAGTCAGTTTTTGGTGAAAAGGTTGATTTGATCAGAACTTGAGGAAAAGGTTTGTTGAATAATTTATGAATAGCTTACAAATTATGGACGTACCTGTAGTTAGAATTTTGAATAAGGTCCGTAAGATTAGAAATAACGCAGTCCTGTGGAAAGTTACCCGACAGTCATTAGCGGTTAGTAACATTTTACTTGACCCCTTAAAGACGCACCAGTACATATGCGTGGGAATTAGTTTAGTTCAGATATGACCCAGTTTCAGAGCGGGTGGAACTGTAGGTCGCCGCTCTGATGTCGCTTCTCACCGCGGGAGATGATCACGGGCTGGGTTCTGAAAATAAAGTTTGATCAAAAAACGACTAAGTCTTGTTAATTGAATATTAAAACAAGCAATGTCCAGCCCAGCACAAAGAAGAATGAACCCCCAGCAGAAGCTCTGAAGAAAAGTAAGCCCACTAGACCCACAGAAATAACATGGCGGCCAGACAAGTAGATGAAGTAAGCAGAGGTTAAAAAAGGTAAGACCATCACCTAACCATCATCTATCATATCTAATCTAAGTATCTGTATCTCTCTATTATATACCCGACGTATTATGTGGTTATATATATATTTACCAACCCCTCCGCACGAGCAGGATGTGAGACAAGGTCAATTTCTTAAGCGGAGTTCAACAGGTTTGAATTCAGAGTTTTCCTTCTCCTAGACCGGTTGCCTAACCAAGGCTAGAGAGCCCGGTCTACCCTACTATTTATCCATAGCTGGAGAGAGAGTAGGATTCATATCTTTCCCAAGGGTATTAGCGCTGAGTGAAATGCAATTACTACATCCAGGATTTGAAATCGGGGCGACGAGTCCATTTCCAATGACTTTAACCATTACACCACGCGCTTCCATATTATGTGGTTATATATAAGTATACAACATATATATGAGTATATATGGGTATATATGAGTATGGAACAGGTTGCCTTTGGAAAGTTTAGATGCCCTCTGGTTTGGTGTTTTAAAAAGGTCCTTTTAAAAAGTTTTGTCGTATTTGGAACGTGTTTGTCTTAAACATTTACAGTTTAAAAGGATGTGTTTCACAACAATGAAGTGTACTTTGTATATTGAACATATTGGAGCATTTTCCGTTTTTAGTAGGTGTTAATATATTTTTAGTTATTTATAAATAAAGAATAAAATATCGGTTAAACCTTTATTCACCTCAATTCCCCATCTCTTCTCGTTCTTTTCCCTCACACCTTCTGACGTATCCGCTCTCCTTTCCTGTGTCTCACCCTTCCCCTACCTTTTCAATATATAAACACACTGTAGTTCTTGTCTCAAAAATTCTGACGAAGCTTCGTTAACACGCCAAGGCGAAATATTACTGAAGTTGTTTGTGTTTTATGCGTTATTCCTCAATATTTAGTCACATTTGGTTGGATTTTACCCAATTTATTACTTCTCATATATATATATATATATATATATATATATATATATATATATATATATGAGGTAGGTAAAAGGATAGTGAACAAGAAATGATAACCGAAAACAAATCTAAGAGTTGAAATATTTCGTCCTCAGTCGAAAGATTTTCAATAAAAATCTTTCGACTGAGGATGTCCGTATAAATCGGACGAAATATTTCCACTCTTAGATTTATTTTGAGTTATCATTTCTTGTTCACTATCCTTTTACCTACCTCATACTGTCGGATTCTACTACATCCATCCTACCTTCATATATATATATATATATATATTATATATATATATATATATATATATATGGCAATGAAGGGATATTCTACACTCCCTAGATCTCCAAAACTGGAGCCTTACCATCAGATGAAGTTTAGTTTCATCCAATTTTTAAATTTTAGCAAATTTCCCTTTCTTTTCTTCCTTTTGGGTAATTCAATTTTCGTTTTCCCTTTGGTTAAATTTAGTTTTTTTTACCATTTTATTGTATTTCAAGGGGAAAATTGTAATGAATTCAAAGTTTTATCACATCTAAAGAAAGAGCAGATATAATTTCTGCTTATTCTACAATCTGCTCTCAAACATTTTCTAGCTTTTTTTCTGTTTGTATTGTCTGTTATCTGATGCAAAGAATACGCCGACTGTACCTCTGCAAATGTGTAAGATGCCCCCAATTAGACTACCTGTTGATCGGTGATGGCGAACTGTAACGCTTAAGGACGGAATCTTGGTGGCTGAGCAGTCCATGACATGCAACACTCCGCTTTGGTCCTTATTTAGAATAGACGGGTGGTCGGAGAGGACTCTCCGATCACCTATATGATTGTCCCAACCATATTGCTCTCATGACAACTCCCCAAATCTTTTTATCACATATGTGCTAGAAGGCAGTGACTGAGGGTTTTCATGTGCTGGGTATGACGTTAAACTGCATCTAATGGTGAAGTTCAAGTTCTGGAACTCTGGGGAGTGTGGAGTACCCGTTCATTACCATTACTCCCAAGTGTACCCTGACCTGGAGTGGTAGTAACTGTTAGGGTCATATCCATGGGTTAAAATATAGGTTAAACTGCATCTAATGGTAAAGTTCAAGTTCTGGAACTCTGGGGAGTGTGGAGTACCCGTTCATTACCATTACTCCTAAGTGTACCCTGACCTGGAGTGGTAGTAACTATTAGGGTCATATCCATGGGTTAAAATATAGGTTAAACTGCATCTAATGGTAAAGTTCAAGTTCTGGAACTCTGGGGAGTGTGGAGTACCCGTTCATTACCATTACTCCTAAGTGTACCCTGACCTGGAATGGTAGTAACTATTAGGGTCATATCCATGGGTTAAAATATAGGTTAAACTGCATCTAATGGTAAAGTTCAAGTTCTGGAACTCTGGGGAGTGGAGTACCCGTTCATTACCATTACTCCCAAGTGTACCCTGACCTGGAGTGGTAGTAACTGTTAGGGTCATATCCATGGGTTAAAATATAGGTTAAACTGCATCTAATGGTAAAGTTCAAGTTCTGGAACTCTGGGGAGTGTGGAGTACCCGTTCATTACCATTACTCCAAGTGTACCCTGACCTGGAGTGGTAGTAACTGTTAGGGTCATATCCATGGGTTAAAAAAGGAGTTTAAAAACGTGTTTAAAAATGTGTTTAAAACAATTTAAATACCCATAAAAATGACTAAAACAAAACGTCTTCAGCATAAAATAACCCAATAAGGGTTGTCATGCAACAAAATGTAATCAATCAACCAACCATCTCAGGTACACCTTCCCAATGGCCAATATGAGTTGACAAACTTTTCTTCTTACGTTATGAAACGAAACAAATTTCCTCGTGTTCTGTTGCGAGAGTTAGTTGTCTCTTGTCTCAAGTAGACCCTCCACGCCAATATGAATTGTTGAATCTAACTCTTATCACATTATGAAACGAAACAAATTTCCCCGTGTTCTGTTATACGTATTAGTTGTGTGTCATTTCAAGTGCGTCCTTCATACCGATATGATAAAGTTAAAATCTGTAAATATCTACTTAGGTGGAGAGGCAATAATCTTGTATCGCATTGTTAAATAAAGGATTTGTTTCTAATGAGAATCATTACTAATTTCATCTTGTATTTAATTCAGCAGACAATTAAGTACACCGGCCATTATGTCTGTTAAGCAATCTAGTCTCAAAAACCTATCAGAAAAAAAATATCAATTTGTTAAACGGAGTAAAATTGGTTTGAATTCAGAGTTTTCCTTAGTTTTAAAAAAATAATCTTTAATTTTTAAATTAAATATTTATTTATTTATTTATTAAATTAAATTTAGAATTAAATAGATGATTTTTTAATCTTTAAATATTTGCAAATTTAAATTTATTTTATTTACTAATCTAATTTACTAATTGATATATTAAGTCGTGGTGTAGTCTGGCGAGTAAGTTTAGGCTTGTAGGCTTAGGTGCCTGTACCAACACAGTGTCGAATATTTATACATGACACTGTCCAATCAGATTATAGTGAGGGGGCACCAAGGTATTTACATATTCATTACATCACTAATTATACCAACTAATTCTTTCTCTATCCCCCTCTTTTCTCCATTCCTCTATTTTCACTATCCCCTTCTTTCTAACCCTCTCCTTTTTCTCTTTCTCTATTCCGCTTCTTTTTCTCTTTCTCTATCTTTTTCTTTTTCAATCTAGTCTCAAAAACCCATCAGAAGAAAAGGTCAATTTTTTAAGCGGAATATAGTTGGCTTGAATTCCTTATCATAGGCCTTTTTAATCTATACAGGTGTGTGTGTGTGTGTGTGTGTGTGTGTGTGCAAATGTATGTATACAGTTATAAAAAACACATTCAATACTTTTTGCCTTTATCAAACAAACAAATGTTACATATACGTGTAATAACATTAATTATACTATTTCTCTGAATGTTTGAGATGAGGCTTGATGATTAGTATTATCTGCGTTATTCGGACTATTGTCCTCATCTTCATTGTTATCTGTACAACGTTTCGGTCGATATGCCCACCCGCCTTTTTCAGGTATTTCTTGTCGGTCTCGGGAACCTTCTCAGACCCGGGAACTTTCTTTTCGGACTCGGGAAGGTTCCCGACTACGACAAGAAAGTTCCCGAGTTCGAAAAGAAGGTTCCCGTGTCCGACAAGAAATACGTGAAGAATATGCCGGAGGACATATCGGCCGAAACGTTGTACAGATAACAATGAAGATGAGGACAATAGTCCGAATAACGCAGATAATACTTAACATTAATTATCATTATTAATAACATGTTGATTATTAGTCACAAAATAAATATGACTAATGACATAAAAATTTTACAAAATGAAGACACTTAAGATAATATGCTACCAATTTCATCTGTGTTGTATACCTACCTTTGCACCTCCCTTGTATATTAATACGTTTGTTCTTAGATCTTCCGTCCGTTATCGTCCAAGATGAAATGTAAAAATTTAAATCCAGGTGTTGCTTATCCGCCGGATTCGTATTTCTTATAAGTGTCGTCCCTTCAGCTAAATAATGGACCATTCCGTTTTTATTATAAAGAATAAAAGAGAAGAAAATGACATGCTACACAGAAAAATATAATAAGAAAGAAAGAAAAAACATGAGAAGGATAGAGAAAGGGGGTAAGTGATAACGCTGATCTGTTACAATCAAACATCATGAAAAGATGAAAAGAAGGAAGAAAGGAAAAAGTGTGCGTGTGTGTGTGTATGTGTGTGTGTGTGTGTGTGTGTGTGTGAGAGAGAGAGAGAGAGAGAGAGAGAGAGAGAGAGAGAGAGAGAGAGAGAGAGAGAGAGAGAGAGAGTTAAATCAAGATTATTATAATTTTTACATATTGAACTATTTAGCACTAGCTCATAAGTAAACATATCAAACGGTGTAATGATTAGATTATCATACAATGGTATATCCACAGGTCCTGCTAGTAATCTTTAAGTATTTACAAATTTAGATCAATTTTATTAACTAATTCTATTAACTAATTTAATTTACTAATTTATTCTATTTATTAGTTTAAATTTGAATTCTTTATTGACTAATTTAATTAATCTTTAAATTCAAATTTAAACTTCCACTTTTCTTACTTTTTTCCCCTCTTTTTTCCCTAGTAAGCACCGGTTCCCGCTAGATCACCAAAGTTAAGCAGAGATGAGCCTGTTCAGTTTTAGATGGGTGGCTATTTAAACAATTGCAGGTATATAAACAACCTTATATCACTTACCGCCAGGGCACCTCGCGTGGTGTAATGGTTAGCAAGCTAGATTAGCAGACCATTGTTAATGAGTTCGATTCTCATTGGGCGCCCCATACTCTGGCCTTGTGCCACATCTAAGCAAAGCTTAGTAAATAACTATATCACTTAGCGCTAATACTCTTGTGAAAGTATCTCCTTCGTCTAGCGCTAGTGAAAAAGGAATAGACTCCCTCGCTGTCTAGCTGATATCGACTTTAGGCCACTCGACGACTTTACTTACATACTGAACTATTTTACAATTGTTCTTAAGTAAACATATCAAACGTTGTGATAATTAAATTATCATACAGTGGTATATCCACAGGTCCTGCTAGTTTTGTATTAATTACATTAAACCTTAATGAAACAAATGAATGGAAGCGCGCGATGTAATGGTTAAAGTCACGGGAGATAGGACTCGTCGCCTCGAGTTCAAATCCTGGATGAGGTAATTGCATTTCACTTAGCGCTAATACCCTTGGGAAAGGTATGAGTCCTACTCTCCCTCCAGCAATGGATAAAATGTAGGGCAGACTGGACTCTTTAACCTTGGTTAGGCAACCGGTCTAGGAGAAGGAAAACTCTGAATTCAAACCTGTTGAACTCCGCTTAAGAAATTGACCTTGTGTCATATCCTGCTCATGCGGAGGGGTTGGTAAAAAAAGAATGAAACAAAACTATTGGAACAGAAACCGCACTACAGAAAAGTTGAATGGTTAAACGTTATTAAAATGAATGAAGTGTATTTTTCATCTGGACTTTCAAAGGCAGCCTGTCCTATACTCACATATACCCATATATACTCATATATATGTTGTATACTTATATATAACCACATAATATGGAAGCGCGTGGTGTAATGGTTAAAGTCATGGGAAATGGACTCGTCGCCCCGAGTTCAAATCCTGGATATAGTAATTGTGTCACATCCTGCTCATGCGGAGGGGTTGGTAAAAAAAGAATGAAACAAAACTATTGGAACAGAAACCGCACTACAGAAAAGTTGAATGGTTAAACGTTATGAAAAGTGAATTAAAAAGAACGAAGTGTATTTTTCATTTATCGAAATCAGAATTTTATTTGTAATCGCCCCCCCCCTCTCCTTGAGGAAAACGATTGGATGAATTGACAGGAGCAATAATTGAAACATGGCCAATCAGCACTTTCGTTTTCTTTTCTTTTTCTTTTTTGTTGCTTTTTTTGAATAAAATAATTAATAATATAATAATTATCATTTATTAATTTACTTCAGGGAAATTCTTGTCATGATTGAATATGGCAGAAACAGGTTCCTTCTTCTGTCGCTTCTGCTTCTGATGCCGGGGTAGGTAAGGTAGTCATAGCAAAGCGATCATTCCCCTACATCATGATTGATTGATTGAATTCAACAGTATGTCAACACATCTCGGGTTATTCTATGCCTGGAGATTAGGGAATCGCGCTCATGTAAGTTCATATTTTCATTTCTTCTTTGTTTAATGTCATCAATCTTCATGGGTTATTTAATTCAAAAGACATCCTTGTAGAATAACAGTAGTATTCATAGCTGGGGATTTAAGAGGTCTATACCCTTCCCAAGGATATTACTTCGAAAGTGAACATAAATGCGCGACTTTAATATATATATATAGGCCGTTGTCGTATCAGTGCTACTGTATGGCTGCATCACCTGGACCCTAACGAAGCGCCTTGAGAATAAACTAGACGGGAGCTGCACAAGAATGCTGCAGATGATCCTGAACAAGACGTGGAAACAACACCCTACGAGAAAACAGCTGTACGGCCACCTGCCACATATCACCCAAACCATCCGAGTAAGACGGACAAGACACGCGGGACACTGCTGGAGAAGCAACGACGAACTCATAAGCGACGTTCTCCTGTGGAAGGCAGCACATGGACACGCCAGTGTGGGCCGATCAGCAAAGACGTACATTGATCAGCTCTGTGCTGATACAGGATGCTGCATAGAGGACCTCCCGAGAATGATGAGCGATAGGACGGATCGAGAGAGATTGTCATGGATATCCGCGCTGACATCGCGACATGATGATGATGATGATGATGATATATATATAGTCATTCACAGACACCGTGTTTCGACGTATCACGTTTTTTTCAGTGTGGCTAGACATTACCAGGCTACCTCCAGCGCGACATGATGATGATAATGATGATATATTGTGCGGCCTGAAAATGATGCCAGGAAAGAACTTTCTTCATCTTTCTGTGGGAATTGAGAAAGACAGCTGCAACAATGTGAATCCTTCCTCTTTTGTTTGCTTAAAAATCATCATCTTCTTAGTGACGTAAATTACGGAAGGATCCCGAAACAATTTAGCCGATACCCCCGAGGGGAGCGTCATGTTTTGAATGCAAAATAGTAACGTTTATTGCATCGCCTATCACAATTCATAATTGATACGCTAAATATAAAATTGTTAATCCGATTAAAAGTCGACACTGGGAGCTAATAGAAAGCAAAAAGGAGAAAAATCTCTAAGGGCGCTTTTGTGGAAATTCCCATAATGCATCATTGAAGGAAGTGGAGAATAAAAATGTTAACGCGAATAGAAATAATCTGGCAGATTCGTTTTCAGACATTTTGTTGTTTTTGTTTTGTTGTTTTTGTTTTGTTTGCAATATTCTTTATTCTTTTAAAATTTAAAACACGTAGGACGAGAAAAGAATAAAATAGAGTCTTTGTCGAACTATAAAAAGACTTTAGATTTTCTTACTGTTATGACAACCTGATATTGCCGTAATCCTGACTTCTACAAGGAATACTGATAATTATACACACACTGTAGTCTTTGTTCTCTATAGAAATGTTATTGTTAGGGCTACTACTACTACTACTACTACTACTACTACTAACGCCAGAATCACCACTACCTCAGTTTGTTCATATCTATCTATCTATCTATCTATTTCATCCTATTATATATATATATATATATATATATATATATATATATATATATATATATATATATAAATTGTCCATTATCTGTCTATCTCATTCTGTCCATACCCATATATATAATTCTGTTCAATATCTATCTATCTATCTATTCTATTCGGTTCATACCCATATATATAATTCTGTTCAATCTCTCTCTCTCTCTCTCTCTCTCTCTCTCTCTCTCTCTCTCTCATCTATCTATCTATCTATCTATCATCTCATCTGGTTCATACCCATATATATATAATTCTGTTGAATATCTATCTATCTATCTATCTATCTATCTCATTCGGTTCATACCCATATATATAATTCTATTCAATCTCTCTCTCTCTCTCTCTCTCTCTCTCTCTCTCTATCTATCTATCTCATTCGGTTCATACCATATATATAATTCTGTTCAATATCTCGCTCTCTCTCTCTCTCTTCTCTCTCTCTCTCTCTCTATCTATCTATCTATCTATCTCATTCGATTCATACCCATATATATAATTCTATTCAATCTCTCTCTCTCTCTCTCTCTCTCTCTCTCTCTCTCTCTCTTCTCTCTATCTATCTATCTATCTCATTCGGTTCATACCCATATATCTCTCTCTCTCTCTCTCTCTCTCTCTCTCTCTCTCTATCTATCTATCTATCTATCTCATTCGATTCATACCCATATATATAATTCTATTCAATCTCTCTCTCTCTCTCTCTCTCTCTCTCTCTATCTATCTATCTATCTATCTCATCTGGTTCATACCCATATATATATAATTCTGTTGAATATCTATCTATCTATCTCTATCTATCTATCTCATTCGGTTCATACCCATATATATAATTCTGTTCAATATCTCTCTCTCTCTCTCTCTCTCTCTCTCTCTCTCTCTCTCTCTCTCTCTCTATCTATCTCATTCGATTCATACCCATATATATAATTCTATTCAATCTCTTCTCTCTCTCTCTCTCTCTCTATATATATATAATATATATTATATATATATCTCATCCGGTTCATACCCATATATATAATTCTGTTCAATATCTATCTATCTATCTATCTATCTATCTATCTATCCACTAATACATGCATTTTGCAAAGGAATACTGATAACCGTACACACACTATAGTCTTTGTTATGTATAGAAATGTTATTGTTAGGCTTACAACAACAACAACAACAACAACAACAACAACTACTACTACTACTACTACTACCACTACAACTAGAATAGATGAAGCAGAAGAAAGCGACGAAACCAATGAAAAGAACGATTAAATATGACTTTGAATATAGAACTAAATCTAAAGAAACTAGAAACTTGTTTTTTTTCAATTAGAAGTTTAACCATTCATTTTAAAGATAATATTAACCCATTAAATATCAGCCCTGTCGGATGGGTCTGTAGAATACGTTGACTGCACCTCTGCAGAAAGGTAAGACCCCCACCCCCATGGGATCGCCTGTTGTTCGTGGAAGGCGACCCGTGATGCTAAAGGACGTGTAGTGAAGAGGGACCAGTGCTAAGTTGGAGGTGCGTGGTGTAATGGTTAGAAACGTAAGAAATGGACTAGTCGACGCGAGTTCAAATCCAGGACGAAGCTGGTTGCATTTCACATAGCGCCAGGAAAGGTACGAATCCAACTACTCTTCCTCCAGCCATGGATAAATAGTAGGGTAGACTGGGCTCTTTAAACTTGTTTAGTCAACCGGTCTAGGAGAAGGAAAGCTCTATATTCAAACCTGTTAAACTCTGCTTAAGAAATTGATCTTGTGTCACATCCTGCTCATGCGGATAGGTTGGTGAATATATAATTCCTAGCGTCCCCGATGCTTGATTTGTTCCGTTCGCGGCCGCCATTTGCAGTTCCACCACCACACATGGGCAGTACAAGTCGTTTTAATACCGTCGGTCATTTGCATGTGTGAGCAAGTTGTTCATAAAAAATTAAGACTCTTGATCGGATGAAGAGCTGATTTTGAAGCGAGATGACTTAAACGACGGATTTGTTCGGGAAATCAACTGCTACAAGGATCGGGACGGAATCCCTGTGGCCGAGCAGTCCATGACACGCAACACATCGCTTTGTCCCTTATTTATACAGTTTGTGCGGGGTATCGCCTGCTTCTTATACATATATATATTCCTTTCTTTCAGTATATCTATCTATCTATCTATTCCATTCTATCTATTCCTTCCTTCCAATCTATCTATCTATCTATCTATTTATCTATCTGTAGTAAAACACAAAAGTTGAAATTGCAATTCGCATCTAATAGGTTTGTTTTCTTTATTTAATGATTTGTTTTGTTTTTTTTGTTTTACGGCATATCAACCTCAGTGGGTCATTTAATGCCGATAAAGTTTTGAAATAAATCAATTCTTAATGGATAATACAATTTTTTATAAATACATTTTTCTATTTAACCCATAGATGGGACCCTAACAGGTACTACCACTCCGGGTCGGAGTGGACCAGGGAGCAATGGTGATGAAGGGGTGCTCCACATTCCCCAAACCTCCAGAACTGGAACCTCACCATCAGATAGAGTTTAACGTCATTCCCAGGACATGTAGAACGGTCATAAATGTCCTCCTCTGATAAATCAGCAGGTTACGCCAAGCCCTAGCATCTATATGATTGTCCCGACCTTTTCCCACTCAGTTGTGCCAGCTTTCTGCTTTCATATATTATGTGATAAATTTTATTATTATTTATGGAGGCGCGTGGGAAATGGACTCATCGACCCGAGTTCAATTCCTGGACGAGGCTGTTTGCATTTCACATGGCGCTAATACCATTGGGAAAGGTATGAATCCAATTTTCCCTCCAGCTATGGGTAAATAGCAGGACAGCCTGAGATCTTTAACTATGGCTAGGTAACCATTCTAGGAGAAGGAAAACTCTGAATTCAAACCGGTTAAACCCCGCTTAAGAAATTGACCTTGTGTTGCATCCTACTCGTGTAGAGAGGGTTGGTATATATATATATATATATATATATATATATATATATATATAGTATGAACAAAAAGTGATAAGACAATCAGGAATATTTCTTGTATGTTGTTTATTCTCAACTAGTTTCGAACTTAGGTCATCGTCAGGAGAAAATTTCTTATTTGAAGAAATTGTTTATAGATTATTAGAAAGGGAGCATTATAGAAGAACTATAAAAGTTGAAGTGTTTTTGAGGGTTTGACATGCTATTAAAATCCGGGTAGACGAGTGTGTTAGAAGTAGCATGTCTATTTGTTCCGTGAAGAACCTCTATGAGGTGGGTTAATTTTTTTAATGCTCTTATATATGTGAGGGAGGGTTCATGGGAGTTATGTGTATGACTATATGTGTATACATATAAATGTATGTGTGTGTTTACATATATGTGTGTGAATGTGAGTGTGTGTATGTATCTCGGTACTGTGCGCATGACTTCTAGATTTTTAATTTTTAATTGGGTCAAAAAGTGGCTTGTTTGATTGACCCGATTAAAAATTAAAAATCTAGAAGCCACGCGCACAGTAATACATACACACACTCACATTCACACACATATATGTAAACACACACATACATTTATATGTATACACATATAGTCATACATACAACTCCCATGAACCCTCCCTCACATATATAAGAGCATTAAAAAAATTAACCCACCTCATAGAGGTTCTTCACTGAACAAATGGACATGCTACTACTAACACACACACACACACACACCTTTATATATATATATATATATATATATATATATATTATGTGATAAACATTTTCTTCTCTGTCTTTACAAATCCTATGTTTGCTAATCTGTTGCGTCTTATCTATTTTCGCATTGATCTATTTCTTCCTTATGGCATTGTATTGTGCTGCTATTATTAGTGATTCACTTTCTCTCTTTATTTGATTCCATGAGAGTTTTTCACACTTGTATTAACTGGTGGTTCACTAGAGGCTGAATGACAGCAAGTCACCTCAGGTCTCCAGGACTCTTTTATTTCTTGTAAATCAGCACTAGGTCTTGGATTAGGGGATCCGTTCATATCTCAAAGTCCCAGAGAACTCTATGCGTTTCTTTCTTGAGAACAGATTCTGATATATTCTGATTATATACAATTTAGTAGCATGATGAAAGTAATTTCTTGTACAATTCCCTGTGGATCACCTTTCCCACCCGGCCAGAATTATTATTATCATTATTATTATTATTGTGAGGTTTTCACACCAGTATTAGCTGATGGTATTTCCATGGGGTCTGAGTGACAACAAGTCCAAGTCTCCTCATGTCTCCAGGACTCTTCTGAGTATTCTGGCAGATTGCAGCAGTGCAGTATTCTGGATGGTCTCAATTCTTCCTCTGATTTCCAGATTTTCCAGTCCTTTTCCAAGCTTTTTGGGACCGTTCCGAGTACACCAACTACAATTGGTATCACTTTGACTTTCATATTCCATAGCTTTTTCATTTCATCTTTTGTCCATCTTTTCGTTTTCTTTCATCTTCACCCTGTGATCTGCTGGAACTGCAAAATCCACCAGTTGACAAGTTCTTTCTTTTTTTGTTAATCAACACTAGATCTGGTCTCCCTCCTGTGATAAGGTGATCCGTCTTTATCTCTAAGTCCCAGATTATTTATATATTAATACACTTGTTCCTTAATCTTCCGTACGTTATCATCCTGCAACACCCTCTGATTAAAATGAGACCGTCCAAATCGTCCAAGAGGAAATGCAAAAATGTAAGTCCTGATTATCTGATTCTTTTTTCATGGGTGTTCTTACCTCATCTAAATAATGGACCATTACATTTTTATTATAAATTAAGAAAGGGAAGAAAAAGACATGCGATACAGAAAAATATAATGATAAATAAATAAATAAAAAGAGTAGGGGAAACACACACACACACACACACACACACACACACACACACACACATATATATATATATATATAATATATATATATATATATATATATATTACGTGTGTGTGTATTACTTAAAACTGTCAATACATTTAAACAAAATATTTTATTCTATCATAATATTCCCGCATGTACTGTGCATAAAGTTTGACAGCAAATCTCTAATTCCCATTCTAAATAATTCTTCATAAAAAATCACCCTCCACACAAAAAACTCCAATAAAAACCCAATAAGTTCAGTGAATTTGTCAATTCTTCCGAGATTGGTCGGGTGACTAAGCTGGGTGTAATATCTACCCATAAATACTTGCAGACACACAAATCCCTTGTTAAGATCAACTGTCATTTTTGATTTAACAAAAATAAATTGAAAAAAAAATCATTAAAATATTTTCAGATATTCAATCAAAATATTTCTTCCTTCAACATGTCTGATCGATCGTCAATAATCTTTAAAACTTAGAACCAGCCCGTCGGTTAACGCAGAAGAATACACCGACTGCACCTCTGTAGAGCGCTTGGTGGTATCGTCAGTTATGTTATTACTGGTTCATTGTGGGATTTCGGTTCTTTCAACATAATATCCCCTCCAAATAAAAAATCGAGGATGATTCTGGCTCCTGATTTGTTTTGGGGGTTTACTCCCCTAGACTTTCTTTGGAATGGGGTAAAGCTGCTAGACAGTAGAGGTTTTGTGTCGCACTTAGATGGGTTGCCGATGAAGGCTAAGGTGAACATTTAACCCATTTGGGGAATTATGTGAGTAGTAAGCACAAGAATCCTATTACTGTCGGTGTACCTGAAAAGTGAAATGAGATTAGGATACGGTGTATTTTGCATTGACTTAACCGTTATCAATCACACTTGGAGTAAAGAAATGCGCAACGTGTCAGCGCACCAACTATCACGTTACTACCGACTACAGCGTGTACATTCCCACGCTTGAACTGCGTTGGTAACATGATATTCACTCTGCAAAAAGCATGTTCGAAAATATTGGAAAACTTTGAATCTCCCTAGTGTTAAATCTTTTTCCCCTATGGGTAGGATTTGAAACAAGGTAACAATCGACTGATCCCGTTAGGCCCAAGCATCTATATTATTGTCGCAATCCTATTGCCCTTATGGCAAACCACCAGCCCTTTTTATCATATATATGCTAGAAGGCGGTGGCTGAGGATCTTTTTGTCCTGGGAATAACGTTAAACTCTATTTGATGGTGAAATTCCAATTCTAGAGCTCTGGGAAATGTGGAGTACTCCTTGATCGACATTACTCCCAGGTCTACTCTGACCCGGAGTGGTAGTAATTGTTAGGATCCCATGTATGGTTTGAATAGAAAAATCGAGTTTATAAAATTAAGTTTAAAAGATTCAGTACCATTCAGAACGAATAAAACAAAACGTCTTCGGCATAAAATAACCCAACAATGGTTGACATGCCGTAAAATCCAACCAACCAGCCTTAAGGGACTTAATGTCCTTGGTATGATGTTAAACTCTATCTGATACTGAAGTTCCAACTCTGGAGCTCTTTCATTACTCCCAGGTCCAGTCTCACCCAAAGTCGTAGTACCTGTTAGGGTCCCATCTATGGGTTAAATAGAACAGAACGAGTTTTAAACAACGTGTTAAAAAAATTGAGTCACCCACCAAGAATAAATAAAACAAAAGTTCTTTAGCATAAAATGACCCAACAAGGGTTGACATGCCGTAAACACAACCAACAACCAACCAACCAACCACATTACGTAAGTCATTTGTTCGTTTCACAACTTTTGAGGTAAACAAAACGAAAGATTTCGTAGTGTTGATGAAATCTCTGGAGGAGGAGGAGGAGGAGGAGGGTAGTAGAAGGAGGAGGGGGAGGAGAAAAAAGATTTCGTCAGACAAAGTTTTGGTGAAAAATATATTTGACAGGCGGGAAACCTTTTGCTTTGAGTGGGAAGAAGCGAAGTGAGTGAAGAAAGCAGTGTTGCTGAGGAAAGCAACGTTTTTCGGCATGTGTGTGTGTGGGGGGGGGGGGGGGGGGAGGAAGGAAGTGTTGAAAAATAAGAGAATTTGGATTTTGGAAAAAGGAAAAAAAAAGAACGAGAAAAATGAATACTAATCAATTTGAGAAAGAAAGAAAGAAAAGAAAAAGAATGAAGGAAAGAAGAATGAATGAAAGAAAGAATCCAAGAGAAAGAAGAAAAATGAAGGAAAAAAGATGCAACCAAAAGGAAGGAAAAATGCAAAGAAGGAAACGTACTAAAAATCAGATGAGAAAAAAGAAGAAAAAGGACGGGAGAATAAAAAAAGGAAAAGTAAGAAAAAAATAAAAAGAATAAAAAGCAAAACAAACAAAAAAGAAAAAAAGAAAAGAAAAAAAAGATAAAAGAAGACTAACCAATTAAAATAATTAAAGAAAAAAGAGAAGAAGTAAGAAAGAAAGAATGAAGGACAAAAGTGCAAAGAAAGAAACTTTGAAAACAAATAACGAAAAAGGAAAAAAAGAATGTATGAAATGAAAAAATAAAACCGGAAAAAAGAGGAAAGAAAGAGGATCGGGAGCAAAGCGAAAAAAAAAGAAAAGAAAAAAAAGAAAAAGAGATAGATATAAAGAAAGAAAAAAAGAGAAGGAAAGGAAATGCGCTAAGAGAAAATCGGATAAGACGAGAAAAATAGAAAAAGATAAAGATAAAAAGAAAGAAAGAAAGAGGACAGAGAACAAAGCGGACAAACAAAAAGAAAGAAAAACAGAAAAAAGAAAGATAAAAAGAAAGAAAGAAAGTAAAGGTAAAGAAAAAAGTGTGAGAAAGAAAAAAGGTGACAGAGAATGAGTCGGGCAACAAGAAACCAGAAAAAGGTAAGTTAGAAAGAAAGAAAAAAGAAAAAGTGAAAGAAAGAGAGTGCAGCGGACAAAAAGGAAAATAGAATAAAAAGATAGAAAGAAAGAAGGAAAAAAGAAGGAAAAGAAAGAAAAAGAAAGAGAATAGAGAGTGAAGCGGGCAAAAAATGAAAAAAAAAAAAAGAAAAAAAAAAAAAGAAAAAAAAAAGAAAAAAGAAAAAAAGAACAGAAGAAAGAAAAATGAAAGAGGAAAGAGAGCGAGGCGGACAAAAAATGTAGAAAAAAGAAAAGATAGAAAGAAAGAAAGAAAGAAAGAAAAGAAAAAGAAAAAGAAAAAGAAAAAGAAAAAGAAAAAATGAAAGTGTACAAGGTGTATCATAAAAGTGATGAGTTTGAAGCTGTATTTACCAAGACAGAAATGAACAATGAATGGAATGTTAATTTTTTCAAAATACAAGGTGTGTCAAAAGTACAATCTTGATACTTTTTGACGCACCCTGTATAGAGAGCAAAAACTGGAAAAAGAAAGAAAGAAAACGAAAATGAATAGGAAAAGAAAGAGTATAAAGAGAAAAACGACGACCCCCAAACAAAAACACTGGAAAAAAGAAAGAAAGAAAGAAAGAAAAAAGGCAATAAACTAAGTGCAAACCTGACAAAACGAGAAACGTAGTAAAAGGAGAAAAAAAGAAAGAAAAAAATAAAAGAAAGAAAAGACGATAGAGAGCGAAGAGACAGAAAAGAAAGAAAGAAAGAAAGAAAGAAAGAAAAAGGCCATAAACTATGCGCAAACCTGACAAAATGAGAAACGCAGTAAAAGGAGAAAGAAAGAAAGAAAGAAAGAAAGACGATAGAGAGCGAAGAGACAGAAAAGAAAGAAAGAAAGAAGAAAGAAAGACAAAAGGCAATAAACTATGCGCAAACCTGACAAAATGAGAAACGCAGTAAAAGGAGAAAGAAAGAAAGAAAGAAAGAAAAGACGATAGAGAGCGAAGAGACAGAAAGAAAGAAAGAAAAAAGAAAGAAAGACAAAAGGCAATAAACTATGCGCAAACCTGACAAAATGAGAAACGCAGTAAAGGAGAAAGAAAGAAAGAAAGAAAGAAAAGACGATAGAGAGCGAGAGACAGAAAAAGAAAGAAAGAAAGAAAGAAAGACAAAAGGCAATAAACTATGCGCAAACCTGACAAAATGAGAAACGCAGTAAAAGGAGAAAGAAAGAAAGAAAGAAAGAAAAGACGATAGAGAGCGAAGAGACAGAAAAAAAAGAAAGAAAGAAAGAAAGAAAGAAAGAAGGCATAAACTAAGCAAACCTGACAAAACGAGAAACGCAGTAAAAGGAGAAAAAAGAAAGAAAGAAAGAAAGAAAAGACGATAGAGAGTGAAGAGACAGAAAAGAAAGAATGAAAGAAAGAAAAAGAAAGAAAAGACGATAGAGAGTAAGAGACAGAAAGAAAAAGAAAGAAAGAAAGAAAGAAAGAAAACAGGCAATAAACTAAGCGCAAACCTGACAAAACGAGAAACGTAGTAAAAGGAGAAAAAAAGAAAGAAAGAAAGAAAGAAAAGACGATAGAGAGTGAAGAGACAGAAAAGAAAGAAAGAAAGAAAGAAAGAAAAGACGATAGAGAGCGAAGAGACAGAAAAAAAAAAGAAAAAGAAAGAAAGAAAGAAAGAAAAAAGGCAATAAACTAAGCGCAAATCTGACAAAACGAGAAATGTGGTAAAAGGAAAAAAAGAAAGAAAAAAAAAAGACGATAGAGAGCGAAGAGACAGAAAAAAAAGAAAAAGAAAAGAAAGAAAAAAAAGAAAAAAAAAGACGATAGAGAGTGAAGAGACAGAAAAAAAAGAAAAAGAAAAGAAGAAAAAAAAAGAAAGAAAGAAAGAAAAGGAAAATAGACTAAGAGTCAAACCTGACAAAGACGAGAAACGCAGTAAAAGGAGAAAAAAGAAAGAAAAGAAGAAAGAAAGAAAAGACGATAGAGAGTGAAGAGACAGAAAAAAAAAAGAAAAAGAAAAGAAAGAGAAAAGAAAGAAAGAAAGAAATAAAGAAAAGGAAAATAGACTAAGAGTCAACCTGACAAGACGAGAGAAAAAAAAGGCAATAAAAGGAAAAATCAAGCTAAGAAATAGGAAACTAATTAGGAAAATAGCGGAAAGAATTGTGAATGAATGAAAGAATAATTGAGCCATGTTCTTCGTTTGTTGTTGTTGTTGTTGTTGAAGTTTCATATAATTTGACAAGACTGAAATTAAAGGCCGGCCAACGCTCTACTTTCGCTTATCTTTTCGTTTTTTTTCTATCACTGTTAAAATATTAGCAAGCAGCATTTTCCCGCCACTTTTCGTGGCACTCGTGCGCAAAATCTGCTCTCTATTAACAGGAAGTGACGTTGAGGGTCGGTGGTGCCGGTAAACAGCAGGGAGTAATTGCCCTTCCAGCTGAGAAGGAAGATTGATAAACCTTTTAAATCAACCAATAAAAAGACAAGGCATACAGTCAGGATTAGGCGGGTTCAACGGAAACGGTTATAAACGTTTGAAACGGAATTGGCGTCCCGAGTTCAAATCCTGGACGAAGCTTCTTACATTTTACATCGCCTAGGGAAAGGCAGGAGTTCATATGTTCCCCCTCCAGCTATGGTAAAATAGTAGGGCAGATTCGGTTTTTTTAAACCTTGGTTAGGCAACCCGTCTTGAAGATAAAAAAAAACTTAAGAATAATATTGAGTCACATCCTGTTCGTGGTGGTTTGGTTTGTTGGATTTTACGGCATGTCAACCCTTGTTAGGTTATTTTATTCCCAAGATGTTTTGTTCTATTTATGCTTGATGGGTATTCAAAATTTTTTTTAGAATTCATCTTTTTTTTTCCATCAAAGGAACCCGTTTTGAGGATGTGCACGACATCAAAAAAGGCTGTGACGACAGAGCTACGGAGATCTTGGAAGAATCCTTCCAGGAGTGCATGCAAACGTGACAGAGTAGGATGGGAATGTGCATTAGACTCCAGGGGGATTACTTTGAAGGGGATAACTTGTAGTTTGTAGTTTGGATTTGAAATAAAAAATTTTGTTAGACCAGTCCTGGAACTTTTTTGACGTACCTCGTATGATAGGAAGTTGCCGGAAAATTATTCCGAAACAAACCTACGAAGAAAATAATAAAACAGACGTTTTTTTATAAACAAGTAAGTTTCTCTGATTTATTCACTAGTTTTATAAACAATGAATTCTTTAGAATTTAACACGAATTAAATTGTATTAGGAAAACACCAGTCGCCTTTTAAGAAGTCACCTGTTGCCCCAAGCAATATATAAGGAAATTAGAATGGTCTTTTTAGAATAGATAAATACTAACAGGACCTGTGGATATACCACTGTATGACAATTCAATTATTACAACGTTTGATATGTTTACTAAAGAGCTATTGTCAAATACTTCAATATTTAAAAAGTATAATAATCTTGATTTAACTCTCATTCTCACTCTTTTTCTGTCTCTTTCGTACTTTTCTTCTTTTCATCTTTTCATTATGTTCGATTGAAACAGATTAGCGTTATCTCTTCCGTGCGTTCACCCCTTTTCTAGATATTTCTCCAACTCTCTTTCTTATATTTTTTCTGTGTAGCATGTCCTTTTTCTACTCTTTCTATCTTTATAATAAAAACGGAATGGTCCATTGTTTAGCTGATGTGACGACACTCATAAGAAATAAGAATTCGGCAGATAAGCAATACCAGATAATCAGGATTTATATTTTTCGATTACATCTTGGAAGATTTGGACGGTCTCATTTTTAACCTGAGGGTGTTACCATATGGTAACGGTAGTAAAATTAAAGAACACGAGTATTAATTAATTGAATTGTAATAGAATTCAATTTTTAGAATTCACTCGTTTCCCCAAGTAATATAAAAGGAAATCAGTCTTTTTAGAATACATGAAGAATTAAATCTTTGAATTGTAATAAATTTCTCTCAGTAAATAAAATTTCCAACTAACAGACCTTATTATAATGGTGATTACGTAACTGTCTGTCTGTAATCAAAACTACGTCACCATTAACGTCACGATCTCCTTAGTTATTTAAATTATATTCGCAACGGTTATGGAATAGCCATTATCTAATTTTAATTAGCATCTTATTTATCAACGATGTTCTCTATCAAAGTCTAGCTGAGTTAGATTTGCCGCAAAACTGCCCATATTATCAACACATTTAAAATCCTGAAATATGTGTTATATATCTCTAAGAAATATAGCTTTGTACAGTTTCTGGTGGGAATAATTTGCATAATGCTTTTAACAAACCTGGATTTAATAAATAATTTATTTGCTGTTACTGATTTCTAATACTATCATGTTATTCTCAAACGTATTAAAAGCAATCCTATATATAATTTTACGAGGGTAAGTAAAAAAAAGTAATGCCATTTTGTTTAGGACAGGTATAATTACCAACACAGAAACATGTATCATACATCAAAATGAAGCTGGTCATCTGTGAATCACATCCCTACTTATCTACATAGTCACCGTTCCTCTCAAGAGAAATGTTCCACCTTTGAATGAGGGCATGTATCCCTACCCCGTAAAATTCTGTTGACTGTTCTTTGAGCCACTTCTTCACTACAGATTTCACTTTCTCGTCACTAGAATAATGTTTGCCTCTCAAACCCTCTTTCATGGGGCCGAAGAGATGATAGTCTGTAGGCGTCAAATCTGGTGAGTATGTCCTGATGCTTATGTGTGGTCGAGCATTGTCATGCAGAAGGCGTACATTGTCGAGTGGCAAGTTGGGTCTTACTCGTCGGATTCTTGCTCGTTAGGGTTTCAATGTAGGACTTAGTTTTATAAAACAACTTCACATGAAATAATGAAAATGGCTTTTTGACTCACCCTCCGATATAGAAATCAATTAGAATAACATAAAAATTAGCGTAATATTTTTATATTAGTTCTTATTTAGTTTCGTTAGTCTTTCTTATTTAATATAAAAATTATTATATTAAAACTTTATATTGTCCTCATCTTTATTGTGGTATGTATAAACACAATGTTCAGACCCCTGTAACTTTGGGCCTTCTTATTTAATATAAATATTATTATATTAAAACTTTATATTGTCCTCATCTTTATTGTGGTATGTATAAACACAATGTTCAGACCCCTGTAACTTTGGGCCTTCTTATTTAATATAAATATTATTATATTAAAACTTTATATTGTCCTCATCTTTATTGTGGTATGTATAAACACAATGTTCAGACCCCTGTAACTTTGGGCCTTCTTATTTAATATAAATATTATTATATTAAAACTTTATATTGTCCTCATCTTTATTGTGGTATGTATAAACACAATGTTCAGACCCCTGTAACTTTGGGCCTTCTTATATGATATAAAAATTATTATATTAAAACTTTATATTGTCCTCATCTTTATTGTGGTATGTATAAACACAATGTTCAGACCCCTGTAACTTTGGGCCTTCTTATTTAATATAAATATTATTATATTAAAACTTTATATTGTCCTCATCTTTATTGTGGTATGTATAAACACAATGTTCAGACCCCTGTAACTTTGGGCCTTCTTATTTAATATAAATATTATTATATTAAAACTTTATATTGTCCTCATCTTTATTGTGGTATGTATAAACACAATGTTCAGACCCCTGTAACTTTGGGCCTTCTTATTTAATATAAATATTATTATATTAAAACTTTATATTGTCCTCATCTTTATTGTGGTATGTATAAACACAATGTTCAGACCCCTGTAACTTTGGGCCTTCTTATTTAATATAAATATTATTATATTAAAACTTTATATTGTCCTCATCTTTATTGTGGTATGTATAAACACAATGTTCAGACCCCTGTAACTTTGGGTCTTGTTTAGGTGTTTCTTATTAACCTTAGAATAAAGTCATCATGGTTATTTCCTATAAGTCTAACATGATCAAAGGGGAACCACTCTTGACTGACAAATTATTTATTTATTGATTGATCTACTAGGAAAAAAGAAGACGGGATTAAGGTTAGGGGCTAGGTTTAGGGTTAGGGTTAGTTTAATGGGAAAATAAATAAATAATTTATCAGTCAAGAGTGGTTCCCCTTTGATCATGTTAGACTTATAGGAAATAGCCGTCATCATTTTATTTCAGAAGATGTAATTTTTCTTCCATTTTATTTTTCATTAAATTTCTGTCAATAAGTCTTGTGGCATTTATGCTGCTTTGGACGCCTTGAACTAGACGTAACGATATTTTAATTCCGAAACCACGTTTGAACTCAAGGTAATCGTTTGATGCTGACTTTATTCTGAGGTAATTAAGAAACACCTAAACAAGACCCAATGTTGCAGTGGTCTGAACGTTGTGTTTATACATACCACAATAAAGATGAAGCTTGATGTGAATAATTTTGCTATTTCAAACTGTTGGCTCTTTCAGTCGAATCTTTCCGCATACAAAGTAACACTCGCTCGTCAGTCGACTCGAAAACTCGAAAAAAGTCCAACCGTTTCTCACCATTGTAAAAGACCTTTTTTTTTCGACAGAACTCGCCTCAGCATTTATTTCTCTCTGCGACCGAACCACTTCAGTCAACAGGAGCGATAGCAATCCTACCACGGTTGCGCCGTGACTGCCCGTCTTCGTAGTCAAATGGATTAGAGTTCGCATCGAACTAGACACCGCCTACATATGCCGCACGCTACTCGTTGTATTTTTGAACGACGAAGACGGGCTTACTCATCGACAACAGCTGGCTGTTCGCCATGCCGGTCATTTCCACTACAAACTTAAATATTTGCACCTAGGGTGGGTGGAGGTCGCATTCTTTCGCTAGTAACTTTACCAGAGATGCCAAATTCACTATCGCAAAGATTTACCAAACATTAATTCTAGTTTAAGTCTTGAACCCATCACCCCCAAAAGGACTTAATAAAAAACTAAAGCACCCTCTTACTTATCAAAATGTTTAAAAATTCATTATCTTTTATGCATTTACTCAGCCCCACCACACGAGCAGGATGTGACACAAGGTCAGTTTTTTTAGCGGAGTTTAACAGGTTTGAATTCAGTTTTTCTTCTCCTAGACTATTAACCATACCAAGGTTAAAGAGCCTAGTCTGCCCTACTATTTACCCAAAGATGGAGGGAGAATAGTAGGGTAGTAGCGCTATGTGAAACGCAAACAGCCTAGATCATCATAACCAAGATAATCCTTGATTTGAGGATAGCACAGGAAAAAAATTGTTGACTTAATATCTACGCTACCCTAATGCACACACACACATACAAACACCACACACATATATATATATGCTCTATCACTAATGTTGAGCACTCTCTCTCATATATATATATATATATATATATATATATATATATATATATATAAAAAAACAAACGATGTTTACAACTGAAATAGGTTCATCAGAAGAGAAAGTGTGCAAACGTTTCGGGCCAATTCTCTTGACGGTTTAAAAAGCAACACCCGGCCCATCCTTGCTTTTTAAACCGTCAAGAGAATTGGCCCCGAAACGGTTTGCACACTTTCTCTTCTGATGAGCCTATTTCAGTTGTAAACATCGTTTGTTTTTTCAT
>CM042138.1:23147619-23187619 GCA_023376005.1 Doryteuthis pealeii | reverse complement strand
TGGGTAAGGGTATGAATAATATATATATATATATATATATATATATATATACTCAGCAGGACCAAAACCAAACCTATCAAAGGGCGGAGGAAGCTTTTCGCTTAACAGCCATCTAGCACGCAGACTCGGGGATTTAGAAGTACTTTAATTGGTATCCAAGCGCGTAGAAAACCTAGAGTAGATCAGACTCTTCAGTGTTATTGACCACATCTGATCTAGGAGGTGGAAAACTCTTACCAGAAAAACCTGAGGTCAGTAGTAGATTGGGTTTGTGGCATTTCTTGCACCAATATTTTCCAATAACAAGGTCCAACAAAAGCCTTCATTACTATAAACAAAACACTGCCGGTTGTTCATTGGATCAGCAGTATCTTAAGAAACCTTATGCGTCGAAATCGACTAGAGAGTTCATTATATATATATATATATATATATATATATATATATATAATACAATAAAATAAATATATAAAAGTTTTACATATCTATTTATTTGGTGACAAAGGAACATTCACGACCATATTGGTTTCATGCGAGGCAATCGTCAGGTGAAGATGTTGCAAATGTAACATTTGTAACATCTTCACCTGACGATTGCCTCGCATGAAACCAATATGGTCGTGAATGTTCCTTTGTCACCAAATAAATAGATATGTAAAAACTTTATATATTTATTTTATTATATTATATAACAGCTCTATTTTATATTGAGCACTCTACCAATAACACTGCGTTTGGCACACCGTTCCAGTAAAAGCTGAAACAGTGACAATCCCACACTATATATATATATATATATATATATATATAATATATATATATATATCTTAGTAGAGGAAAAAGTTAAGGGTCTAAACGTACAATTAAATATACAATTAGTATGTATCTGAGTTTAACTAAGGAATTACATCGACTTAGTTAAGCGCAGGGTAGGGTCCTGATGAAATCATTTGGATTGAAACTATGGTAGACACTTAACTTTTTCTTCAACTATTATTATTATTATTATTATTATTATTATTATTATTACTGCTCTATATTTTAAATATGTTGAGCACACTTGGATTACTTACTGATGCCACGGCAACAGAAACGTTAAAGCGACAATTGGATATATATATATATATATATATATATATATATATATTATTATATATATATATATCATGCAATGATCTTTAAAACAATACTTTCCAGAATAGCTATTGCTATATCATGAGTTGTATGGAATGGATACGGCGAGACGAATTCAAATCCAGGACAAAGCTGGAAAAGCCTGGATAAAAGCACCGGAGGGTCTGGAAATCAGAGGAAGAATTGAGACCATCCAGATTACTCTATTGTTGCAATCGGCCAGAATACTCAGAAGAGTACGGGAGACCAGAGGAGGCTTGTTGTCACTCAGACTCCAGCGAAATACCATCAGTTAACGCTGGTGTGAAAAACTCACGGGAGTGAACATAATAATAATGATAATAATAATAATAATAATAATAATAGCGCTAATCGTCGTCGTCGAGTCGGCCTAATGTCAGTAACAGCCAGACAGCGATAGACCAAATAGATTATTTTAGCATCTGAGGTGCTACTACCAGCTCCTCACTTTACTGCACAGATCCCTGTGCTACTCATACGCTGAGTTGACGAGGGTCGGTATCTAACCAGGAATCTTGTGATTCCTAGCCGAACGCTCTACCAACTGAGACACTGAGGAAATGTCGGGATTCATTTATTTCCCTCCAGTTATGGGTAAAAAGTAGAGCAGACTGGCCTCTTTAACCTTGGCTATACAACCAGACGGAGAAGGAAACTTTGCATTTAAACCTGTTAAAATCTGCTTAAGAAATTGACCTTGTGCCGCATCCCACTCGTGCGGAGGGGGTTGGTAAACATGTATATTATGAGAAGAAATACATGTGCCATATATTTACCCGGTAAATTGCATTTCACTTAGCGCTAATACCCTTGGGAAAGGTATGAATCCTACTTTCCCTCCAGCTATGGCCAAATAGTAGGGCAGACTGGACTCTTTAACCTTGGTTAGGCAACCGGTCTAGGAGAAGGAAAACTCTGAATTCAAATCTCTTAAACTCCACTTAAGAAATTGACCTTGTGTCGCATCCTGCTCGTGCGGAGGGGTTAGTAAATATATATTTACCCGGTACAGAGTGCCTTGTGTCAAGCAGCTTCGGCTGTAGATCGGTAAGATGAATCGAATACTGTTATCCAGGGTACCATCACCTCAGGCAGAACCTGCCCCATAATCTAAAAGAGACAGGACCGGGTTTAGTGCCCGGTGCCTGAGGCGCCCCAAAAGGCGAATGCCGGAGGGATCATGCACTGGTCTCTGCATGATCCTTGAGTCAATCCGACCTGGTGCGAGGTCAAGAAATTACTTACATGTGCCATATATTATTTTTCTTTTAATTTATAAGACAGGAACAATGCCAGTTAGTCTTGCTAGTTGTTTTTTTAAACCAGAAATGCCATCTTTATTGAATATTTATTCATAAATGGATCGAAATCGGATTTCTCTTGAGCTATCAAGTCTAGAGATTCCGTAACCTTTATAATCTGATTTGAAATACATAGAAAATGTTGCACGATCTGTTTTTCATGCCGGGTTCTACACGTGACATGTTTCTTTTTGTATTGACGTCACCGAAGTAAGTAGCACAACAGCTTTGAAAATCTTGCAAAAATTTATGTGTATAAAATGCGTACAAATTTTGAGAAAAAAAAAAAATTATTATTATTATTATTATTATTATTATTATTATTAATAATAATAATAATAATAATAATAATAATAATTACTGGAGATCTGAGACTGAGAAGACTTCAGTGAAATATCATCAGCTAAGCTGGTGAGAAAAACTAAAAAGTGAAAATAATAATAATAATAATAATAATAATAATAATAATAATAATAATAATAATAATAATATTAATAATAATAATAATAATAATAATAATAATAAATGTGCAGGGGGTACAGATTCCCTAACTCGCAGGAAAAAATAAACCACCTTATGTACATGGATGACATAACATTTTTTGCAAAAAATGAAAAAAGCTAGAAACCCTGGCACAAACCATTAGAATATATAGTCAAGATATTAGAATGGAATTCGGAATTGAAAAATGTGCCATGCTAGTGATAAAAAACGGTGAAAGAAAATTAATGGACGGAATACAACTACCAATCAAGATACTATATAAACACCTGGAGAAAAAGAAAAATACAAATACTCAGGAATTTTAGAAGCAGACAATATCAATCAAATAGAGACGAAAGGAAAAGTTAAATAAGAAAAACAAGAAAACTCCTTGAAACTAAGCTCTGCAGCATCTCACCAAAGGAATAAATACCTGGCCCATTCCTATTATAAGATACTCTGGATCATTCTTAAAATGGACATAAGAAGAACTCAGACAGATTGACCAAAGGACTAAAAAATTAATGATAATGCACAAGGCTTTACACCCTAGAGACGATAGAGATAAGCTATATGTATCAAGAAAGGAAGGTGGGTAGAGGTTTTGCCTACATAGAGGACTGCGGAGATGACACAATCCAAGGACTCAAAGAATCCAAAAAATAAAAAATAGCAAAGAAAGATTACGTATGGCAGCCAATAACAGCAGATGCAATATATGGACAAACAGAAAACAAGATTGAAAGAAAAACAATTTGATGGATACTTCAAATGCCAAATTGGAGAGGTTGCACATGAAAAGACTTGGGCCTGGTTAAGAAGAGGAAACCACAAGAGAGAAACTGAATCGCTAATAATGGCTGCACAAAATAATGCCACCAGAACAAATTATATCAAAGCAAAAATTGATAAGACACAACTAATAATAATAATAATAATAATAATAATAATAATAATAATAATAATAATAAAGCCTAATATAAACTATTAGAATCAACAGTCAACATAAAGGAATAGAATTTTGGATAAAAAATGTGCCTTGCTGATAATGAAAAAAGGGTAAAAAGAAGGAAATCAGGAAAGCATCAGAAAACTGGGAGAAAAAGAAAATCACAAGTGTCTGGGAATACTGGAAGCGGACACCATTAAACAGAGATAAAGAAAAGGTGTGTAAGGAGTACTCCGAAAGAACAAGAAAACTTCTCGAAACCAATCTCTGAATTCGAAGGGAATTCATATGTGAAGTTTAATCAAGATCGATCAATTAACCTAAGAATTTCTAGATAAGATGCAATCAAGCAGACAAAGAGAATTATATATTATAAGAAAAAGTAAAGAGTGGAACAAAGTTTTGAAAGTCTATAATGAACCTTTTCATTTTCTTTTTCTCAGCGTCTGTTAGCAGGTTATGTTATCGTATATGAAGGAAAATGATGACCATGTGTGGAGTAGAGCCAATACTTATTTGAGCCACTAAGAGGATTACGGTGATCCTAAGCAAAATATAATCCCTCCATCCCACTCCCCCGACATTTGTGAAGATGTTATATTAATCTTCTGTAAGAAAGTCTCCTTGTAGCAAAAATTCGAAACTATCTGTTACAACCTAATCTGAAATAAAACAAGAATTAGTATAAGATATAACGCATTTTGAGGCACTCGTTACGCAATGGTTATCGTCACAGGATGTGGACTTGAGTAACCGAACGAGGCTGCTTGCATTTCAAATAGCACTCGAAACAGGTAACGGGGTCAAAAATTAGGTGCCGAAAAGGAAAAAAAGTCATATTGCAAAAAGTACCTATTACTTAAACAGAATATTTATTATCTAGACCCCCTCCCCCGAAAAAAGAAGAAAACACCCTCTGGACAGAGTAAAAGTTAATTTTTGAAAAATATTACCTGAGCGAGGAGGGGGAGTTAAAATTTCAATATCAAAGGGTTTGTATCATAAGTAAATAAAATCATCAAATTTAATAAAGGAGTAAAAAAAAAAGAATATAATAAAACCATTTGAAATGTAAGCTTAGTTCTGATAACTTTAAATATATAGTAAAATAAAACAAACTATATATATATATATATATATATATATATATATATATATATATATATATATATATATATATTTAATATACCAAGCGTGTTGGTAGATCCTGCGGAGAGAAAAAACCCGGCAGAGAGTTTGATTGTAAAAATATACTACCAAACATCAACCAGGAAAAAAAAATTTTGAAAAAAAGAAAAGACCAAGATATTCGTACCAACAAAAAATAATCTATTGGTATAGTATTTGGCCAAAAGAAAAAACAATTTATATGTATATATATGTATATAAGATATATATATATTCATATAACCGCTAGGAGAAGCTAATTTGTAAAAAGTGCTCGATACCTAAGTAGAGCCAAGTAATAAAGATAATCTACTGAGTCAGACGAACCTACTATTAGTTTCGCATAAAGCTCTTCAGGGCTAAAATCTGAGTCAGATTTTAGCCCTGAAGAGCTTTATGCGAAACTAATAGTAGGTTCGTCTGACTCAGTAGATTATCTTTACATATATATATATATATATATATATATATATATATATATATATATAATACAGCGCACATAGTCATTAAAATTTGTTTTAAAAACAATGATGTTGTGACTCCAAAGACTCCTCATTGTTAACGATAAACATTAAATTACAATTGGCAAATACCAAAGAAGAGCAGTTACAATACAATAGAGTAAATTAAAGTAGGTTGAGTAACCTATTATCGGTATCAGCCGGACAGCGGGAGAGTCTATTCCCTTTCCGCTCGGGCTACACCAGGGAGAGAGTGGTGAACGACCTGACTTACCTCTGGTAACACTCATCTGTTTGGCTTGTCAGGTTTTGCTTGAACCAAACTAAAAAAAACAAAAACAAACATGGTAATCTGAACATTAGCTACATAAATGAGAGTAACTTCCCCTTGTTTGTTTCACCTTTAGGAAGCCATTATGTTTTGGTCGGCCATTTTCATTTCACCATAAATCTACACTGAAAATACAAATTTGTTCGAATCAATACAACTGCATGTTTTAACACGAAAATATTACAAAATGTGATCTTAATTGTGCTGACTGGCGGCTTTATAGGGTGTGGTCTCGTCCTGTCTCGTTCGTGGCTTGAACGTGGGGGTACGTATGCAAATTAGGCCCACAAGAACGATAGGATAAAAGGAGCTCGTTGAGTCATTTGAGCAGTGACAATTTCGGTATGAAGGAGGACTACTGTGGTATTGTTGCAGGCAGAAAGACTGTTGCGGGAAAAGGATTACCGTGGTTGATTACAAACACTCAAGTCCAAAAGCATTTACATTACATATTTTTGTGGAACGCCGCACATACCATTAGCTCCCTACTTTACCGCACAGATTCAAGCCATGCTGCTCATGCGCGAGAGCCGGTATCCAACCCGGCACCTTGTAGTCCTGAGGCGAGGCTCTACCGACTGAGCTAAACCGGCCATAGAAATGTAAAAATAATGGTAATTCTGAGTTCACAAGGCTTTGAACTTTCACTGACCTTGTGACTCTCCTCTGATTGGTCTGTTCACTCCTGGAAGCGGAAGGTGAACTTGGTATTTCAGCAGCTATAGTTTAACGAGACAGATGTGTCTCCATCATGTCTATTTCTACTGGGCATTTATGGTTAACTTTGTACCACTAGGCTCTCATTTCGGATTGGAGAGATGTGTTAAAACGTTAGTTAGTCGGAATAGTTGAGATGATGACGTGCCAACCCTTTGTTACGTCTCGCACCCATATCCGATTTGGAGAGATGATGTGTTGACATTCTTACTGCACGGATTTTCTTCTAATGGAAGATTGTATGTGTGTATAGAGAAATATTCAATGTACTTATCTCTGTACCGGAGAGGGCGGAATCCTAGTTGTTGCAGCCGTGCTGTTGTTGGCAGTTCTTTGATGTCATTGAGTCTGGAACCAACTTGGGAGCTGAGGGACATTAGGAGTTTTTAGTATTAACAGAAGGCCACCTCTTTTTTCTCATGAGTATTTTATTTTCCTCAGATTACAACTGCCGAGAGCAAGACATTTAATGTCTTCCTCCGATCACGTATTCTGACAGACTCTATTTTCACTCTGACCTCTCACCCCTCCTTTCTCCCATCGCCTCGTAGCATTCGTTCAACCGACCAAAACACACCATCTGATCACTTAAACTTTTCCGTTCTAATCCACACATCATCATTTAATCTTTTCCGTTCTAATCCACACATCACGGTTCCACGTCACATCCATTATGTAACAAACTTGAGCTGAATAAAAGACGGCGGAAAATATCTCAGATCTTTATGTAAGTTACTAAAAGCATCAAAGAACACAGATAAGGAGGTTTCAAAGGAACCGACCAGAAGAACGGAGAATCAGCCTAGATCCATTCAGAGTAGAGACGACTCGATCCAGCCTTGTAGTAGATTGGTACAACAGTAAGATAAGATACTGAAAAGGGCCTATGTAACACAATGCAGTCTTTTAGGGTTTACCTCGAAAAATTCCAGTCATGAAGGTTGTATGGATTATATAGGTATGTCATGAAGGCCACATATAACAACTAAGTCTTTAAATTCTTCTACATTAACAGAACAAAGTTGTGATTGTTATCATTTTCTTTATCAACTAAAATCCAATGAATACATATCTAAAAAAAACAACTTTTTGTTAAAAATAAAGGAAAAAAGACTATTACTGACCGAGTTCAAATAATAACATTTTCACGTGTCACTGTCACTTTCAATTATAGCCATTTGATGATTGAAATAAGGAGAAGGCAAGAGGAAAGACTCACTGCCTTTTATCAACTATGTTAGTCTCCTCCTTTCGCAACTCAAAGGAAGGGGTTAAAGATAATGCGTTGATAAATTCTATTTCTCAACATGACATTGCCCTAAATTAGGGATCACCAAAGTTTTTTCACGGTGGACCGGATAATTGAAAAAAATAACGAGCGTGGGCCACATTATTATTGTGGTTAATACTTGCTAGCCAGAACAAAAACTCTAAGAAAAAGATGTTAAACTAAATTTATCTTTCCATGCTATATTCATGGATGAGTGGCGTAAGATGCACAAAAAGAAATTTAACCAACATATTTATTTTCAAAACATTATCAAAGAACGCAACATTAGTAGAAAAGTTTAGTGAGATTTGTGAAACTGAATTCAAGTACCGTCGGCGGGTCTGATAAAATGCCTACGCGCGCTGGATCCGACCCGCAGGTCGTAGTTTAGTGACCCCTGCTCTAAATGAATATAAACGACCGTTTTTGTTTGGAGAAGAAATTTAAAACAGATGAATTCGTTGGTTGGAACCGGCTCAACCGACCCGAGTTGAATGCCTTAAAAGAAACAGAACTGGCTTTGCCAAAGTCTAAAATCTATCATGTAAAAATTATTATTATTATTAGGGGCACAACCCGGCCAACATCAAAAGAGCATCTCAATCATCGTCAGGAATCAACAGCTTTTGGTGTACTTGTCACTCTGTCTGTGGAAAATCTGTGGCAAACAAAGGTATCTATTTCCCTTGCCAGGGATATGCATGTAGGGTTTGGGGACCCCTTGTGAATTTTCCGTTCCCTTGTTACTCCTTCCATGAATTCACCACAGGTAAATTCATTGAATGGAGCTGGCTCAACTGGCCCTGGGTGAATGCTGTAACAGAAAAAAACAAAAAAACAGAAGACTTCGATTTGGAAAATCGGCAGCAAACAAGGGCATTTCCTTCCCCTGACTGGGATATGCATGTGGGGTTTGGGGACCACTTGTGAATTTCCCATTCCCTTGTTACTCCTTCCATGAATTCACCACAGGTAAATTCATTGGATGGAGCCGGCTCAACTGACCCAGGGTGAATGACGTCACAGAAATAGAACATAAGACTTTGCCAAAATCTAAAATCTTTCATGTAAAAATTGTCAATTTTCGCCTAAAACGTTCCATTTAACTGATAAAGATTTCTTAATTCTTGTTCGTTTCAGACTGGAATGAAAAGTTCTTTAATTTTAAAGAATTTCACAGATGGCAGCTTTTGAAATTACTTTGGCTATTTTTTGTCTTTTTCAAATGGGGAATTGTGTTTATTATATTTCGGCGGGTTAATGTTGCCAAGTTTGGCGTTTTTTTTGTCTCTTTTCTTTAAAGAGTTCTACATATTCGTGAGTGAAGAGAAAATTCAATTTGCCGCGAGACACAATCCATAATTAGATACGCAAAGAGATTATATTTTACAGAATAAAAATACGTTGTCGAAAAATGCAGCAAACTCTAAGTGTTGCAGATTTTAAACTCTAATATTTCGAGACAGAGTTTTTTGTTTGTTTCCAAAGTTAAAATGGAAGACGACAGGAGGCGATGGAAAAAATAGAGGAAAGGTATATTTTTATTTCGGAAAATTATCATCTAATTGAATCCAAACAGAATATAATATAAATCGCAGACAGAAAGATATTTTGGATGAATAAAAAAAGATTGTGAAGGGAAGCGTGTTGAATTTACCTTCTATTATTTAAGCTATTTTTTCTCTTGTCATATGACGGTTTTTTTTTAATATTGGGAATACTTTCGATATTGTTAAATATCATGTTTTGTTATTTTTACTCGTCCATATTTCAGCTGTCTCAAAATGAAGCAAATTTATCGTTTTTTCCTTCATTATTTATTCACTATATATATATATATATATATATATATATATATATATATATATATATATGTGTGTGTGTGTGTGTGTGTGTGTGTATGTGTGTGTGTGTGTGTGTGTGGAATTAAACAAAAGACCGGTCTCCTGTTTAACGATTTTATTGGCGAATATAAATTTTAAGTGCCGAAAGTACTCGGATTTGAACTTTGGTGGACTAATCCACGAATTCCATCCAAATATTAAAAAGTTGGCCAGAAAGCTCGAAAAGATCGCCAATAAAATCGTTAAACAGGAGACCTGTCTTTTGTTTAATTCCTCACACACACACACACACACACACACACACACACACACACATATATATATATGTATATTTATGAAAAGGTGGAATGAAAACATCACACAATGCTGTTAAAGAGAAAACAATTTATGATATAATATATATATATAATTTATAATTTATAATATAATTTATATTATAATTTATATAATATATATATATACTTTATATAATTAATATTTATAATATAATTTAATTAATATTTATAATATAATTTATATGATTTATATAATAAATATATATAATTTATATAATTAATATTTATAATATAATTTAATTAATATTTATAATATAATTTATATTATAATTTATATATATATATATATGATTTATATAATATATATATATAATTTATATTATAATTTATATAATATATATATAATTATAATATATATATATATATATATATATATATATATATATATATATATGTATATGGTGAATACATGAAGGAAAAACGATAAACGTGAAACGTTGAAACACGGTATCTGTGGATGACTTATTATATGCTCCCGTAGCCCGGTAGAGCTCTTTAGGAGCCACTTTAATAAACTTTCACCGCCAACATAACGCAATGATCATCTGTTTACAGATTTGATCTCTGTGGTGACCATAAAGTATGTACACAGATGTATGTATTTAAAACAGTTAAAACATCGCTCCTTAATGGCAGCTGGCGATGGCCTAGAGGTTAACGAATCGGGCAGACATAAAGTCAGTCGGAATTCGCTCCTGTTCGTAGTTAGTTGCTGTGTCTAGTCGCACTGATGAGACGTGAAACGTCGAAACGACAGTGTCTGTTGATGGCTTTATATATATATATATATATATATATATATATATATATATATATTATATTATGGGAATAAAAAGGCCTTAAATACCATGGGTATCGTGGTTATGGACCATTTCCACTCGCAAGTATGTTCACGAGCTTCTTCAGACCACTGATATATCAGTGGTCTGAAGAAGCTCGTGAACATACTCGCGAGTGGAAATGGTCCATAACCACGATACCCATGGTATTTAAGGCCTTTTTATTCCCAAATAAATTTGCTCTGTTTACAATAATTAAACATTGAGCTCTCATACGGAACCTGAACTCTACAACAAACTACGGGTAGAGAATTAGGACCCACTTAGAATCACCTTGTACCAAGAAACTTGGTACCGCACCAAAGTATATATATATATATATATATATATATATATATATAATCGTTTTTTCCTTCATTTATTCACTATATATATATATATATATATATATATATATATATATATATAACACTTGGATAACAGAAAATAATTTTCATTCAACAACTGGATATGCTACGTTGCTAGTTCACTTTTGTTGCTTCTCTTATAGCATCTTAACTCTTTTAAAAACTTCTAACGATGACCTAAGGCCAAACTAGTCGAGAATGAATAAAACACTCGTTTGCGTTAGGCGGTGATCCGTGATGCATAAAGATGGAATCCTGTTGGCTGTGCAGTCCATGACATGCAACAATCTACTTTGGCTCTTGCTTGGACCAAGCAAGATTTCATGGACAAAAATGTTTTTTATAAAACAATTTTTAGTGGTAGGGAAGCTCTAGAACTCATTTTACAGACAAAAATAGGTTACAAAAAATTGCCATTTTTCGCGACCCACATCAAATATGGAGAGATAAAAATAGACATAATTCCGCCAATTTTTTGAATTGGAAGCTCAAATTTTGGGGATTGTCTAAACTTATAATCCGCACTTGGACAACATTTCAGAAAAATTGAAGGGGGTGGGTGACATGGCCTGGGTGATTTGACATGGAGTCACCCATTTGTCCTATCAACTCTGTAAATCATTTTTCTGTTTTTAATCGACGCTTCGAAGAATTTATCGATATTTTTTATTTGTGTCTTGATAAATGATAATTCGAATTTAAAAGTGTTGGAAAGTACATCACATATTCAGAAAATTCATATCACAGCTTCATTAATTCTTTACTGCATTTCATTTGTTACTTGATGACGGTTGTTGTTCTTCATCGGAATCACCACAGCGAGTAATTGGCTCGTTTGAATGCTGCATTGAAACGATGAAAAAAAAAAAAAACTATAATTAACTTCGGTTTAGCTCAGTTGGTAGAGCACTTGCCTAGGTATTGCAGTGTTCCTGGTTCGACACCGGTCCCCACCAACTTAGCGTATGAGTAGCACAGATTGGTTAGTTTGATCTGTGCGGTAAAGTGGGAAGCTGACGATAGGCGTGGCGCTCCATCTCAGTAAATAACAATCTCCCTGGTCTAGCGCTAACGAAAAGGGTATAGACTTCCTCGTCGTTCGGCTGATACCGACAATAGGCCACCTCGCCAACTTTATTGCACGGGCAATAAGGATTTATTGATTAATTTAATTTAATTTAAGAGTAAGTATTTACTGACATCCTACCATGTCAGTCGAACACAAGAATCATTATAGTGGGGAACCACGCACAAACCGAAGATCATCAATCGCCAGTGTTTAAAAATTGCGTGTAACTCTTTTGATGTTCCTCGTGCACTGGGCATTAAACCCAGATCGACCTCTTTTAGACGAGGGTGGGGGCAGGTGCTGCCTCGGGAGATAGCTTCCTGGGATTACGCTGATATTGAATATCTTACCGTTTCAATGGCCGAAGCCACTGGACACAGCTTTCCAAAGAATCTAGGTAATTAATTTAGTTTAAGGGCATGTCAACAACCAATGCTAGAGGTTCGGGAATTGTGTACATTGCATGTTCATATTTACATTTTTTCTGTATTTAAAAAAAAATTTAAAAAGTTTTTTTTTGTACACAAGAAATACTGCTTTTGAAAGGGCAGTGGCAAAATCTTTACTACATCCAGTTAATTCAAGCTGTTCAAATCATCCGAACTTTTAGCAAGTACTTTTTACCAGCCAATTGGGTATAAATAGAGGAGGTATTCTATCCCCCCCCCCACTTGGCATCCCTTAATCTATGGTTGCCTGTGTATCAGAGTTAACAGAGAAATGATAGAAAAAAATGCAAAAGATAGGGAAAAAGGTTTACTAAGCAAAGATACAAGGTGAATAATAACACTTACTTGCTTGATTAACAAGTCCCGTGAGATATTGTTGTTTCTCTCTTTCGAGGTTTCTTCAGACATTATTTATAAGAAAAAACAGCCCAAAAAAACAGACGATTCCATTGTCATTATTTAGGTACTATGTGAAAAAAGTGGGGGAGCGTGGTGTAATGATTAGAGTCATAAGAAATGAACTCGTCAATCCGAGTTCAAATCCTGGACGAGGCTATTTGCATTTCACCGAGCGGTAATACCTTTGGGAAAGGTATGTCTCCCCCTACTCTCTCTCTCTCTCCAGCTATGGATAAATAGTAGGACATACTGGGCTCTATAAGCTTGGTTTGGCAACCAGTCCAGGAGAAAGAAAACTGAATTCAAACCTGTTAAACACCGCTTAAGAAATTGAGCTTGTGTCACCTCCTCCTCGTGCTGGGGGTTTGTAAATATGTATATGAAAATTGATTGATGCTAACGGCATGTCAACCCGTCTAGTCTTTTTAATTAGGGGATGGCGTTCATTGTACGTTCATGTTCACGTTTTGGCGGAGTTTTGTCTTAATCGTTTTGTACAAAATCTAATCGAATACGAATGATATTTAAACAGATCTACCTGGGGGCCTAACGAGTTAGAATCAACTTGAATTTCAATGAAGTGGTACTGCACACGCTCTAGATCTCCAGAACTGGGGCTTCACCATCAGATGTAAAGTAAAGTCGTCGGGGCGGCCTAATGTCGGTATCAGCCAGACAGCGAGGGAGTCTATCCCTTTTTCACAAGCGCCAGACCAAGGAGATTATTTTAACATCTGAGGTGGAGCGCCACACCTACCATCATCTCATTACTTTACCGCATATATCCCTGTGTTACTCATACGCTGAGTTGGCGAGGGCCGGCATCAAACTAAGTACCTTGTGATTCCTAGCCGAACACTCTAGTTAACTGAGTTAAACCGACCATTACGGCATGTCAACCCATTGGGTTATTTTATGCCAAAGATAAGAACATATATATATGTGTTCTCATATATATATATATATATATATATATATTCATGTTGTATTTTAGGAGGTCTCCGTATGCTTCTCTCGGTATATATTGTTATGTTTTTTTTTTAAGTTGGGCGTTATTACGAAGCATCTAAAAATAAATGAATGAACTTGATGTTATGGAGTATTGGATTCACTTATTTTATTATTATTTTTTATCATAAATTTTCGGGTTCGTTTGATACCCTTTATCAAATGACTGTTGTTCCTGTTCAACGGATCTTTTGTCTCTGTTGTTATTGACAGCGGCAGCGCCTGTAAAAAATTTATAATATATATATATATATATATATATATATATATATTATATATATATATATATATATGTGTGTGTGTGTGTGTGTATATGTATATATATATATATATATATATATATATATGTGTGTGTGTGTGTGTGTATGTGTGTGTGTATGTGTGTTCTTATCTTTTTCTATCAATCTAAATATGTTTTTTCTATCTAAATATATTCTTATCTATCTATCTATCTATCTATCTATCTATCTATCTAAACCTGTTCTTACTTATCCACACACACACACACACACACACACACACACACACATACACACACACACACACACACATATATATATATATTTATGTACTCGTTCTATCTATCTATCTATCTATCTATCTATCTATCTGTTCTTATCTATTTATCTATCTTAGGACTAAAAACAAAAAAGCGTTAAATGAAATGATGAAACACTCCTTTCACAAAAATAACACGTAAACAACAACAAAAAAACTCGACTGTAAGAGATTATACTTATCCTGATATATACAAATCTTTCCTGATTCGAAAGATTTTCTCTTTGGATTAATTCTGCGACGCGTCTCACTAATCCAAAGATTGCAAAATCCATTTACAATCGTACCGTCGTATTACATAAGCTTGAAAAACAAAACCCAACCCTACCATGGATTAAAAAATGAAAGTATTTTTGATAAAGCCTAATGTATTTCAAGTTCTATCATATTATAAACTTACTTTCTCTATATACTTAATCTTTGTGTTATTCGATATACATCATTTCATTATTTGTTTTGTTTTTCTTTTGTATCTACTCTCTTTGTATGTTTCTGTGTTTTTAACCAAATTTATCTAATTTTATAATATATATATATAAACTTATATAGATGCAAAAGTTTTCAGCACCATCTTTTGTATCTTATTATAATGGAGATTTGGAACTACGTCACTGCTTACGTCACAATATCCAACAGGAATTGCGTAAGTTTATGAATGAATGTTTAATTTATAGTAAAAATAATTAATGCATAGAATAAATCTTATTTATTAACAATGTCTCTATGAAAATCTAAGTTAGATTTGCCTCAAAGCAGCCCATGTTATTAGTGCGTTTAAAATCCTGTGATGTGTCTTATATATCACTAAGAAATAAAGGTTCCCATAATATATGGTGTGGTTAATTTGCATACTAGTTTGATATATTTAATTACATTAAAACTTAAATACTTACGCCCGGAGAGCGCTTATTTTTGCTAGTTCATATTATAAACTCACTTTCTCTATATAATCAAGGTAATTATTATTCGATATACATTATTTTATTATTTTGTTTATGTCTAAGTTTTTAGGCTAGAAACGACAAGGTTCCTAGTTCGATACCGGTCCTCGCCAATTCAGCGTATGAGTAGCACAGGGATCTGTGCGGTAAAGTAAGGAGCTGATGGTAGGTGTGGTGCTCCACCTCAAACGTCAAAACTATCTCCTTGGTCTAGCGCTATTGAAAAGAGGATAGACTCCCTCGATGACTGGCTGATACCGACTTTAGGCCGCCCCGACGACTTTACTTTACTTTATGCTAAAGTTTAGAATACATCGACTGAACCTCTGCAGAGGAGTAAGCTCCCCAATAGGACCACCTGTTGGCCGTGTGTGGTGACCCATGATGCTTAAGGATAGAACCCTGGTGACTGAGCTGTACATGGCATACAACACTCAATTTTAGCCATTCCTTAGGCTAGACTGGAGGTCGGAGAGGCCCCCTCCGATCAATCGGCTGGTTACGTCAAGCCCTAGCACCTACATGATTGACCCAAGCCAATTGCTCTTATGACAAAACCCAACCCTTTTCAGCATATATGTGCTAGAAGGCGGCGACTGAGGGTCTTCATATCCTGGGAATGACGCCAAACTCTATCTGATGGCGAAGTTCCAATTCTAGACCTCTGGGGAATGTGGAGTACCCCTTTGGAATACAGGTTGACAGTACTTTTGATATTCCTGAATATTTCTAAATAATTGAAAAATGATTTCATCATTATATATTCCCGCGAAATATCCGTGTCTTGGATTCTTTGATTTAAGAATCATAAAGTTGTCCAACCTCGACCGACTCAGTTGTACTGTTGAAAATCTTGAATGATGATGATGGTCAGTGTGTTTATTCTTGTTGATGATGATGTATGGTCAGTGTGTTTACTTTTTGTTGATGATGATGATAGTGTGGTTAGTAAATAACTACTTGTGTTTCTGTGATGGTACTCACCCTGGATTGGTTGAGTAACAAGGGAATAGGAAATTCACAAACAGTCCCCAAACCCCACATGCATATCCCAATCAGGGATATTAACACACTGGCTGGGTTGTGGCCCTAATACCACTGAGTACCAGACCTGTCCGCCTTGGGTGACCCTACCAGGAACTTAATTTTCCAACAGCATGGCTCTGACTCTACCAAGTTTACACGGCCCTGCCATGATGAGGAGGGGTTGATTATTCCTTTTTGATATTCCTGTTTTTGATATTCCTGAATATTTCTAAATAATTGAAAAATGATTTCATCATTATACATTCCCGCGAAATATCCGTGTCTTGGATTCTTTGATTTAAGAATCATAAAGTTGTCCAACCTTGATCGACTCAGTTGTACTGTTGAAAATCTTGAATGCAGAATTCCACGCCATTTCCTCAATTGAATCAAAGAGAGGAAGGCATTTAATTAACCAGAAAAACGTACATTAGTTTCATTTGACGCTGATTATCGCAGGTAATCACTCGGTAGACGAACTCATTGCAACTCTCTTATCGAAACATAATTAGAGAAATTAAACGAAGGGGAAATATCAAAGGAACGTCAAGAAATGAATAACACAATAATATATATATATATATATATATATATATATATATATATATAAGTAAAGAGTGTTCAGTATCAGTTTTAAAGCATATGTATGTAAGAACATATTTAGATAGATTCATTAGAACATAGATAAGTAGAAAGATAAGAATCCCATATATATATATATATATATATATATATATATATATATATATAGAGAGAGAGAGAGAGAGAGAGAGAGAGATAGATAGATACGTAAAATCATATTTACATAGCTTGTTAGCAAGATAGATAATTACATATTTAGGTTGATAGATAGATAGGTAGATAGATAGATAGATAAACACATTTAGGTTGGTAGGTAGATATTAATAGAAGGATAGATACATAGACAGATAAGAACATATTTAGGTCTATAGATAGATAATCTTATATCCAACTACACACATTCGTATCTATATCTATATCCATTTATCTCTCTCTCTCTCTCTCTCTCTCATATATATATATATGTATATATATATATATATAATATATATATATATATATATATATATATATAAAAGTAAAGAAATAACAAAAGACTTAGAGATTTTGCATTATAAGTCTTTTGTTATTTCTTTACTTATAAATTTGCTCTGTGACTCTAACATTAAGAGCACAGATTGAGCTCTCAAACTGCGACAGGTTAAAAAAAAAAACTCTTGTGTCGTAAGGAAGATTTCTTCTCTGGACTTTTGGATTATATATATATATATATATATATATATATAGTTTCATATATTTTTTATTAGTAAAGAGTGCTCAATATGAGTTATAAAGCATACGTATCTAAGTTAGGATAGACTAGACATAGACTCAACGGCGCTTGGTGACTGTCAATTTCTCACGTATGCGATCATCAGACTAAGATAGCTAATGGATCTTTGTTTGATGTATAGGCGAGAAACTGACTGTCACCAAGTGATGTTGAGTTTATATCCACGCTACCCTAAACTAGATCTACATATGCTCCATCACGAAATGACACAACGGAACAAATTCGAACGCAGCAGAATTCGAAAAACGATTTAGTACTAAACAATTCTATCTATTAATACGTCACTGCTTACGTCACTGCTTACGTCAATTCCCCTAGGATTCTCGTAAGTTTATCTGTGAGTATTTAGTTTATAATCAAAATCCTTAATTTATACATAGAATAAATCTTATTTATCAGCAGTGTATCAATGTAAATCTGAGTTAAATTTGCCCCAAAACAGTTTAAAATCCTGCAAAGTGTCTTATATATCTTTAAGAAATAATGTATGGCGTGGTTAATTTGCATACTGGTTTTAACAAAACCGGTTTTAATAAATAATTACTTGGTGTTCTTGATCTCTGATATTATTGTTTTATTCTCCAATGTATCAAAATCAATCCAATGAATGATTTTATATAGAAAAATCAATTAGAATATAATTAAGATAAGTGTAATCTTTTTATATGAGTTCTTATTTAATTCTGTTAGTCTTTCTAATTTGAGATATTTCATTACATTAACACTTAAATACTTACGCCCGGAGGGTGCATAGTTTAAAGAAATATCAAATATAATTTCTCTTTTACAATTCGTTCTCAAACAATTTCTAGGATTTTATATTTGTTTGTCTTATCTGTCATCTCGGGTACACCTTCCCCGTGCCAATAAGAGTTAACAAATCTATTTCTTCTTACGCTATGAAACAGAAACAAATTTTCTCATATTTTGTTGTTCTTGTTAGTTGTCTGTTATCTGAACTACATTCTCCACGTCAACATGAGGTGTCAAATCCATCACTTCCTGCGTTATGAAACAAAACAAAAATCGTCATGTTCTGCTGTGTGACTTAATTTTCTAAAATCTCAGTCACCCCTCCACCACAAACAGATTTTACTAACGTTCTTGTTATAAATGTTTTTTTTTTTCCTTTTTTAATGCATATAAAATTGGATTGTTTCTGATTTTCAGCTTACGACCTCGGCATAAAAGCGACTGAAATATTAAAGTACATTCTACCTTTCTCTGCTTATAAACATTGTTAGGGGCGGGGGAAAATTACCAGATTTTTGGAAAACATTTGTCACAAAACATGTTCTGACACGTACCATAAAAGTAGTATGTGGGCCGCATAAATGAAATTCATCAGCTCTGTATGGACACTGGATGCCATCTGGAGGACTTATCAAGAATTATAGACGATAAGGACAGATAGCGCGCGCGAGAGTGAGAGTGAGAGTGAGAGAATAGATAGAGATAAATAGATAGATAGATAAGAGAGAGAGAGAGAGAGAGAGAGAGAGAGAGAGAGAGAGAGAGAGAGAGAGAGAGAGAGAGAGAGAGAGAGAGAGAGAGTCAAGACATACCTATCAGCATGCCTTGATGATGATGATGATATCGGGGCAGAAATGCATGAATCACCATTTTCCTGGGAGATGGATGGGTAGACGTGGTCCGCAAGCGTGGCCGCCCAGAAGCCCTGATGTAACACCCCGCGACTTTTTTTTAATTTGGGGTTGGTTGAAAGAGCAAGTCTACTCTACCAAACCGACGACTTTCGAAGAAATTGAAGGACAAATACGAGAATTTATTTCTGCCGTTCCCCAAACGTTCCTGGGAAGATCAGTTGATGCGATTCCCAGGTGGCTTGAGAGGCTGGAGGCGAATGATGGTACCTATATAGAATTTTGAATAAAAGTCTATGTTATGTGTGGTCTTCTCATATTCATTTTTTGTAAAAATAATGTTTCAGAAATAAATTAAAAGATTTTTAACATAGGGAAGGGGGTCACTCTACCATCACCCTGTAGAATTTTAAATAAACGTCCGTGTTATGTGTGTTTTTCTCATATTCATTTTTTGTAAAAATAATGTTTCAGATAAATTATAAGATTTTTAAAATAGGGAAGGGAGTTACTTTACAATCATATATTATGTATATAATGAATCATTGATGTTAGAATGTATATGATTCCGAAATATTTTTTTTTCATTCATCATTCATCATTAGAAATTATAATATTCTGTGTTGTGTTACTCTCTCAATGTGCAACATATTTGCATATGTTTTGCTTTGATATTTGCACCACTTAACAGGTTCAAGCTGAAATGTTTTTCCACGCGCAAATTAAGTAAATTAGACGATTCTCAGATAGTGTCGATGAAAAAAAAAAAAAAAAAAAAGAAAAAAAGAGAAGAAATCTTAACAAAAAAAAGATTAAACAAATATCTGCTAGCAAAACACTAACAATAAAACGGGTTGGGTGTTTACCATAAGAGAAATTTGAAGAATACGGTCGGGACACTCATATTGGTGCTACGACTTGACATGACCGGGTGATTGATCGGATGGGGCCTTGTAAAAGCCGAAATGGAGTGTTGCATGTCACATGATCACTTAGTACCTGGGTCACATATGCGTAGAGCTTTTAATATATATATATATATATATATATATATAAAGTTAAGCCTAATGAGTCAGATATACCTATTAATAGTTTCACTTAGTAGCTCATCAGGGCAAGAATCTGACTAATGAGATTAGTATATTATATATATATATATATATACTAAACCCCCGTAAGATTTCTTAAGCGGGACAGGGAGAGTAGTTGGATGTATACCTTTCCCAAGGGTATTAGTGCTATATGAATTCCAAGCAGCCTCGTCCAAAATTTGAACTCGGCTCGACGAATCCATTTTCTACGACTCTAACCATTACACCACGCGCCTCCACTGCGCTTCTATATGTCAGCATTGTACAACATATTTGCATGTGTGTTGCTCTGATATTTGCACCACTTAACAGATTCAATTTTAAATGTTTTCCCAAGTGCAAATTAAGTAAATTATACGAATCTCAGAATTTCTTATAATAAATCTTAACAAAAAATCTAAGATAAAAAAAAATGTCTGCTAGCAAAAGAAAAAATAAATAGATAAAAACTACCAAACAAACAAAAAATTGCAATAAAAATAAAATCTATAGAAATTCTTCCAACATAAATTACTTAAAAAACAACCAAAAAACAAAAAACAAAAAAAAACCTATTGTCAATCCGACGAAAACGCCTGAAACAAAATGGAGTTAAAAATCTATTTTGACGGAAGTAATTGAAGTTATCTTTATTGCTACATGCATTCTGTTGTTGCCGTTCGTTAATTTATTCTTTGTTCTATAAATCTATAAGTTTATTCTTATTTCCTTTTATTAGCTTCACGTCTTTTGAGTCTTATTTGATTTCATTTGATTTCCAGCGGGCGGCCAACAGCCAAGTGCAGCTGTTGTGCATTTGTCATTGTTACCGACATGCATCGAATAAATATCTACAGAGCATCAATCTATAATTGTTTCAACATAAATATCTATTGTAGAAGCGCGCTAGCGTAACGGTCATCGCCGTAGGAAATAGAATCGAAACCTGAGCATAAGGATTACCTAAATTGTAGCTGTCGCCCTAATGAAAATATGATTTGGATTATTTGGAATATTCGGACTATTGTCCTCGTCTTTATTGTTATCTATTCAACATTTCGGCCGATATGCCCTTCGACCTTCTGTTATATACCCGTCTGCATCTAGTATATAAATGAGAAGAGAAGCGCGTGGTGTAATGGTTAAAGTCATGGGAAATGGACTCGTCGCCCCGAGTTCAAATCCTGGACGTGGTAATTGCATTTCACTTAGTGCTAATACCCTTGGGAAAGGTATGAATCCTACTCTCCCTCCAGCTATGGATAAATAGTAGGGCAGACTGGGCTCTTTAACCTTGGTTAGACAACTGGTCTAGGAGAAGGAAAACTCTGAATTCAAACCTGTTAAACTCCGCTTAAGAAATTGACCTTGTGTCGCATCCTGCTCGTGCAGAAGGGTTGGTAAATATATATAAATGAGGAGAGAGCTCTTAGGGGGGGGTTCTATTTCGCCAACTGGCCATCTTCTTTTGTGGTGATTTCTTCCCCTGCTTGATACGGGCTTCTATTGTGCTGGGTTCCCGTTGTCTGTGCTCATTTCTCGTGTTTTTAATAATAATATCGCAAGACTTGGTTTATTTTTCTCAGACATCTTTATTAAAAGCGAAGCCCCCAAAATGGGTAACAACAAGTATTAAGGATAGGGAAAAGATTTACTAAGCAAGATACAAGAAGAACAGAGTAATTAGCAATTGCTAGGTAGAATTAACAAGATCCATGACATCTTATTGTTTCTCACTTCCAAGGTTTTGTCAAACATTTATAGGAAAAACAGACAATTCCATTCTCATTATTTAGGTACTATATGACGATTAATAGGCATTGTTATTTCATACCTCGTAATAAATTATACAACCTCAGTTACAAAAAAAAAACATTGTCAATTTCATATAATTTAATTTGGATAAAAATCTTTACTCATCTGACATTCAGTAATACTTAAAAGTATTTACATTTAGTGAACTAGCAAATATATGCACCTTCCGGGTGCAAGTATTTAAGTTTTAATATAATAAAATATCATATTAAATTAGAAAGGCTAATGAAACTGACTAAGAATGCAGATAAAAAGATCTGCAACAGAGGGGGTATAATCGAAAAATAGAACAACTTTGAAACTAACTATTCCATCATTTTCCATTACTCCCCTCTTTCATTGGTAATTTTTCCTAATTTAATTTAAGTCCTTTTCAACTGGCCAAGGATGGCGTTTAAAAACTTAACAGGTTATGGGCCCAGCACGCTTCCACTGCGCTGCTGGGTATGACTCTTTATGTGATAAAGAGTCATAATTCTTTAAGGCGTTTAGAAACTTAACATATATTTACTATTATAATAAAACTGAGTGAATCAATTATTGTTTCTCAATGGATTTTTTTTCTATTTAATTTACTGACACGAAACGCATGCTAAAATATTCCATAGTTCTTGGATTGAGTTGTTTGAAAAAATAATTTAAATTGGTTAAAATTTGTAAATAAGTCAAAAACTGACCCATCTTTTACTTCACATTTTGCCTGTCACTTCAACGTCTCTGTATATAGCTTGATTAACTAATCCTTATATATGTTAGTTTCTCTGTGATAGTAGAGAGAGAGAGAGAGAGAGAGAGAGAGAGAGAGAGAGAGAGAGAGAGAGAGAGAGAGAGATATTGAACTTCCCACTTTAATTGTATGTTATTTTTCATCAGCAGCCAGGAGCTAAGAACTGGCAAATAAAGTGGGAAGTTAAACCTCTCTCTTTAATCTAACAGAGAAACATGTATGATATATATATATATATATATATATATATATATATATATATATAAAGAGAGACAGGGCAAAGTGACATAATGTGAAGTAAGAGACGGGTCAGTTTTTAACTTAATTGCAAATTTGAGCAAAATGTTTTTTAACGTTTTTTTTTTCAAAGTGAGTTTGCCAAGCGAATTAAATATGCGCTTTGCAAAGTCACTTTTTGTTGCATAATCTATGTGGCAGCATAGATTATTGACAAGCACATGTAGAATAGGGCTTTCAAATCAGCACGTAGGCGGTTAGGTTTCCGTGGAAAAACACCAGACCGTTCGTAAAACCGAGAATCTCGCACGTCACGTGATTTTGACAGTGTAGTCAGTTCCAGCTAGAAAGTGACGCAGCACAGACGTGTAACTACGACTGGGCTCACTCTGCGCGATGGATTAGTAAACGGGCAAATAAAACCTTTGATCAAAGCAATTAGCCTTGTTAATTAATTACGCATGGCCTTAGTTAGCAGACCGGCCAGACAAGTAGAAAGAAGCAACAAGTCAGAAGACCAACGAAGATATACAGTAAAGAGAAACCAGACTAGGCGATCAGATCATGACCGGAAAAGAATATGCAATATTTGCTGCATGGGCAACAGCTTATCCTCCATATGAACCCGCCCAGGATATGTAGTTCAAGTTAACAAAAACCTTGACACTACTCCATCGTCTCTCGTAGACGGAAGGATGCCAACACACACACACACACACACACACACACACATATATATATATATATATATATAATATATATATATATATATATATATATATGTGTGTGTATATGAGAGGTGAAACCTCGAAACACGTGTCTGTGGATTAATTTATTATATATATATATATATATATATTATATATATATATATATATATATATGCCCCATTCTCCGTGGGTTGAGCACTTTGGAGGTGATTTCGCTGATGGCCGCTAACTAAAGCGTAAACGCAACGCTCTCCCATAAAAGGGATGGAGCACTCTATGGCGGCCCTTACATACATACAGATGTGTGTATGAAACATTTAAAATCCCCTTCGCATTCTGTGGGTTACGATAGCCGAGCGGTTAAGCTGTCCGACTGACGCTGAATCGACCGGAGTTCTATCCCGACTGTAGGTAGCTCACAAAATGTCTAGCCACACTGAAGAGACTTGATAAGTCGAAACACGTGTCTGTGGATGACTATATATATATATATATATATATATATATATATATATATATATATAATTTCGAACTGAGATTCTTTTGCATCCAAAACAAAATAAGATTATTAGACGTGTTTTAATGTTAAAACCTGTTGTAATGGAATATTCCACACACTCTCTCTCTCTCACCCATGTGGTCTGACTATATATATAGTGAGTATGGCATTATAATGGGCTGGCTCCGAGGATTAGTAGCGTGCCTAACTATTCCTTGTTTGTCTTATTGTATCTCTCTGCAATAAAACCCTCTCTCTCACCCATGTGATCTGACTATATATATAGTGAGCACAGCATTATACTGGGCTGGCTTTGAGGATTAGTAGCATACATCACTATTCCTTGTCTGTCTTATTGTATCTCTCTGCAATAAACCCTCTCTCTCACCCATGTGGTCTGACTATATATATAGTGAGCACAGCATTATACTGGGCTGGCTTTGAGGATTAGTAGCATACATCACTATTCCTTGTTTGTCTTATTGTATCTCTCTGCAATAAAACCCTCTCTCTCACCCATTTGGTCTGACTATATATATAGTGAGCACAGCATTATACTGGGCTGGCTTTGAGGATTAGTAGCATACATCACTATTCCTTGTCTGTCTTATTGTATCTCTCTGCAATAAAACCCTTTCTCTCACCCATTTGGTCTGACTATATATATAGTGAGCACAGCATTATACTGGGCTGGCTTTGAGGATTAGTAGCATACATCACTATTCCTTGTTTGTCTTATTGTATCTCTCTGCAATAAGCCATCTCTCTCACCCATTTGGTCTGACTATATATAGTGAGCACAGCATTATACTGGGCTGGCTTTGAGGATTAGTAGCATACATCACTATTCCTTGTCTGTCTTATTGTATCTCTCTGCAATAAGCCATCTCTCTCACCCATTTGGTCTGACTATATATATAGTGAGCACAGCATTATACTGGGCTGGCTTTGAGGATTAGTAGCATACATCACTATTCCTTGTTTGTCTTATTGTATCTCTCTGCAATAAAACCCTCTCTCTCACCCATTTGGTCTGACTATATATATAGTGAGCACAGCATTATACTGGGCTGGCTTTGAGGATTAGTAGCATACATCACTATTCCTTGTCTGTCTTATTGTATCTCTCTGCAATAAAACCCTTTCTCTCACCCATTTGGTCTGACTATATATATAGTGAGCACAGCATTATACTGGGCTGGCTTTGAGGATTAGTAGCATACATCACTATTCCTTGTTTGTCTTATTGTATCTCTCTGCAATAAGCCATCTCTCTCACCCATTTGGTCTGACTATATATATAGTGAGCACAGCATTATACTGGGCTGGCTTTGAGGATTAGTAGCATACATCACTATTCCTTGTCTGTCTTATTGTGTCTCTCTGCAATAAAATCCTCTCTCTCACCCATTTGGTCTGACTATATATATAGTGAGCATAGCATTATACTGGGCTGGCTTTGAGGATTAGTAGCATACATCACTATTCCTTGTCTGTCTTATTGTATCTCTCTGCTATAAAACCCTCTATCTTAAATCTACGAACATGTTGACTGGTCCTTCCCCTTAACTACAACCTTGTCTGATTGAATCCCTTTTTAAGGACACAACAAAACCAAAACCGAAATTGACCGCCACACACAAACGAAAAGATGGATATTCATAGAAGAAAATAATTTTGTTAATCTAATGTATCTGTTTAGTTAACCTGAGCGCAATACCTCTTGAACTTATATGCCATATTCTTGCATGTCGTGATTTTGGGAGAAAAAAACCTCTTTTCAACTCTTTGCAAAACGAGCATAAAAGAAACCCCGCCAATTTCTAGCGAGTCGTAGAAAGATTCGTGAGCCAAGAATAATGTCATTCCCCCTCAGCGGTTTTTAACACATTTGACAAATATATCGTCTGGCACGACAAGGTTATTGACCCCAGCCATGCCCTGTTTCCAAGGACGTTTTTAAATCCCACCGACACGACGACGACAATAACGTTGTACGTTAGTCACGTGACGGTTTGTAAATTCTAATTCACCTGGTCGTTGAGAACTTCGAGCAGCGGAAAATCAATGAATGTAGAGTTTTGCACTCAACTAACTTTATAATCTGAAGTTTTGAGATGAGGCTTTTGCAAAACTTATTTATTTCACGAATTGAAGGAGAGATGACTTCTCTTTGCGGTTGGAGTCCGTTAGTGGTAAAATATGAATAGTTTCATTTTTTCTCGTCAGACGCCCAATCTATTCTCTCCGGCATGATGGTGTAATATATTGCCTGATCAGTGCACCTGAGAACCAGGCTGGCCGCAGGAAGTGCGTGGGTGTCAGGTGCAGGCTGGAAACGAAACAGGATGTAGCCCTGAGCTGACCTTTTGCACCTGGAAATGCAGGTGTACATTTGACACGGTTTAGGCGCAGAAATCTGTAGGCGTAGCCCATAGCCAATGAAAACAGGCAGCGTGGGCGAAGAGGTGTGTCTACAGAAAAACTGCGTAGGTGTCACGATCAAAGAGGCGTGACACCGTTCAACTGACCTGTTCAGCCTCCAACTTCTAACTCCAACTCCTTGCCTATCTCTTAGCACCTGTTTAAGTACTTTTTTCTTCAGAATCTTTCAGATAATCCTAGAATATCCCACACTTGTCTATCTAACCAAAGTTCCTTGATCACTCCCTAATTCCAGGGGGTTCTCATTCTAAACACAATCAAGGGGTCTCTCTAATTTAAGTCGCCATCAAGTCTTGATATTTGGCGAAATTGTTTATAAAAATAAAACATAGTGTCTCGTTTGTTTATTTCGAACCAACAATGAGAAAACAATTATCTCCCCAAATCAAACCTTTTCCATTATCATACTGCCTTCAGATTCTGAGGTACCCCTTAACCTATCCGGATATACAACAGTATTAATATTGATAATATAGTTTGCTATATTTGTAAGTAAAGAGTGTTCAATATCATTAATAGAACATGTATATCTAAGTAAGGATATGAAGTCAAGTCAAGTAAGGATATGAAGTCAAGGGCACTTGGTAACTGACAGTTTCTCACCAATGTGATTTTCAAACCAAGTTTGAAAATCGCATAGGCAAGAAACTGTCAGTTATTAAACACCGTTGACTTTATGTCAACCTTAATCTAGACATACAAGGTGTGTGAAAAAGTATCGAGATTTTTTTTTGTATTTTTTGACACACTTTGTAGTCTGAAAAAATTAACGTTCCATTCACTGTTCATTTCCATCTTTGTAAATACAGCTTCAATCTCAATACTTTTATGACACACCTTGTACATACACACACACACACACACACACACACACACACTCACACACACACACATATATATATATATATATATATATATATGTTTGAGAGTAAAGGAAAATAAGGATTTGACCTCACACATTTGATCCACTCTCTAAACACAAAATTTCTCTTCAAAGTCAACTGACAGACCCCATAAGAATTTCTCCCCCCGAATTTCTTCTCATTCCCCTAGACTACCCACCAATAACCCATCCCATTTTCTATCCCCCCCCACCCATTTACCTTTTCACTATAAAAACAGAATGTAAAAGCACTTAAATCAATAAACTTCTGAGGAAACCTCAACCAATAATGAGGCGAAATATCAATTAAACATAGTCGTTTGTGTTGTTCTACTCACATTTTCCTCTACTCTCAACCACATTTTGACGGATTTATTCAATCTTTCAATCCTCATATATATATATGAAGATAGGAGGGTTGGAGTAAAATCCGACAGTATGAGGTAAGGTAAAAGGAAAAGTGGACAAAAAATAATAGCTTAAACAAGTAGAAATAGGAGCGAAATATTTCGTTCCGCTTTAAGCGAGAAACTTCATCAGTCTGATTATTCAAAACATGGTACATACATTTGTATTTATAGAAGAGAAAGTGAGTTTGGTGATGAAATTCACAAACTTTACCTTCCCCTGAATTTCATCACCAAACTCACTTTCTCTTCTATAAATACAAATGTATGTACCATGTTTTGAATAAACAGACTGATGAAGTTCCTCGCTTAAAGCGGAACGAAATATTTCTCTCCTACTTCTACTTGTTTGATTTATTATTTTTTGTTCACTTCTCCGATACCTTACCTCATATATATATATATATATATATATATATATATATATATATATATTAAATCTCATAGATAGAGGAATCACATAATTGATATTGATAATTGAATTATATTACTATGACCAGACAACTCGGCAAACACCATGTGCGACATCCGGAGCACTGGACAGCTGTTTCGACCTCCTTTGGTCTCATCAGCAGTGCATACCACAATCTCCGCCACTAGAGATTGAACCAGTGGACCATATATATATATATATATATATATATATATATATATATAATTATCTTTAAGGATATATATATATATATATATATATATATATATATATATATATATATATTATATATATATCATTATCTTTAAGGATAATTCATTTTCATATAACTATCTAATTTCGCATTCACAATATTAAAACAAAACCTGTTATATTAATTGCAATAGGTCATCTTGCGGGATGTTCCTGTTTTTAATTCTCAAAAACCTGTAATCAAAAGCAAATATTCTATTTGTCCAAATACTTATGAGAAGTGCTGTATAAGGAGGAACTTCTTTTTATTGACGATAGAAATCCTGACCGAAATTGTCTATGAGCGAAAATAAGAGAAAGAAGAAAATCAACATTCTGCCTAATAGGGTGAGTCGGTTTCCTGAACGCATGGAAGAATCGTGGCAATTTCATACGAGTTACTTCATAAGTACCACAAGGGGTAACCTACTAGCTTAGATTTATTCACGGAGAAGAATTCGAATATACAGAGGCCGCCAAAAAAAACGTTTTTACTTAAATTCTTTAAAAACTAAATAATCAAAACCTATTTCTTGTGAAGAGAGAGAGAGAGAGAGAGAGAGAGAGAGAGAGAGAGAGAGAGAGAGAGAGAGAGAGAACATTTTTTTTAGTTAATATTGTTGAATCTCATGAATAGTCAGAGCACTTGGTTGTTTCGACAAAAAAGAAAAGGAGACGAAAAAAAAAAAAAAAAAGGTTGACCAAGTATCCATGTCAACCAACTTCCAAGCTTGGAAAATTTGGAGTTCCTTTGGTTTGTCAATCACAGTAGTGGACATGACCCAGGCCATATGCACCCTTTGGGTACAGGTATTTAAGTTTTAATGTAATAAAATATCATATTAAAGTAGAAAGACTAACGGAACTAAATAAGAACGAATATGTAAGTATTACACTTATTTTAATGTTATGTTCATTGATTTCTATATAAAATTATATATATATATATATGTTTACCAACCCCTCCGCACCAGCAGGATGCGACACAAGGTCAATTTCTTAAGCGGTGTTTAACAGGTTTGAATTCAGAGTTTTCCTTCTCCTAGACCGGTTGCCTAACCAAGGTTAAAGAGCCCAGTCTGCCCTACTATTTACCCATAGCTGGAAGAAGAGTAGGAGTCATACCTTTCCCAAGGGTATTAGCGCTAAGTGAAATGCAATTGCCACGTCCAGGCCATATAAAATTATATATAGGATTGCTTTTAATACGTTTGAGAATAAAATTCATGTATTAGAAATCGGTAACAGCAAATGATTATTTATTAAAGTCAGTTTTGTCAAAACCATTAAGCAAATTATTCCCACCATATGCTATGTAAATCTTTATTTCTTAGGTATTTATAACAAATATTTCAGGATTTTTAATGCATTAGTAATATGGGCAGTTTTGAGGCAAATCTAACTTAGATAGACTTTAGTAGAGACATTGTTAACAGATCATATGCTAAATAAGATAAAATAATGACTATTTCATAATCGTTGAGAATATAACTTAAATAACCAAGGAAGTCGTGACGTTAGTGGTGACGTATTTTGATTACAGACATACAGTTACATAATCTCCATCTTATAATTACTATATTATAATATTATAATAAGATTCCAAAGAAGAAGAAAAAAATGATTGAAAAACGGAATTATGTTCGCCTTATTGATCAAGTTGTCATATTTATTTCCCTCGCCGACCTGTCAGCTGGGACTGTAGAATACACCGACTGCACCTCTGCAGAGGGTTAAAATCCCTCCAATGAATCCACCTGTGAAAATTGGGTTACGACTCATAAATATGATAACTGAGCAGTCCATGACATGCAACCCTCCACTTAGGTTAAACGGGCGATCGGAGAGGCCCCCTTTGATCAATCAGCTAGTCATGTCAAGCCTTAGCACCTATATGTTTGTCCCAACCCTATTTCCCTTATGGCAACCTCCAACCCTTTTTATCATATATGTGCTTGAAGGCGGTGACTAAGGGTCTTAATGTTTTAGGTATGACGTTAAACTCTATCTTATGGTAAAATTCCAATTCTGGAGCTCTAGGGAATATGGAGTACTCCTTCATCACCATTACTACAAGGTCCACTCTGACCCGTGAGTGGTAGTACCTGTTAGTGTCCCATTTATAGGTTAAATAGAAAGAAAATGGGTTTAAAAACTGAGTAACCATCAAGAATGAATAAAACCAAAACATCTTCGGGGTAAAATAACCCAATGGGTTGACAACTGCCGTAAAATCCAACCAACCAACCAACCAACTAACCAACCAACTACTGAATAGTGAGTTCGATCCTCGCTGGATGCCTAATAAAAATCCCCACGTAAAAAAGACCATGTGTTAATTCGATCTCATAAGAGATCAAGAAAATTAGGGTCCCATCTATGGGTTGAATAGAAAGAAATGTGTTTAAAACAAATTGGGTACCCATCAAGAATGAATAAATCAAAAATGTCCTCGGCATAAAATGAACCAAATGGTTGACATGCCGTAAAATCCAACCAACCAACCAACCAACCAACTAACCTAGTTGAAAAGGGCAGACAATATTTGCGTGAAAATCCGAAGATGGTTGAAAGTGTAAATCGCCTCTAACGACAATCAATTTGGATTTATTAACTTTACAAAAAATAAAGAAAATAAAGAATAAAAATAAGATAAAACAAAACAAAACAACCCCCACCCCCCCAAAAAAAAATAAAAGAACGAAAAGAGCAATTAGTAAAGTTGTTTTAAGAAATTTGGAGTAGCGCTAAGTGAATATTGCGATAAAAAGTCAGAGTTAGTATAACAACATCATCATCATCATCATCATCATCATCATCAGCAGCAGCAGCAGCAGCAGCAGCAGCAGCAACTATGTGTGCATATGTGTGTGTATAAGAGATTGTCAATGTGTGTGTGAAAGTGTGTGTGTGTGTGTGTGTGTAAGAGAGTGTGTTTGTATGTGTGTGATAGAGAGTGTGTGTGTGTGAAAGTGCGTGAGTGAGTGTGTCAGAGAGAGAGAGAGAGAGAGAGAGAGAGAGAGAGAGAGAGAGAGAGAGAGAGAGAGAGAGAGAGTGTGTGTGTGTGCGTAAAGTCAGCAATTCACCCTTTTCAGTCTTATGATGATGATCATCATCATCATCATTATCATCATGATTTTTTTTAAAGTTCCAAGATTTATGTTTTAAGAGCCAAAAAACAAAAACAAAACAAAACAAAAAAAAAAAAAAGCGAGAGAAATATTCTTTTTTCAAAAACTAATAATTAGATGGCTTTAAAAACAACCCCCCAAAAACGAAAAAAAAACAACAACAAAAAAACAAAAAACAACCAATAAACAAACAAATTTAAATTAAACCTCCAGAAAAATTAAACATTAAAAAAAAAAGATTGAGTAGTTTTGTTTTTCCGTTGTTTCTCTTTCTGCTTTTTTTTATTATAAGCATGGTGTTTGCCTCTCATCCCATTTATGTGGGTGTGACACAAGGACATTTCTATGTGGGCCCACCAACAAGCCGAAGTTCATGGGTGGTAGGCACAAAAAATACGTCGATCCCGTCGACATCTCCCCTCAAGGGGGCGCCACGGGCACTGGGCAATAAACCCAGCCCCACCCCTTTAAATCAAGGGGTCAGGTATTGCCTGAGGGGATAGCCCCCTGGGATCAATGCTGTTAATTTTACAATTACTGGAACAGGCCCCGAGGGGATAGTTGTATTTTGGCTGTAGATTTTGAATAGTTTTAATACTTTTATCATATGGTCTCCTGAAAGAAACTGGTACTGTTAAAATGATGCTCTACAAAGACACGAAAGCAATGATTCGCTCATCCGATGGTGACATACGAGGTATCTAAAAAAAAATTCCAGAACTGTTGTCACAAAAAAAATTATTTCAAATCCAAATTACAAACTACAAGTTATCCCCTTCAAAGTAATCCCCTTGGAGTCTAATGTACTTTCCCATTCTTCTCTGCCATATTTGCATGCACTCCTGGAAAGATTCTTCCGGGATTTTCCGTAGTTCTGTCGTCACGGTCTTTTTGATGTTGTGCACATACTCAAAACTGGCTCCCTTGATGTCCCCCTTGAGCTTGGATAGAGGAAAAATCACATGGAGCCAGGTCGGGCGAGTAGGGAGGTTGCTCCAGCACAGTGATGTTCTGGGCCAGGGATTCTCGGATACTCATGACAGTGTGGGCAGGTGCGTTTTCCTAGTGAAGCACCCACGAGTTGTCCTGCCACTTCTCTCGCCTCTTCTCGCGCACTGTACCAAGCAAACGTCGTAGTATACCTTTGTAGACATGCTGGTTGATCGTCTGAAGGGTATAACTAGTGGTTTGTAGTTTTGGTTTGAAATAGATTTTTGTGACACGAGTCCTGGAACTTTTTTTGACATACCTGATAGATTCATTTGACAATGTTGCTGGAGTCAAATACCGAAATTTTAGATATGAAATAAATTTAAGATTAAAAAACCCAACAACATTTAAGCCAAAGAGCACATAAAATCTTATAATAACCAATGGTTTGTCTGGGATTTGCACGCAACATTTTCGTGCAATATTAAACAAGACGTGAAAACAACACCTGACGAGAAAACAGCTGTATGGCCACCTGCCCCATATCACACAAACCATCCGTGTAAGGCGAACAAGACACGTTGAGTACTCATAAGTGATGTTCTTCTGTGGAAGCCATCACATGGGCACGCCAGAGTAAGTCGCTCAACAAAGACGTAAATAGACCCTGCGCGAATATTGGATGCTGCGCAGAGGACCTCCCAATGGGCAATGAATGATAGGGAATGATGGCGAGAGATTGTCAGGGATATCCGTGCTGCCAGTACGATAGGATAATGATGATGATGATGATGATGATGATGGTGCCTGAATTAATTGTATTTATACCAAATGCAAACCAAACATTGTAACTGAAATCTTGCAAGGAGATACAATAGCACTATTTTCTACTTATTATCTGCCTAGATTACGTACTACGAACGTCATTAAATCTAATCAATACCGTTCAATTTGTTGTGCAACCTAAAATAAAATGTCTCTGTATTTACAAATCCTTCAACACGAGCAGGATGTGACACAAGGCCGCTTAAAAAGTTAACAGGTTTAATTTCAGATTTTTTTCTTCTCCTAGACTGGTTGCCCATCAGGGCCTGCTCCAGAGTGATTCGGCCTCTGGAGCGGCTAAGTAAAATTAACAGCGTTGATCCCAGGGGACTATCCCCAAGGCAATACCTGTCCCTTAATTTAAAGGGGCGGGGTGGATTTTTTGTCCAGTGCCTGAGTCGACCCTTGAGGGGGAATGCCTACGGAATCGACGCACTTTTTGTGCCTACCACCCATGAGATTCGGCTTGTGGGTGGGACCACATAAAATGTCCTTGTGCCACGCTCTCATAAGTGGGATGAGAGGCAAATACCCTAGACTTGTTGCCATACCAAAGTACAAGAGTCCGGTCTGTCCCGCTATTTAGCCACAGCTGGTGGGAGAATAGTTAGATCCATACCTTTCCAAAGGGTATTAGTGCCATGTGAAATGCGACCAGCCTCGTTCAGGATTTTAACTCAATGCCCGAGTCCATTTCTTATGCGCCTCTATTACAATCATCATCATCATCATCATCATCATCATCATCATGTCGTGCATGCAGCACGGGTATCCATGACAATCTCTCTCCAACCTTCCCTATCATTCATTGCACCTGTGAGCTCTTCTGCGGAGCAGCCAGCATCTTCGCATAGCTGGTCAATGTAGGTCCTAGCTGGACGACCCACACTTGCATGTCCATGTGTTGACTTCCACAGGAGAACGTCGCTTATGAGTTCATCCTTGCTTCTCCAGCAGTGTCCTGCATGCCTTGTCCGTCTCACTCGGATAGTTTGTGAGATGGGAGGCAGGTGACCGTACAGCTGCTTCCTTGTGGGGTGCTGTTTCTACGACTTGTTCAAGTAGACGGCTCCAATTGATTAGATTCAACAAGATTAATTTAACAATAACGATTTACTTAGCAACCAGGTTTTAAGCGAACAAAAAGTACACTAAGTAAATATCAATATGGTAACTTGGGCTTTGAACTAAAACTAAACTTAGTAACTATTTACTTCGCAAACAGGTCCTTGGGCAGACAAAGCTACACTAAGTATATATCAATAAATATACAGTGGTACCTTGACTTACGAGTTTACTCTCTTACGAGTTTCGAGTTACGAGCGGTCAGCTTTGCGTTGTGAGTTAATATTTATGGTACGGGCAAACTTCAGATACGCTTCTGTTAATAACTTCACTAAAACATAAAGTTTTCAAATCTATTACGCCAAAGAAAAATATTATTTATAAAAGAATAAAACATTAAAACATATTACAGCACATAATTCATTACATTCTATTATGTTTTTATACAATACATTGAAATTTTTCTTATTTAAAGATACAGAGTGGTCCAAAAAAACATGCTTAAAAAAAAGTCAGCCCTGTGTTTTGGTCACCCTATAATATATATATATATATATATATATATATATATATATGGTGACCAAATATATATATATATATATATATTATATATATATATATACATGGTGACCAAAAAAACAGGCCCGATTTTTAAAAAATGTATGTTTTTTGGATCACCCTGTATAACAAAAAAGAGAATGTCTTGTTTTGGGAAGCTGGAATCGATTAATAGCGATAACGCTAATCTGTTTCACTTGAACATGATGAAAAGAAGGGAAGAAAGGAAAGCTAAATAATGGACCATTCCATTTTTATTATAAAGAAAGGGAAGAAAATGGACATGCTACACAGAAAAAATAAGAAAGAAAGAAAGAAAGAAAGTAGGTGAAAGAGAGAAAAGGAGTGAACATGCAGAAGCGATAACGCTAATCTGTTTTAATCGAACATAATGAAAAAATGAAAAGAAGGAAAGAAAGGAGAAAAGAGAGAGAGAGAGAGTTAGATCAAGATTATCATACTTTTTAGATTCTGAAATATTTTTCAATAGGTCTTTAGTAAACATATCAAACGTTGTAATAATTTGTAAGATTCAAAGGTTATGACAGTCATAACTCGTTGGAACACAAACAAACTCCGACAAAGGTTGAAGGACAAAACATTTTATATAACAGCACACAAGAATTAACAGGGTACATAATACATAGATACATATACGAGAGTAGAGATAATGACACATTCATGAATGGTGAAAATACAAGATATTTAGGTATCAAAGAGATACCTAAATGTACATAAAAACGTAGTTACGGATACATGACTAAAAGATAGTCATATATCGTATAAGAGACTTACTAGCAGTGAGTGGCCAGTATTAAGGGCTGAAGCCCCAACAAGAAAGGGGTAGACTGTGTCTAACCCATGTGTTCGTAGGTCGGCAGGCAAAGAGAGAGTGAGAAGTTCAAATCAGCCGCTTAAATACACCCGAGGCCCCTAGCGGGAACCAGCGAAACTAAACGGACAGACAACTCTCCAGGCAAATACGAAAATAACCCCACAAATTAAATCATCATACTGTGGTATATCCACAGGTCCTACAAGTAAAAAATTATTTACCTTGATTTATTTCAAATTTCACTAATTCTTAAGTTAAATAAAGTATTACATTAGAAAAGAACAATGCCGCATTTGATTTGATTAATCATTCTTCTAAAATCTTTTAGGGAGAGGGATCAGACATAACCTTTATCGTTGTTGGAAATGGAGACAATGACTCGAGTTCAAATCCTGGACGAGGTTGATTACATTTCTGATTCTGCCAAAGACAACGTAACACTTGGCCTTTTACTCTGATGCCAACGCCCAACCTTTACCTCTGTATTCTACAAGAAACACGCATCACATGCAATTCTGACAAACTAATCCTGTCATGTTCACTCTCCGCCACCGTTCCTCCTCTTTCCAAACTCTCCTTTTATACTAGGTCTGGCCGAGATTTTCACACGTCACAGCTCTCGTCTCGCCAGCCACGAGACTCGCAACCTACAAATCGCGGCCTCAAGGACACTCACGCTTTCACCTCCTTCATAACTCGTCTCATGCCCGCCTCGAACTCGTCACATTTCACCTTCTCTGCTCCCGCCCACACTCACAACATGCCACTCGCTGTGTCTTCGACCGACGGACCGTTGCTGGCTCATCAAAGGTTTGTGGGTTTTGCCGTTCGATCTCGCTACAATTTCACAACGCAAACACACCTGAAAAAGGTATGGATTCAACTATTCTCTCCCAAGCGATGGGTAAATAGTAGGGCGAACTCTCTAAATCAAGATTATTATACTTTTTACATATTGAACTATTTTACAATAGCTCTTAATTAAGCATATCAAACATTGTAAAAATAAAATTATCATACTGTGGTATATCCACAGGTTCCGTTAGTTTCATTCATTGTAGTTTTGTTTTTGGTAAATAATCGTGGATTATAGTATTTTTTAATCTTTTTTTCATTTTAGTTTATGTGATATAGAATGTTTATGTTTAGTTTTTTTCTTGGGTTTTTTAAAAAAAATAATCATGACTTATAGTATTTTAAAATCTTTTTTTCCTTCTTTTTAGTTTATGTGATATAGTATGTTTATGTTATAGATGAATATTTTTCTAATGTTATTTGGAAAAGCGTGATTTTGTCTTTTATGTTGAATGATGTTTTTTATAGTTGTATTGTTGGAGAGATGGCGAGTTAATTTACGTGAAAGTGTTCTAGTTTTATGACTAATATATTATCAGAGAGAGAGAGAGAGAGAGAGAGAGAGAGAGAGAGAGAGAAGAGAGAGAGAGAGAGAGAGAGAGAGAGAGAGAGATGAACATAGTAAAATATGAGATATGTAAACATTGAGAATAGTGCCTATATCAAAAGAAAAGAAGAAGAAGAAGAAGAGAAGAAGAAGAAGAGAAGAAGAAGAATGCTCATAGTAAGGAAATAGACGAAGAAGAAGAGATGAAGAAGAAAAGTAGAGTAGAGTACAGTAGAGTAGAGAAAGAGAGAGAGAGAGAGAGAGAGAGAGAGAGAGAGAGAGAGAGAGAGAGAAAGAGAGAGAGAGAGAGAGAGAGAGAATAAATGAGATATGTAACATTGAGAAGAAGAGGAGAGAGGAAGACGAGGAGGAGGAAGAAGGAAAGGTGGAGAGGAGTAAGAGTAGAAGAGGGAGAGGAAGAGAGGAAGAAGGAGAGGAGGAGGTAGAGAAGGGAGAATAGAAGGAGGGGAAGAGGAGGAGGGAAGGAGTGTGCGAGAGAGAGAGATGAACATAGATAGATACTGAGTATAAAATATGAGAATATATAAACATTGAGAAAGAGAACAGAATAGTGCCTATATCAGAAGAAGAAGAAGAAGAAGAAAGAAGAAGAAGAAGAAGAAGAAGATGAAGAAGAAGAAGAAGAAGAAGAAATTAATAATAATAATAATAATAATAATAATAATAATAATAATAAGAAGAAGAAGAATAAGATAGATAATCAATCCATCAAAAATGTACCATTGCTTCGTTGAATTTCGTAAAGCAGTTTGTCGGTTTAAAGAGTTGCAAATTCCTGGATCACATAGAAGAACTGAACATTATAATTAAATCTTTGATACCTTACTAAAAAAAACAGACAAAGAAAGAAAGAAAGACCCCCCCCCCTAATAAAACCCAAGATTTGCATTGTAAATTGTCACTCTAATAATGCGGAATATTTTCCGATCTGTTACTGTGGCACTACTACAGTACCATGGAAACTACACAAGGATGCTGCGTGCTGTTTGTAACAAATCCTGGAAGAAGGAACGCTGTGAACTTCTTTTTTTTCCTACCTGTTTCTTTTCTCTAAATTTGTTTTGCTTTTTAATTATTTTATTCATTCTTTTTGTTGTTATTTTTGTTGTTTTTTTTTTTAGCGAAGTTGAATGTGTTCGTAAACCTGGTGGAAAATTATCCCTTGAGAGAAATTTTTTTTTCAAAAAATTACCTCGATCCGAGTGAACTGGGAAAAGTCTCCAGAGAATTGTAAAGTACACACACACACACACACCACACACACACACACACACACCCACACACACAGATATATATTATATTTATTATATATATATAAGGTGTGTCAGAAAAGTATCGACACAACTTGTATTCTGAAAAATAACGTTAGATTCATTCTTCATTTCTATCTCAGTAAATACAGCTTTAAACTTGGTACTTTTTTGACGCACCTTATATTCTGAAAAAATTAATGAATAGAACATTATGTTTTTCAGAATACAAGGTGTGTCAAAAAGTACAAAAAATCTCGATACTTTTTTGACACACCTTATATATATATATATATATATATATATATATATATATATATATAAGGTGTGTCAAAAAAGTATCAATATTTTTGTATTCTGAAAAACTAATGTTTCCATTCATATATAATATATATTATATATATATTATATATATATATATGTTGTGTGTGTTGTGTGTGTGTGTATGTGGGTGTGTGTGTGTGTATGTGTGTGTGTGTGTTCTAACAGGCGCACATTTACACATTTGTTCAATATTGATATAAATATATGCGTATATCTGTAGATACATCAATAGATCTGAAGCCTAATGATGGAAAAATAAATAAATAAAAAATAAAAAACAAGGTATAAATCTATCTATCTATCTATCTATCTATCTATCTAACTGCTATCTAACTACTAGAGGTGGCTACTCAGCATCGCCTGGGTTAAGGTGTGTGTGTGTGTGGGGGGGGGCAAAACTTAGTTGTATTGATTTGTTTACTTTTGTGATTTACAAATGCTGGACATTTTAAAATAGAATTAAAAAAATTGTTTCAGTTTTTTGTGGGTCACCCTATACATGCATGATGGACTCTCCCGTCGATCGACGTATGAGTGTTCATACAATGAACATCCACACAGTGATGTGTTTATAGTGTTGGACCATCCACACTTT
>CM042138.1:23137090-23142090 GCA_023376005.1 Doryteuthis pealeii | reverse complement strand
TATATATATAAGTGCTTAATTGGAGTCGTACCTAATTATGAAAATTAATTAATTTTTCTCGATTTGTTTAGCCATACATTTAATAGGTATTCCCGCCTAATTCATTATTAATTAATTAATTTTCATAATTAGGTACGACTCCAATTAAGCACTTATTCTCCCAAAAATTATCGGCAAAAAGCCATTCCAAAACAAACCGTGTTTACAACATATATATATATATATATATATATATATATATATATATATATATATATATACTCAGCAGGACCAAAACCAAACCTATCAAAGGGCGGAGAAAGCTTTTCGCTTAACAGCCATCTAGCGCGCAGACTCGGGGATTTAGAAGTACTTTAATTGGTATCCAAGTGCGTAGCAAACCTATCAGAGTAGATCAGACTCTTCAGTGTTATTGACCACAACTGATCTAGGAGGTGGAAAACCCTTACCAGAAAAACCTGAGGTCAGTAGTAGATTGGGTTTGTGGCATTTCTTGCACCAATATTTTCCAATAACAAGGTCCAACAAAAGCCTTCATTACTATAAACAAAACACTGCCGGTTGTTCATTGGATCAGCAGTATCTTAAGAAACCTCATGCGTCGAAATCGACTAGAGAGTTCATTATATATATATATATATATATATATATATATATATATATATATATATAATACAATAAAATAAATATATAAAGGTTTTACATATCTATTTATTTGGTGACAAAGGAACATTCACGACCATATTGGTTTCATGCGAGGCAATCGTCAGGTGAAGATGTTGCAAATGTAACATTTGTAACATCTTCACCTGACGATTGCCTCGCATGAAACCAATATGGTCGTAAATGTTCCTTTGTCACCAAATAAATAGATATGTAAAACCTTTATATATTTATTTTATTATATTATATAACAGCTCTATTTTATATTGAGCACTCTACCAATAATACTGCGTTTGGCACACCGTTCCAGTAAAAGCTGAAACAGTGACCATCCCACACTATATATATATATATATATATATATATAGAAATATATCTGAGTAGAGGAAAAAGTTAAGGGTCTAAACGTACAATTAAATATACAATTAGTATGTATCTGAGTTTAACTAAGGAATTACATCGACTTAGTTAAGCGCAGGGTAGGGTCCTGATGAAATCATTTGGATTGAAACTATGGTAGACACTTAACTTTTTCTTCAACTATTATTATTATTATTATTATTACTGCTCTATATTTTAAATATGTTGAGCACACTTGGATTACTTACTGATGCCACGGCAACAGAAACGTTAAAGCGACAATTGGATAAATATATATATATATATATATATATATATATATATATATATATATATATATATATATATATATATATATCATGCAATGATCTTTAAAACAATACTTTCCAGAATAGCTATTGCTATATCATGAGTTGTATGGAATGGATACGAATTCAAATCCAGGACAAAATTGGAAAAGCCTGGATAAAAGCACCGGAGGGTCTGGAAATCAGAGGAAGAATTGAGACCATCCAGATTACTCTATTGTTGCAATCGGCCAGAATACTCAGAAGAGTACGGGAGACCAGAGGAGGCTTGTTGTCACTCAGACTCCAGCGAAATACCATCAGTTAACGCTGGTGTGAAAAACTCACGGGAGTGAACATAATAATAATGATAATAATAATAATAATAATAATAATAATAATAATAGCGCTAATCGTCGTCGTCGAGTCGGCCTAATGTCAGTAACAGCCAGACAGCGATAGACCAAATAGATTATTTTAGCATCTGAGGTGCTACTACCAGCTCCTCACTTTACTGCACAGATCCCTGTGCTACTCATACGCTGAGTTGACGAGGGTCGGTATCTAACCAGGAATCTTGTGATTCCTAGCCGAACGCTCTACCAACTGAGACACTGAGGAAATGTCGGGATTCATTTATTTCCCTCCAGTTATGGGTAAAAAGTAGAGCAGACTGGCCTCTTTAACCTTGGCTAGACAACCAGACGGAGAAGGAAACTTTGCATTTAAACCTGTTAAAATCTGCTTAAGAAATTGACCTTGTGCCGCATCCCACTCGTGCGGAGGGGGTTGGTAAACATGTATATTATGAGAAGAAATACATGTGCCATATATTTACCCGGTAAATTGCATTTCACTTAGCGCTAATACCCTTGGGAAAGGTATGAATCCTACTTTCCCTCCAGCTATGGCCAAATAGTAGGGCAGACTGGACTCTTTAACCTTGGTTAGGCAACCGGTCTAGGAGAAGGAAAACTCTGAATTCAAATCTCTTAAACTCCACTTAAGAAATTGACCTTGTGTCGCATCCTGCTCGTGCGGAGGGGTTAGTAAATATATATATTTACCCGGTACAGAGTGCCTTGTGTCAAGCAGCTTCGGCTGTAGATCGGTAAGATGAATCGAATACTGTTATCCCAGGGTACCATCACCTCAGGCAGAACCTGCCCCATAATCTAAAAGAGACAGGACCGGGTTTAGTGCCCGGTGCCTGAGGCGCCCCAAAAGGCGAATGCCGGAGGGATCATGCACTGGTCTCTGCATGATCCTTGAGTCAATCCGACCTGGTGCGAGGTCAAGAAATTACTTACATGTGCCATATATTATTTTTCTTTTAATTTATAAGACAGGAACAATGCCAGTTAGTCTTGCTAGTTGTTTTTTTAAACCAGAAATGCCATCTTTATTGAATATTTATTCATAAATGGATCGAAATCGGATTTCTCTTGAGCTATCAAGTCTAGAGATTCCGTAACCTTTATAATCTGATTTGAAATACATAGAAAATGTTGCACGATCTGTTTTTCATGCCGGGTTCTACACGTGACATGTTTCTTTTTGTATTGACGTCATTACCGGAAGTAAGTAGCACAACAGCTTTGAAAATTCGTGAAGCTGCAAAAATCATTCCAATATGTGTTACCTATAAAATGCGTACAAATTTTGAGAAAAAACAAACAACATTATTATTATTATTATTATTATTATTATTATTATTATTAATAATAATAATAATAATATAATAATAATAAAAATAATAATACTGGATGAACTAGAAATCAGAGGAAGATTTGAGACCATCCAGACTACTGCACTGCTGCAATCGGCTAGAATACTTAGAAGAGTCCTGGAGATCTGAGGAGACTTGTCATTCAGACTTCAGTGAAATATCATCAGCTAACGCTGGTGTGAGAAAAACTCAAAAGGAGTGAAAATAATAATAATAATAATAATAATAATAATAATAATAATAATAATAATATCAATAATAATAATAATAATAATAAATGTGCAGGGGGTACAGATTCCCTAACTCGCAGGAAAAAATAAACCACCTTATGTACATGGATGACATAAAAATTTTTGCAAAAAATGAAAAAAGCTAGAAACCCTGGCACAAACCATTAGAATATATAGTCAAGATATTAGAATGGAATTCGGAATTGAAAAATGTGCCATGCTAGTGATAAAAAAGGGTGAAAGAAAATTAATGGACGAAATACAACTACCAATCAAGATACTATATACACACCTGGAGAAAAATACAAATACTTAGGAATTTTAGAAGCAGACACTATCAAGCAAATAGAGATGAAAGGAAAAGTTAAATAAGAAAACCTAGAGAAAAACAAGAAAACTCCTTGAAACTAAGCTCTGCAGCATCTCACCAAAGGAATAAATACCTGGCCCGTTCCTATTATAAGATACTCTGGATCATTCTTAAAATGGACATAAGAAGAACTCAGACAGATTGACCAAAGGACTAAAAAAAATCATGATAGTGCACAAGGCTTTACACCCTAGAGACGATAGAGATAAGCTAAATGTATCAAGAAAGGAAGGTGGAAGAGGTTTTGCCAACATAGAGAACTGCGGAGATGACATAATCCAAGGACTCAAAGAATCCAAAAAAATAAAAAATAGCAAAGAAAGATTACGTATGGCAGCCAATAACAGCAGATGCAATATATGGACAAACAGAAAACAAGATTGAAAGAAAAACAATTTGATGGATACTTCAAATGCCAAATTGGAGAGGTTGCACATGAAAAGACTTGGGCCTGGTTAAGAAGAGGAAACCACAAGAGAGAAACTGAATCGCTAATAATTGCTGCACAAAATAATGCCATCAGAACAAATTATATCAAAGCAAAAATTGATAAGACACAACTAATAATAATAATAATAATAATAATATAAACTATTAGAATCAACAGTCAAGACAAAGGAATAGAATTTTGGAGAAAAAATGTGCCATGCTGATAATGAAAAAAGAGTAAAATGAAGGAAACCAGGAAAGCATCAGAAAACTGGGAGAAAAAGAAAATCACAAATGTCTGGGAATACTGGAAGCGGACACCATTAAACAGAGATAAAGAAAAGGTGTGTAAGGAGTACTCCGAAAGAACACGAAAACTTCTCGAAACCAATCTCTGAATTCGAAGGGAATTCATATGTGAAGTTTAATCAAGATCGATCAATTAATCTAAGAGTTTCTAGATAGAGATGCAATCAAGCAGACAAAGAGAATTATATATTATAAGAAAAAATAAAGAGTGGAACAAAGTTTTGAAAGTCTATAATGAACCTTTTCATTTTCTTTTTCTCAGCGTCTGTTAGCAGGTTATGTTATTGTATATGAAGGAAAATGATGACCATGTGTGGAGTAGAGCCAATACTTATTTGAGCCACTAAGAGGATTACGGTGATCCTAAGCAAAATATAATCCCTCCATCCCACTCCCCCGACATTTGTGGAGATGTTATATTAATCTTCTGTAAGAAAGTCTCCTTGTAGCAAAAATTCGAAACTATCTGTTACAACCTAATCTGAAATAAAACAAGAATTAGTATAAGATATAACGCATTTTGAGGCACTCGTTACGCAATGGGTATCGTCACAGGATGTGGACTTAAGTAACCGAACGAGGCTGCTTGCATTTCAAATAGCACTCGAAACAGGAAGGGGGTC
>CM042138.1:23104590-23132090 GCA_023376005.1 Doryteuthis pealeii | reverse complement strand
GGGGATTGTCTAAACTTATAATCCGCACTTGGACAACATTTCAGAAAAATTGAAGGGGGTGGGTGACATGGCCTGGGTGATTTGACATGGAGTCACCCATTTGTCCTATCAACTCTGTAAATCATTTTCTGTTTTTAATCGACGCTTCGAAGAATTTATCGATATTTTTTATTTGTGTCTTGATAAATGATAATTCGAATTTAAAAGTGTTGGAAAGTACATCACATATTCAGAAAATTCATATCACAGCTTCATTAATTCTTTACTGCATTTCATCTGTTACTTGATGACGGTTGTTGTTCTTCATCGGAATCACCACAGCGAGTAATTGGCTCGTTTGAATGCTGCATTGAAACGATGAAAAAAAAAAACAAACTATAATTAACTCAGTTGGTAGAGCACTTGCCTAGGTATTGCAGTGTTCCTGGTTCGACACCGGTCCCCGCAAACTTAGCGTATGAGTAGCACAGATTGGTTAGTTTGATCTGTGCGGTAAAGTGGGAAGCTGACGATAGGCGTGGCGCTCCATCTCAGTAAATAACAATCTCCCTGGTCTAGCGCTAACGAAAAGGGTATAGACTTCCTCGTCGTTCGGCTGATACCGACAATAGGCCACCCCGCCAACTTTATTGCACGGGCAATAAGGATTTATTGATTAATTTAATTTAATTTAAGAGTAAGTATTTACTGACATCCTACCATGTCAGTCGAACACAAGAATCATTATAGTGGGGAACCACGCACAAACCGAAGATCATCAATCGCCAGTGTTTAAAAATTGTGTGTAACTCTTTTGATGTTCCTCGTGCACTGGGCATTAAACCCAGATCGACCTCTTTTAGACGAGGGTGGGGGCAGGTGCTGCCTCGGGAGATAGCTTCCTGGGATTACGCTGATATTGAATATCTTACCGTTTCAATGGCCGAAGCCACTGGACACAGCTTTCCAAAGAATCTAGGTAATTAATTTAGTTTAAGGGCATGTCAACCAATGCTAGAGGTTCGGGAATTGTGTACATTGTATGTTCATATTTACATTTTTTCTGTATTTAAAAAAAAAAATTAAAAAAGTTTTTTTTTGTACACAAGAAATACTGCTTTTGAAAGGGCAGTGGCAAAATCTTTACTACATCCAGTTAATTTAAGCTGTTCAAATCATCCGAACTTTTAGCAAGTACTTTTTACCAGCCAATTGGGTATAAATAGAGGAGGTATTCTAATTTTACCCCCCCCCCCCACTTGACATCCCTTAATCTATGGTTGCCTGTGTATCAGAGTTGACAGAGAAATAATAGGAAAAATGCAAAAGATAGGGAAAAAGGTTTACTAAGCAAAGATACAAGGTGAATAACTAACACTTACTTGCTTGATTAACAAGTCCCGTGAGATATTGTTGTTTCTCTCTTTCGAGGTTTCTTCAGACATTATTTATAAGAAAAAACAGCCCCAAAAAACAGACGATTCCATTGTCATTATTTAGGTACTATGTGAAAAAAGTGGGGGAGCGTGGTGTAATGATTAGAGTCGTCAATCCGAGTTCAAATCCTGGACGAGGCTATTTGCATTTCACCGAGCGGTAATACCTTTGGGAAAGGTATGTCTCCCCCTACTCTCTCTCTCTCTCTCCAGCTATGGATAAATAGTAGGACATACTGGGCTCTATAACCTTGGTTTGGCAACCAGTCCAGGAGAAAGAAAACTGAATTCAAACCTGTTAAACACCGCTTAAGAAATTGACCTTGTGTCACATCCTCCTCGTTCTGGGGGTTTGTAAATATGTATATGATAATTGATTGATGCTAACGGCATGTCAACCCGTCTAGTCTTTTTAATTAGGGAATAGGATTCATTGTACGTTCATGTTCACGTTTTGGCGGAGTTTTGACTTAATCGTTTTGTACACGATCTAATCGAATATGAATAATTTTTAAACAGATCTACCTGAGAGCCTAACATATACTGACACTCTGAGTCAGAATCAACTTGAATATCAATGAAGGGGTACTGCACACTCTCTAGATCTCCAGAATTGGGGCTTCACCATCAGATGTAAAGTAAAGTCGTCGGGGCGGCCTAATGTCGGTATCAGCCAGATAGCGAGGGAGTCTATCCCTTTTTCACAAACGTTAGACCAAGGAGATTATTTTAACATCTGAGGTGGAGCGCCACACCTATCATCATCTCATTACTTTATCGCATATATCCCTGTGTTACTCATACGCTGAGTTGGCGAGAGCCGGTATCAAACCAAGTACTTTGTGATTCCTAGCCGAACACTCTACCAACTGAGCTAAACCGACCCTTACGGCATGTCAACTCATTGGGTTATTTTATGCCAAAGATAAGAACATATATATATGTGTTCTCATATATATATATATATATATATATATATATATATATATATGTTGTATTTTAGGAGGTCTCCGTATGCTTCTCTCGGTATATATTGTTATGTTTTTTTTAAGTTGGGCGTTATTACGAAGCATCTAAAAATAAATGAATGAACTCGATGTTATGGAGTATTGGATTCACTTATTTTTTTATTATTATTTTTTATCTTAAATTTTCGGGTTCGTTAGATACCCTTTATCAAATGACTGTTGTTCCTGTTCAACAGATCTTTTGTCTCTGTTGTTATTGACAGCGGCAGCGCCTGTAAAAAATTTATAATATATATATATATATATATATATATATATATATATATATATATAATATGTGTGTGTGTGTGTGTGTGTATGTATATATATATATATATGTGTATATATATATATATATGTGCGTGTGTGTGTGTATGTGTATGTGTGTTCTTATCTTTTTTCTATCAATCTAAATATGTTCTTTTCTATCTAAATATATTCTTATCTATCTATCTATCTATCTATCTATCTAAACCTGTTCTTACTTATCCACACACACACACACACACACACACACACACACACACACACACAACATATATATATATTTATGTACTCGTTCTATCTATCTATCTATCTATGTTCTTATCTATTTATCTATCTTAGGACTAAAAACAAAAAAGCGTTAAATGAAATGATGAAACACTCCTTTCACAAAAATAACACGTAAACAACAACAACAAAAAACCTCGACTGTAAGAGATTATACTTATCCTGATATATACAAATCTTTCCTGATTCGAAAGATTTTCTCTTTGGATTAATTCTGCGACGCGTCTCACTAATCCAAAGATTGCAAAATCCATTTACAATCGTACCGTCGTATTACATAAGCTTGAAAAACAAAACCCAACCCTACCATGGATTAAAAAATGAAAGTATTTTTGATAAAGCCTAATGTATTTCAAGTTCTATCATATTATAAACTTACTTTCTCTATATACTTAATCTTTGTGTTATTCGATATACATCATTTCATTATTTTTTTTGTTTTTCTTTTGTATCTACTCTCTTTGTATGTTTCTGTGTTTTTAACCAAATTTATCTAATTTTATAATATATATATAAACTTATACAGATGCAAAAATTTTCAGCACCATCTTTTGTATCTTATTATAATGGAGATTTGGAACTACGTCACTGCTTACGTCACAATATCCAACAGGAATTGCGTAAGTTTATGAATGAATGTTTAATTTATAGTCAAAATAATTAATGCATAGAATAAATCTTATTTATTAACGATCTCTATGAGAATCTGAATTGCGTTAGTTTATTAACGAGTATCTAATTTATAGTTAAAATCATTAATTGATACATAGAATAAATCTTATTTATTAACAATGTTTCTATGAAAATCTGAGTTAGATTTGCCTCAAAGCAGCCCATGGTTATTAGTGCGTTTAAAATCCTGTGATGTGTCTTATATATCACTAAGAAATAAAGGTTTCCATAATATATGGTGTGGTTAATTTGCATACTAGTTTGATATATTTAATTACATTAAAACTTAAATACTTACGCCCTGAGAGCGCGTATTTTTGCTAGTTCATATTATAAACTTATTTTCTCGATATACTTAAGGAAATGTGGTATTCGATATATATATTATTTTATTATTTTGTATATTTCTAAGTTTTTAGGCTAGAAACGACGAGGTTTCTAGTTCGATACCGGTCGTCGCCAACTCAGCGTATGAGTAGCACAGGGATCCGTACGGTAAAGTAAGGAGCTGATGGTAGGTGTGGCGCTCCATCTCAAACACCAAAACAACCTCCTTGGTCTAGCGCTAGTGAAAAGGGGATAGACTCCCTCGCTGACTGGCTGATATCGACTTTAGGCCGCCCCGACGACTTTACTTTACTTTATGCTAAAGTTTAGAATATACCGACTGAACCTCTGCAGAGGAATAAGCTCCCCAATAGGACCACCTGTTGGCCGTGTGTGGTGACCCATGATGCTTAAGGATAGAACCCTGGTGACTGAGCTGTACATGGCATACAACACTCCATTTTAGCCCTTCCTTAGGCTAGACGGGCGGTCGGAGGGGCTCCCTCCGATCAATCGGCTGGTCACGTCAAGCCCTAGCACCTACATGATTGACCCAAGCCTATTGCTCTTATGGCAAACCCCAACCCTTTTTATCATATATGTGCTAGAAGGCGGTGACTGAGGGTCTTCATATCCTGGGAATGACGCCAAACTCTATCTGATGGCGAAGTTCCAATTCTAGACCTCTGGGGAATGTGGAGTACCCCTTTGGAATACAGGTTGACAGTACTTTTGATATTCCTGAATATTTCTAAATAATTGAAAAATGATTTCATCATTATATATTCCCGCGAAATATCCATGTCTTGGATTCTTTGATTTAAGAATCATAAAGTTGTCCAACCTTGATCGACTCAGTTGTACTGTTGAAAATCTTGAATGATGATGATGGTCAGTGTGTTTACTTTTGTTGATGATGATGTATGGTCAGTGTGTTGATGATGATGATAGTGTGGTTAGTAAATAACTACTTGTGTTTCTATGATGGTACTCACCCTGGATCGGTTGAGTAACAAGGGAATAGGAAATTCACAAACAGTCCCCAAACCCCACATGCATATCCCAATCAGGGATATTAACCCACTGGCTGGGTTGTGGCCCTAATACCACTGAGTGCCAGACCTGTCCGCCTTGGGTGACTCTACCAGGAACTTAAGTTTCCAACAGCATGGCTCTGACACCACCAAGTTTACACGGCCCTGCCATGATGAGGAGGGGTTGATTATTCCTTTTTGATATTCCTGTTTTTGATATTCCTGAATATTTCTAAATAATTGAAAAATGATTTCATCATTATACATTCCCGCGAAATATCCGTGTATTGGATTCTTTGATTTAAGAATCATAAAGTTGTCCAACCTTGATCGACTCAGTTGTACTGTTGAAAATCTTGAATGAAGAATTCCACGCCATTTCCTCAATTGAATCAAAGAGAGGAAGGCATTTAATTAACCAGAAAAACGTACATTAGTTTCATTTGACGCTGATTATCGCAGGTAATCACTCGGTAGACGAGCTCATTGCAACTCTCTTATCGAAACATAATTAGAGAAATTAAACGAAGGGGAAATATCAAAGGAACGTCACGAAATGAATAACACAATATATATATATATATATATATATATATATATATATATATATATATATATATATATAAGTAAAGAGTGTTCAGTATCAGTTTTAAAGCATATGTATGTAAGAACATATTTAGATAGATTCATTAGAACATAGATAAGTAGAAAGATAAAAATCCCCATATATATATATATATATATATATATATATATATATATATATAGAGAGAGAGAGAGAGAGAGAGAGATACGTAAAATCATATTTAGATAGCTAGTTAGCAAGATAGATAATTACATATTTAGGTTGGTAGATAGATTGGTAGATAGATAGATAAATAAAAACATTTAGGTGGGTAGGTAGATATTAATAAAAGGATAGATACGTAGATAGATAAGAACATATTTAGGTCTATAGATAGATAATCTTATATCAAACTACAAACATTCGTATCTCTCTCTTTCTCTCTCTCTCTCTCTCTATGTATATATATATATATATATATATATATATATATATATATATATATAACAAAAGAAATAACAAAAGACTTAGAGATTTTGCATTATAAGTCTTTTATTTCTTTACTTATAAATTTGCTCTGTAACTCTAACATTAAGAGCACACATTGAGCACTCAAACTGCGACAGGTTTTAAAAAAACCTCTTGTGTCGTAAGGAAGATTTCTACTCTGGACTTTTGGATTATATATATATATATATATATATATATATATATATATATAGTTTCATATATTTATTAGTAAAGAGTGCTCAATATGAGTTATAAAGCATACGTATCTAAGTTAGGATAGACTAGACATAGACTCAACGGTGCTTGGTGACTGTCAATTTCTCACGTATGTGATCATCAGACTAAGATAGCTAATGGATCTATATCCACGCTACCCTAAATTAGATCTACATATGTTCTATCACAAAATGACACAACGGAACAAATTCGAACGCAGCAGAATTCGAAAAACGATTTGGTACTAAACAATTCTATCTATTAATACGTTACTGCTTACGTCACTGCTTACGTCAATTCCCCTAGGATTCTCGTAAGTTTATCAGTGAGTATTTAGTTTATAATCAAAATCCTTAATTTATACATAGAATACATCTTATTTATCAGCAATGTGTCAATGAAAATCTGAGTTAAATTTGTCTCAAAACAGTTTAAAATCCTGCAAAGTGTCTTATATCTTATTATAATGGAGATTGTGTGTTTTTCTGTCTGTAACCGAAACTATATCCCTACTCAAGTCACAATTCTCTTAGTTATTGACATCACATTCTCCATGATTTTATTTATATCTAAACCTCAATTATTAATAAAATTGTCATACATTATTAATACTTTTAACTATGTCTACATATTGACAACATGCAATTATATTTATATATACAACAAAATAGCGGTTTACAGTGTGAACGTGAAGGCTAATTTGCATATTAATATTAAAAAATCAAATTTAATAAATATGTGCTTAGTATTATTGATTTCTAACTGTTTGGTTTTATTTTAATCAATATAAGCAAAAATCTCTTCAATGAATCTTAAATGAAATCCATTAACAAGATAAAATGACTGTCATTTTATTCTTTACTTCCTCTTTTAACTAAATACTTAAATTAGAAAAAATAACAATGAAAGACGAGAGAGATGGAAGAGTAAATTTCAGTTGTTCAATTTTTTAATATACTCCCTCTGTTTCAAATCTTTTATTATACCCCCTCTGTTTCAAATCTTTTTATTTGTATTCTTATTTAGTTTCATTAGCCTTTCTAATTTAATACAATATTTTATTACATTAAAACTTAAATACTTGCACCCGGAGGGTGCATATATTTGCTAGTATATCTAAAAAACAATGTATGGCGTGGTTAATTTGCATACCGGTTTTAACAAAACCGGTTTTAATAAATAATTACTTGGTGTTCTTGATCTCTAATATTCCTGTTTTATTCTCCAATGTATCAAAATCAATCCAATGAGCGATTTTATATAGAAAAATCAATTAGAATATAATTAAGATAAGTGTAATCTTTTTATATGAGTTCTTATTTAATTCTGTTAGTCTTTCTAATTTGAGATATTTCATTACATTAAAACTTAAATACTTACACCCGGAGGGCGCATAGTTTAAAGAAATATCAAATATAATTTCTCTTTTACAATTCGTTCTCAAACAATTTCTAGGATTTTATATTTGTTTGTCTTATCTGTCATCTCAGGTACACCTTCCCCGTGCCAATAAGAGTTAACAAATCTATTTCTTCTTACGCTATGAAACAGAAACAAATTTTCTCATATTTTGTTGTTCTTGTTAGTTGTCTGTTATCTGAACTACATTCTCCACGTCAACATGAGGTGTCAAATCCATCACTTCCTGCGTTATGAAACAAAACAAAAAGCGTCATGTTCTGCTGTGTGACTTAATTTTCTAAAATCTCAGTCACCCCTCCACCACAAACAGATTTTACTAACGTTCTTGTTATAAATGTTTTTTTTTTCCTTTTTTAATGCATATAAAATTGGATTGTTTCTGATTTTCAGCTTACGACCTCGGCATAAAAGCGACTGAAATATTAAAGTACATTCTACCTTTCTCTGCTTATAAACATTGTTAGGGGCGGGGGAAAATTACCAGATTTTTGGAAAACATTTGTCACAAAACATGTTCTGACACGTACCATAAAAGTAGTATGTAGGCCGCATAAATGAAATTCATCAGCTCTGTATGGACACTGGATGCCATCTGGAGGACTTATCAAGAATTATAGACGATAAGGACAGATAGCGCGCGCGAGAGTGAGAGTGAGAGAAATAGATAGATAGATAGATAGAGAGAGAGAGAGAGAGAAATAGATAGATAGATAGAGAGAGAGAGAGAGAGAGAGAGAGAGAGAGAGAGAGAAGGCAATCCAGTTCTGTATGGACACTGGATTCCATCTGGAGGACTTACCAAGAATGATAGACGATAAGGACGGATGGCGAGAGAGAGAGAGAGAGAGAGAGAGAGAGAGAGAGAGAGAGAGAGAGAGTCAAGACATACCTATCAGCATGCCTTGATGATGATGATGATATCGGGGCAGAAATGCATGAATCACCATTTTCCTGGGAGATGGATGGGTAGACGTGGTCCTCAAGAGTGGCCGCCCAGAAGCCCTGATGTAACACCCTGTGACTTTTTTTATTTGGGGTTGGTTGAAAGAGCAAGTCTACTCTACGAAACCAACGACTTTCGAAGAACTTGAAGGACAAATACGAGAATTTATTTCTGCCGTTCCCCAAAAGTTCCTGGGAAGATCAGTTGATGCGATTCCCAGGTGGCTTGAGAGGCTGGAGGCGAATGATGGTACCTATATAGAATTTTGAATAAAAGTCTATGTTATGTGTGGTCTTCTCATATTCATTTTTTGTAAAAATAATGTTTCAGAAATAAATTATAAGATTTTTAACATAGGGAAGGGGGTCACTCTACCATCACCTTGTAGGATTTTAAATAAACGTCCGTGTTATGTGTGGTCTTCTCATATTCATTTTTTGTAAAAATAAGGTTTCAGATAAATTATAAGATTTTTAAAATAGGGAAGGGGGTTACTTTACAATCATTTTGTATATAATGAATCATTGATGTTAGAATGTATATGATTCTGAAATATCTTTTTTTCATTCATCATTAGAAATTAGAAATTAGAATATTCTGTGTTGTGTTACTCTCTCAATGTGCAACATATTTGCATATGTTTTGCTTTGATATTTGCACCATTTAACAGGTTCAAGCTGAAATGTTTTTCCACGCGCAAATTAAGTAAATTAGACGATTCTCAGATAGTGTCGATGAAAAAAAAAAAAAAAAGAAAAAAAAGAAGAAATGTTAAAAAAAAAGATTAAACAAATATCTGCTAGCAAAACACTAACAATAAAATGGGTTGGGTGTTTGCCATACGAGCAATTTGAAGAATACGGTCGGGACAATCATATAGGTGCTACGACTTGACATGACCAGGTGATTGATCGGATAGGGCCTTGTAAAAGCCGAAGTGCAGTGTTGCATGTCACATGATTACTTAGTACCTGGGTCACATATGCGTAGAGCTTTTAATATATATATATATAATAATCTGACTAATGAGATTAGTATATATATATATATATATATTAATTGGAGTCGTACCTAATTTTGAAAATTAATTAATTAATAATGAATTAGGCGGGAATACCTATTAAATGTATGGCTAAACAAATCGAGAGAAATCAATCTCTGTATGTACATTTCGGCCTATTAATAGTGCAGTGTTGCATGTCACATGATCACTTAGTACCTGGGTCACATATGCGTAAGCTTTTAATATATATATATATATATATATATATATATATATATAAAGTTAAGCCTAATGAGTCAGATATACCTATTAATAGTTTCACTTAGTAGCTCATCAGGGCAATAATCTGACTAATGAGATTAGTATATATATATACTAAACCCCCGTAAGATTTCTTAAGCGGGACAGGGAGAGTAGTTGGATGTATACCTTTCCCAAGGGTATTAGTGCTATATGAATTCCAAACAGCCTCGTCCAAAATTTGAACTCGGGTCGACGAATCCATTTTCTACGACTCTAACCATTACACCACGCGCCTCCATTGCGCTTCTATATGTCAGCATTGTACAACATATTTGCATGTGTGTTGCTATGATATTTGCACCACTTAACAGATTCAATTTTAAATGTTTTCCCAAGTGCAAATTAAGTAAATTATGCGAATCTCAGAATTTCTTATAATAAATCTTAACAAAAAATCTAAGATAAAAAAAAATGTCTGCTAGCAAAAGAAAAAATAAATAGATAAAAACTACAAAACAAACAAAAAATTGCAATAAAAATAAAATCTATAGAAATTCTTCCAACATAAAATTACTTAAAAAACAACTAAAAAACAAAAAACAAAAAAAACAACCTATTGTCAATCCGACGAAAACGCCCGAAACAAAATGGAGTTAAAAATCTATTTTGACGGAAGTAATTGAAGTTATCTTTATTGCTAAATGCATTCTGTTGTTCCCGTTCGTTAATTTATTCTTTGTTCTATAAATCTATAAGTTTATTCTTATTTCCTTTTATTAGCTTCACGTCTTTTGAGTCTTATTTGATTTCATTTGATTTCCAGCGGGCGGCCAACAGCCAAGTGCAGCTGTTGTGCATTTGTCATTGTTACCGACATGCATCAAATAAATATCTACAGAGCATCAATCTATAATTGTTTCAACATAAATACCTATTGTGGAAGCGCGCTAGCGTAACGGTCATCGCCGTAGGAAATAGAATCGAAACCCGAGCATAAGGATTACCTAAATTTTAGCTGTCGAATAATGTAGCTAGTGAAAATATGATTTGAATTATTTGGATTATTCGGACTATTGTCCTCGTCTTTATTGTTATCTATTCAACATTTCGGCCGATATGCCCTTCGACCATCTGTTATATACCCGTCTGCATCTAGTATATAAATGAGAAGAGAAGCGCGTGGTGTAATGGTTAAAGTCATGGGAAATGGACTCGTCGCCCCGAGTTCAAATCCTGGACGTGGTAATTGCATTTCACTTAGTGCTAATACCCTTGGGAAAGGTATGAATCCTACTCTCCCTCCAGCTATGGATAAATAGTAGGGCAGACTGGGCTCTTTAACCTTGGTTAGGCAACCGGTCTAGGAGAAGGAAAACTCTGAATTCAAATCTGTTGAACTCCGCTTAAGAAATTAACCTTGTGTCGCATCCTGCTCGTGCGGAGGGGTTGGTAAATATATATAAATGAGGAGAGAGCTCTTAGGGGGGGGTTCTCTTTTGCTAACTGGACATCTTCTTTTGGGGTGCTTTCTTCCTCTGCTTGATACGGGCTTCTATTGTGCTGGGTTCCCGTTGTCTGTGCTCATTCCTATTGTTTTTAATAATAATATCGCAAGACTTGGTTTATTTTTCTCAGACATCTTTATTAAAAGCGAAGCCCCCAAAATGGGTAACAACAAGTATTAAGGATAGGGAAAAGATTTACTAAGCAAGATACAAGAAGAACAGAGTAATTAGCAATTGCTAGGTAGAATTAACAAGACCCATGACATCTTATTGCTACTCACTTCCAAGGTTTTGTCAAACATTTATAGGGAAAACAGACAATTCCATTCTCATTATTTAGGTACTATATGACAATTTATTGGCTTTGTTATTTCATACCTCGTAATAAATTATACAACCTCAGTCACAAAAAAAACATTGGCAATTTCATATAATTTAATTTGGATAAAAATCTTTACTCATCTGACATTCCGTAATACTTAAAAGTATTTACATTTAGTGAACTAGCAAATATATGCACCCTCCGGGTGCAAGTATTTAAGTTTTGATATAATAAAATATCATATTAAATTAGAAAGGCTAATGAAACTGACTAAGAATGCAGATAAAAAGATCTGCAACAGAGGGGGTATAATCGAAAAATAGAACAACTTTAAAACTAACTATTCCATCATTTTCCATTACTCCCCTCTTTCATTGGTAAATTTTCCTAATTTAACTATTTAGTTAAAATAGGAAGTAAAGGATAATATTACAGTTATTTCTTCTTGTAAATAAATTTCTTTTAAGATTTATCTACGAGATTTTTGTTTATATTTCTTAAGATAAAACCAAACAATTAGAAATCAATAATACCAAGCACATATTTATTAAAATAAAATTTCAAATATCAACATGCAAATTAGCCTTCTCGTTCAAACTGTAAACCGCTATTTTGTTTTATATATAAATACAACTGCATGTTATTAGTACGTAGATATGGTCAACAGTATTAATAATGTAAAACAATTTTTATTAATAACTGAAGGTTTAAAAGAATGAAATCATGGAGAATTTGACGTAAATAATTAAGGGAATTGTGACTTGAGTAGTAATATAGTTTCGGTTACAGACAGAAAAACACACAATCTCCATTATAAGAAGATTACTTTTCACTTCATATTGCATAGATTATTATCATGTTGTGTACAGGCGTCAAGACACCATTCTGTTTCTTGACCGTGATTTCAGACTATAACAAAACGATGCATTCGTTCATAATTCTTATGTCAGTTTTATTCTGTATAAACTGCATACGTGTTCCTTTACCTTAGTATTTATGACATATTTTATCGTTTAGATTTTGTAAAAAAGAAGTTATTTATTAATTGTTCCTAGTGCCACCCGTCGTCCCCCATTCGTCTCTTTTTGAAATACCACCCACACAGTTCCTTTTTGCTTCACCGCGCCTAGATCAGTCCACCACTACCTGAGTGGTGGTACCGTCCATTTTGGGAACCATTGATCTAATATATCAGTTTGGATAACTCGAACAAGATAGCTCTTGAACTGATACACACACACATATACACACACATATACACACACACACACACACACACACACACACACATATATATATATATATATATATATATATTGTTGGCGTTTTCTGTATATAAGGCGTGTGTTAAAAGCCCACTCCTATTTATAGACTCGGCAATAACCATGTGACCATACTCTTGGCCAATCACTGGCAGTACTCTGCTGCTGAAACAATACTTAAGCTAAGCATAATAACCATACTGAGCATACTTACTTTGAACCTTCGTGGACGACAGACCTTAAAGGATTATATCACTGGACCTTTAACAATACGCTGGAAAGGACATTCACTTACCAAAGGATTCCATAGCTCAGGACTTACTTACTTTAAGTCCTTTTCAACTGGCCAAGGATGGCGTTTAAAAACTTAACAGGTTATGGGCCCAGCACGCTTCCACTGGGCTGCTGGGTATGACTCCTTATGTGATAAAGAGTCATAATTCTTTAAGGCGTTTAGAAACTTAACATATATTTACTATTATAATAAAACTGAGTGAATCAATTATTGTTTCTCAATGGATTTTTTTACTATTTAATTTACTGACACGAAACGCATGCTAAAATATTCCATAGTTCTTGGATTGAGTTATGTTTGAAAAAATAATTTAAATTGGTTAAAATTTGTAAATAAGTCAAAAACTGACCCATCTTTTACTACACATTTTGGCTGTCACTTCAACGTCTCTGTATATAGCTTGATTAACTAATCCTTATATATGTTAGTTTCTCTGTGATAGTAGAGAGAGAGAGAGAGAGAGAGAGAGAGAGAGAGAGAGAGAGAGAGAGAGAGAGAGAGAGAGAGAGAGATATTGAACTTCCCACTTTAATTGTATGTTATTTTTCATCAGCAGCCAGGAGCTAAGAACTGGCAAATAAAGTGGGAAGTTAAACCTCTCTCTTTAATCTAACAGAGAAACATGTATGAGTTAATCAATATATATATATATATATATATATATATATATATATATATATATATATATATAAAGAGAGACAGGGCAAAGTGACATAATGTGAAGTAAGAGACGGGTCAGTTTTTAACTTAATTGCAAATTTGAGCAAAATGTTTTTTAATGTTTTTTTTTTTTCAAAGTGAGTTTGCCAAGCGAATTAAATATGCGCTTTGCAAAGTCACTTTTTGTTGCATAATCTATGTGGCAGCATAGATTATTGACAAGCACATGTAGAATAGGGCTTTAAAATCAGCACGTAGGCGGTTAGGTTTCCGTGGAAAAACACCAGACCGTTCGTAAAACCGAGAATCTCGCACGTCACGTGATTTTGACTGTAGTCAGTTCCAGCTAGAAAGTGACGCAGCACAGACGTGTAACTACGACTGGGCTCACTCTGCGCGATGGATTAGTAAACGGGCAAATAAAACCTTTGATCAAAGCAATTAGCCTTGTTAATTAATTACGCATGGTCTTGGTTACCAGACCGGCCAGACAAGTAGAAAGAAGCAACAAGTCAGAAGACCAACGAAGATATACAGTAAAGAGAAACCAGACTAGGCGATCAGATCATGACCGGAAAAGAATATGCAATATTTGCTGCATGGGCAACAGCTTATCCTCCATATGAACCCGCCCAGGATATGTAGTTCAAGTTAACAAAAACCTTGGCACTACTCCATCGTCTCTCGTAGACGGAAGGATGCCAACACACACACACACACACACACACACACACACACACACACACACACACACATATATATATATATATAATATATATATATATATATATATATATGAGAGGTGAAACCTCGAAACACGTGTCTGTGGATTAATTTATTAATATATATATATATATATATATATATGCTCCCCATTCTCCGTGGGTTGAGCACTTTGGATGGGATTTCGCTGATGACCGCTAACTAAAGCGTAAACGCAACGCTCTCCCATAAAAGAGATAGAGCACTCTATGGCGACCCTCACATACATACAAATGTGTGTATGAAACCGTTAAAACCCCCTTCGCATTCTGTGGGTTACGATAGCCGAGCGGTTAAGCTGTCCGACTGACGATTAATCGACCGGAGTTCTATCCCGACTGTAGATAGCTCACAAAATGTCTAGCCACACTGAAGAGACTTGATAAGTCGAAACACGTGTCTGTGGATGACTATATATATATATATATATATATATATATATATATATATATAATTTCGAACTAAGATTCTTTTGCATCCAAAACAAAATAAGATTATTAGACGTGTTTTAATGTTAAAACCTGTTGTAATGGAATATTCCACACACTCTCTCTCTCTCTCACCCATGTGGTCTGACTATATATATAGTGAGTATGGCATTATAATGGGCTGGCTCCGAGGATTAGTAGCGTGCCTAACTATTCCTTGTCTGTCTTATTGTATCTCTCTGCAATAAAACCCTCTCTCTCACCCATTTGGTCTGACTATATATATAGTGAGCACAGCATTATACTGGACTGGCTTTGAGGATTAGTAGCATACATCACTATTCCTTGTCTGTCTTATTGTATCTCTCTGCAATAAACCCTCTCTCTCACCCATTTGGTCTGACTATATATATAGTGAGCACAGCATTATACTGGACTGGCTTTGAGGATTAGTAGCATACATCACTATTCCTTGTTTGTCTTATTGTATCTCTCTGCAATAAAACCCTCTCTCTCACCCATTTGGTCTGACTATATATATAGTGAGCACAGCATTATACTGGGCTGGCTTTGAGGATTAGTAGCATACATCACTATTCCTTGTCTGTCTTATTGTATCTCTCTGCAATAAAACCCTCTATCTTAAATCTACGAACACGTTGACTGGTCCTTCCACTTAACTACAACCTTGTCTGATTGAATCCCTTTTTAAGGACACAACAAAACCAAAACCGAAATGGACCGCCACACACAAACGAAAAGATGGATATTCATAGAAGAAAATAATTTTGTTAATCTAATGTATCAGTTTGGTTAACCTGAGCGCAATATCTCTTGAACTTATATGCCATATTCTTGCATGTCGTGATTTTGGGGGAAAAAAACTCTTTTCAACTCTTTGCAAAACGAGCATAAAAGAAACCCCGCCAATTTCTAGCGAGTCGTAGAAAGATTCGTGAGCCAAGAATAATGTCATTCCCCTTCAGCGGTTTTTAACACATTTGACAAATATATCGTCTGGCACGACAAGGTTATTGACCCCAGCGATGCCCTGTTTCCAAGGACGTTTTTAAATCGCACCGACACGACGACGACAATAACATTGTACGTTGGTCACGTGACAGTTTGTAAATTCTAATTCACCTGGTCGTTGAGAACTTCGAGCAGCGGAAAATCAATGAATGTAGAGTTTTGCACTCAACTAACTTTATCATCTGAAGTTTTGAGATGAGGCTTTTGCAAAACTTATTTATTTCACGAATTGAAGGAGAGATGACTTCTCTTTGCGGTTGGAGTCCGTTAGTGGTAAAATATGAATAGTTTCATTTTTTTCTCGTCAGACTACCAATCTATTCTCTTCGGCATGATGGTGTAATATATTGCCTGATCAGTGCACCTGAGAACCAGGCTGACCGCAGGAAGTGCGTGGGTATCAGGTGCAGGATGGAAACGAAAACAAGACGTATCCCTGAGCTGACCTTTTGCACTTGGAAATGCAGGTGTACATTTGACACGGTTTAGGCGCAGAAATCTGTAGGCATAGCCCATAGCCAATGAAAACAGGCTGCGTGGGCGAAGAGGTGTGTCTACAGAAAAACTGCGTAGGTGTCACGACCAAAGAGGCGTGACACCGTTCAGCTGACCTGTTCAGCCTCCAACTTCTAACTCCAACTCCTTGCCTATCTCTGATCACCTGTTTAAGTACTTTTTTCTTCAGAATTTTCCAGATAATCCTTGAATATTCCACACTTGTCTATCTAATCAAAATTCCTTGATCACTCCCTAATTCCAGGGGGTTCTCATTCTAAACAAAATCAAGGTGTCTTTCTAATTTATGTCGCCATCAAGTCTTGATATTTGGCGCAAATTGTTTATAAAAATAAAACATAGTGTCTCGTTTGTTTATTTCGAGCCAACAATGAGAAAACAATTATCTCTCCAAATCAAACTTTTTCCATTATCATATTTCCTTCAGATTCTGAGGTACCCCATAACCTATCCGGATATACTACAGTATTAATATTGATAATATAGTTTGCTACATTTTTAAGTAAAGTGTGTTCAATATCATTAATAGAACATGTATATCTAAGTAAGGATATCATAGATATGAAGTCAAGGGCACTTGGTAACTGACAGTTTCTCACCAATGTGATTTTCAAACCAAGTTTGAAAATCGCATAGGCCAGAAACTGTCAGTTATTATTGAAACCGTTGACTTTATGTCTATGCTACCTTAATCTAGACATACAAGGTGTGTCAAAAAGTATCGAGATTTTTTGTATTTTTTGACACACTTTGTAGTCTGAAAAAATTAACGTTCCATTCACTGTTCATTTCCATCTTGGTAAATACAGCATAATCTCAATACTTTTATGACACACCTTGTACACACACACACACACACACACACCACACACACACACACACACACACACACACACATATATATATATATATATATATATATATATATATATATATATTGAGAGTAAAGGAAAATATGGATTTGACCTCACACATTTGATCCACTCTCTAAACACAAAATTTCTCTTCAAAGTCAACTGACAGACCCCATAAAAATAAAAACACCATTTCTCCCCCCGATTTTCTTCTCATTCCCCTAGACTACCCACCAATAACCCATCCCATTTTCTCACCCCCACCCACCCATTTACCTTTTCACTATAAAAACAGAATGTAAAAGCACTTAAATCAATAAGCTTCTGAGGAAACCTCAACCAATAATGAGGCGAAATATCAATTAAACATAGTCGTTTGTGTTGTTCTACTCACATTTTCCTCTACTCTCAACCACATTTTGACGGATTTATTCAATATTTCAATCCTCATATATATATGAAGATATGAGGGTTGGAGTAAAATCCGACAGTATGAGGTAAGGTAAAAGGAAAAGTGGACAAAAATAATAGCTTAAACAAGTAGAAATAGGAGTGAAATATTTCGTTCCGCTTTAAGCGAGGAACTTCATCAGTCTATTTATTCAAAACATGGTAGATACATTTGTATTTATAGAAGAGAAAGTGAGTTTGGTGATGAAATTCACAAACTTTCCCTTCCCCTGAATTTCATCACCAAACTCACTTTCTCTTCTATAAATACAAATGTATGTACCATGTTTTGAATAAACAAACTGATGAAGTTCCCGCTTAAAGCGGAACGAAATATTTCTCCCCTACTTCTATTTGTTTGAGTTATTATTTTTTGTCCACTTTCTCTTTACCTTACCTCATATATATATATATATATATATATATATATATATATATATATATATATATATATATAATTTCATAGATAGAGGAATCACATAATTGATATTGATAATTGAATTATATTACCATGACCTGACAACTCGGCAAACACCATGTGGAGCACTGGACAGCTGTTTCGCCCTCCTTTGGTCTCATCAGCAGTGCATACCACAATCCTGCCACTAGAGATTGAACCAGTGGACATATATATATATATATATATATATATATATATATATATATATATATATATATATATTATAATTATCTTTAGGATATATATATATATATATATATATATATATATATATATATATATATATATATATCATTATTTAAGGATAATTCATTTTCATATAACTATCTAATTTCGCATTCACAATATTAAAACAAAACCTGTTATATTAATTGCAATAGGTCATCTTGCGGGATGTTCCTGTTTTTAATTCTCAAAAACCCGTAATCAAAAGCAAATATTCTATTTGTCTAAATACTTATGAGAAGTGCTGTATAAGGAGGAACTTCTTTTTATTGACGATAGAAATCCTGACCGAAATTGTCTATGAGCGAAAATAAGAGAAAGAAGAAAATCAACATTCTGCCTAATAGGGTGAGTCGGTTTCCTGAACGCATGGAAGAATCGTGGCAATTTCATACGAGTTACTTCATAAGTACCACAAGGGGTAACCTACTAGCTTAGATTTATTCACGGAGAAGAATTCGAATATACAGTAACCGCAAAAAAACGTTTTTACATAAATTATTTAAAAACTAAATAATCATCTTGTGAGAGAGAGAGAGAGAGAGAGAGAGAGAGAGAGAGAGAGAGAGAGAGAGAGAGAGAGAGAGTTAATATGGTTGAATCTCATGAATAGTCAGAGCACTTGGCTGTTTCGACAAAAAAGAAAAAGGAGACGAAAAAAAAAAAAAGGTTGACCAAGTATCCATGTCAACCAACTTCAAAGCTGGGAAAATTTGGAGTTCCTTTGGTTTGTCAATCACAGTAGTGGACATGACCCAGGCCATATGCACCCTTTGGGTACAGGTATTTAAGTTTTGATGTAATAAAATATCATATTAAAGTAGAAAGACTAACGGAACTAAATAAGAACGAATATGTAAGTATTACACTTATTTTAATGTTATGTTCATTGATTTCTATATAAAATTATATATATATATGTTTACCAACCCCTCCGCACCAGCAGGATGCGAGACAAGGTCAATTTCTGAAGCGGAGTTTAACAGGTTTGAATTCAGAGTTTTCCTTCTCCTAGACCGGTTGTCTAACCAAGGTTAAAGAGCCCAGCCTGCCCTACTATTTACCCATAGCTGGAAGGAGATTAGGATTCATACCTTTCCCAAGGGTATTAGCGCTAAGTGAAATGCAATTGCCACCTCCAGGCCATATAAAATTATATATAGGATTGCTTTTAATACGTTTGAGAATAAAATTCATGTATTAGAAATCGGTAACAGCAAATGATTATTTATTAAAGTCAGTTTTGTCAAAACCATTAAGCAAATTATTCTCACCATATGCTATGTAAATCTTTATTTCTTAGGTATTTATAACAAATATTTCAGGATTTTTAATGCATTAGTAATATGGGCAGTTTTGAGGCAAATCTAACTTAGATAGACTTTAGTAGAGACATTGTTAACAGATCATCTGCTAAATAAGATAAAATAATGACTATTTCATAATCGTTGAGAATATAACTTAAATAACCAAGGAAATCGTGACGTTAGTGGTGACGTATTTTAGTTACAGACAGACAGTTACATAATCTCCATCTAATAATTACTATATTATAATATTATAATAAGATTTCAAAGAAGAAGAAAAAAATGGCTGAAAAACAGAATTATGTTCGCTTATTGATCAAGTTGTCATATTTATTTCCCACGCCGACCTGTCAGCTGGTACTGTAAAATACACACACTACACCTCTGCAGAGGGTTAAAATCCCTCCAATGAACCCACTTGTGGACAGTGGGTTACGACTCGTAAATATGATAACTGAGCAGTCCATGACATGCGACCCTCCACTAAGGTTAGACGGATGATCGGAGAGGCTCCCTTCGATCAATCGGCTAGTCATGTCAAGCCTTAGCACCTATATGATTGTTCCAACCCTATTGCCCTTATGGCAACCCCCAACTATTTTAATCATATATGTGCTTGAAGGCGGTGGCTGAAGGTCTTAATGTTTTGGGTATGACGTTAAACTCTATCTTATGGTAAAGTTCCAGTTCTGGAGCTCTAGGGAATGTGGAGTACTCCTTCATCACCATTACTACAACGTCCACTCTGACCCGTGAGTGGTAGTACCTGTTAGTGTCCCATTTATAGGTTAAATAGAAAGAAAATAGATTGAAAATTTTTAAAAAAATTGAGTACCCATCAAGAATGAATAAAACTAAAACGTCTTCGGGGTAAAATAACCCAATGGGTTGACAACTGCCGTAAAATCCAACCAACCAACCAACCAACTAACCAACCAACTACTGAATAGTGAGTTCGATCCTCGCTGGATGCCTAATAAAAATCCCCACGTAAAAAAGACCATGTGTTAATTCGATCTCATAAGAGATCAAGAAAATTAGGGTCCCATCTATGGGTTGAATAGAAAGAAATGTGTTTAAAACAAATTGGGTACCCATCAAGAATGAATAAATCAAAAATGTCCTCGGCATAAAATGAACCAAATGTTTGACATGTCGTAAAATCCAACCAACCAACCAACCAACCAACCAACTAACCTAGTTGAAAAGGGCAGACAATATTTGCGTGAAAATCCGAAGATGGTTGAAAGTGTAAATCGCCTCTAACGACAATCAATTTGGATTTATTAACTTTACAAAAAATAAAGAAAATAAAGAATAAAAATAAGATAAAACAAAACAAAACAACCCCCACCCCCCCAAAAAAAAATAAAAGAACGAAAGAGCAATTAGTAAAGTTGTTTTAAGAAATTGGAGTAGCGCTAAGTGAATATTGCGATTAAAAAGTCAGAGTTAGTATAACAACATCATCATTCATCATCATCATCATCATCATCATCATCAGCAGCAGCAGCAGCAGCAGCAGCAGCAACTGTGTGTGCATATGTGTGTGTATAAGAGATTGTCAATGTGTGTGTGAAAGTGTGGTGTGTGTGTGTAAGAGAGTGTGTTTGTATGTGTGTGATAGAGAGTGTGTGTGTGTGAAAGTGCGTGAGTGAGTGTGTCAGAGAGAGAGAGAGAGAGAGAGAGAGAGAGAGAGAGAGAGAGGAGAGAGAGAGAGTGTGTGTGTGTGTGTGTGTGTGCGTAAAGTCAGCAATTCACCCTTTTCAGTCTTATGATGATGATGATGATCATCATCATCATCATCATGATTTTTTTAAAGTTCCAAGATTTATGTTTTAAGAGCCAAAAAAACAAAACAAACAAAACAAAAAAAGCGAGAGAAATATTCTTTTTCAAAAACTAATAATTAGATTGCTTTAAAACAACCCCCAAAACGAAAAAAAACAACAAAAAAACAAAAAACAACCAATAACAAACAAATTTAAATTAAACCTCCAGAAAAATTAAACATTAAAAAAAAAAAGATTGAGTAGTTTTGTTTTTCGTTGTTTCTCTTTCTGCTTTTTTTCATTATAAGCATGGTGTTTGCCTCTCATCCCATTTATGTGGGTGTGACACAAGGACATTTCTATGTGGGCCCACAACAAGCCGAAGTTCATGGGTGGTAGGCACAAAAAATACGTCGATCCCGTCGGCATCTCTCCTCAAGGGGCGCCACGGGCACTGGGCAATAAACCCAGCCCCACCCCTTTAAATCAAGGGGTCAGGTATTGCCTGAGGGGATAGCCCCTGGGATCAATGCTGTTAATTTTACAATTACTGGAACAGGCCCCGAGGGATAGTTTGTATTTTGGCTGTAGATTTTGAATAGTTTTAATACTTTTATCATATGGTCTCCTGAAAGAAAACTGGTACTGTTAAAATGATGCTCTACAAAGACACGAAAGCAATGATTCGCTCATCCGATGGTGACATACGAGGTATCTCAAAAAAAATTCCAGAACTGTTGTCACAAAAAAAATTATTTCAAATCCAAATTGCAAACTACAAGTTATCCCTTCAAAGTAATCCCTTGGAGTCTAATGTACTTTACCATTCTTCTCTGCCATATTTGCATGCACTCCTCGAAAGATTCTTCCGGGATTTTCCGTAGTTCTGTCGTCACGGTCTTTTTGATGTTGTGCACATACTCAAGACTGGCTCCCTTGATGTCCCCCTTGAGCTTGGATAGAGGAAAAACTCACATGGAGCCAGGTCGGGCGAGTAGGGAGGTTGCTCCAGCACAGTGATGTTCTGGGCCAGGGACTCTCGGATACTCATGACAGTGTGGGCAGGTGCATTGTCACGGTGAAGCACCCACTTCTCTCGCCTCTTCTCGCGCACTGTACCAAGCAAACGCCGCAGTATACCTTTGTAGACATGCTGGTTGATCGTCTGAAGGATAAAACTAGTAGTTTGTAGTTTTGGTTTGAAATAGATTTTCGTGACACCAGTCCTGGAACTTTTTTGACATACCTCGTAGATTCATTTGACAATGTCGCTGGAGTCAAATACCGAAATTTTAGATTTGAAATAAATTTAAGATTAAAAAAACAACAACGTTTAAGCCAAAGAGCACAACAAATCTTATAATAACCAATGGTTTGCCTGGGATTTGCACGCAACATTTTCGTGCAATATTAAACAAGACATGAAAACAACACCTGACGAGAAAACAGCTGTATGGCCACCTGCCCCATATCACACAAACCATCCGTGTAAGGCGAACAAGACACGTTGAGTACTCATAAGTGATGTTCTTCTGTGGAAGCCATCACATGGGCACGCCAGAGTAAGTCGCTCAGCAAAGACGTAAATAGACCCTGCGCAGATACTGGATGCTGCGCAGAGGACCTCCCAGGGGCAATGAATGATAGGGAAAGATGGCGGGAGATTGTCAGGGATATCCGTGCTGCCAGTACGATAGGATAATGATGATGATGATGATGATGATGATGGTGCCTGAATTAATTGTATTTATACAAAATGCAAACCAAACATTGTAACTGGAGTCTTGCAAGGAGATACAATAGCACCATTTCTACTTATTATCTGCCTAGATTACGTACTACGAACGTCATTAAATTAATCAATATCGTTCAATTTGTTGTGCAATCTAAAATAAAATGTTCTGTATTTACAAATCCTTCAACACGAGCAGGATGTGACACAAGGCGCTTAAAAAGAAGTAACAGGTTTAATTTCAGATTTTTTCTCCTAGACTGGTTGCCCATCAGGGCCTGCTCCAGAGTGATTCGGCCTCTGGAGCGGCTAAGTAAAATTAACAGCGTTGATCCCAGGGGACTATCCCCAAGGCAATACCTGTGCCTAATTTAAGGGGCGGGGCTGGATTTTTTGTCCAGTGCCTGAGTCGCCCCCTTGAGGGGAATGCCTACGGAATCGACGCACTTTTGTGCTACCACCCATGAGATTCGGCTTGGGTGGACCACATAAAATGTCCTTGTGCCACGCTCTCATAAGTGGGATGAGAGGCAAATACTCTAGACTGATTGACATACCAAAGTACAAGAGTCTGGTCTTTAGCCATAGCTGGAGGGAGAATAGTTGGATCCACACCTTTCAAAAGGGTATTAGTGATTTTAACTCAATCCCCAAGTCCATTTCGTATGCGCCTCTATTACAATAGGCGGCTCAACAAGATTAATTTAACAATGACTATTTACTTAGCAACCAGGTTTTAAGCGAACAAAAAGTACACTAAGTTAATATCAATATGGTAACTTGGGCTTTGAACTAAAACTAACTTAGTAAACTATTTACTTCGCAAACAGGTCCTTGGGCAGACAAAGCACACTAAGTATATATCAATAAATATACAGTGGTACCTTGACTTACGAGTTTACTTCTCTTACGAGTTTCGAGTTACGAGCGGTCAGCTTTGCGTTGTGAGGCTAATATTTATGGTACGGGCCAAATTCAGATAACGCTTCTTGTTAATAACTTCACTAAAAACATAAAGTTTTCAAATCTATTACGCCAAAGAAAAATATTATTTATAAAAGGAATAAAACATTAAAACATATTACAGCACATAATCATTACATTCTTCTTATGTTTTATACAATACATTGCTATTTTTCTTATTTAAAGATATAGAGTGGTCCCAAAAAAAACATACTTTAAAAAAAAGTCAGCCCTGTGTTTGGTCACCCTATATATATATATATATATATATATATATATGGTGACCACAGTATATATATATATATATATATATATATATTATATATATAATGGTGACAAAAAAAACAGGCCCGATTTTTACAAAATGTATGTTTTTGGATTCACCCTGTATAACAAAAAAGAGAATGTCTTGTTTGGGAAGCTTTGGAATCGATTAATAGCGATAACGCTAATCTGTTTCACTCGAACATGATGAAAAGAGGAAGAAAGGAAAGCTAAATAATGGACCATTCCATTTTTTATTATAAGAAAGGGAAGAAAATGGACATGCTACACAGAAAAAATAAGAAAGAAAGAAAGAAAGAAAGAAAGTAGGTGAAAGAGAGAAAAGGAGTGAACACGCAGAAGCGATACGCTAATACTGTTTTAATCTCTGAAAAAATGACCGCAAAAGAGAGAGGAGAGTTAGATCAAGATTATCATACTTTTACATTCTGAAATATTTTTTCAATAGTTCTTTTAGTAAACTATCAAAACGTTGTAATAATTTGTAAAGATTCAAAGGTTATGACAGTCATAAACTCGTTGGAACAAAAAACAAAAAACTTCGACAAAGGTTGAAGGACAAAACCATATATAACAGCACAAGAATTAACAGGGGTACATAATACATAGATACATATACAAGAGTAGAGATAATGACACATCATGACTTGGTAAAATACAAGATATTTAGTATCAAAGAGATACCTAAATGTACATAAAAACGTAGTTACGGATACATGACTAAAAGATAGTAATATATCATATGAGACTTACTATAAGTGCCTCAGTGTTAAGGGCCAAGCCCCAACAAGAAAGGGTAGCCGTGTCTAACCCATGTGTCGTAGGTCGGCAGGCAAAAGAGTAGAAAATTCAAACTAGCCGCTTTAAATACACCCGAGGCCCCTAAACCACCATAACAAACTATATAACTCTCCCAAAAAACTAAAAAAAACCCAACAAAAACATCACTATGGTAATCCAAGGTCCTACAAGGTAAAATTATTTACCTTGATTTATTTTCAAATTTCACTATTCTTAAGTTAAATAACGTATTACATTAGAAAATAACGAATCTCCGATCAACCTAAAATCTTTTAGGGAGAGGGAATGACTTAACCTTATCGTTGTTGGAAATAGGAGACAGTGTGATCGAGTTCAAATCCGGGACGAGGTTGATTACATTTACTCTGATCTAACCTAACCACACTCATCGATACCAACACCTTGACCTTCTTGCTCTGATGCCCAACCCCCATATAACTATATACTCCTTCCTCATACTTGTACTCGTCAACACGTATCACATAGGCAATTCTGACAAACTAATCCTTCATGTTCCCTCTCCGCCATCTGTTCTCCTCGCTCTGTCTAAATAACGTCTCCTATTTTTAGTTACTAGCGTCTGACCGAGATTTTCACACGTCACAGCTCTCGTCTCGCCAGCACTGAAGACTCGCAACCTACAAATCGCGGCTCTACTTCAACGACACTCACGCTTTCACCTCCTTCACAACTCGTCTCATGCCCGCCTCGAACTCGTCACATTTCACCTTCTCTGCTCCCACCCACACACACAACGTCCACTCGCTGTCTGTTAGACCGACGGACCGTTGCTGGCTCATCAAAGGTTTGTGGGTTTTGCCGTTCCGATCTCGCTACAATTTCACAACGCAAACACACCTGGAAAAAGGTATGGATTCAAATATTCTCTCCCATAGGCAATGGGTAAATAGTAGTGGCTAAGTCGTTTCGTAAATCAAGATTATTATTACTTGTGTTTACATATGAGGTGTAGCTTTTTTACAATTAGCTCTTAATTGAGGCATTATCAAACATTGTAAAATACATTATTCGAGTTACGTGTTGGTGGAGTCTGTGGGGTTAGTTTCATTTCATTGTAGTTGCGGAGATACTTCTCCGACATAATCGCTGTTAGTATTTTTCATATCATATTCTGATATTTTCTCTCTTTTATAGTGAGTATCTGAGTGGAAGATGGTAGAAAATGCTTTATGTTCATTCGGTTTATTATCCGTGGGTGCTTAATAATAATATACATAAATTAAACAATTAATCTTACTCAAATACTTCAATGAAAAACATCACAATAAAGAAGGAAGAGGATAGACTTAATTCTAGTGAAGTGCAAAAAATGGAATTATTTATTTTATTTTATGTTATATAATCCCCTTATGCACAACAAATGTCCATATAATCCCAAAACATTATCTTAACCTAATCACAATATTAATAACTAATAAAAAAGAAGAAAAACAAACGTGATTTAAAAAATACTCTCTCACGAGACATAATTATATACCAAATCAATAACTTCGCACATGATAATGATATACTACTATACTATGCGCACCTGTTGGATCTCCTCACGCAATTAAGTCCAAGGTGGCACGCTTTGGGATAACGGATTTTTAAATTATGTAATACATCTATAATAAATATCTATTAGTAATATACATGATTCTTAAAATTTCATGCGCTTAAGAAATTACAGTTAAATTTCAATAATTATTGACAAAGGAAAAATAACTTATACCTTCCATAATTTTAAAATGATTTATTTTATTACATGTATCTGTTTTTGATTTAAGAGATATCACAAACAAATCCCTTCACTAGTTAACTTAAATTCATATTTTTACTTTGTTTCCCAAGAGAGGAATAAGTTCAGGTAACAAATTTATGGTAAAAGTTTAAAATATTGTAATATCATACCTATAATAATTGTATTATCTTTACATAATGTCTAATTCTTAAACCCGAA
>CM042138.1:23065837-23104490 GCA_023376005.1 Doryteuthis pealeii | reverse complement strand
AAGGAACAAACCATTTTATATAAAGCACAAGAGAATTAACAGGGTACATAATACATTAGATACATATACAAGAGTAGAGAAAGACACATTCGATGACTGGTGCTTTAAAAATACAAGACTATTTAGGTATCAAAAGAGATACCTGAAATTACAATAAAAAACGTAGTTACGGATACATGATAAAAGAACTAGTTTAGTAATATATCGTAAAGAGACTTACTAGAAGTGAGTGGCCAGTGGTTTAAGGACCGAAGCCCCAACAAGATAGGGTAGACCCGTGCTAACCCTAATGCTGTTCGTAAGGTCGGCAGGCAAAAGAGAGTGAGAAAGTTTTTCAAAATTCAGCCGCCTTTTCTTAAATAATACACCCGAGGGCCCCTAGCACCGCGAAACCACGAAACTAAACGGACAGACAACTCTTCCAGGCAAAAATACGGAAAATAACCCCACAAATAAATTAATCATCATTACTGTGTATATCCACAGGTCCTACAACGTAAAAAAATTATTTAACCTTGATTTATTTCAAAATTTCACTCATTCTTAAGTTAAAATAAGCGTATTACATAGATAAGAACGAATTCGCTTTTGATCTCGACATTATTTTTTTACAATCAATCTTTCTTTCATCTAAAAAATGCTTTTTAGGGGAGGAGTCATGAACTTAACCTTTTATCGTTTGTTGGAAATAGAGACATGACTCGAGTTCAAATCCTGGGACGAGGTTGATTACATTTCTGATTCTGCCAAAGGACAAGCGTAACACTGGCCTTTTGCCTGATTGCCAACCCCAACACTATTACCCCTGTTATTCTTACAAGAAACACGTATCACAGGCCAATTCTGGACAAACTAATCCTGATCATGTTCCCTCTCCGCACTGTTCCTCGCTCTGTCCAAAAAACGTTTCCCTTTATACTAGTCTGACGGAATTTCACACGTCACAGCTTCCCTCTCGTCTCGCCAGCACCGAAGACTGCAACCCTACAAATCCGCCTCAACGACCACTCACGCTTTCCACCTCCTTCACAACTCGTCTCGATGCCCGCCCTCGAACTCCGTCACATTTCACCTTCTCTGCCTCCCACCCACACACACCAACGTTGCACTCGCTGTCTGTTAGACCCCCGACGGCACGTTGCTGGCACTCCCATCAGAATGGTTTGTGGCGTTTCGCCCGTTTCGGATCTCGCTACAATTTTCACAAAACCGCAACACACCTGAAAAAGGTATTGGACTTTCAATATTCTCTCCCAAGCAGATGGTTTAAAAAATAGTAGGTGCGAAACTCTCGTATAAATCCAAGATGATTATTTAACTTTTACATTATTTGAACCTATTTTTACAATTAGCTTTCCTATAATTGAGCAGGGGCAAAATTACAAACACATTGTAAAAAAATACAATTATACTTACTGTGGTAATATCCACAGTTCTGTTATATAGTTTCATATTCATTGTTAGTTTGTTTTGGGTAAATAATCGTGGAGTATTTTTTAATCTTTTTTTTTTTCTTCTTTTTAGTTATGTGATAGAGAGAATGTTTATGTTTATTGTTTTTTCTTGGGTTAAAAAAAAATAAAATAAAATCATGACTTATAGTATTTTAAAGAATACCCCTTTTTTTTCCTTCTTTTTTAAGTTTTATGTGATATAGTATGTTTTATGTTATAGATGAATATTTTTTCTAATGTTAAATTTTGGAAAAAGCGTGATTTTTTTTGTCTTTTATGTTGAATTGATGTTTTTATAGTTTGTATTTGTGGAGAGAGATGGCGAGTTAATTTACGTGAAAGTGTTCTAGTTTATGTACTAATATATTATCAGAGGGGAGGGTGTGGGAGAGAGAGGAGAGAGAGAGAGAGAGAGAGGAGAGAGAGAGAGGAGAGGAGACGAGAGAAGGAGAGAATAACATAGATAGATACTGAGTATAAAATATGAGATATGTAAACATTGAGAAGGAGTACAGAAATAGTGCCTATATCAAGACAGATATAATAATAATAATAATAATAATAATAATAATAAGGGGTTTGAAAATGCGAGAGAGAGAGAAGAGAGAGAAGAGAGGAGAGAGAGAGAGAGAGAGAGAGAGAGAGAGAGAGATGAACATAGATAGAATACTGAGTATAAAAATATGAGATTATGTAAACATTGAGAAGGAGTACAGAATAGTGCCTATATCAAGACAGATATTAATAATAATAATAATAATAATAAGGGGGTTGAAAATGCGAGAGAGAGAGAGAGAGAGAGAGAGAGAGAGAGAGAGAGAGAGAGAGAGAGAGAGAGAGAGAGAGAGAGAGAGAGAGAGAGATGAACATAGATAGATACTGAGTATAAAATATGAGATATGTAAACATTGAGAAAGAAAACAGAATAGTGCCTATATCAAAAGAAGAAGAAGAAGAAGAAGAAGAAGAAGAAGAAGAAGAAGAAGAAGAAGAAGAAGAAGAAGAGAGACAGACAGATTAGACAGACAGACAGAGATAATCAATCCATCAAAAATGTACCATTGCTTCGTTGAATTTCGTAAAGCAGTTTGTCGGTTTAAAGAGTTGCAAATTCCTGGATCACATAGAAGAACTGAACATTATAATTAAATATTTGATACCTTACTAAAAAAAACCAGACAAACAAAGAAAGAAAACAAAAAAAAACCCCAAAAAACAATAAAACCCAAGATCTACATTGTAAATTGTCACTCTAATAATGCTGAATATTTTCCAAGCTGTTACTGTGGCACTACTACAATACCATGGAAACTACACAAGGATGCTGCGTGCTGTTTGTAACAAATCCTGGAAGAAGGAACGCTGTGAACTTCTTTTTTTTCCTACCTGTTTCTTTTCTCTAAATTTGTTTTGTTTTTTAATCATTTTATTCATTCTTTCTGTTGTTATTTTTGTGTTTGCTTTTTTTTTTGTTATTTTTTTTTAGCGAAGTGAATGTTGTTCGTAAACCTGTTGGAAAAATTGTCCCTTGAGAGAAAGTTTTTTTTTTCAAAAAGTTACCTCGATCGAGTGAACTGGGAAAAGTCTCCAGAGAATTGTAATAAGTACACACACACACACACACACACACACACACACACACACACAGACACGCGCGCGCGCACACACAAACACACACACACACACACACACACACATATTAATATATATATATATATAAGATGTGTCAAAAAAGTATCGACACACCTTGTATTCTGAAAAACATAATGTTCCATTCATTATATATATATATATATATATATATATATATATATATATATGTGTGTGTGTGTGTGTGTGTGTGTGTGTGTGTGTGTTCTAAACAGGCGCACGTTTGCACATTTGTTCATATATTGATATAAATATATGTGTATATCTGTAGGTACATCAATAGATCTGAAGCCTAATGATGAAAAAAAAAAAAAAAACCCAAAAAACAAGGCATAAATTTATCTATCTATCTATCTATCTAAACTGCTATATACCTACTAGAGTGGCTACTCAGCATCGTCTGGGTTGAGGTGTGTGTGTGTGTGGGGGGAACTTAGTTATATGGATTTGTTTACTTTTGAGATTCACAAATGCTGGACATTTTAAAATAGAATTTAAATAAAAATAAATGTTTCACTAATTTGTGGGTCACCCTATACATGCATGATGGACTCTCCCGTTGATCGACGTACGAGTGTTCATACAATGAACATCCACACAGTGATTTGTTTATAGTGTTGGACCATCAACACTTTTTGGCACAGTCGATAGGAAAGAATTGGTGCATCAAGGGCTTTCACAAACCCAATCAACGACCGACCTCAGGAATTTTGAATTCAGAGTTATCCCTCTCCTAGACTGGTTACCTACCCAAGGTTGAAGGGCCCAGTCTGCCCTACTATCTAACCCATAGCTGGAGGGAGAATATATTGATTCATACCTTTCATAAGGGTATTAGTGCTATGTGCAATGCCAACAGCTTCGTCTAGGAATTGAACTCGAATCGACGAGTCCATTTTCCTCGACTCTAACCACTAGCCCACGCGCCTCCATAGAATTTCAATGCTATTTCTAAGTATATTTTAAATTTCAAATATCTTCGAATATAAATCAAATCTTCATAATTTTCGCATAAAAAACAAGAACCGTTTGATAAATATTTACTTTATCGTTAATTATTTCATTTTTGTACCTTCATATATACATACATACATACATACATACATACACACCAACTGCCTTTTATATGTGTACTAGATGTGGTTACCGGGCGTCACCTGGGTAAAGGTGGAGGTAAAAACGTTAGTCTCTCAGATCCATTATTATTGAATCACCAGTTAGATCCCCATAAAAAAACCTGACATAAAAAAGACTATGCGTTGATCCAGCCACTCTGAAAAGAAAAAAACAATGTCTACTGTTTAAAACATTAAATACAAAATAAAGTTCATGTGGTTCTCATTTAGATTTTCTTTTCTTTTCTTAATTATTTCCCTGAATATAAATCAAATCTTCATTATCTTTGCTCAAAAAGCAAGATATGGTGATAGTGAATGTGTATATACTTTTACTTTGTCATTAATTGCTTTATTTTCATAGTTTCCTACGGACACACACCCATATATGTATACACACTAACCGTCCTTTATATATGTACTAGCAGCGGCTACTCGGCGTCGCCTGCGTAGAGGGGTATTTTTTAAAAGTTAGTCCCGCAGATCCATTATTATTGAATCGTGAGTTGAATCCTCGTGGGATGCCCCATTTAAATCACTATGTAAAAAAATAAACCTTGCATTGATCCAGCTACTCTGAAAAGAAATGTTAATGTCTACTACCTAAAATATTAAATGAAAAAAAAAAAAATCCATGCTGTTATAATTTAAATTTCTATTTTTTAATTATCTTCACGAATATAAATCAAATCTTTATTATTTTTGCTCAAAAACCAAACCCCGGTGATATTTAATGCGTACTTATATTTATTTTGTCGTTAATTGTTTTATTTTTGAAGTTTCCTTCGGACATAGATATACACACAACTGCCTTTTATATATGTATAAATAGATAGATAGATAGATAGATAGATATGCGCATCAATAGATCTAAAGCCTAAGGATGGAAAAAGCAAGGTATAAAACTGATACACCTTTGGCGGTCCGAGGTCTCTCTGCACATTCTCTGCTGAATATTTTTGCTCATTTTATCGTCTTTAGTTTTCTGGTCGTATTATCGTCTGTCTAATTATAAAACGAAATTCACCTCTACCAAAGACACCGTAACACTTGTGAAGATCTTAAAAGAAATAAGGTCGTCGTCCTTTGCCCCCTCGCCACTCTTCTTTTATACTCGGTCTGGCCGAGACGTCACAACTCTCGTCTCGCCAGTTACGAGACTTGCCACTATAAATTGCCGCCTCAAGGACACTCACGATTTTTACCGCCACAACTAGTCGGACTCGTCACATGTTTTGTCCTTCCGCCCACACGTGCAACATGCCACCCGCTGTCTCTTCGATCGACGGACCGTTGTTGGCTCATCATAGGTTCGTGAATTTTGCCCTTCTATCTCACTACAGTCTGTAACTTAGGACCTCCACTCGTTGCGTCCGTGACAAAAGCGCCTCCACCCCCCCACCCGCTGAAAAGATAAACAATTAATAACGAGAGTACAACAAACAAAGACAAGAACAAAGACAGAATAAGGTGAACATTCAAAAATGACTCAGAAAGATACAGGACTCCAATACTTCATTCTCCTCTTACTTGGTCATCCTTATATTCTTCTATTATGTACTGTCGAGCCAAGAGATGGGGAGACTCCCTCACTGTTCACTGTCAGGACTTATACTTTGGTCTAATGGTCCCTGCTAAAAGTTGATCTGTCTTCCTCGGTCTCCAAGTTCTAACTGTCTCGGTCAAATGCCAGATTCTGACTGACACCTTTCAAATGTTTCACCCCTTCCCAATTCTCGCTTGTAAATCTCATACTATCGAGATTTCGTCGATCCCCGCGTGATTTGAAAAGTCTGTTTGAAGAGACCACCAACATTGATTCATATCTGCCTGTTTATTGCTGATCCTTATCTTGTATCTATTCAAAGACTGACCAGTTGTCGCTTATCTATTTTTATGGCTTTTTTGACCGAGCATTCACATACATCAAGCCCCTGTGATTGTCAAGACCATATACACATATATACACACTCTCTCTCTCTCATATATATATATATATATATATATATATATTATATATATATATATATACATACCATATATACACACTCACACGCATATACGTATAAACATATATGTACCTATATGGAGCTTGCCTTAATCCTTATGCCCAATCATCTATTCACACACACACACACACACACACACAGACACACACACACACACATATATATATATATAGATGTTTGGTACATGAAAAACTTATATAACACTAAAAGTGGAGGAATCATATGTAATTAGGGAAGTAATATTTTATTATGGAATAAAATATAAAATAAAGGGGGATACACGAAGGCCTTTTCGACCGGTACTTTTCAACTATATACACCGGCGACGAATAAAAGTCAGATTGTATAAGAAATTCATAAGAACGAATGGGTGAGCCAGAGGGGGACAAAAAATAGGGGGAAAGAAAGGGGGGTATTTTCATTTTACACACACACACACACACACACAATGCCAAGAAAACAATCTTATTTACATGTTTTTAGAAATCAAACAATTATCTTGTTTCCCCTCCTTCGATAAATTCTAAGTACATTTTTGAACTTTTTAAATTGAAAGTGTAGTAGATAAAACTTTCGAAATTTGCATATTAAAACAAACTTTAAATCACGCAATTTTTTGGTTATATTCGCTGTCGTTAAGGGGAATCACACGAAATTCTTCAACTAATAATCCGATTTTAATAGAATTTTCGGTATATGGATTTATAGATTCAAAGGCTAAGTATTGTTTACATTTAGTTGAGACCAGGTAGAAAGTTATTGTGCAAAGCGAGTTAATTTTCAAAAAACAGATACGACTGGAGAATTAAAAAACATTAGTCTTCTCTATGACTGTAAAGAGAGAGAGAGAGAGAGAGAGAGAGAGAGAGAGAGAGAGAGAGAGAGAGAGAGAGAGAGAGAAGAGAGATATGAACATAGATAGATACTGTGTTAAAATATAGATATGTAAACATTGAGAAGAGAACAGAATAGTGCCTATATCAAGACAGAAAGAATAATAATAATAATAATAATAATAATAATAGAGGGGTTGAGAGAGAGAGAGAGAGAGAGAGAGAGAGAGAGAGAGATGAGAGAGAGAGAGAGAGAGAGAGAGAGCAGAGTTGATAGATGATGGTCTTGTTACATTTTGCTTCTACCTCGGACGCCATCTTCTCTGGTTGGGCTTACTTCTCTGCTTAGGGTTGATTCTTCTTCGTGCTGGGTTGGACATTGCTTGTTTTAATATTCAATTAACAAACAAGACTTAGTTGTTTCTTAATAAAGCTTTATTTCCAGAACCCACCCCGTGATCATCTGCTGCGGTGAGAAACGACATCAGAGCTCTATCTGATGGTGAAGTTCCAATTCTGAAGCTCTAGGAAATGTGGAATACCCCTTCATCACCATTACTCTCAGATCCACCATGATCAGGAGTGGTAGTACCTGTTAGGGCCCCATCTATGGGTTAAATAAAAAATAAGAATTGAAAAAAATTTTTTTTTAAATTTGAGTTAAAAAAAAACTGAGTACCCATCAAGAAGGAATAAAACAAAACGGCTTCGGCATAAAATAACCCAACAAGGGTTGAAATGCCGTAAAATCCAACCAACCAACCAACCAACATTAGTCTGCAAAGGTAGTTTGCTATCAATGGCTCCACAGAAACTTAAACCATCACACACATGTGTGCACAAACACGTGTGCACACGTACACGCGTATATGTATTAACAAAATGACGCGCAAACATGCAATACTATTCAAATACAGGCGGAGTGAGAATGGTTTGTTCAATTGCTAAAATATAGTTATAGTGAATTTACCTCCGGCGTCTTTTCTCTGGTTGGGTAGTTGTGGTTGTGGTGTTGGGGTGGGTGGGGGATCCAATGATGGCGTTGCTGTCGGTTATTTAACGGTAAATTGATCCTGATGGCCGTTAATGGTAAATATAGGTTTTATCTCTTCGCAAAGTGTTATTCAAATCTGATAGTCAAAACCAAAAGACAAGGCAAAGCGGGGAGGGGGGCGAGGGAGGCAAAGGGAGGCGAGGATGGGGAAGGGGGTGTAGGGGGGCAGAAAAGCAGGTGGAAATCGGAAACATTCTTTCTTAACGAATCTTCTTTTAATATTCAACTTGAAAATGTTTAGTTTCGAGCAATTTATTCAATCAAACGGAGGATGGGTGGTCGGTCGTTGCGAACGAATCAGTCGAAACCAAATCGTAACGAGCCATTTTAGGAAATGTTACTGGTGAATAATAGTCTGAAATCTTAAAGTGATTATCCTTTTATTTTCTGATTTTTTTTTTAGATTGTTCTAAGGACATAAGCGGCCTATAATACCGGTTTCTTCTAATATATATGAAAATTTCAAATGTTTATCTTGTATTACTCGTTTTCTTTGCTTTTTTTAAAATCAAAACACTTTGTCCTCAACATGATCATTTGTTTGCAAGGCTGATATTTTGTTTCTATTGTTTTATTCTATTTTATTTTATATTTAAAATAATTTTAAATAGAATACTGTATGTGTAAACGAATTTTGATCGAAAAACGTGTTTTTTATAACAATAAATTTCATCTATACCACAGTACATATATTTTTCTTCCAATTATCTTTTCAATATATATATATATATATATATTATATATATATATATATTATAGTTACCCACAGACACGTGTTTCGACTTATCAAGTCTCTTCAGTGTGGCAAGACATTTTGTGATCTACCTACAGCCTGGATAGAAATCCAATCGTTTCAGCAGCAATTGGACACCTTAACCGCTCGGCCATATCGTCACCCACAGAATGCGAAGGGGATTTTAACTGTTTTAATACACACATCTGTATGTATGTAAAGGCTGCCATAGAGTGCTCCATCCCTTTTATAGGAGAGCGTTGCATTTACGCTTTTGTTGGCGTTCATCAGCGAAATCCCCCCCCCCCCTGTTGCTCAACCCCAGTGTGATGGGGAGCATATGCGAGCTCACTTATGCATCAAATCACCCAGAGACGTGGATCTACTACAGAACAGATTTTCTTAATTTGGTTGGTTGGTTGGATTTTATGACACATTTTTTCAAACTCATTTTTTCTATTTTACCCATATATGGAACCCTAAAGGTACTACACATTTAGTTCAGAGTGGACCTGGGAGTAATGGTGATGAAGTGGAGTGTTACATGTTATGGACAACTCAGTCACCAGGATTCCATCCTTTAGCACCACGGATCACCACCCACAGCCAACTGTTAAGCCCATTGGGGGGATCTTGCAGAGGTGCAGTCGTGTGTTCTTTGACAGGGCAAAAAATGATAGGCTATGCTCATTCATTATGTAACAATTATTGGAAGATTCGACATTGAGTTCTTTGTATTCAATGACTAACATTCATTATTAAAAAAAAAGTAGTGATTAGAAGATTCATTTTCTTCAGAATGCAATGTCGATGATTATTTATTTCAAACAGAAATTTGATTATAACAGTGGCAATATTCCAAGCGTGGTAAAAAAAACTACAAACATCAAGAAACTATTCCGAATTAAACAATGTAGAATAGTATATTTGAACTTATATAATTTTCATTTTTCGAACTGTTGTCCTCATCTTTATTGTGGTATGTAAAATCACAACGTTTTCGACCGCTGTATCCTCCGACCTTCCTCAGGTGTTTCCTGACTGTCCAAGCATAACACGAAACGTTGTGATTTTACATAGCACGGTAAAGATGAGGACAACAGTGCAAAAATTAAAATTGTACACAACAAGCTTCATTTCAAAAAATCCAGACATATAATAACAAGAAAGTGTCTCAGAAATTTATGAACAAATCAATATCGTATTTTTATTCGTATTTATGAGATAAGGCTTGATATGAATAATACTTTTGGCTGTTGTCCTCATCTTTATTATATATAAACACAACAATCAGAACACTGTTATCTCGGGTTCTGATTTAGGTGTTTTGTTATCATTATTTTAATTGCATAATTAATTTAATGGGTAATCGTCTGAAGATGACTTATTCTAAGGTAATTAAAATGATAATAAAACCCACCTAAAAAAGAATCCGAAGTTACAGTGGCCTAAACGCTGTGTTTATACACAATAAAGATGAGGACAACAGTCCGAAATATCATAATTATTCAAATCCATATCAGTTCGTTGTTTCTTTTTCTTTTAGGAGAAATATGAAAGGAAGGTCGGCTCATGAAAAGGAAAGACCACTTCAAGAAACTGATATGTTGCGTCCCGATTTACTTTTAGAGATACAAATGCTGCTACTGTTACAACCACTACTATTCGAATGTTTGGACCACATGACTTAAGGCACCCTTTTTGCGATTTCAATTCGTGGGGACATTCTTTCGATTTACACCGTCAAAACCAGGTTAATTGTTTGCAGACGATTTTTAGAGTTTAAAAAATTATAAAACTAACCCCTAACCCTAACCACTAACCTTAACCCTAATCTCTAACTCTAACCCCTAATCTTAACCCTAATTTCTAACCCTAACCCCTAACAAACAACCGGATTTTACGGTGTATATGAGAAAAGTGTCCCCCCGAGTCGAGATCGTGGAAGGGGTGCCTTAAGGTCATAAGGTCCGAATGTTTTGTATATAAGCCGTGCTACAATACACTACTTAAATCTATAGACTAAGCGAGGTCACGTGGTTTAAGCCTCAGCCAATCAACAGTTCGAATGCGTGGCTGGTTGACGACTTAATCACTGATACCGAAAGACGTCCATTTGCAATCATTGACGAAAGGCTTGCCAGACTGAGGAGCACCAAGGAACAACTAAAGGATTCTTTACCCGTAGATCGAAACTACCTCTACTTAAACAAAAGGATCTCCGCTGGACAAGCGCTCTTGCATGAAACCTAAAGGATGGCCCATAAAATTGTAACAATTACGCACTTTTACGCCGTGCTACATACTGTCTACATTGAGCAAGGAATTTCTGCTGTTATTCCCAACATCTATATATTAATCCTCTTGTTTCTTAATCTTCTGATCGTTATCATCTTGCAACACCCTCTGGTTAAAGATGAGACCGTCCAAATCGTCTATAATGAAATGCAACAATGTACATTTTGATTATCTGGTGTAGCCTATCTGCCGAATTCTTATTTCTTATGGGTGTTGTCACCTTAGCTAAATAATGGACCATTCCGTTTTCATTATAAAGAAAGAACGTAAGAAAAAGGACATGCTACACAGAAAAGATATAAGAAAGAAAAAGAGTAGGGGGAAAGATAGAGAGAGGGGGTGATCGCGCGAAAGTGATAATGCTAATCTGTTTCAATCGCACATAATGAAAAGATGAAAAGATGAAAAGAAGTAAGACTCCTCCTTTCGCAACTCAAAGGAAGAGGTGAGAGACAATGCGTTGATAACAGACTCTGTTTCTAAACAACAATTTGTTCAAATGAAAATAAACAAGCGTTTTCACCAAAGAATCTTTTGAAAAACTTAAAAAAACTGGGGTACTTTAAAAGCGCCGTATAAAAGCGCAGTCAGCATGCAACCGCACCTGAGCTTGCTGAGGGCCGCATGTTGCCCGCGGGCCGTGTGTTTGACATGCCTGTCTATAAACAAAATGTATTAACAAAAAACAATTGAGGAATTACCTATAAAAAGGTGACCTCGGTATCACTAAGAACTACAGAAGTATAACCCTTAGTGCAATAGATGCTAAGATTTAGAATACCCTCTCAATTACATCCAACCTGAAATAGAGTAAATCCTAAGAAAAACCCAAAAGAGGTTTTTATAGAAATTGATCCACAACGTCACAGATCCTGACTATCCGTTGAATCATTGAAGGAGTCCAAGCAAAAAACACCTCGAAGCAACACTTCTGTTTGTAGATTTCTCCAAAGTGTGACATTGAAACACAAAATAAAAGAAAGAAAAGAAAAGAAAAGAAAAGAAAAGAGAACAAAAAACATTAGAGATTGAGATAAGAAAGCTAAGAAAAATTTGTGAGGCTGGCGGACGTAATTGCCAAATAAATGGTCGTCTTAAAGAGAACATTAATCAGGATGTCTTTTAATGTTGAAGAAAGAATCATTCAGAAAAGTTTCCGTTGGAATGTGATGTCTTGCCAAAGAGGCAATCACCATTTCAGAACTGATGAATTAAGTCTTCACATCGATAACTAAAGACAGATAAATATTCTTTCTTTCAAGGTCTGACCATTATCTATCTATCTATCTATCTATCTATCTAAAATCTGGTCCTATCTATCTATCTATCTATCTATCTAAATGTGTTCCTATCCATCTATAGATCTATCTATCTAAATCCTATCTATCTATCTATCTATCTATCTTCTTTCCTATCTATCTATCTATCTATCTATCTATCTCTATCTCTCTATCTATCTATCTATCTATCTATCTATCTATCTATCTATCTATCTCTATCTATCTATCTATCTATCTATCTATCTATCTAAATCTATCTATCTATCTATCTATCTATCTATGTGTTCCTATCTATCTATCTATCTATCTATCTATCTATCTATCTATCTATCATCTATCTATCTATCTCTCTATCTCAGTCTGTTCCTATCTATCTATCTATCTATCTATCTATCTAAATCTGTTCCTATCTATCTATCTATCTATCTATCTCTATCTATTTACTCTATCTATCTATCTATCTATCTATCTATCTATCTAAATCTGTTCCCATCTATCTATATATCTATATAAATCTATTCCTATCTATCTATCTATCTATCTATCTATTCTTATCTATCTATTTATGTATTCTTATCTATCTATTCTTATTTATCTATCTATCTATTATCTATCTATTCTTATTTATCTATGATATCTATTTATGTATTCTTATTCATCTGTAGTTTTCTTTCTGTTTTAGTATTAGGAATATATCTGAAAATGTATGATTATCTATTTATCTATCTATGTATCTATCTGGTATCGTCGAAAAGTCTTGCTGACTATACCATTATACTAAACCTGCTCTACAAACGTATTGAGCACTTTTATATTCATTCATAACTAATTCGATTATTTTATCGACAGTCAGAGTTGCCACTCACTCAATATTTTGTCTTCTCTGACAAGTCATGGCTTCTTCATTATATATATATATATATATATATATATATATATATATATATATATATCGATGATTTAGTGAATTATGCATGCACTGTATAGATAGTTTAAATTACTCTCACCTTCGTCGTAGGTGATCTACTCATGTTGCATGTTCCTCGGCAAGAATAGCTGGATTTAGCTCGCCTCTTCCAAGCTCTGCAACAGGCTTGAATTCAGAGTTTTCCTTCTCCTAGACTGGTTGCGGTACGAAGATTTAAGAGCCTAGTCTGCCCTACAATTTACCCATAGCTGGAGGTTAACTAATTGAATACATACCTTTTACAATTGTATTAATGCTACTAGCAATAATATGCACCCGCTGGGCACAAGTATTTAGGTTTTAATATAATCAAATATTATATTAAATTAGACTAATGAAATCTTAACAAAAACACAAAAAACTCACTTATTTTTACTTTATTCTAATTGATTTCAATATAAAACTATACATAAAATTGCTTTTAATACGTTGGATAATAAAACAATAATATTAGAAATCAATAACAATAAGTAATTATTTATTAAACACGTATTGTTAAAACTGGTATGCAAATTATTAACAATGTATACTATTTAAACACTTATTTCTTAATGTTATATAACACACATTGCAGGATTTAAAACATATTAATAATATGGTTGTTTTGAGGCAAATCTATCTTAGCTAGACCTTGTGAAATGATGACGTGAATTGTGGCGTTGATGGTGACGTAGTTTCGGTTACAAGGGACACACATTTCCATTATAATAAGATATGAAAGGCAAACCGTCTCGTTCAGGATCTGAACTCGTGTATCTGTGCTCACTTGCTAAGATGTTTAAATAGGGGTATTTATACACGGGTCAGATAGGTGGGAAAAATGAAGGGATTTACCTTGATCTTTAATCGGTTGAGCATTCACCAAGGAATCGTAACGTTCTTGGTTCAATCCCGGTCCTCGCCAAAACAGCACATGAGTAGTACAGCTTGGATAATCTGATCTGTGGAGTAAAGCATATGGGGGCTGACGGTAGGTGTGACGCCTCTTTTCAGCAAAAAAACTGGTCTAGCGCAAACAAAAACAAGCAGCTCAGAAAACAAGTGTCAACAGATATATTTCAGTGTCTTATATATATATATATATATATATATATATATATATATATATATATATATATATGGTAATTTTTCCGAGATGAAATAAAGGAAAATAAAGTGCTCGATTACAAATGTAAGAGCTTTATTTATTAAATATAACTTGTTTATACAAAGGTTTTAGTGAGCATCTACCTAAGGTTTCAGGCTTTGCCCTCTTCAGGATACTATTTAATCCCTCTGATGTGTCTGTAAGTACACACTTTACGGTTATATATTTGTAAACAAATTTGTTTACAAATATATAACCGTAAAGTGTGTATTTACAGACACATCAGAGGGATTAAATAGTATCCTGAAGAGGGCAAAGCCTGAAACCATAGGTAGATGCTCACTAAAACCTTTGTATAAACAGTTATATTTAATAAATTAAGAATAATATATATATATATTATATATATATATATATATATATATGATGTTGAAAAGATAAATGGAAGAAAAAAATCCTTTGGTATGGATGAAATTTATAATATGCCAACATGTGTTTCAACCAGAATTTGTTTAAACATGCAGTATTCTATTTAAAATTATTTTGAATATAAAATGAAATAATAATAAAAGAAAAATAAAAAATATGTAAACAATACAAATCTTTGTCAGATTTAAATTCAGTAAAACCAAATCTATAATAATGGAGATTCGCTTCCGGTTTTTGTCTGTAACAAAAACTGCGTCACTGTTTACGTCACATTACCCAACACATGATCCAACGTCATAACATAGAATAAATATACTCAAAATGTGAGCATGCAACGTTAGACAAACCTTATTGTTTCAATTAATAGATACTCGGCGTTATATATTTATATATAGATTGTTTTATTCTAATATATAATATTTAAAATTATCGGAACTGTTTCCATTTCAAATTCTCTTTCTTTTTTTTTTTTTACTCCTTTAATAAATTTGACGATTTTACATATATATAGTACACACTCTATGACATTGAATTTTCAGCTCCCATCCCCTCAGGAAATATCTTTCAAATAGTTATTTTTACATCGCCCGGAGGGTGTCTTTTTTATTTTGCTAGTATTAATAATGGAGATTCGCTTCCGGTTTTTGTCTGTAACAAAAACTACGTCACTGCTTACGTCACTATACCCGAAATCGTCATAATAATAAATACACTCAAAATTTGAACATGCAACATTAGACAGCCCTCATTGTTTTTTAAAAACAAGTTTTAATAGATACATCCCCAGTATCATATATTTATATATAGTTTGTTTTATTTTAATAGATATTCAAAGTTTATAGAACTTAGATTCGATTTCATATTGTTTTATTTTTTTACTCCTTTGATAAGTTTGATGATTTCATAATTTATGGTTCAAACTCTCCGACATTTAATTTTTAACTTCCACCTCCTCAAGCAATATCTTTCAAAAAATTATTTTTTACATCGCCCGGAGGGTGTTTCTTTATTTTGCTAGTATTTATAATAGACCATTTCATCAAATGTGGCAGTACATATAAAGTGAATTTAACATTGGGACAGGAAAATAAACTTAATTTGCTGTCAGATACAACTCTTTATGAAATCTTCCAATTAACTGATAATTTTTCTTACGAAGTTTGAATATTGAGTCACGTGAACTATTCACATTACTTTCTCTCCAGACCCAATAGTCTTATTTGTCTTGCATTTTTATGGCCATTTATTCTATGACTTTGGATGATGAATATGAAATAAAGTAACTTCTGGTGAGATTTGAACCTGTAACCCAGATCTGTGACATCAGGATGTGGCACAAGGAAAAACACAGACACAATCTGTAGCAAGCGAGTCTTCTCAGACCACACACACACACACACACACACACACACATATATATATATATATATATATATATATATATGATGAAAGAATAAATAAAATAAAGGAAATAAAATGTTGAATGGATGAAATTAGTTTAATGAATTACCATCACGTGTTTCGGCCGGGGGTTTGTTCATGTACACATTGTACTCTATTTATTATTATTTCAAATATGAAAATAAAATAATAATAATAGGAAATTATAAAATATCTAAGTATACAAAGAAAACGGCCTTCTTCAGGGTAAAGATTTTGATATTTGAAATTATATCGGTCAATATATATATATATATATATATATATATATATATATATATATATATATATATATATATAAGATAAATATATAAAGGTTTTACATATCTATTTATTAGGTGACAAAGGAACATTCACAACCATATTGGTTTCATGCGATGCAATCATCAGGTGAAGATGTTTCAAATGTAAGGAAAATCGAAAACAATTTCAAAAAATTATTCAATAGACATGGGATGCGTATGATTGGATAAAATGATGTGTGTATGTATGTGAAGGTGAATTGAATGTATGAGTGTTTATGGACAGCATAAAGGTTGCGTACGCGTAGTAACTGGTCACACACATAATACGTTGTTCTGTGAGTGTGTGGTATTTTAACAGTGCTTACGTGCGAGCGTTTATGTTTTTTTTCCTATCCGGATGTGTAGGTTATGTATATTGTATATTGTATATTGTGGGTCGAGTTAACTGAGGAGTGTGGTTGAATAATTTAAGATTGCAAATGTTGTATATTATGGGCGGGTGGGGGGTTATGGAACGGCGGTACTGGCTAAGTGTAGCAAATACGCGCGGGGTTGCTGTGTCAACCGGGCGTGGTTGCACGCGGTTACACATACACACGACATAGACACGCATACAAAACAATATTCATACATACCGATATTCACACACATGCCACTATATGTGCTACGTAAGCCTTACATAAACATACTGAAGCGTATACGCATACTGCTATGGGTCCCACGTGTACATAAACTCCTCCACACGAGCAGGATTTGACAAGAAGGGCCATATTTTTAATTCTGAGTTTTCCTTCTCCTAGACTGGTTACCTCTCCAAGGTTAAAGACCCGAGTCTGTCCTACTATTTACCCATAGTTAGAAGGAGTGCGGTTAGATTCATACCTTTCCCAAGGGTATTAGCGCTATGTGAAATGCAAACAGCCTCGTCCAGGATTTGAACTCGTCTCGTTGTGTCCATTTCCTACGATTCTAACCATTACCCCACGCCCCCCCCCACGATTCGAGTAAATATATGTTAAAATATTGTTTTTGGCAACCCGAAACGTTGACTTTGGTGTGAAGTCGTTGATTATATTGTCAATAATTTCCATTAGCCGAGCGTCTGTGTGAATGGGGGAAAAAAAAAGAGAGAGAGAGAGAGAGAGAGAGAGAGAGAGAAAATCTCTAATTCTTGCTTTTAATCTCGGTGCGTTCTTTCTGGGTAGAGATTGTTGACAAGGAATGGTCAGAGATGTAAGGTGCTTCAACATTCATCGATCAACCGGGAAAAAGTTCTGTAAATGTTCCACAACTCAAAGCGAGAAATCATCAATAAATAATAGTTGCCCAAGTGCCAACACGTCGTAAAAAAAGGAGCCATTTTTTTTTCGTAGTCACGTCTTAAAGTGTATAGAAATAATGAATGATATTTTGCATAAAAATCGCGGCAAAATTTCCCCAAGGGCAGGGAAAAAAAAAGGGTAAGAGTGTTGAGAGAATGGACAATTGGAAAACAGCTGCCATTTTGCCCAAAGGCGAAGAAGGAAAGAAACAGGTTAGAATCAGAATCTGGTTTGGAAATTGCGTAATATGAGGAATATGAGCCTCAATCATTTGTCTGTAGAGTTTTCAGTATCTATCTGAATCTTCTGATATCTATCTATCTATCTATCTATCTATCAAAATCTTTTAATATCTATCTATCTCTGTTGATATCTGTCTATCTATCTCTGTTGATATCTATCTATCTTTTTTATCTATCTATCTGTGTTGATATCTGGCTATCCAAGTCTGTTGATATCTATCTATCTATCTATCTATCAAAATTATGTTGATATCTCTCAATCTATCTATCTATCAAAATCTTTTAATATCTATCTATCTATCTCTGTTGATATCTCTCTATCCCTCTCTGTTGATATCTATCTATCTATCTATCTATCTATCTATCTATCTATCTCATCTATCTATCTATCTATCTATCTATCTATCTCAGTCTATTTACATATCTATCTATCTATCTATCTATGGTATCTATCTATCTGTATTGATATCTGGCTATCCAAGTCTGTTGATATCTATCTGTTGATATCTATCTATCTATCTCTGTTGATATCTATCTATCTATCTATCTATCCAAGTCTGTTGATATTTATCTATCTATCTATCTATCAATCTATTTTAGTCTGTTTATATTTATCGACAGACACATAATCTCCATTGTAATAAGATTTTATTCACTGTAAGTTTTTTTACACCAGTATTAACTGGTGGTCTTTCACTTGAATCTAAGTGACAACAAGTCTCTTCCGGACATTCCTGGGTATTCTGGCAGATCTAAGCAATGCTGTTGTTTGTTGGTAACCATTGGCTTTCACTGAAGTTCGAATGAGAGAAATAATGGACCATTCCGTCCTTATCATAAAGAAAGAAAGGGCAGAAAAAGGAGATGCTAAACAGAAAATATAATAACAAAGAAAGAAAGAAAGAAAGAAAAGAAAGAGAGTAGGCTATAGATAGAGAGAGGGATGAACGCACGGAAGCGATAATGCTAATATAATTAAAATATGAAAAGAACGAAAAGATGTTAGAAAAATATTAAAAAAAAATCATTTCAACCATTTTAGTGTCCTGGATATGTAATGGTGAGGTTCCAATTCTGTATCTCTATGGAGTATAGACTACCCCTTTATTGCCATTACACCCGGGCAAAATTAATATTGTATGGTAGTACGTGTTAGTGTCCCATCTATGATCCAAATGTATCTATTTGCAGGTTGTTCAAATATTTATGATATATGAGGTGTGCTGTAGCCCAGCACTTAGAATTATAGACTCTGCGTGGGTACGTGGATTAAAGCCAGCCAATCAACACGCTCGAATACGTGATTAGTTAGCTACTTAATCGCCGACATAGAAAGCTGTTAATTTGCACGTATTCGACACGGACGAATGGGTCAATAAGTAAGGACTTAACTTAAGGATTCTGCCTAACACTAAGGAACACAAGGATTCTACCTCCTATCACTAATGAACATAAGGTATCCAATTATAAAGTGCTCTCGTCCCAGTCTAAAAATGGCCACAAAATCGCAACACAAGTTAATGAAAAATATTTCAATTTGTTTATTGATACGCATGAATTTACTGATGAATTTAATATGATAATTATCTCTATTAATTTATTAATACACATGAATTTAAACAAATTATACACACACACACACACCGACACCACACACACACACACACACACACACACACATATATATATATATATATATATATATATATATATATATATATATATATAATATATATATAAACAGATTTGGCATTAATTAGCATACAAAGGTTGATATGCTATCAAACACCAGCCAAACGCAAAATCTGCTGATAAAAAATTATCGAAAATTAAGGACTGCACAACAGTCTGAACGTATTAGCACGATCACGGGTCTTCATTAAAAAATAAACGAAGAAAAAATAAATTTGAAGAAAGAAAGAAAAAAAGAAAGACGAATTAAAAACAAAAGGCTGAGAAAAATGAACGGACTAAAAACGAAAGAAAAAAAAAGAAAGAAAGAAATGGGGAGAGAAAGGAAAAAAGAAAGGGGAAAATGAAGGGAGGAAAGAATAGACGAATTAAAAAGAAAGAACTAAAGAAACAAGAACATAAGAAATATAAAATGATAGTGTAGCGGGAGGCTACAGTGATTGAACTCGCAACCCCCCAATTTTGAGTGGTGACTCTTGGTAAGCCTCATGTCACCCCTTGTTGGTTGGAGTGGTTCGTTGTGGGCGAATCATTGGTCTTAGCTGGGAGAACCAGTTGTCTGGGAAAATAGCAGACCAAGGAAGAAAGAAAGAAAGAAAGGAAGGAAGAAAGAAAAAAAGAAAGGGGAAGTGAAGTAAGGGAGGAAAGAAAAAAGAGACAAATAAAAAGAAAGAACTAAGGAAGAAAGAACAGATAAAAAGAGAAAGATAGAAAGAAAGAACTAATGAAACAGGAACATATAAGAAATATAAAATGGCATTCTACAAAATAAGCAAACTGAAAGTTTGTAGAAAGGAAAGAAAAAAAAAGCCTCTGAAAAGGGTTAAAACGACATAAACGAAAGACGATGTTCTCTTGTAATTTTCTAAAAAGGCATCAAAACTGAGTTGGTTGTGTTTTTTGTTTGTTTGTTTGTGTGTGTGTTTTTTTTCCCGCGTAGTCTGAGTAGCAAGAGAACATTCCACTGCGCACCATTCTCTGCCCACACAATCCTTCTATTTTATTTTATTTTATTAACTTATTGTTTCTTTCCTTTTTTTATTCTCTATTTCAGAGCAGGAACAGCCTCCCTGCTTCGCTAAAAGGCCCCCGCCTGACAGTCTTGGAGTGGCTTGAAGACGGAACTTCTCAACCAGGTTTCTTTTAAGAAAAAAAAAAAAAAAGGAAAAAAAAAACAACCAAAAACAAACTAAAAACAAAACAAGAAAAAAACAAACACGACAGGGCGGTGGCACAGGTACGCTGCGTTGGATACAGAAGGCGGGAGACGAAAAATGTCTTTTCAAAAGTCGACCCCCCCTATCTTTGACAGACTTTACCTTACGAAGTTATGGTAAGCAGAATATTCACCTTCCTCCTCCCTCTCCATTTTTTTTGCTCTTTTTACTTTTCTTCCTTAACTCAAAAGACAATATCAAACTAGCAAGACCTGTGGATACACACATAAGAGCTATTGTAAAATAGTTCAAAATATGTAAAATATAATAATCTTGATTTAACTCTCTCTCTCTCTCTCTCTCTCTCTCTCTCACACACACACACACATACACACTTTTTTCTTTCTTTCCTTCTTTTTGTTTTTTCGTTAAGTTCGATTGAAACAGATTAGCGTTATTGCTTCCGTGCGACCTCCCCCTTACTTAATCTTTTCCCTACTTTCTTACATTTTTAATCAGAGGGTGTTGCAAGATGATAACTGTCATACAATTAAGAAACACAAATATTAATATATTGATTCATCTTGGATGATTTCGACGGTTTCATTTGTAACCAGAGGGTGTTGTAAGATGATAAATGTCGTACAATTAAGGAACACGAGGATTAATACATAGATTCATCTGAGATTATTTGACGGTCTCATTTTTAATCAGAGAACGTTAAAGGAACACGGATTCATCTTGGATTATTTGGACGGTCTCATTTGTAACCAGCGGGTGTTGCAAGATGATTACGTTCATACAACTAAGAAACACGAGTATTGATATATAGATTATACGATATATAATAATAAGTAAAGTCGTCGGGGTGGCCTAAAGTTGGTATCATCCAATCAGCGAGGGATCTATCCCCTTTTCACTAGCGCTAGATCAAGAAGATTGTTTGTGCGTCTGAGGTGGAGCACCACACTTAACACCAGCTCGTTACTTTATCGCACAGATCCCTGTGCTACTCATAACGCTGAGTTGGCGAGGGCCGGTATCGAACTAGGAACCTTGTGGTTTCTAGCGAATGCTCTACCGACTGAGCTAACCCGGCCCTAAATTCTAATTTTGATCACATTTAAAGAAATAGCGTAAATAATTTATATTTATTTATCAATCATTTCTCAGACATTTTCTGATTTTTTATTTGTTTTAGTTGTCTGTCATCTCAAGTAGACCCTCGACGTCAATATAAGTTGTCAATTATACCCCCCACTCATGTCACGTTGTGTAAGATAATTTGCTATAAGCTCAGACACCCTTCCACCACAATAGATCTTTGAAACAAGCTGATGAAGATTTCCTTTACGTTCTTATTGAGAATGTTTTCTTTTTAATATATATATATATATATATATATATATATATATATATATATATATATATATATAAAAGAAAAAGGCTTAAATAATACCAGTCATATTACCATAAGTTATAAATCTATTTCAACCTACACACACACACATGTATATATATATATATATATATATATATATATATATATATATATATATATATATATCATGTTTGTACGCACACGTACGAACAGAACAGGCGCATCATTTTCAAAACCTTTTCGTTGCCTGGTGACTGCTACACAGCAAGAAACCAATGGTAGCAAAATTATTTCAATGAAAATAAATATAAACTAAAACATTTATATATATATATATAATATATATATATATATATATATATATATATGGTATGAACAAAAAGTGATAATACAAACAGGAATATTTCTTATATGTTATTTATTCTAAACTAGTTTCAACCTAAACTAGGTCATCGTCAGAAGATTTCTTGTTTGAAGAAATTGTTTTCAGAGTTGTTTTTTGAAAGGGGGCATTATAAAATAATTATAGAAATTGAAATATTTTTTGAGGGTTTGACCTGCTATTATAATCCGAGTAGAGGAGTGTGTAGAGGAGTGTGTTAGTAGTAGTAGTAGTATATATATATATATATATATATATATATATATATATATATATATATATTTCTAATGATGCTTCGTTAACATCCCGAATAGGCGAAATATCAATTGAATGAAGTTGTTTATGTTTTATGCGTTATTCCCCAATCTTTACCCACCACACACACATATATATATATATATATATATATATATAGAGAGAGATAGATAGATAGCGAATGTACAAGACAAAGCGATCGCATGGCTTACACGCTTTTTGGAAAAACAATGTTTCCATTTGAATTTAAATTATTTTCTGCTTCTCTCTCGATGAGTCCAGATTAAAAACATTTACATCTAAAAACCGACCTAATTATCATTATGCTCTGATGATGATTTTTTATAAATCGAAATATTGTCATATTAGCAATGAAAATGATATACAATATATTCTTTTTAACAACATTGTGTTTTCATACCTTTTCTCTCTCTCCTCTCTCTCTCTCTCTCTCTCTCTCTCTCTCTCTCTATATATATATATATATATATATATATATATATATATGTTCCCTTTTAATCCCCACGGAGAGAAGACCCATATTATAACATCGGAAGATTAGCGGAATATTCTTTCTGAATTGGATTGTCAAATTTAGTGAATTTTGAATTTATCAAACCCTCTATACTTGGTGCCTTGTACCAGACTAACATAAGATTAATCCATACACACACAGCAGACAGTCATATGTGTGCATGTAATTTCTTCTAGAATATGTTGTCGATAGATATGTTGTTGGGAATAAAACGTCATAAGTTTTTACAAGTTTTATTTAAATGAAAATACAAACAGCGTGTTGAAATCGACAGCCGATTTTTTTTCATTTTCTTCGTTTTATTTACAGTTAGAAAATAATTTCATTGAAACGAGACAATTTTTCCCAGTAAAAACAAAAGAAGGTAAAATATAACTGATAAAGTCACACCTTCACAAAAAAGCCGGGAAATCTGAAGCAAAAAAATCACAGTTGGAGAATCAATCCGTCATTTTATGAAAAGATTCCTTCACAATGATAACAACTTATATATATATATATGAGTATGTGTGTGTGTTGTGTGTGTGTGTGTGTGTGTGGTGTGTGTGTAAATACATGTGTATATATGTATATATATATATAAACAGCCATAACAGAAAAATTGCAGAAACACGCACAACCTATGTATATATATATATATGTATATATATATATATTATATATATATATATATATTATATAATATGTATATGTGTGTGTGTATATCAATATATGTATAGATCAAAGCCTGAAGAAGACACCAGAACATCTGAAACACGTGTTGCGTATGTAAAATAAAAAGAATAAAACATTTTTTCTGAGAACAATACATTTTGCAGACCTTCTTTTTTTTATAAAATATTAAATTTTCTCCCGTTGGAACCAGAACAACATTTTTTATATATGTATATATGTATGCATATGTATATGTATATATGTATATATGCATACATATATACACATGTATGTACACACACACACACACATATATATATACATATATAAGTTGTTATCATTGTGAAGGAATCTTTTCATAAAATGACGGATTGATTCTCCAACTGTGACTTTTTTGTTTATGTATGTATATGTATATATATTTATTTCGTTTTTCCGCTTAAATGTTGCTTTGATAAAGACATATTCATAATGTCGAAACAGATTTCTGTCATCAAAACTTTTAACATCTTGTTGTTTTTTTCTACAAAACTTTCTACACACACACACAACACACACACACACACACACACATATTATATATATATATATATATATATATATATATATATATAATACAAGAATAATGTGTTAAAGATTTTGCAATTCAAACAATATAATATTAACTTAGCCAGAAATGCATCTTCTCTGATACATCATTAGTTTTATATTCTCAGCGTGTCATTATTTAAATAAGCAATGACTTTCTTAAACTTTATTCCAACTCCCCCAACCCCTCTCTGCTACGTACGGTCAAAATCCCCCCCCCCAAAAATCCTTCAGCCAGACATGCTGAGAATATGAAACTAATAGTGTATCATAGTGTTTTCTGTCTGTAAAGAAAACTACGTCACAGCTTACGTCACGATATTCTCAATGATTTTGTGATACGTATGCCTATGTATATATACGTATGATATATGTGAATATATATATATGTATATGTGTATATAATATACGTATAGCAAATTAAAAAAAACGCCCTCTGGGTGACGTAAAATAATATTGCCTGAGAAGATGGAGTAGAAAATTTAATATCAGAGAGTTTGTATCATAAGTAAAGTAAATCATCAAATTATTAAAGGAGTAAAAAAAAAATAATTTATTAAAGGAGTAAAAAAATAAAAAAATTGAAATGGAAACTTAGTTCAGTAACTTTAAATATATATTAAAATAAAACAAACTATATAAGAGATAATACCAGGTATGTATTTATTAAAACTTGTTTAAAAAAAACAATGAGGACTGTCTAACATTGCATGCTCAAATTTTGAGTGTATTTATTCTACGTTATGACGTTTTAGGTAGTGTGACGTAATCAGTGACGTCGTTTTTGTTACAGACAAAAACCGGAAGCAAATCTCCATTATTAATAGATGTATGGTTATATAGTTATATATTATATATGCATATGTATATATATGTATATATGTATACGTATATATTTGTATATATTTGTATGTATGTATGTATACGTATATAGTTGTATATATATATATATATATATATATATATATATATATATATATACAAGGATAACATATTCCCCCATACGCACACTCGTACAATCACACGCGTACAAACACATCTATATAATTAGGTTAGTGTATGTAAATATCCACAACGTTGAAATGGCTTCTAAAACTCTTTTATAGAAAACATTATACTGAGTACACAGCAGAAAACATTAGGACTTCAGCAGGAAACGTATCCCCTTACTTATTCCTAAACATAGTTACCTAAAACACACCCACACACACACCCACACGCACGCACACACACACACACACACACACACACATATATATATATATATTTATACTTATAATGAGGGACAGTAAATAGGAAAAGTGTTTGCACAGAACGAGTGCTCAATGTTATCATGGTAGAGCACTTATAAAACGTACGAAGCGTGGTGTAATGGTGTCCTGGGAAATGGACTCGTCGCTCCAAGTTCAAATCCTGGACGTGGTAATTGCATTTCACTTAGCGCTAATACCCTTGGGAAAGGTATGGCTCCTACTCTCCTCCAGTTATGGATAAATAGTAGGACAGAATAGGCTTTTTACCCTTGGTTAGGCAACCGGTCTAGGAGAAAGAAAACTCTGAAATCAAACCTATTAAACTCCGCTTAATAAATTGACCTTGTGTCACATCCTGCTCGTGTGGAGGGGTTGGTAAATATATATAAAACGTATGATTATAAAATTATGGATACTATATTTCCATGACTCAAATTTTATGTGTTTCACATAATCTTCACACACACGCACACACACACACACACACATATATATATATATGTATATATGGGTGTATATGTGTGTGTTTGTGTATGTTTGTGTGTATGTTGGTTTGTGGTAACCACATGCACTTACAACACACACACACACACACACACACACACACACACACACACACACACACACACACACATAGAAACATACAAAGATAAATGAATAAACGTTTCTGAACACTGACCCCAAATGGATTTAGCATCAACTGAAAAGTGCTTCTTTGAAATAGGATTGACGTCATTGTTATTCCTATCTGATATTAAGAATTTATACAGTTTTATGATTTAAACTAAATATTCCTATTTAATAATAATAAATTGTTTGCACACAGTTATATGGTTTCAATTATTCTCCTCTAATACAAATAATTTGCACACAGTTCTGTGGTTTAATGTTTTTCAAGCAACTATACGCTTTCAACTAATTAATTATTCTTTGTAAACAATTATAAATTCTATCAATTACTCTTAATACAAATAATTACACAGTTATATGGTTTAAGTATTCTTATCTGATATCAATAATTATAAAACGGATTTATTTGATCCATAAATAGGTCTTTAACATGTAAATAGGTTGATTTCCCCTTTTTAGAAATATCAAATTCTCTCAAACAGGGTAAGTTGTATATCGGTACAATAAATACTGATACCAAAAACTAGATCTCTTACTTACACCATTGTTTGAGGAAATAGCATCAAAGATCGTCAGTTAAAATGCACCAAAAAATCCTCGTTTCCGTAACATTGAACCCAGAAATTGGTTAGAAAATTTAGCAAATTCAAAATTTAAGACAAAAAAGGTTGTCATTTTATTTTGCTAAGATGAAATGAATGAAATATTATAACTACAATTCAAATTGAATATATGCCCCCCTATCACCACCGACCTTTCCATCGTTTAGCTGTAACAGGGATAACATTTTAAAATATTGAAATCTATTTCCTCAAACGAAGGCAAAATTTTGAAAAAATATTTTGTGTGCTAAATTTTTATGTTAATTTGCAATTTTTACCACACGGGAGACGTTATCATTTTAAAATCAATCTAACATAATGTACAACCACTCCGAGTAAAAGTTAACGCAGGAATAATAGTCCACACTCCTCAGTGTTCCAGGATTTTGACTATAAATTAAACACGTATTATTAAACTTACGCAACTTTTTAAGGGTGTTGTGACGTAAGCAGTGGCATAGTTTCGGTTACAGACAAACATACACTGAATCTCCATTATAATAAGATATATCCAATTTTCTCATTGTAATTTTCAAGAATCTTTTTCCAGATTCTTGACAGAAAATTCTCCATATGGAAACAAAAGATTAAATACAAAATGTCATACATTCCGTATTCCTGACAATAAATGTCTCAACCTATCAATAAATAAGAATGAAAATCTTTTGGTGATGCCTAATAAACGCAAGAAATCAGATATTTTATTAGAATCGTCGAAGAATGCCGGAGGAAATATGAAAAAAAGAAAGTTTTACCGTTGACAAGGTCCCCGTTGCTCGCTTTGAGCGATCAAGACAGACTTACATATTAATTAGATTGAAATTGTGGAATGACGTCGATTTGATTTGTCAGCCAAGTCAGATGCACTTTAAAAGACCGATGAGATTCATTTGAGGGAATGAAAATAAAAAGCAGAATATCCGAATGAAGACACGAAAATAAAGATGTAATATAAGTAAGCGGAAAAACACAAAAAAAATAAGTTACGTCTAGATGATAGTGGAATGTTACTTGGATTTTCGGATGACGAAGCACAAGGTAAATTTAGGAATGAAAGACGGGAGTGATGGAAGAGTAAGTTTCAGTTGTTGTATCTTTTTCATTATTCCCTCATCCGTTTCAAATCTTTTTATCTGCATTATTATTTAGGAAGGCTAATTTGTATATTGATATTAAAAAATTGATTTTAATGAATATGTGCTTAGAATTATTGATTTCTAATTGTTTGGTTTTATCTTGATGAATATAAGCAAAAATCCCGAGGATAAATCTGAAAAGAAATCGATTAACAAGAAGAAATAACTGTAATTTTATTCTTTACTTCCTATTTGAACTAAATAGTTAAATTAGGAAAATTTAGGAATGAAAGACGGGAGTGATAGAATAGTAAGTTTCAGTTGTTCTATCTTTTTCATTATTCCCTCCTCTGTTTCAAATCTTTTTATCTGCATTATTATTTAGTTTCATTAGACTTTCTGATTTAATATAATATTTTATTACATTAAAACTTAAATACTTACACCCGGCGGAGTGTGCATATATTTGCTAGTAAGTGTAATATAATGAGGTTCAAAAAACCCCAAAATTAAGTTACATGTAGATAATAATGGAAAGTTATTTTGTATTTCTCTGAATGTTTGAGATGAGGCTTGAAGATTAGTATTATCTGCGTTATTCGGACTATTGTCCCCATCTTCATTGTTATTTGTACAACGTTTCGGCCGATATGCCCCCCGGCCTTCTTCAGGTATTTCTTGTCGGTCTTGGGAACCTTCTCGGACTCGGTAACCTTCTCGGACTCGGTAACCCTCTTTTCCAATTGGACACATGGCTTAGTGGATAAGGTAGTTAGGTTAAGACAGTTCTAAGTGACAGTTATCTCTGAAACCCAAGTTCAATCCTGAGTGAAAGCAGTTAGAAAAATAATTAATTAACACAACTCCTACCCCAGCTATGGTTACCGGAATGAGAACAGGATACCCCCGTGGACTAAATAGAGGGTTAGGTTCGAAGTTCCGTGATGGCTCCCAAATATGACAAGAAAGTTCCCGAGTTCGAAAAGAAGGTTCCTGAGTCCGAGAAGGTTCCCGAGTCCGACAAGAAATACCTGAAGAAGGCCGGAGGGCATATCAGCCGAAACGTTGTACAAGTAACAATGAAGATGCGGACAATAGTCCGAATAACGCAGATAATACTAAAGTTATTTTGGTATGACGAATGAAAGGCAACCTGTCAATTTCTAATTGGTCAGCACAAGACTGCATGTCGATTTGTGATTGGTCGATTGGTGAAAAGGGGAAGAGAGGTAATGAAAGGAGTGATAAGTTGGGAATCTGAACTGAAAACAGACACAAGTTGAGTGTCTGTTCCCCAAGGCATTTTTACTTGCGTTAAAGTAAATGAGCTCAAAAAACAAAACAACAACATCTTTTGTTATTAAAAACTATCAATAGCACAGGACCAAATATCTCCAATAGATTCCAAAATAATTTATAGACTCGAAAAACAGCCGAAAATGTCAGCCCAACAACTGATCAAGAGATACCAGCAACTCCGGTCCAGAACAGCAGCCAACAACCAAATCCAAGCCAAGAGAATAGAAGAAGATAAGCAAAGTTACTCGTCGGGGCGGACTAATGTCGGTATCAGCCAATCAGCGAGGGAGTCTATCCCCTTTTCAATAGCGCTAGACCAAGGAGATTTTTTTTAGCGTCTGAGGAGGGGCGACACACCTACCATCAGCTCCTCATTTTACCGCACAGATACCTGTGCTACTCATACGCTGAGTTGGCGAGGACCAGTATCGAACCAGAAACCTTGTGATTCATAGCCGAACGCTCTACCGACTGTGCTATCTATATATTAATACTCTTGTTCCTTAATCTTCCGACCGTTATTATCTTTCAACACCCTCTGGTTATAAATGATCTGATTTAGTGACGTAAATAACCTCATTCCATCCTCAGATATTTACATTATTCTGCCTATCCCTCATTTGTAAACAATTCGGTTGACACTCGGATTAGTTAGATATTTAAAAAAGATTACATTCTCCAAAAATTAGTATTAATACCATATCAACAATTGACATTGCAGGAATTAGCAAGTATCCATCAATATGTATCAATACTTTTAACGGGCGTGATTTTCTTTACAAAAAGAAAACTGTTGTGTAGTTTTTGTGGTAACCCCAAGTTAGAAAGTGTATAATTCTCCCAGCTGGGAGAATTAGACACTTTGTCTAAGCTCCCCGAAATAGGCTATAATGCAAAATCTCTAAGTCTTTTGTTATTTCTTTACTTATAAATTTGCTCTGTGACTCTAACAATAAGAGCACACATTGAGCTCTCAAACTGCGACAGGTTGTTTAAAAAAAACTCCTATGTCGTAAGGAAGATTTCTTCTCTGGACTTTTGGATTATATATATATATATATATATATATATATATATATATATATATATATAGTGTGAGATGGTCACTGTTTCAGCTTTTGCTGGAATGGCGTACCAAGGCAGTATTATTGGTAGAGTGCTCAATATAAAATAGAGCTGTTATATAATATAATAAAATAAATATATAAAGGTTTTACATATCTATTTATTAGGTGACAAAGGAACATTCACGACCATATTGGTTTCATGCGATGCAATCATCAGGTGAAGATGTTTAAACATATTCACCTGATGATTGCATCGCATGAAAACAATATGGTCGTGAATGTTCCTTTGTCACCTAATAAATAGATATGTAAAACCTTTATATATTTATCATATTATATATATATATATATATATATATATATATATATATATATATATATATATATATATATATATGCCAATAGAACTATATTTACGTTGATTATGACACTTAAAATGAAAATGTTTAATTATCTTGCTGCTGATAAGATCGTGGATTGCAGGTATCAAATTGTGCAGACATTATAGTTTGGGTGGATGTGGGGGAGGGGGAATGTTCATATAAATCTGGCTCACCTTAATAACCAATCAATAAATCGAATTCGAACAATAATCGAACTCTTTCTTAATGAAACAATAAATCTATCTGAGTGTGAAATGCTTGAAACAGAAAAAGGGGAAAGGCTGTTTGAATCTCTCGGCTGATAAAGACAATCATGTTGTCACTTGGGCGCCGATTGGATAGGTTAGTGAAGAGTATTAGGGAGGTGGTGAGGACATACAGACACAAATGGATACAGAAATACTCACGAAAGAGAGAGAGAGAGAGAGAGAGAGAGAGAGAGAGAGAGGGGGGGGGGGGGGGGACATATACACACACGTGCGTATAGAAATACACACTAGGGTGGGAGAGAGAGAGAGAGAGAGAGAGAGAGAGAGAGAGAGAGAGAGAGAGAGAGAGAGAGAGAGAGAGAGAGAGAGAGAGAGAGGAGAGAGAGAGGATATACACACACGTGCGTACAGAAATATACACGAGAGAGAGAGAGAGAGAGAGAAGAGAGAGAGAGAGAGAGGAGAGAGAGAGGGGGGGGGGAATGACATATACACACACGTGCGTATAGAAATACACACTAGGGTGGGAGAGAGAGAGAGAGAGAGAGAGAGAGGGGGTGAGGTGAGGATATACACGCACGTGCGTACAGAAATACTCACGAAAGAGAGAGAGAGAGAGAGAGAGAGAGAGAGAGAGAGAGAGAGAGAGAGAGAGAGAGAGAGGGTCAAAGCAGACTTGTCAAATATATTTAGCTCCAGTTTCTCTTTGCTAGATAAGTTAGAGATGAGTAAAAGATTTATTTGGAGATCTGTGAGTCTACTATAATGATATGCATAACACACACACACACACACACACACACACACACACACACATAAACACACACACACACACAAACACACGCACACACACACACACACGCATATCTATATATCAATACGCTTGTTCCAAAATCTTCCGTCCGTTATCATCCTGCAACACTCTCTGGTTAAAAATGAGACCGTCCAAATTGTCCAAGATACAATGCAAACATGTATATCCAGAATATATATATTTACCTACCCCTCCGTACGAGCAGGATGTGACACAAAGTCAATTTCTTTAGCGGAGTTTAACAGGTTTGAATTCAGAGTTTTCCTTCTCCTAGACTGGTTACTTATCCAGGGTTAAAGAGCCAAGTCTGCCCTGCTATTTATTCATAGATGGAGGGAAAATTGACTTCATACCTTTCCCAAGGGTATTAGCGCTAAGTGAAATTCAAACAGCATCGTCCAAGAATTGATCTCGGGTCAGACGAGTCCATTTCCTACGACTCTAACCATTAGACCATGCGCCTCCATATCCAGAATATATGGTGTCGCTTAACCGCAGATTTCTTATTTTACCCATGTTATTTCACCCAATTTTAAAAATGAAACATTCCAGATGGTCTTGCGTCACTTAAATGTCCAGTGTAAAATGAAAATAAATAATAAAAAAAGAAGAAAAAAGAAGTTACATGTTTGTTTTATTTGTAATATTGAAATTGTGAATTACGGAAGATATTTTGGTAATTTTGATCTTATGTTTTCCCGGCCTCCTGTCTTAATTTACGCTATGTTTTAGCGAGCCAGCCTCAGGCGAATTCCCGGCACAACTTAGATATTTTCCGAGTCGTGTTTTTGTCACTTTTTCTTGACAAATTAATGTGGATATTTTAAACGCCTCCTCCCCAAGATTTTTATTGGCAAATCAATTTAAATATTTTACAACCCGCTTTTAAGAAAGAAAAATAGCTCTTAAGTAAACATACAAAACGTTGCAATAATTAACTTATCATACTGTGGTATATCCACAGGTCCTACTAGTATATACATATATCATTGATAATATAGGTGATATATCTATCAGTAAACAGTGTTCAATGTCATTGATAGAGCTTTTATATCTAAGTTAAGGTAAGGGGAACATGGAGTCAACGGCGCCTTGTTACAGACAGTTTCTCGATCTTCAGTCCAAAACTTGTTCTGAGATCATATAGGCGAGAAACTGACAGTAACCAGGTGCCGTTGGCTCCATGTCAACGCTACCGTAACTTTATTCCTTCTTTTCATCTTTTCATTATGTTCGATTGAAATAGATTAGCGTTATCGCTTCCGCGAATTGATTGATGCTCTATCAAGGATATTTTTTTCCAGAACTTTTCTAACATTTTGTCGGATTTTTCTAAAGTTCTGGAAAAAATGAATAACGTACAGTGTATATTATTCACTTTTTTCCATAACTTTTCCTCACACACACACACACACACACACCACACACATATATATATATATATATATATATATATATATATATATATATATATATATATATATTGTAGTGCTATGTGTCTCCTCTACTGGTAATGTGATATTCGTTACTTGAAGGAATAAATCTTTATGAATTCATTTTTCCTGAATATCCGACATTTTTCTCGATAATCTATCTGCACATATCAGGAATGCGTTATCGAGGCAGAAAATTTGATAACCATTTTTCGGATGTTAGAAATAAGAAGGTCGACATCAGTTATTACCAACCAATATACAAGGAGTGTCAAAAAAGTATCGAGATTGAAGCTGTATTTACCAAGATAGAAATGAACAATGAATGGAACGTTGATTTTGTTCGGAATACAAGGTGTGCCATAAAAGTATCGAGATTAAAGATGTATTTACCAAGATAGGAATGAACAATGAATGGAACGTTAATTTTTTTCAGAATACAAAGTGTGTCATAAAAGTATCGAGATTGAAGCTGTATTTACCAAGATAGGAATGAACAATGAATGGAACGTTAATTTTTTTTCAGAATACAAGGAGTGTCATAAAAGTATCGAGATTGAATCTGTATTTACAAGATAGGAATGAACAATGAATGGAACGTTAATTTTTCAGAATACAAAGTGTGTCAAAAAAAGTATCGAGATTGAAGCTGTATTTACCAAGATAGGAATGAACAATGAATGGAACGTTAATTTTTTCAGAATACAAAGTGTGTCATAAAAGTATCGAGATTGAAACTGTATTTACCAAGATAGGAATGAACAATGAATGGAACGTTAATTTTTTTCAGAATACAAGGTGTGTCATAAAAGTATCGAGATTGAAACTGTATTTACCAAGATAGGAATGAACAATGAATGGAACGTTATTTTTGTTCAGAATACAAGGTGTGTCATAAAAGTATCGAGATTGAAGCTGTATTTACCAAGATAGAAATGAACAATGAATGGAGCGTTGATTTTTTAAGTATACAAGTTGTGTCATAAAAGTATCGAGATTGAAGCTGTATTTACCAAGATAGGAATGAACAATAAATATAACGTTAATTTTTGTTCGGAATACAATGTGTGTCATAAACGTATCGAGATTGAAGCTGTATTTACAAAGATATGAATAAGCAATATATGTAAAGCTGAATTTACCAAAATAGAAATGAAGAATGAATGTAACGTTAATTTTTCAGAATACAAGGTGTGTCAAAAAGTACCGAAAATCTCGATACTTTTTTGACACACCTTATATATATATACTAGCAGGACCTATGGATATACCACAGTATGATAATTTAATTACCACAACATCTGATATGTTTACTTAAGAGCTATTGCTAAATAGTTCAATATGTAAAAAGTATAATAATCTTGATTTAACACTCTCACCCATTTTTCTTTCTTTCTTTCTTTTAATCTTTTCATTATGTTGGATTGAATCAGATTAGCGTTATCGCTTCCATACTCTCACCTACTCTCTCTATCTTTACACTTCTTTGTTTCTTTCTTTCTATATTTTTTTGTGTAGCATGTCCTTTTTCTTCCCTTTCTTCATAATAAAAATGGAATGGTTCATGATTTAGCTGAGGTGACGACACTCATAAGAAATAAGAATTTCGGGGGATAAGCAACACCTGAAAATCAGGATTTACATTTTTGCATTTCATCTTGGACGATTTAGACGGCCTCATTTTTAACCAGAGGGCGTTGCAAGATTATAACGGTCATGCAATAAAGGAACACGAGTATATATATATATATATATATATATTTATATATATATATATATATATTATATAAGGAAGGAAGAACTCAATACAGTAATCCCATAATAAATTTATTTCGACGAAAAAAATTGGGGCCCATATAAATCTCTCTCTCTCTCTCTCTCTCTCTCTTCTCTCTATATATATATATATATATATATATATATATAGGGTGTTCGGGTGAAATTTGACAGTTTCATAAGGAAAAAGAAAAAGTGCTTGGTAACTACAAAATTTAATGGATTGTAAAGAAATTCAACATCACGGAAATTTCGCAACTGTCAACAGGTTTCACTCAAAATAAACGCTATTAGCGTTGATCACAGCCTCAATCCTGCTCCGGAACCTGGATCAAGCTGATGTTACAGTTTCCCTGGGAAGTGTCTCAAAAACTACCTTAATTTTGTCGATTAACTGGGCTTTTGTAGTACTGGCATGAAACTATCAAATTTCTTCCGAACATCCAGTATATCGACAAAAGCAGACAACACTACACACAAAACCTACAAACACATATTACTGTCTCCATTATAGATCATCTCACCCCAAACATCTCAAAGACAGCCTCCACTATTCATTAGAAATTAGACTAAGAAGAATCTGCACTGACGACAATGAACTCAGACAATAAATTGATAAACTAAAACAGCAGTTTTCAGCACAGGGATATTCCCATGCGCTAATAGAAAACCAGATAGCTAAATTCATTTCCATCCCTAGAGAGGAGACACTAAAATTAAAACCAAGAAAGAAGCTACATCGTACCCCCCTGTTGTATACCCTTCTTCTTTACTTCTTTACTTACTTCTTTCTTACTCTATTCTTCTGGCCGTCTTTGGAATCTTATAACATCTTGTCTTGGTCTGGAATCTTTTAAGGTCTGGACTTTCTTGGGGATTTCTCTTTATCAGAAGCCCTGTGTAGTTGTTAGTTTTTAGATAATAAACACAAGACTTCGATTTACTTGATCTTATTTTATTTTTAAATCCTCAACAAGACAATCTGTGCAGATGAGAGGACGCGCGTATAACGCGACTTACCCCTTCGAGCTCGCTGTTACCTTCTAACTGACTGAAACTTACTTACTATCTAAACCGGAAGAGAGGGTCTTCTCTACCGGTTCTTACGGCTATCCCCAGAAGGTAGGGTCAGGACTGAGGTCAAACGTTGTCACTCATTCTTCAAGGCCGCCGGCTGAACTTATAACCGTCATTTTGATTTCTACACTATTGCACATAAATATTAGGTATCTAATAATTATGTAACACCCCTAATGACATTTAACAAAGCCAAATAATCAAGAGCTATTGGAACAGTTTAAAAATTAATCCCGAAAAAAAATTTTTTTTCAAGAACCTATCGTCGATCTAATAATCTCAGGGAAATGATAGGAAGCAACAATATACTAGATAATAAAGTAATCAATATGAAACCCGCGATTAATTTTACTAAATTTTAATGATCATGTAATATTAAAAATAACCTGTGCTACAAACAACCAAAATCAGCTCCACAACTGAAAATACCTTTAAAATTTGCCAGGAACCAAATTGCATAAGTAAAAATGTAATTTATTTACTAGACTGGAAATGATGCGGAAAACAATATGTCGGAATGTCAGAATGGTCATTTCACTTCAGGCTCAACAGTTATAGATATTGGATAAAATCCATAGATCATAGCAAATTATTTAGAACATTTCCGGTGAAACGATCACGATTTTAACAGAGATGTGAAATTCACAATCATTGAAAGATGGAAAAAGACACCAACATTAAATCTGTAATCGGAAATCATGAATACAGATGGATTAAAAAATAAAAAAAAAGTTTTCATCCATTCGGATTCAACATAAAATTTGACACCCAACCATAGCAATAATAAATGTATTAATAAAGAATGTGGAAGGTGCAAACAGCTAAAAAAAAAAACAAACAAACAAAAGGACTGACAACTCAATTTCAAACAAAGAACTCCCAAATCTAATTGAAAATTCACCAGCCAGGTACCTACACCACGTGCTCGCACAAACACACACACACACACACACACACACACATACACACACACACACACACATGTATATATATATATATTTATTATTTGGAGGATATGTGCTTAATTGAAGTCATACCTAATTTTGAAAATTAATTAGTTAATGATTAATGAATTTAGTGGGCATATATGTTCAAATGTAAGGCTAAACAAATCGAGAAAATATCAATCCCTGAATGTACATTTGACATTTTCTCGATCTGTTTAGCCTTACATTTGAACATATATGCCTGCCTAAATTCATTAATTATTAACTAATTAATTTTCAAAATTAAGTATGTCTTCAATTAAGCACATATCCTCCAAAGTAATTGTCGGCTAAAAGCCATATCAAATAAACACATTGTTTATTTACTTACTCTCATATATATTTATATATAACTTTTAAAAAACTTCCTCACAAATATAAAATTTCAAACGAATTCAACTTAAAGATGTTTTTACTGAACAGATGGACTCGCCACTTCTAATACATTCCTCTACAAGAATTTTTGTAGCTTGTCAATCATTTATAAAACTTTTTAAAACAATTTCTTTCACAAGAAAATTTCTCCTGACAATGACGTAAGGTCGAAACCAGTTGAGAACAATAAAAAGATAGATAATATAAAAGAGATATTCCTGTTTGTCTTATCACGCTTTCTTCACCTTATATATATATATAAATATATATATATATATATATATATATATATATATATATATATATATATACTATAGTGTGGGATTGTCACTGTTTCAGCTTTACTGGAACGGTGTGCCAAACGCAGTATTATTGGGAGAGTGCTCAATACAAAATAGAGCTGTTATATAATATAATAAAATAAATATATAAAGGTTTTACATATCTATTTATTTGGTGACAAAGGAACATTCACGACCATTTTGGTTTCATGCCTCAACAATCGTCAGGTGAAGATGTTACAAATACATTTGTAACATCTTCACATGAGGATTGTTAACGCATGAAACCGAAATGGTTGTGAATGTTCCTTTGTTACCAAATAAATAGATATGTAAAACCTGAAGGGGTCGGGTTATCTCAGTCGGTAGAGCGTTCGGCTAGAAACCACAAGGTTCCTAGTTCGATCCCGGTCCCCGCCAACTCAGCGTATGAGTAGCACAGGGATCTGTGCGGTAAAGTAAGGAGTTGATGGTAGGTGTGGTGCTCCACCTCAGACGCCAAAACAATCTCCTTGGTCTAGTGCTATTGAAAAGGGGATAGACTCCCTCGCTGACTGGCTGATACCGACTTTAGGCCGCCCCGACGACTT
>CM042138.1:23048337-23063337 GCA_023376005.1 Doryteuthis pealeii | reverse complement strand
TTCATTTCAGACTGAACGAGGAAGGTGGCAAATTAAATAACATCTGTCTCTTTGTATAACATGTCTAGTTTTTAATATTCAGTCTTTCTTACCTAGACACATTTTCATAGATAAGTTATCACCGATGACCAAATATAGTCGCTTTAAAAAGAATCGGTACACTAATGTTCAAGAAAACGAGGGAAGACAGAAGAATGTAATCGCAGCAAAATCTATCCATTTTCATAACTAGAAAATTTTCGCAACCCAATTATTATGTATGCCCCAAAATTCACGTGTTAAATTAATAATGGAGAATCACTTCCGGTTTTTGTTTGTGACAAAAACTACGTCACTGTTTACGTCACATTACCCAACATCGTCATAACATAGAATAAATACACTCAAAATTTGAACATGCAACATTAGACAGTCCTCATTGTTTTTTTAAAACAAGTTTTAATAAATACATGACTGGTATTATATATCTATATATAGTTTGTTTTATTTTAATACATATTTAAAGTTTACATTTAAAATTGTTTTATTTTTTAATCCTTTAATGAATTAAAATTCAACAGACTTAAGAGTATTTTTATGGATGTATATTTAAAATTACGTTTTATTAAGTTGTAGCCACCGGGAGTACACAATGGTCAATTTGAAATATAACAATGTACTTCCGGTAGTTTACAACGGTCAATTTGAAATATGATAATGTACTTCCGGTAGTATACAACGGTCAATTTGAAATATGATAATGTACTTCCGGTAGTATACAACGGTCAATTTGAAATATGATAATGTACTTCCGGTTGTATACAACGGTCAATTTGAAATATGAAAATGTACTTCCGGTATTATACAACGGTCAATTTGAAATATAACAATGTACTTCCGGTAGTATACAACGGTCAATTTGAAATATGACAATGTACTTCCGGTATTATACAACGGTCAATTTGAAATATGATAATATACTTCCGGTAGTATACAACGGTCAATTTGAAATATGACAATGTACTTCCGGTATTATACAACGGTCAATTTGAATATGACAATGTACTTCCGGTATTATACAACGGTCAATTTGAAATATGACAACGGTCAATTTACTTCCGGTATATACAACGGTCAATTTGAAATATGACAATGTACTTCCGGTAGTATACAACGGTCAATTTGAAATATGACAATGTACTTCCTGTGGTATTCAATAGTTAATTTGAAATATGACAATGTATCTCTGGGGTACACAACGTTCAATTTTCAATATGACAATGTACTATCTGGGTACACAAATATCAATTTGAAATATGAAATTGTACTACAGGTTGTACACAACGGTTAATTTGAAATATGACAATGTACTTTTACAGCCATTTTGTAATATAAAGATATTTGCTTCTATTTCATGTTACTGGCTGATGTAAATTGTCTTTATTTCTCATTTTCTGAATCAGGAGAGTTTTTTCCCTTGTTATCTTGTTGGCTATTCAGATTTTTTCAAACACAATTTTTTAAACACATTTTTCCCTATTTAACCCATAGATGGGATCCTAACAGGTACTACCACTCCGGGTTTGAGTAGAGCTGGGAGTAGTGGCGTAAAGACGTACTCAACCATCTCCAGAGCTCCAGAATTGGAACTTCACCACTAGATGCAGTTTAACGACATGCCCAGTGTTTGACTATCTATTGCTATAAGATGTACTCAAAATTCACACTCATATTTATGAACTTTCCCCACATCAACAGCATGCATGTCTGGTAAAATGGACCAATCAGAAACTAGCACAGAAAAGCATTTGAGCGTTTACCAACTTGTGCAACTATCCTCGAATCAGTTGCTAACGGGATTTTCTGATTGAAGGAAAACTACAGGCAAGAAGGCGATGGAGTAACACTATTTTTCTACCTACGATTTATAGGTATAAAACTGTATTGTCTGATACAAGGAGCTACACTCTTGTTCTACCTAGGATTTCATGGAATACAACTGGATTCTCTGCTATAGGAGCTACACTCTTGTTATACTTAATGGAATACAACAGTACTACAAAGAGCTACACTCACGGAATACTCTGCTAAAGGAGCTACACTCTTGTTATACTTTAGGATATCACGGAATATAAAACTATATTCTCTGCTACAAGAAGCTACACATACAAATTTCAAAATAACAATCTCTTAGGAGCTACACTTTGTTATACTTAGGATTCATGGAATAAAACTATATCTCTTGCTACAATGAGCTAGACTCTTTTTCTACCTAGAATTTCAAGGAATACAACATATTTCTATTACTGAGATTACACTCTTTCCTACCATTGGATTTACCAATACTAGAAAAAGGCGCCTAAACTGGCGATCAGAATATATAATAAAAAGGGTTGGGGTTTGTCTAAGGGCAATAAGTTTGGGACAATCATATAAGTGCTAGGGCTTGACGTGACCAGTCGATTGATCAGAGGGGGCCTCTCTGACCACCCGTGTAATCTAAATAAGGGCAAAAGTGGAGTGGTGCAAATCATGGACTGCTCAGCCACCAGGGTTCCATCCTTAAGCATCACAGGTCACCACCCAATGCCAACAGATGGCAGCATTGGTGGTGTCTTACCCCTCTGCAGAGTACAGTCGTGTATTCTAAATCCCCAGCCAACAGGGCTTGTCTCTTAGGAAACTACACAGTTGGTGAGACTCTATGACCCTGGATGGACGTGGATTTTTAAAATAGAATCCATGAATACCATCATGGCTTCTGTTGCCATCCAATTTGGGACTTTCTTGCGTGTTGTTCTTGTAAAACCTTTTATCGCAATTTTTCATATCGTCTTTGGTCATCTAATCATGGAATCAATATTTCCCCTAAAGAACGTTGCCTTAGGCAATTCACTCTGCATTCACTGGCTTTTAGTTTTCTATAATGCATCAAGGTGTCAAAGATTCTACAGAATAACGAAACATACGCACTTTGCATAGATAGATAGATAGATAGATAGATAGATATAATAAAGGGAATGAGACAGATAGATATATAGATAGAAACGCATTGAGGTAGATAAATAGATAGATATAGTGAAGGAAATGAGACAGATAGATAATAGATAGAAACGCATTGAGGTAGATAGATAAATAGATAGATAGATAGATATAATGAAGGGAATGAGACAGACAGACATATAGATAGAAAACGCATTGAGGTAGATAGATAAATAGATAGATAGATAGATATAGTGAAGGGAATGAGACAGATAGATATATAGATAGAAACGCATTGAGGTAGATAGATGAATAGATAGATAGATAGATAGATAGATAGATAGATAGATATAGTGACGGAAATGAGACAGACATATAGATAGAAACGCATTGAGGTAGATAGATAAATAGATAGATAGATAGATATAGTGAAGGGAATGAGACAGATAGATATATAAATAGAAACGCATTGAGGTAGATAGATAAATAGATAGATAGATATAATGAAGGGAATGAGACAGATAGATATATAGATAGAAACGCATTGAGGTAGATAGATAAATATATATATATATATATATATATAGATAGATAGATATAATGAAGGGAATGCGACAGATAGATATATAGATAGAAACACATTGAGGTAGATAGATAAATAGATAGATAGATATAATGAAGGGAATGAGACAGATAGATATATAGATAGAAACGCATTGAGGTAGATAGATGAATAGATAGATAGATAGATAGATAGATATAGTGACGGAATGAGACAGATATATATAGATAGAAACGCATTGAGGTAGATAGATTAATAGATAGATAGATAGATATAATGAAGGGAATGAGACAGATAGATATATAGATAGAAACGCATTGAGGTAGATAGATGAATAGATAGATAGATAGATATAGTGACGAGAATGAGACAGATAGATATATAGATAGAAACGAATTGAGGTAGATAGATGAATAGATAGATAGATAGATATAGTGACAGGAATGAGACAGATAGATATATAGATAGAAACGCATGAGGTAGATAGATAATAGATAGATATATAGATATAATGAAGGGAAAGAGACAGAGAGAGAGAGAGGAGAGAGAGAGAGAGAGAGAGAGAGAGAGAGAGAGAGAGAGAGAGGAACGTATTGAAATATATAGAAAGATATAATGAAGGGAATTATATATATATATATATATATATATATATATAATAATAATATATATATATATATGTATATATCTTGAAACATACTCTGTTAAAATTGGGCCGTCCAAATCATCCAAGATGAAATGCAAAAGTGTAAATCCTGATTATTTGGTGTTGCTTATCCATCGAATTCTTATTTTTTATGAGTGTCGTCACCTCAGCTAAATAATGGACCATTCCTTTTTATTATAAAGACAGAAAGGGAAGGACACACTTCACAGAAAAATAGTAAGAAAGAAAGAAGAATAGTAGGGGAAAGATAGAGAAAGATGTGGTAAACGCCCGGAAGCGATAACGCTAATCTTTCAATTGAACACAATGAAAAGTTAAAAAGAAGGAAAGAGAAGAGAGAGAGAGAGAGAGAGAGAGAGAGAGAGAGAGAGAGAGAGAAGAGAGAGAGAGAGAGAGAGTTGTGTGTGTGTATGTGATATCAATATCATTATAAATTTTACATATTGAACTATTTCGCAATAGCACTTAAGTAATTATATCAAACTTTGTAATAATTAGATTATCATAATGTGGTATATCCACAGGTCCTGCAAGTAAGAAGTAATTTCACATTGATAAAATTGAGAGAGAGAGAGAGAGAGAGAGAGGAGAGAGAGAGAGAGAGAGAGAGAGAGAGAGAGAGAGAACGCGCGGAATTGATAACGCTAATCTTTTTCCATCGAACATAATGAAAAGATGAAAAAAAAAAGAAGAGAGAGAGAGAGAGAGAGAGAGAGAGAGAGAGAGAGAGAGAGAGAGAGAGAGAGAGAGATTAAATCAAGATTATTATACTTTTTGTTACATATTGAACTAAATGCAATAACTCTTAGGTAAAACATATCAGACGCTGTAATTATTAAATTATCATAATGTGGTATATCCATAGGTCCTGTCAGTTATTATTATGTTTACTCCTGTGAATTTTTCACACCAGCGTTAGCTGATGGTCTTTCGCTGGAGTCTGAGTGACAATACGTCTCTTTATGTCTCCATGACTCTTCTGAGTATTCTAGCCGATTGAAGCAATGCAGTTGTCTGGATGGTCTCAATTCCTCCTCAGATTTACATTTCCTCCAGTCTTTTTTTCCAATTATTTTGGGACTATTCCTAGTGCACCAACTACTACTGGTATCACTTTCACCCTCATATTCCAAAGCTTTTTCGATTCTCTGGCAAGGTCCAGGTATTTGTCTATCTTTTCGCTTTCTTTCATCGTTACCCTGTGATCTGCTGGAACTGTAAAATCTACCAGATGACATATTCTCTTTTATTTTTGGTAATCAATACTCCGTCTGGTCTTCTAGCTGGGATTAGGTAATCCGTCTTTATCTCGAAGTCCAAGAGAATTTTATGCGTTTCATTCTCAATTATTATTATTATTATTATTATCATTATTATTAGTATTAGTTACTCGAAACTATATACTTGCTTGCAAAAACAGCGAGTCTGGACGTTGAATAACTTTACAAGAGTTGACATGTCGTAAAACTACCTACCACACTCAACCCTCATTACCAAGTGTCTGGAGATCTGGGTGGTGCGGTATACCACTGCAATTATTATTTTTATTGGATCCTTTTCGTCCCCTAAGGACGATGGCGTAGTGTCCAAAAAATATCTGCTTCTGCGCAAGTGACTCTGCAGGCCAATTCTTGAGTGACAGTCTTTGGTGCATTGAATGCATACAAACTGTGATGCTTTCTGTAGCTGCTGGCTTTTCTCTCTCTTTCTGGCTCTCTTTTCTGACGATGCTACTCTCCTCTCTGCCTCACCCCTCTCCGTGCCTTGCTTAACGTTGAGGCGTCAGGCCGCTCTATCTTTTGCATCTACCTCCCACGTGTTTGCGACAATATGGCATATTCTCATAGTTCTCCTGCAGACATCTTTAAATCGTAGGCGTGGTCTACCAACCGATCGCAATAGATCTATGTAAACTAGCTTTGAAGAATGACGATCGAGACTACAAATTGAACCTTTCTTATTTTTGAGCGTGTTTTTATATATTACGTCTCGGAAAATGTGACACTACTTAAAATGACCCAATGGGTCGACATGCCGTAAAAAACCACCCACCCACCAATCAACCAACCAACCAACCAATCAACGTTTCTAAAAATGCGACACTGCTTGGCGAAGAGTCTCTAACAAAAGAAACAGAAAAGATATTTGAATTTTAAACCAGCGTTCTTCGACCGGACCTATAATCAACCGTTTATCGTGAAAAATACACACGTGCAATCGACTGCAATTAATCAATATCTTGATTAATCCAGTGGATTTAACGCTGAAGATCCTTATGGTGAAACTCGAGTATGTTATTACCGTGTACCTTTGTTATAATAAATTTGCTCCACTAACGTATTGAGCACTTTATATTTGTTATATCGCTGTCCTATCATTGTGAAACTTGAATCAACTAACCATTGTGAACATTTTCACCGGTAAGTCACCTTTTTCCACAAATACCACACACACACACACACACACACACACACACATATATATATATATATATATATATGGGTGTGTGTGTGTATGTCTGTGTGTTTATATACTTTTGCGATTTTACTATTATGTTAAATTGACGAAGGTTTGGACTGTTATATATATATATATATATATATATATATATATATATATATATATATATATATAATATATATATTTCAATAAAAGAAAATCCTATCAAACTGTCTTTTGGATATAATAAATTTATTTCAACCTGAGACTTAATATGAGTCTAGTCTCATCAGATAATATTTAAAAAAGACTGAGAAGATCGAATAGAGAAAATATTCCCACTGAAAATTCTCTCTTCTCATACGTCCACTTAAAATAAATGAAAATAAAAATAAAAATAATCGTTATTATAGAATGAAATAAAATAAAAAAGAATCATTATTATAGAATAATCCTTATTATAGAATGAAATAAAATAAAAAGAATCATTATTATAGAATGAAATAAAATAAAAAGAATCATCATCATATATATATATATATATATATATATATATATATATATATATATACTTATGAAGAATAAGTAGAATTTTATTGTTTGGATTTGATATCTATTTGCTGACTTGTCTTTAGTAGCAAAGGTCGCTTTGTAAATAATAGTTAATATATCATCTCTTATAATTGTTCAGTCATTTTCATTGTTCTGTTCTGTCTTCTTGGAATTCTTATTAGACTTTAACGAGCTAAGCAGGTGGAAATTGCCAGAGAAAAGAATTATAGCTAGACTACACGTCTGAGACCGATTTCTTATTAAAAAAAACAAAAAAAAAACACAAACAGAAAATAACTAATGTAGTTTTGAAATGAACTCAGACAAACAACCCCCCCACACAAACATACACACACACACACACACACACACACACACAAACACACAAAAAACACACACTCACTATATATATATATATACATGTTGTAAAGAATAGAGGGAAAGATGTGGACAAAGGACAACTCAAACAAGCAGATGTAGGAGATATATTTCGTTGCACATTGAGTGCGACTTCTTCATGTGCAACGAAATATATATCCTACATCTGCTTGTTTGAGTTGTCCTTTGTCCACAACTTTCCCTCTATTCTTTACCATTCTGTCGGAGTTATTCCAATCCTCCTATCCTCACACACACACACACACACACACACACATATATATATATATATATATATATATATAGTATCCGATTGCCGCTTTAACTTTTCCGACGCAGTGGCCTCAGTAAATAATACAAAAGTGCTCAATATATTAAAAATACAGAGCAGTAATATATATGTAAGTATATATGTAGGAAGCGCGTGGTGTAATGGTTAAAGTCATGGGAAATGGACTCGTCGCCCCGAGTTCAAATCCTGGACGTGGTAACTGCATTTCACTTAGCGCTAATACCCTTGGGAAAGGTATGAATCCTACTCTCCCTCCAGCTATGGGTAAATAGCAGGGCAGACTGGGTTCTTTAACCATGGCTAGGTAACCAGTCTACGAGAAGGAAAACTCTGAATTCAAACCTGTTAAACTCCGCTTAAGAAATTGACCTTGTGTCGTATCCTGCTCGTGTGGAGGAGTTGGTAAATATATATATGTAAGTATACATGTAAATATATATATATGTAAGTATATATATAAATATATGTATATGTAAATATATATATAAATGTATATATATATAAGTATATATATATATGTTAAGTATATATATATATATATATATTATATATATATTGTAAGTATATATATATATATATATATATTATATATATATATATGGTATTTTTGGAAAAAGTGACTTACCGGTGAAAATCGTCACAATGGTTAGTTGATGCAAGTTTCACAATGAAAAGACAGCGATATAACAAATAGAAAGTGCTCAATACGTTAGTAGAGCAAATTTATTATCATAAAGGCACACGGTAATAACCTACCCGAGTTTCATCATAAGAATCTTCAGGGTTAAATCCACTGGATTAATGAAGATATTGATTAATTGAAGTCGATTTCACGTGTGTATTTTTTCGCGATAAACGGTTGATTATAGGTACGCGGTCGAAGAACGCTGATTTAAAATTAAAAAATTAAAAAAGAGCGGAAGCTGCATTTTTTTTCAAAGGATCAAAATATAAACATTGTTAGAAATCCGCTTTGTGCTATTGTTTTAAAGGTTTATGACAATGATAAGGATTGTCTATATTATTCTGTAGTGATTAAACGTGGTTTTATTAATATATGTCTGAAGTTATTTATTTTGATTAAAGTCAATAGAATGTGTATTTATGTATACACACATTTTTTAAGATAATAATAAGACCATTGAAATGGTAAAAATACACTTCCATGTGTGTATATTTTGAATTTTAAATCAGCGTTCTTCGTCCGCGGAGCTATAATCAACCGTTTATCGCAAAATAATACACACGTGCAATCGACTGCAATTAGTCAATATCTTGATTAATCCAGTGGATTTAACCCTGAAGATCCTTATGGTGAAACTCGAATAGGTTATTACCGTGTACCTTTATGATGATAATATATATATATATATATATATATATATATATATATATATATATATATCATTTGTATGGAAACCAGTCTGCCACCATTGTTTTCATGCTATCCAAGCTTAATTATTTAAGCGGAGCAATCGTCGGGCAGCGAAAAATATTTTTGAAAATTATAAAAATATGGTCAAATTTTATTGTGCGTTTGTTTAACTGTATCCGCGTGTCACTTTCTTGTTTACGTGTTTGCGTGTGTTAAGTATAAGGTCGGGTGCGCCTGTTCGTACACTGTTCGTACATGTGCATATGTTGACATGCACGCACACATAAACGCACGCAAAAGGCGACGTCATGATCACATTTACGCGTGTATTGTGTGTGTGTGTGGTATTATATGTTATTTTCAATTTCTCAATGTCAAATCATCCAGAAAAAAATAAAATTGTCACCCACTCCCTTCAATTTTTCTGAAATATTGTACATGTGTGGACTAGATTAAAGTTAGACAATCCCCCAAATTTGAGCTTTCAATTAAAAAAATTGCCCGAGTTATGTCGATTTTAAACTCGAAAAATTTGAGCGGGGTGCGAGAAAAATGGCGACATTTTGTAATCTATTTTTGTCTTTACAAAAAATGAGTTCTAGAGCTTCTCTACTCCTAAAAATTGGTTTATAGAAGCTTTCTGGCCTGAGGAATCCAAAAATGTTATCAAAATAAGCATAAAATTAACCCTTTTAACCCTGATTTTTAAGATCAATAAGTGGAAAAATCATAATGTGGTCCTACATATAATTTTGTTTTTCTTTAAATTATTATTCTATATTTATTGAACATTATTTGTACTAAAAATAGAGTTTGGTTTTTGCTCACAAGCGAAGTTACAACATCAGTTAAAATTTTGCACTTTTACGTTTTGAATGTTTCCATTCGGTCATTGAATAAGCAATATATGGAGGAAAATAACTCTCAGAGTTCGATAGAAATTATCAGGATTATGTTGGTGGTTTGATATATTTAAAATAATATACAAACAATATATTTCCCTTGTATCAATCGTATTGCCTGCAAAATTCTGACAATATACAAACGTCAATATCGGCATCACATTTCATTTTAGAATTGAAAATTGGAAGGTAATAAAAATAATAATTTAAAGAATTTTTTTTAATATGTAGTGCCACATTCCACTCATTCATCTTGGATTGAAAAAATCAGAAATCATTAATAACTTAAAAAGGGTTAATTTTATGCCTATTTTGATAACATTGTTGGATTCCCAAGGCCAAAAAGCTTCCATAAACCAATTTTAGGAGTAGAGGAGCTCTAGAACTCATTTTATTAACAAAGATTGAAGGGGTTGGGTGACATGGCATGGATGATTTAACAAGGAATTACCCCAATACTAAATAATGTGATCGATTACAGGTGTAAGGGTTGTATTTATTTGCTATAGAGAACAATACATTTAAGGTGCGGTTGTTACTATTGGTTTCCACTTATAATCAAGACAACACGCCTGTGAAAGCCACATGCGTGTTGTCTTGATGTTAAGTGGCTAACGCGCTGCTTTGAAACCAATGGTAACAATCGCACCGTAAATGTATTTGTGCTCTATAAATAAATAAACAAGTAAACACACACACACACACACACACACACACACACACTGTCGTGTAGAAGAAGTCACTATAAGAGGAATAGAAACCCTATTTCTAAACAAAACGAAAATTCTAAAGAAAGTCCGGTTGGTGTAGGGGTTATGATGCTCGCCTGTCAGCTTGACAGTCGGGTTTCGAATCACGCACAAGGCGGTCTTCCTATCTATAGCTCTGCTGATGAGGCCTAATAGGCCGAAATGTACATACAGAGATTGATTTTTCTCGATTTGTTTAGCCTTACATTTAAATAGGTATGCCCGCCTAATTAATTAATTATTAATTAATTAACTTTTAAAATTAGGTACGACTTCAACTAAGCACATATTCTCCCACACACACACACACACACACACACACACATATATATATATATATATATATATATATATATATATATATATAACACTGAAGACTAATTTAACATTCTATGGGGAATCTTGGGAGGACACCTCAAGAGGATAAAGACGCTTTTATAGAATCTAACAGGAAGATGTTAGCAAAGTTCGAAGTCTTAAAACCCATTTGCTTAATACAACCGGTTATTCTCTAAATAGAACTTAAAGAGTAATTACAGGCCCGGGGGTGCGTCTTGGAGTGATAGCAAACTGTGCTGGCCGGACGATAAGCCGGGCCAATGAAACACCCATCCCGGATAATACAATCTCTCGTCCGCGGCAAAACTTCACAATAGAGAGAATTCTCTCTAATGGTTGCCGCTGGGGTGTCTTACAAGTACACACCTTCTGATAATACAAATGGGGAGTTGCATTAACAGTGATAATATCAATAATCCGTCGTGCTATCTCTCCCCTCCTTAGATCCCCTGGGCACAGGAAATGTCTCATTTGTATAGCCTCGACAAAATAAGCGCTATCCTGTGTGATGAGATGTTGCATTCAGATAGTCTATGCAACAAGTATTTTTCAATTCTGTTTAGTTTGAGTATAGAGCCAGAAAAAACGTCTTTGTTGCTGTTGATGAATGAAGTTTTTAATTAAATACTATTCCGTGTATTATATATCACTAAGAAATAAATGTTTACATAATATATGAAGTTTTTAATTAAATACTATTCCGTGTATTATATATCACTAAGAAATAAATGTTTACATAATATATGAAGTTTTTAATTAAATACTATTCCGTGTATTATATATCACTAAGAAATAATGTTTACATAATATATGAAGTTTTAATTAAATACTATTCGTGTATTATATATCACTAAGAAATAAATGTTTACATAATATATGAAGTTTTTAATTAAATACTATTCCGTGTATTATATATCACTAAGAAATAAATGTTTACATAATATATGAAGTTTTTAATTAAATACTATTCCGTGTATTATATATATAAATGTTTACATAATATATGAAGTTTTTTAATTAAATTCTATTCCGTGTATTATATATCCGTGTGTATTATATATCACTAAGAAATAAATGTTTACATAATATATGAAGTTTTTAATTAAATACTATTCCGTGTATTATATATCACTAAGAAATAAATGTTTACATAATATATGAAGTTTTTAATTAAATACTATTCCGTGTATTATATATCACTAAGAAATAAATGTTTACATAATATATGAAGTTTTTAATTAAATACTATTCCGTGTATTATATATCACTAAGAAATAAATGTTTACATAATATATGAAGTTTTTAATTAAATACTATTCCGTGTATTATATATCACTAAGAAATAAATGTTTACATAATATATGATGTAGTTAATTTGCATACTGGTTTTAACAAAACCGGATTTAATAGATAGTCACTTGGTGTTATTTATCTCTAGTATTATCTTTTTATATTCTAACATATTAAAATCAATCATATAAGAATATAGTGTGTTCTTATAATACGCTAAAAGGCTCAGAGTAACCTTCCAGCGTAGGGACATATATGTACATAAAATAATCCGACAAAGAAGTTAAACTTAGTTGTTAGAGCATTGCCACAGAACCACAAGGTTCTGGATTCGATACCGACCCTCGCCAATCAGCGCATGAGTAGCAGAGCTTGGATCTGTGCGGTAAAAATCTAGATCTACCCTTAAAGCACACCTCCAATCCTTTTTATCATAAATTAAAAAAAAATTTAGTTGAAAAATGGAATACCTATCTATGGGTTAAATAGATTAAAAAATGAGTATTTACAAAAGTGTTTAAAAAAATGAGTTTGAAAAAGAAATTGAATATCCAACAAGAATGTATAAAACAAAACGTCTTCGGCATAAAATAACCCAACAAGGGTTGACATACTGTAAAATCCAACCAACCAACCAATTAAGTGTATAAGTCAACAGCAACAATTTAAAATCCAGATTTAGTAGATTTGTATTTGTAATATATATATATATATATATATATATATATATATATATATATATATATATATATATATTATAAAAAAAAGAAGGTCCGCAAAATGTATTCTGTCCTCAGAAATTTTTAAAAAAATTATTTTTGTTTTACATATGCAACACGTGTTTCAGATCTTCTGGTATCTTCTTCAGGCTTTGATTGATAATATGAAAATAAAAATTTTCATATTATCAATCAAAGCCTGAAGAAGATACAAAAATTTTTTCTGAGAACAAAATACATTTTGCAGACCATCTTTTTTTTTTATAAAACATATATATATATTTTTTGCTTGAAGGCAACTACAATGCGAATATCGCATAAATTCGATAATTATAGAAGATAATAATAATGACAAGTGAATCCCGCAAAGAATCACTCGGTGTGTAGAATATCGTACAGACTGTTTCAACTTTATTAAGTCTCATCAGCGATATATACTAACGACTCCCCTCCGACAGGAATCGAAACCGTGACCTCTAGCAGGATAGTTAAACACTATACTGTTTCAGCCATGATACAGCACCGAGAAACTCATGCGAAATTAACCTTGTCAATGACAACTCATGCGAAATTAACCTTGTCAATGACAAGGTTAATTTCGCATGAAATGAAAAATTAAAAAAAAACCCATCAAAACAACTTGAATTCTGTTATTTTCAAACACACACACACACACGCGCACACATATATATATATTAACACACACACACACACACACACCACACATATATATATATATATATATATATATATATATATATATATATATATATATATACAAGGTTTGTCAAAAAAGTATTGAGATTTTTGTACTTTTTGACACACCTTGTATTCTGAAAAAAATTAACGTTCCATTCATTCTTCATTTCTATCTTGGTAAATACAGCTTTAAACCTGATATCGTTTTTGACACATCTTGTATTCTGAAGAAAAAAATAATAAATGGAACGTTATTTTTTTTTCAGAATACAAGGAGTGTCAAAAATTCCAAAAAATCTTGATACTTTTTGGACGCACCTTGTATATATGTATATGCATATGTATATATATATATATATATATATATACACACACACACACATATATATATATATATATATTATATATATATATATATATATATATATATACATATGTGTGTGTGTGTATGTGTGTGTGTGTATGTGTGAAGAGTTACGCCAAATCTCAAAGAATTTGATAAAAATGATAGAAACTACCCTAGCATCATTTTCCCAATATTCCTCCGAATTTCCCTCTTAAAATGGCTAAAAAAAGCTTGGAATGCATTCGCTTGCAGCACTCTTATAATCCCTCAAACTTTTACCTATTACGTAATATATATTTACATATATATTTGCCATAACAACTGAATCGCTTATATAAAATTCTAAACTAATTCCATGTATACATGTTGCACAAAAAGTATACAGATTCGGCGAAAGACTTCAAAATGGCAGGGAGTGGTTTTCAATATCCTGACAGTAACCTAACCAATCCCATTGACTGATCCAGAACATACTATTATGTAACACTATGGTTATGGCGTATAACCATTGTGTTGGATTGATGATTTGTTTGGAAAAATTTATGACCAGCGGAAAAGTTTAAATGCTGATTCAGCGAATACACGTGGATGGATTTGATTGGATGATTGGAATGTTGACGTGGTGAAGGGGAGAAAAGGAAGAGTGAGAGGTGATAGTTAAAAGTTAGTAGAAAAGAGTTTGAGTCTGGTCGTCGACGGGTGAAGACGGAAGCTTGAGCCTGGTCGGCGA
>CM042138.1:23025837-23043337 GCA_023376005.1 Doryteuthis pealeii | reverse complement strand
AGGTATGAATCCTACTCTCCCTCCAGCTATGGATAAATAGTAGGGCAGACAGGGCTCTTTAACCTTGGTTAGGCAACCGGTCTAGGAGAAGGAAAAATCTGAATTCAAACCTGTTGAACTCCGCTTAAGAAATTGACCTTGTGTCACATCCTGCTCGTGCGGAGGATTTGGTAAATATATATATTTCTTCTTACTTCGTAACTTGTTTTAAGTAACTCTTCTAACTTGGACTGGTATCTTCTTAAGACTCTAAGCCATCTATCTTCTTAGCCGTTTCTCTCTTCTTCTTCTTCAGATCTGGTTGAGACGTCTTGCGCTGTTAGTTTGTTCTTAGTTAACAACTGAAGATATTTCTTTGGTGAACTAACATGTATTTTATTTAAGCTCTTATATCTTTTTCTTGGGTTCAGACCACTCAACAGCGCGGTGAGAATTTAACTAACCGCTACTGCGTCTTCATTCTTCAGTAGCTAACTAGAGATTGATTATCTAACAAAACCCTCTCACTTTTGTCAGGAAAAACAGGAAAAGGAGGCCACAATAAGGTTAGGAGACGTCTATCAAAATCTCTGAAATGGTTATTTTGAATTTAAATATATTCTCTACGCTAACCGTGCGTAATTAACAGGGTGCCCGTCAATTATGCAACACGAGGATGAATCGTTGTAGATTTCTATTTGTATTTAACAATGTTCAATTCTTTGTGTAAGCTTTCGAGATGTATTTGACGTTCTCTTACTGTATACTTGATCTTTTTTATCACCCTCCTCTTCTCTTCGACTTCTTTTCTTCCATTCTCTTTCTTTCACATTTTTCTTCTCTTTACTCTTGTTTATGTTGTTCTTCTTAATGGAATGTTCCCTTATTTATTTGAGGTCGCATCATTGTCTTTCAATTTTCAATTTATTCATTTATTTCATGGAAATAACAACTTAGATAAATCGTTGTAGATTTCTATTTGAATTTCAAAATACCAAGGTTAAAGAGCCCGGTATATCCAACTATTTACTCATAGCAAGAGTGAATATGTGGAAGCATACTAATAAGGGTATTAGAGCTATGTGAAATACAAAAAGACTCGTCCAGAATTTGAACTCGCGCCGCCGTCTCCATTTCCAACCGTTTTATATCCCTTTGTAGTTTGAGACCCTCTTTTTTTCTTGGATTTTATTTATTTATTTTATTTTATCTTATTTCATTTATTTATTTTTTTACATTAATAATTTACTCAACTACACATACATAAACTGTTTTGTCTAATTAATTATTTAAATAATATATATATATATATATATATATATATATATATATATATATATATATATATATATATATATATATATATCAGTCATCCACAGACACGTGTTTCGAAGTTTACTTCTCATCAGTGCGGCTCGAATTTTTAACAGTTACCTCTAGCCGGGATCGAAACCCGACAGAATTTTCGTCTGCACACACACACACACACACACACACACACACACACACATATATATATATATATATATATATATATATATATATATATATTATATACGTATGGTTGAGAGTATGTCTATCCAATTATATACCTACATATCTATAGCACAGATCAGATTACTTAAATTGTTCTACTCATGTACTGATTTGGTGAGGATCGGTATCGAACCCGGAACCTTGTGATTCAAAAGCGAATGCTCTACCGGAAATGAAATAAAAAAGAAATAAAATTTAAATGTTTGAGCAGATGTGAAAGTGCAGACATTTTTGTGTCCTATTGTTGGTATCAACCAAACAGCGCGAGGATCTACCACATCTTCGTTTGCGTTAGACTGGATTGTTTTACTGAGATGGAGCGACACACCTACTGTCAGTTTCCAGATGCTTTACAGCACAGATCAGATTACCCAAAGTGTACTGAGTTGGCTAGGACCGATATCAAACCCGAAACCTTGCGATTCCTCGGTGAGTGCTCTGCCGTCTTAGCCAACCTAAAGACAACAAAAAAAACAAAAAGAAAAAAAACGCAAAATTAAATTAAAAAAAAAATTTATAACACAGCAGCTGTATGATCACTTACCTCCCATCTCACAAACCACCCAAAAAAGATGAACAAAACATGCTAGGCACTGTTGGAGAAGTATCCTGAGTATGACACTATAATGCATCTCATGGTGAGGCTCCAGTTCTAGAAATCTGGAAAGTGTGGAGTACCCCTTCATTGCTATTACACCTAGGTCTACTTTGAGCTGAATTGGCAGTAGTTGTTAAAGTAATATCAAACAGGTCATGTATATGTATTTTAAATAAGTTGTTTTATGGATTTATTTTTACCGACACCAATGCTAACACTGGTGTATATATGTGTAGAAGCCCACAGTAGAACCTCACTTATGAGTTAGTCTGTCCAAAAACTTACATTCATAAAAACCAAAATAAAACAAAAAAACGCAAAATAAAATATTAAAAAAAAACAAACCATGGAATTTAAATATTTGAGCAGATGTGTAAGTACAGAAATTTTTAATCACCTCAAAAGACGCAGAAGATTAAAAATGGTTTTGATTGAAAAAGATTTTTCCGTCTTTCTTTTTATTTTTGAGAAAGTGAAGGTAAAAGTGAGAGTAAAGCGTTTGAGATTTGTCGATAACGTGGAAGCAATTAAAAGTATTTCATTTAATCTACGGATTAATTTTCACGTATTGACGAAAATTGCAGATCATTTGTTTTGCGATAAGAACAAAAAATGGCGGGCATTTATAAATCGCTTTAGTTTGCTGCATGTGGAGCTCTTTAGTGGAAAGAGGTGATTTTAAGAAACAAAGGAAAAAAATTGATCCTGTCAAGGAGTTGCTGCGTGGCAGCCATGTCTTAAATGGAAGAATCGGAAATCGGTCGTCATTTCTCAAAAGAGATTTACAGAAATAGAAAACAAAGAGGAGTTAATCCGAGAAAGAATAAAGGAACATCGCCCTTGGCGAGTCCTCAATACGGCATCCCGATTCTCCACAGAGCTAATTTACGTAATTTACGTTTTATAGGTCGGTCAACACTGAGGTGTCTTTGTGTAGGAGTCCATTATAAATGAAAATCTCTCCTGGTAAGTCCACAAGACCGCATCCCGTTTCCACATAGAACTAATACAAGTTTTGCGGGCCGGTTAACACTAGTTTAGGAGTCCATCCTCCTCCATCCCCTCCTACCCCTCCCCTCCTCCTCCTCCTCATCATCATCATCATCATTATCATGTCGTGCTATTAGCACAGATTCCCATGACTTTCCGTCGTCAAACGTCTCTGTCTGTCATTGTTCCTGGTTTGTCCGGAATCCGCGCAAAGCTAATTGATGTGGATTTTTGCCGGAATAATTTTAGACCCTCCTCTGGCCAGTTGGTGCCAGTGGGTGGACTATAACCTTCTTAGCGACCAAAGGAGGTCATTTACCAGGTTTTAATTCATAAGGGGGTAATTCCATGTCAAATCATCCAATGTCACCCACCCCCTTCAATTTTTCTAAAATTTTGTCCAAGTGTTTATTATGATAAAGTTAGACAACCCCCAAAATTTGAGCTTCCAATTCCAAAAATTAGCTGAGTTATGTCGATTTTTAGCTCTCAAAATTTTAGGGGGGTCGCGAAAAATGGTGACTTTTTGTAACCTATTTTTATCTATAAAATGAGCTCTAAAGATTCCCTACTCCTAAAAATTAATTTATAAAAGCATTTTTGCCCGAGGAATCCCAAAATGCTACCAACCAATTTTAATTTATTGATGATTTCTGTTTTTTTCATAGCAAGATCAATATCCCGATGTGGCACTGCATCCAGGTCAAAACATTTTTCTATTATTATTAGTTTGATTTTACAATTTTACTTTTTCTGGATGATTTGACACAAAGTCCAAAGGCTGAGAAACTCATAAAACACAACTATACAAAGAGAAATACAGAATTTTAAACATTGATTTTATTATCAAAAATTTGAATAAATAATAAGCTAATATTCATTTCTTTTTCTATAAATGCTTTCTGCGAAGAATCACTTAATCGATATAAAGGTCTTTTTTTTATCACGTGTACTTATAAGCTACAAGAAAGGTACTTATACGAAGGAGTTGGCTTTAATGACAATTTAAATAACACGCTATTATTCATAGCACTAGCAACATTAGTCGTGGTAACAGCAAACACAAATTAGATTAACACTCTACATGCTTTTTCCATTAGCATTTAAATAGATATTTTTATTTTCAATAAAAGTATTCCAAAAAGAAAACCGCTTATCAGAAATTATTTTCCGAATGCATCTTTTATTTGCATTTAAACGTTTTTAAATTAAATTTGTGTTTAAAGCAATACTTATAGCTTCATCACCTGCGGGTGAGTGTGGACTTTTAGCTGCTCATTTATTTTCGAATCTATTGCAGTATTATTTTTTGTTTTTTGTTTCTTGCTAAATGTTCTGTTAAAATTTAAATATACGAGTAAAATTTCTGCTTGTTCAAATATTTCTGAGCTTTTTTCAGTCCGTGTGTTGTATACCCTTTCTTACTTCTTACTTCTAGTCGTCTTTTCTTCTGGCCGGCTTTGCTATTCTGATCGTCTATCTTGGTCTGGTCTCTTCTAACATCTTGCGTCTGGAGTTGTCTTGGGGACTTCGGTCTGGTTTCTGTTATGAATTTCTCCTTATCAGAAGCCCTGTGTCATTGTTAGTTTTTAGGTAATAAACACAAGACTTCGATTTACTTTGGTGTTACTTTATTTGTAAATCCCCAAACCATACATCTGCGCACATCCTACGAGCTCGGCTCCTACTTGCTAACTGAGTAAGTTACTTACTATCCTTAAACCGGGAGACAGGGTCTTCTATGCCTCCCGGTTCTCACGATTTATCCCCGGAAGGCAAAGTGAGAGTGAGGTCAAGCGCCGTCACTCACTCTCAAGGCCATCAGCTGCACTAATCGCCATTATGATTTCTACACTATTGCCATAAATATTAGGTATCTAATAATTATGTAACATGTATAGCATCAACCTAGGAACCACAAGGTTCCAGGTTCGATACACACCATCATCAACTCGGTTCATGTGCGGTAAAGGAGAAGGGGGATGATGGTAGATATAGAGCTCCACTTCAGACACAAAAACAATCTCCCTAGACTAGTGCTAGTGAAAAGGGGATAGGCCCCTTCACACTTGGTTTTAGTGTTTGTTTGTATTTGCATAATGATAACAAATCTAACCTGAATAGAATAGCATTTAACACCGGCAACAATAAACTAAAAGCCTTTCGGAACTAACCCATTAACCTTAGTAACCCCCCTAAAATAGACTCACCTAATTGAATAAACGAAAAAAAAAATCCAAATGAATAAAACCAAACTAACACTACAACCAATAATCCCATGAGGACAACCAACGAAAAATTGTTGGTAATCTGAACATTAGCTACATAAATGAGAGTAACCTCCCCTTGTTTATTTCACTTTGTGGAAGCCATATGTTTTGGTCGGCCATTTTAATTTCATCGTAATTAATACAACTGTATGTTTTAACACGAAAATATCATAAAATGTGTTCTTAATAACAATTAAGTTCATTTCAAATAATGCACAAGCACAATTAAGAACACATTTTATGATATTTTCGTGTTAAAAAATGCAGTTGTATATATTCGAACAAATTCGTATTTTCAGAGTAGATCTACGCTGAAATGAAAATGGCCGACCAAAACATATGGCTTCCTCAAAGTGAAATAAACAAGGGGAGGTTACTCTCATTTATGTAGCTAATATCTTGATTACCAACATTTGGGACATTTTCTCAACTATCTGGATCCTGATCTACGAAAAACTCCTTGAAGACTTGAACGTCTACAACTGAAGATCATAAAGAAGAAATATTCCTTGGTCTTTAACAATACCTGGTTAAATAATAACTCGCTGTCAAAATACACAATATATATATATAATATATATATATATATGTGTGTGTGTGTGTGTGAGTGAGTGATTGGAGATATTTAGGTATTACATTTTCATAATTACGTAGGCGAGTTAGAATAAAGAATCTTGTCATTTGAAATTAAGTCGTTACGACATTCTCACGCTTCCAATTCTTCAAGACGCCGATCTTCCATGCCAAAAGGCATCCATTTTGATTTTCTTCAATTTGTTGTCTGCATACAAAGTAGGCTCTGATTGGTCCATTTCATATGCAGATCAGACGACATTTAATACCAAATTACACAAAATGGCCGCTTTTAAAGCTGTTTATAATTTTCCTTCATTCTTTGTCCTTTGTGTCGTAGCATTGCATTAATATTATTTTAATTTTTACTAAATACTAAGTCCAGTCTAATTCAGCGTAAGACCGGATGAGTTTGTAATGTGAGTAAAAAAAGAAGGAAAAAAAGAATATGCTGAACTAATTCACCAAGTTGGAAGACGACCTAACTACATTCAATATCTTAAACCAAGGCAACACAAGAGTTCCCACGACCCACTACAATCAGATTGTCCTGGGTATGACGTTAAACTCTATCTGATGATGAAGTTCCAGTTCTGGAGGTCTGGAGAATGTGTAGAACCCCTCCATCACCATTACTTTCAGGTTCACGCTGACGGAGTGGTATTACCTGTTAGGGTCCCATCTATGATTTAAAGAAAATATTTTTTAAATGAGCTTAAGAAAGAAAAATTGACTACCCATCAAAAATGTGTAAAACAACAGATCTTCGGTATAAAATGACCCAATGGGTTGACATGCCGTAAAACTAAACCAAAATAAACCAACCAACCAACCAACCAACCAACTACAGTCAGATTGTCCTGGTATTGTCCTTGTATTGTCCTTGTAAGTTCCAGTTCTGGAGGTCTGGGGAATGTGTAGAACCCCTTCATCACCATTACTTCCGGGTCCACTCTGACCCGGAGTGGTAGTACCTGTTAGGGTCCCATCTATGGATTAAATAGAACAAAAATGAGTTTGAAGAAAATATTTTAAAAATGAGTTCAAGAAAGAAAAATTGACTACCCATCAAAAATGTGTAAAACAAAACATCTTCGGTATAAAATGACCCAATGGGTTGACATACCGTAAAACTAAACCATACCAAACCAACCAACCAACTACAGTCAGATAACTCCACTGCTTTCATGGGATGGTGAACCAACTGGCAAAGTTCATCCCAGTTTTATCTACAATAAATGTGCCTAAAAACGATTACCAGTGGGTAGTGGACCAACCACAAGTGAGAGCCCTCCAAGCTGTTCATCTCCACATAATTTCTAGCACACTACGATCTCAGCCAAAAAAGTATTGTAGCATCATATGCCTGTAAGGATGGAATAGGAGCAGTTCTACTGCAGACTGACAATTTTGGATATCATCGCCTCGTAGCCTACGATTCTCGTTCACTCAGTGACACAGTGAAGCGGTAAGCTGTTATAAAGAAATGCCGTGTAAACCACGTGGGCCTGCGAGAAATTCAATTCTATTCAACGAACAATATTCACTCTAGAAACCTATCACCGTTTACTAGTACCTCTGCTCTCAAGCACAGACATATTCAAAGATTTTGCCTTCGGGAATGAGACGTGGAAATATGGAAAAACCAAAAATGTTTAGTTATACGTTGTGTAGTGGTGGAAATTAACTAGAATTTGGGATGCCGTATGAAAGGCTGACCTATTGGCTTCTGGTTGGTCAAAAGGTGCCAACAGGGTGACCAGTGAAAGGAAGCCAGGGAAGAGAGAGAGAGAGAGAGAGAGAGAGAGAGAGAGAGAGAGAGAGAGAGAGAGAGAGAGAGAGAGAGAGAGAGTCTGTTGGACGCACGGGCAGAGTCTGGCTGTGAGTTCGGAGTTGTGTGCGTTCGAGGCCTTTTACTTGGTACAAATTAAATGAGCTCTAACAAAAAAGAAAACAATTACGTGTTTGCTATTAAAAACTATCAACAGCACAAGACAAGATATGCCAAGGAATACCAAGTAGTTCTTGGCTCGAAGAACGGAGAGAATCCAGCCCAACAAAAGATGCAGAATACCAGCGACTCGGATCAAGAATAGCAGATACCACAGATTCAGATAAGTATAGAATTCTTATTTCTTATGAGTATCGTCACCTCAGCTAAATTATGGACCATTCCATTTTTATTGTAAAGAAAGACAGGGAACAAAAGGGACATGATACACAGAAAAATATAACAAGAAAGAAAGAAAGAGAGTAGGGGAAAGATAGAGAGAAAGGGTGAGCACACGGAAGCGATATAGCTAATCTGTTTTAATCGCACCTAATGAAAAGATAAAAAGAATGAAAAAAATAAAAAAATGAGTGAGTTAAATCAAGAATATTATACTTTTTTACATATTGAACTATTGGCAGTAGCTCTTAAGTAAACATCAAAAGTTGTAATAATTAAATTATCATACTGTAATATATCCACAGTAACTGCTAGTTAATATATATTATTGGGATTTTGAAATTTCTAGGAAACTGAAGATAATTGAAAATGCATTTGAGGCAATATTCAATATTGAACTTGGCATTGCAAAAAGATCTTCTTATTTAATTATAAAACTTTTCTAAAAATGATTTTAATTTCAATTAATCTAAAATATAGTGATTGGGAAATTTCAACATTTTTAAGAATCTTATGAAATTCCTTTGTGGTAACCTAGAATTTTGTAATTGATTTTGCAGAGAGAATTTTATTCAATTGTAAATCCCTTTTAAAATATCAGTATTTTAATTAGATTGAATTAGATTGTGATCGTAAAATTTCAACAATTTCATAAAACTCAAGATGTCAGAAAATCCATTTTTGGCAATGTTGAATTTTTAAATTAGCTTCGCAGAAAGTACTTACAATATAATTGTAAAATCTCTGTTAAAATAACATTGTTTCCACTTTTTAATAAAACTCAATATAAATTAAATGAACTAGCAAAAGTATGCGCCCCATAGTCGCAAGTATTCAAGTTTTAATGTAACAAAATATTATATTAAATTAGAAAGACTATTGAAATTAAATAAGAACATATATAAAGATATTACATTTATTCTAATGTTATTTTAATTGATTTCTATACATATTGGATTGCTTTTGAAATGTTTGAGAATAATACGATAGTATTAGAAATCAGTAACAGCAAATAATAATCTATTAAACGTAGTTTTGTTAAAATCATTATGCAAATTATTTCCACCACATACTATGTACATCTTTACTTCTTAGAGATATATAACACACATTTCAGGATTTTGAATGCATTATGGGCAGTTTTGCGGTAAATCTAACTCAACTATACTTTAATAGAGACATCGTTAATAAATAAGATGCTAATTAAGATTGAATAATGACTATTTCAAAATCATTGAGAATAAAGCTTAAATAACTAAGGAAATCGTGACGTCAGAGGTGACGTAGTTTCCGTTACATAATCTCTATCATAATAAGAATTATGACTGAGACGGGATTTTAAAAATCCTTCGAGTCTTCAAATAGTCTGGTCTTCAGTTCTCATTCATCGCAAGCGGCGTCGTTCGGACTGACACGGAGAACCGAGACAAAACCCAGCTAAAAAGAGTAATTGGCTCGGCTTTTGTTCCTCCTCACCGACCGAATCACTCCAAACAACAGTGCTAACAGGATGCGTACCAGAAGTAAACACTCACAACCTAGAGATTGTGAGTTCAATCTGTGTAGCCTTGTGAGGTAATTCGCTTTACCTCTCGCTACAGTGACAATCTTTAATTTTAAACTAGGAAAGCTAACACAAAATGACATGAAATATTTTTGAGGCAGTCTCTTTACAATTTTGAAATTAGTAATTTAGAAATGACCAATTCCTTGATTTGATAACTCTTATTAATAGAAAAAACAGTATTTCCATTAACTTAAAACTAGCAAGAATATGTGCCCTCCGCCGGGCGCAAGTATTTAAGTTTGAAAGTAATAAAATGTATTTAATTAGAAAAACTAAAGAAATTGAATAAGAACACATATAAAAAGATTACATTTATTCTAATTATATTTTAATTGGTTTCTATATAAAATCATTTATATTGTAGCGATTGTCTGCCTCTGTTGAGATGGACTTTGGTCCAGAAGTATTATCTTCTCTTGCCACCAGGCTTTCGCCGTTAGGTGGCTGGAGTATTTAAATTGCAGCCCAGGAATTCTCACTCTCATTTCTCTAGGTCTAGCATCCACTACACATGGGCTAGATGCGTGGTGTCTATGTCCATTAGGTAGGGAGCTTTGTGCTTCAACCAGCAGTAAGTGACTTATTTCTTCATGAACTCTTTATTACATCTTTTGAATTTTAATTCTATCCTATGTGTATTTTCATGTATCTGTTTCTATATATATGATTATTTTATGCATGTATGTCCTTCTTCACGTGCTGAGACAATAAAGTCTGTACTTGTTGTTATACGTTTAACTTCTTTGTCGGATTATTTCATGTACATGTATGTCCCTACGCTGGAAGGTTACTCTGAGCCTTCTAGCGTATTATAAGAACACATTATATTCTTATATGATTGATTTTAATATGTTAGAATATAAAAAGATAATACTAGAGATAAATAACACCAAGTGACTATCTATTAAATCCGGTTTTGTTAAAACCAGTATGCAAATTAACCACATCATATATTATGCAAACATTTATTTCTCAGTGATATATAATAAACATTACAGTATTTTAAACGCACTAATAACATGGGCTGTTTTGAGACAAATCTAACTAAGATTTTCAGAGACATCGTTTTAAATAAGATTTATTCTATCTATGATTTTGACTATAATTTAAATACTCATTGATAAAATTACGCAATTCCTCAGGGTATCGAGACACAAACAATAGCGTAGTTTCGGTTACAGCTAGACAGAGACCATATCTCCATTATATATAGATATCGTGACCCCATGATTTCAACCTTATGGCGTCACTAAAGATGACATAAAATGTTTTTCTTGGCAGTTTTTTTCGTGGACAATTAAATCAAGTTTGTTTGTTTATACTTTACAGTAATCAATATAGTAACACTTAGAACGTCTCGAAACGAATCAATATGGACAACAGTTTAAATGCCGGAACTCGAAATAATTTGAAAGTTGTCCAAAAATAGAAAAAAAAAATTTCCAAAGAATTACCACAACTTTAAAAATGAGGAATAATTCGTATTTTCTTTTCCGTTTATTATGCTTAAATGCATTATAATCCCCTCTCCCAAAGAATTTTAATTCCATTCGTACCAAAAGCAGAGATTACTATATTTACAAGTAAGGCGTGCTCAAGTGAGGTGACGACACTGCTAAGAAATAAGAAATCGGTGGATAAGCAACACCAGATAATCAAGATTTACATTTTGCATTTCATCTTGGACGATTTGGACGGTCTCATTTTTAACCAGAAGGTGTTGCAAGATGAAAACAGTCGTACCTTTAAGGAAAAAGAATATTAACAACAACAACAACAACAACAACAACAACAACAATAATAATAATAATAATAATAATAATAATAATAATAGAGTGAAAGTGGTACTAATTGTAGTTGGTGCACTTGGAACGGTCCCAATAAACTTGGAAAAAAAACTGGAGGATCTGGAAATCAGCGGAAGAATTGAGACCATCCATACTACTGCACTGCTGCAATCAGCCAGAGTACTCAGAAGAGTCCTGGAGACCTGAGGAGACTTGTTGTCACTCAGACTACTGTGAAAGACCATCAGCTAACGCTGGTGTGAAAAACTCAAAAGGAGTGAAAAATAATTGGAAATCGGAGGAAGAATTGAGACCATCCAGACAACTGCATTGCTGCGATCGGCTAGAATACTCAGAAGAGTCCTGGAGACCTGAGGAGACTTGTTGTCACTCACTCCAGTGAAAGACCATCAGCTAACGCTGATGTGAAAAAATCAAAAGTAGTGAAATAATAATAATAATAATAATAATAATAATAATAATAATAATAGTAATAATAATAATAATAATGTGGAGCTCTTTGTAGTCTTTTAGTCGTATGAATAAAATAGAATAATCTTCGGAGTAAAGGTATGTGAAAAGGTGAACATTTTTAACATAGTCTGATTTGGTGAGAATTTATAGAAATATGAAAAGTCAATCTAATATATATATATATATATATATATATATATATATATATATATATATATATATATAGAGAGAGAGAGAGAGAGAGAGAGAGAGACTCATACCGTTCTAAGTATATTCGCAGATTACATACTCTACATATACTTGTTGATTTTTTAAAATTATAGACACATATGGAATATATTATTTTGTCTCTAGAACGAAAAGTAGATGTTCGATATTTATTTGAGGAAAAACAGCTGGAAGGTGTATCACATCTCTCTTTCGATAACTAGCTGGGCTTAAATCTTCAATTTAGTGTTATTCCAAAATTTGTGGTTTGGTAAATTGGATATTTGCCCGTCTAAGCCTATTATGACACAAGGATAACTATAAATGAGGAAGATTGTGGTGGAAAGGTTTACTTGCTTTTACAATCAACACGAAATTTCCTGGCTTTTTGTATTTTTGCTTCGAAAGTATTTTGATGATACCGGCGGTAATCTGAACGTTAGCTACATAAATGAGAGTAACTTCCCCTTGTTTGTTTTACTTTGAGGAAGCCATATGTTTTAATTTCACCGTAAATCTACACTGAAAATACGAATTTGTTCGAATCAATAAAACTGCATGTTTTAACACGAAAATATCATAACATGTGTTCTTAATTGTGCTTGCGCATTATTGGAAATGAACTTAATTGTTATTAAGAAACTATTAAATTAGATCAATCTAAAAGTTTATTCATGCACAAGTAGCAACCCTACACGCTGAGTGGGACCCCTACACGCAGGTTATGGGATAAGTGAGTGAGTTTATCTGCAGTTAACTAATTGCCCAATAAAGGGGCGAGTCAAAATTAAACTCACTGCTATGATTTCCCTAATATTGTGAAAAATCTGAAAACTATTAAATTAAATCAATCTGAAATAACTATTTTAGTTTCGTGGAAGGCTATTTTGTTTGATTTATAAGGTTTTATGTAACCTTATATGGAAGAGAAAGTCAATGTGTGGGTAGGTTGGAGGGGGATCGGGATGACACAGTGATTGAAAATTGATATTTGGGGTGGAATATTTACGGGATGACGTATAATAAGAGACAGGCTGCTGCTGCTGCTTTTGCTGTTGCTGTTGCTGCTTTCAATAGAATTGGTGGCTGTTGAAGTGAGTCAGTTTAGTTTGAACAACAGCAACTAGCAAAGCACAACTGAACCAGTGCCAAGACAGTTGATACTTATTGAAACCAAGAATAGTCCCTTCTTGCATTTGGGTGATTCCATTCCCTGGGTCCTGATTGGCTGCTTGGTTTCTATGATGTTATGAGGCTTCATAAATAACCTGGCATTTTGTAGTGGTACTGCAGTAACTTTAACCTCTAAACTTATCCCTCAAAGCGATTCCCAATCTATTTAACAACTAACCACTTCAGACAATTGTTATGTTTCGAGTTGTCATACTAGTTCCAATTACTGTCGAATTGGTAAGACAAGGCAGCAAACAGTCGTAACTGAATACGAACGTATCGTTCGTATTCAGTTTGCTGCCTTGTCTTACCAATTCGACAGTAATTGGAACTAGTATGATTATTTTACAGTGGTGTCTATGCGTCACGTTTTCTCTATTGAAATGTTTCATTCAACAGAGGAGTAATTAACCGGCGGTGAATATTGTGGTTGTCAACGGCGTAAATAAATACCGGGTCAATAGAAAACGACAAGAAACTCTTCTAGGATCGGTCAACTTTTGAGACGCCGAGAAGCTTTTACTGGAAGTGAGGAATTGACTTTTGGTTTGTTTGTTTGTTTATTGATTTTAACGGCATATCAACCGGTCTGGGGCTATGTCATGCCTAACGGTTAGGAAGTGATACATATCGTGTATTTATATTTATACGTTTTAGTAATTGGTTTTAACAATGTGTTAGCATTATTGGGGATTATGTTTGATGGTATTGATTTGTTTCATGTCTACATTCTATGGTATAATTTCATTTCCCCCAAAAAAAGAGAGAATATCCTCCATGTTGACATTTTCAAACAGATCTTTCATATTGTTTGCTTTAAAATAACGGTTTCTGATGTGAGCAAAAAAAACTGCATTCCATGAATAAGTGTTTAACTGTCAAAGGTGTTTGACATGTTCCACATTGTGGTTATTGTTCTTGTTTGAGTATATAGGAGTGCGTTAGTCTTGTATGACCAATGCGTAATCGGAACACAATGACTTGTTCCTTTCTAGACTTCCTTAAAGTTGGTCTCCAGCCTCCAAAAGTGGGTTTGATTAGGAAGAGTTTATTGTGGATGTTGTTGTTCCAGTGTTGTTGCCATTTTGTATGAAGGAATCTATTAATTTTAGGTTTCAAATCAGTATATGGTATCTTGAAATTGTCGGGGATCAATCGTTTGATTGTGAAAAAATCATGCTAAGTGAAAGTTAGGGAAAACGGATGTTGGATTATTTGGTGATATAAGCCGTGCTACCATACACCACTTAAATTTATTGACTGAGCGAGGTCATATGGTTTAAATCTTAGCCAATCAACAGCCCGAATGCGTGGCTGGTTGTCTACTTAAGCACTGATACTGAGAGACGTATATTTGCAATCATTGACAAAGGACTTGCAATACTGAGGAGCACCAAGGAACAACCAAAGGATTCTTTACCAAGGATTTCCGCTGGACAAGCGCTCTTGCTTGAAGCCTAAAGGATGGCCCATAAAATCATAACAACGGACGCAGTTGAGAGAAAAAGGTAAATGAATGATATGAATAGAAAATGAATTGATTAATTTTAACGGCATGTCTATTAGTCAAGGGTTACTTTAAGCTATCGGGAGGTCCGATTTATTGTTAGGTTTTTGTTTCAAGGATTTTTCTTGATTTTGACAGTAAGCTGTTGTTGGATTATCCTAGGTATAACTTGTGCGAAAAATCACTACTTATATTTATAGACTACTCCAAGTAGGAGTGACTGAATTAACCAATGGAAAAACAATAAAACACGTATGTAAGCTCGGTAATAAATTGCCCAAGAGTAGGATTTCCTCCCGGATAGTGCAACGGAAAAGGATTAAAACTGATACTACATCTTTGTACTGTAATGAATACTGTGGATCAACAGACAAGGATTAAATCTGATACATCTTTCTATTGCAAGGAGTACTGAAAAAATGGCAACTCGAATCATAACAGTTGTCTGAAATGGTTAATTGTTAAATAGATTAGGAATCGCTTTGAGGAATAAGTTTAGAGGTTAAAGTTCAAGTTTGTTATATTTTTTTGAATAATTTTATCATATTCAGGAAGGATCAAATGTCATCTATACTGACATTTTAAATATATCTATAATGTTCTTTGTGTTGTAAAACATTGTATAATAACAGCAAAATCATCACATAATATGTATAACAGTATAGAGTGTATTCAAGAGGGTTTTCTTATTTAAGTAAAAAGGAGTGTGCTAGTCTTGTGTAACCGATACATAATCGGGATATAGGGATTTGTTCTTTTCTGGACTTTCTGAAGCCTCGTTTTCGTTATCCTCTCATTTAGGTTCTGTTGAGAAGAATCTGTTATTATTTGTTTGTATTTTTGATGATTTGTATTATTCGGATTTTCGGACTGTTGTCCTCATCTTTATTGTTATATACATAATGTTTTAGATCAGTCTTGATGATTTGTATTATTTGGATTTTCGGACTGTTGTCCTCATCTTTATTGTTATATTCACAATATTTTAGATCAGTCTTGATGATTTGTATTATTTAGATTTTTCGGACTGTTGTCCTCATCTTTATCGTTATATACACAATTTTTTTTAGATCAGACTGTTGTCTACCCTGATGGATTAAATAAAGGGCTCAGTTTGAAGTTCGGTGCAGGCTCCCGATTGTGGCATGAAGGCTCCCGAATTCAACAAGAAAGTTTACGAGTTTGAAGAGAAGGTTATCGAGTTTGACAAGAAACACCCAAAGAAGGCCGGAGGATACATTGGCCGAAACGTTGTGCATATATCAATAAAGAAGAGGGCAACAGTCCAAAACATCTAAGTAATACAGAGTTTGTTATGTATATTGTTACTCCAATTTTATTGTCATTTTTTTCTTATAGAAGAACATTGAATTTGGGAGAATACAATATTGCGAAACTAGTTTTCATCTTGATAGATAGAATGTGTGGTCTGCATTCCTCCTCACCTTCCGCCCTGTCGGCTGGGGCATTAGAATGAACCAACTGCACCTCTGCAGAGGGGTAAGACTCCCCCAATGGGGCCACCTGTTGGCCGTGGGTGGCGACTCGTGATGCTTAAGGATAGAGCCCAGGTGGATGAGCAGTTCATGACTTGCAATACTCCACTTTGGCCCTATCTTGGGCTAGACGGGCGGTCGGAGAAGCCCCCTCCGATCAATCGGCTGGTCACGTCAAGTCCTAGCACCTATATGATTTTCCCAACCCTATTGCCCTTATGGCAAGCCCCAACCCCTTTTTATCATATGGGTGCTAGAAGGTGGTGGCTGCGGGTCTACATGTCCTGGGAATGACGTTAAACTCTATCTGATGGTGAGGTTCCAGTTTTGGAGGTTTGGGGAATGTGGAACACCCTTTCATCACCATTGCTCCCTGGTCCACTCTGACCCGGAGTGGTAGTACCTGTTAGGGTCCCATCTATGGGTTAAATAGAAAAATGTATTTATAAAAAAATTGTATTATCCATTAAGAATTGATTTATTTCAAAACTTTATCGGCATTAAATGACCTACTGAGGTTGATATGCCGTAAAACAAAACAAACCAAACCAAACCTCCTCACCTTGAATATTATAATTCAATAAAAAAGATTATTGAGAGCAATATGAAGTCGGGATATAGTGAGTTGTTCCTTTCTGAACTTTCTGAACTGTCTCCTTTCTATTCTCTTCTACTGGGATTTGTTGAGAAAATTTGATCAGAAGTTTAGATTGTTAACTTGCCACACACTCATCAAAGATATCCCAGGTCTACACGGACCAGAAGTGGTAGTACCTGTTAGGATCCCATCTATGGTTTAGATAGATCAAAAATGAATTTGAAAAGTGTTTAAAATGAATTTAAAAAAGGAATACCCAACAAGAATTAATAAAACAAGTCTTCGGCATAAAATAACCTAACAAGGGTTGACACCCATAAAATCCAACCAACCAACAAATAAACCAACCATCCAACCGTTCTATTATTATCATTGTCTATCGTAAAATTTTGTTATACGACAGACGATAATCAAAACGGAACGGTTTTGCTCTCCCGACCCCCCCCCCCAAAAAAAAAGAAGAAAAATCTTGAATATTTGAAGTAATTTGAATTTAACTGTTAGAAACTTTTTTTTAATGATAGACATAAAACTAGTTTTGCTGTCAAAATTAGAATATAAGATTTCAAAGATCT
>CM042138.1:22998337-23013337 GCA_023376005.1 Doryteuthis pealeii | reverse complement strand
AATTTAAATGTGTGAATAGAACATTTTTAGAAAAAACAAATGATGTTATTAGTTTGCTGACAGATCTGTTTCGACCTTTTAATAAAGCGGTCTTCTTGAGAGCAACATATTTCTGAAGGAAAAACGGGATAAATAAACCGTTAGTCACGAGAGATACTAACTACGGTCTTGTTCAGTTTTTTTAAAATTTTGAAAATGCGTATTTTGTGTTAAGAATAAAATAAATTTTATTTAAAAAAAACCCAGAAGCATTAATATCCATAAGAAAAACTCAAAAGAGTTTGAAGTAAAAATGTATAAAAATGTTCAGGATGCATTCCAGTTAAAAAAGCAAGTTTACAAAAGTAAGTCCACAAAACTTGCTTTTGTAACTGGAATGCACACACACACACACACATACATACACACACACACACACACACACACACACACACACATATATATATATATATATATATATATATATTATATATATGATGAGTCGTTGATATTAGAATTCCGAAATCCATTTTTTCATCCATCTTCTGAAGTCTAGAATCTAATTGTGTACCTCTGACCTTTCAAGCTGGTGTAGGGATTATCTTCCCTTGTTTTATTGGATTGACGTTGGCGAGGATTATCATTCCTTGCTGCTACGGTTTGCCGTTCGGAGACGTTGTGATCAAGTTATTAAAAGACAACCCCGCGAAAGTGACTCACTCTTTCTTCTAGAATCACCAGACATGAACTATACCAAATCGTGTCTTCGTCCATTTAAACTTGGGGCACTTCCCCCCCTCGCCTCAGCTACGAACAATAAGTGAAACCCTTTTTCATCATATGCCTCAACTATACTCAAGGACACCCTGTATTCAGACATTTATATGCATTCCTCGAACACGTGGGGACACTTTTATATGTTTGGGACCGGAATTTGTTTCCTTCCTTGAGTTTTGTTGAATTAAATGTTATATATATATTTACCAACCCCTCCGCACGAGCAGGATGTGACACAATGTCAATTTCTTAAGCGGAATTCAACAGGTTTGAATTCAGAGTTTTCCTTCTCCTAGACCGGTTGCCTAACCAAGGTTAAAGAGCCCAGTTTCCCTGCTATTATCCATAGCTGGAGGGAGAGTAAGATTCATACCTTTCCAAAGGGTATTAGCGCTAAGTGAAATGCAATTACATGTTATATAGTATTGATTGACGTGTCTTTATTTTCCTACCAAATATTCAGTGTTGGGTTACTCTCTTTTAGGTAACCTGATGCAATATGAAAACGGGAGTTAACACCCCCGAAATTCTTCAAGCCGGTATCAATCTGACATTAGAAACTCGAGGGATCTTTCACCATAATCAAGGGTCACGTGAGCCATCTAGTTTAAAATCATTGGCCACTGTATTACATCTAGATTAATTGACGTCAATTTGTAAAAAAAAAAAAAAAAAAAGAAGAAAACACGGTTGAAACAAATATGAAAGTGACATTTTTCCTCAAAGGAAAAATTCCTTGAATTCTTCTAATGTGTTTGTCGATGTTCTTTGGCATTGATTTTTATCCTTTGGCACCTTCTGATAGGATTCTTCGAATAATCTTCAAAGATATGGAAACGGTTTAATGAATGGAAAACAAATTTTGGTGCGAAAATGAAAGGATGTGTCATTTGTGCGCCTGATACAACAAAAGTGTTGAGAAAGAAAACAAAATCGATTTTTTTCACACCAACAGAAAATAGAAAGTCGGAAATGTCAATGATATAATTTCTCTTCTACCAATTCATTTTTTTAATGAAAAAATGTTATTGTTCTACATTGATCAAGTAAGTAACAGGTGCTTATATATATATATATATATATATATATATATATATATATATATATATATATATATATAAGGTTTAGTTGTGTGAATTTGTTGTCTGTATGAAATTCGAAATAAAACAATTGACGACAAATTAAATATATATAAACATAAATATCATCAAGGTTTTGAGCAAAAGTAATAAAAATTTGATTTATATCATCGAATACATTTAAAAATTAAATAACATTATGAAATAACGTTAAAATTCTACTCTGCCATTTCTCGGCGTTTCTTGCTAAAAGTAAACGAATGAATAACGGACGCTCGAGCAATTTTTCTTTTCATTTTAAATCTACATTTTTACTGATTCAAAGTTGTAGTAAATATTTCATTGTACAGGATAAACAATCGTTTATTTGATCTATTTTTTATTATACAATTTTTATGGACAGTTTAAGAATTAATCCTTAGTTACACTTTTGACATCGAAATAAGTGAGTTGATAACTTTTACAAAATTCTTTCTAATAAGATGTGTGATTTTTAGATTTTTTTTGCATTTAATATTTTAAATAGAAAACATTAATTTTTCTCAGAGGTTTCATGCCTGTGCACTTTTTTTATTTAAAAATTGAAATTTACATAGTTATGTACTGGCGTCCGTCGTTCGAAAATGTAAACAAACCATTTTTTTGTTCATGTTAGCCATTGTTTTTAAAATAACCGCTTTAATGTATTTATTTTAATATTAGAAATACAAATAAAATCATGATTCTAATGCAGAATATTGCGCAAGAGATAACACCATTAGATTACATATTATATTTCACGGAAATACTTGAAAACTTTGAGACACTCGAGTAAGTAGGTTAGAATTAGGGAGTTTCCGTAATCTAATGTTATTTATACGTAAAATTAGATTCTAATGATATTATCTATCGTGCGCTATTCTGTATTTGTAGCCAAAATCAGTACTGTAATTTGATATCTAACTTTTAAGCACATTCAAAATTCTTTTTAAAAAAGTATGTTTCATTTTTTTTTCATTTAGTTTTCTTTTCTTTTCGTAATGTTTTCAAGTCAGTACACTTTTCGATCTAAAAAATAATATACTATACTTAATATAGTATATTATTTTTATCAAATTGTTATCAAATTTATAGTATACTATAATAATTTGATATTCGATCGGCTACGCTTTGAATTAATAATGTTATTTTTTTATTTATTGTTTTACATTAATTTGATTACTTTATTTCATTTTTGTTTTTGCTTTGAAATATTTATTTGTAATTTAGCAAATCGCGTCATTTATATTTTATTTAAAAAAATATAGTTAATCATTGAATTAAAATTTCTTACTATATCATTATGTGATGTCGTTCCCTCTACTCTGACGAAAAAAATTCTCTGACCTCTCCACCAGGCCGGATTAAAATAAGATCTTTTTTACGTGGTGATTTTTATGGGTCATCCTGCGAGGATCAAACTCACTATTCAGTAGTAATAGATCTGCAAACGATTATGAAAGCATTTTTTTCTTCTTCTACCCGGGCTTCGCCGGATAGCTGCTGCTGGTATATAAGAGAGATAATGAGATATTGCTATATTTATAAATATTAGAGTGCACAATATCGCGTTTCATACAAAAAATAACCCAAGAAATAACTGCATAGAAATATAAATATAAACCCAAAATGAACGTGATTCCCTAACCTCTAGGTATAAAATAACCCTGGATATGTTAAATGCCGTTAAAATCAATCAATTATAATCAATCATATTTCTTCCAACAATTCGTGCCCGGAACCATTTCTTTACAATCTAACATTATTTCATAAGTAATTTTCCTGAAAGAAAAAAAAAAAGAATAAAATAAAAAATAAAATGAAAAATGAAAAAACAACAACAAATGTACATAAAAACCCCCAAACAAATCGACAAAAAAGAAGTTAAAAACAAAATCTGTGGACACATGGGATAGTGGATAAAGAGTTAGGTTAAGACTGTTCTAAGTGACAGTTATCACTAGACTGCAGGTTCAATCCTAGTCAGGGGCAGCAGTAACATAGAATAATAATTAACACAACATAACACCTGTACCCAAGCTATGATTAGCGGAACGAAAACAGGATACTCCCGTGGATTGAATAAAGGGTTGTGTTCAAAGTTCCATGATGGCTCCCGAGTCTGAAAAGAAGGTTCCCGAGTCCGAGAAGGTACCCGAGCCCGACAAGAAATACCTGAAGAAGGCCGGAGGGCACATTGGCCGAAACTTTCTACAGATAACAATGAAGATGTGGACAATAGTCCGAGTAACGCAGATAATACTAAAATCTGTGGAGTCATACAAGGTTTAATGTGTTTACTATACGAGAAGTTTCTTGTCTCGGTAAACCTGATTTTTTATAGCATGGTTAGATTGTCAATATTTCATCTGTCTGACATCTTGAACGATACCAATGGCACGACCAACACCTCCTAAGGGATCGTTTGGCTTTACCAACACGGTTTAGGAGAAGGAAAATTCTGATTACAAATCTGTTAAACTCTGCTTGAAATTGACACTGTGTCACATCCCGTTAGTGCAGAGGGTTGGGTGAATGCATACCCCTTGTGGAATTTTGCCATTCTCGTGTTGGGCTCTGTGAATATTAAATCTGGCTTCGATATTCATTTGAAAGGAAGGTGTATTTTAAAATGTTTTAACCTATATTTTGGAAGGCGAATTAAATTTAATTTGTGGCCGAGGAAAATAAATGATCTAATTTACTGAATTGAACTTTCTGCTGAGTTTCCAAATTTTTAGGTCTGTTAACTTATAAGTCTAAGATGTATACGATTGTTTATGTTTTTATTGAATGTTTGAATATGGAGGGTGGGAGGAGGGGATATAGGAGTAAGGTCTTTGAAAAAACAGAGAGAGAGAGAGAGAGAGAGAGAGTCAGAGAGAGAGAAATGAGTAAAAGAGAATGAGTCAGAGAGAGAGAGAGAGAGAGAGAGGATAAGTCAGAGAGAGAGAGAGAATGAGTCAAAGAGAGAGAGAGAGAGAGAGAGAGAGAGAGAGAGAGAGAGAGAGGAGAGAGAGAGAGAGAGAGAGAGAATGTATTTAACCAACCCACTCCGTACTAGCAGGATGTGACACAAGGTCACTATTTTAGCGGAGGTCAACAGGTTTGAATTCAGAGTTTTCCTTCTAGCTTGACTGAATGTCATACTTAGGCTAAAGGACTCAGTCTGCCCTACTATTTACTGATAGCTTAGAGGGAGTATAGTTGGATTCATAACTCTCTTAAGGGTATTAGCGCCATGTGAAATTCAAACAGCTTCATTCATTTTCAACGACGAATAACCATTACACTACTAGCATCTCCACGAAAAGTTGATAATTATAAATTTCAGCATCTGCGGCGGACAAACAAGTCAACGCGAAAAGAGACCCAGAGTCGGGCACATTTGAAACCGTGCACAACATCAATTAAATATTTGGAGAAGAGATTCTGTCATTGTACCGCCCTGTCAGCTGAGGCGTTAGAATGCACCGACTGCACCTCTACAGAGGGGTAAGACTCCCCCAAATGGGGCCACCTGTTGGCCGTGGGTGGTGACCCGTGATGTTTAAGGATAGAACCCAGGTGGTTGAGCAGTACATGACTTGCAATACTCCACTTTAGCCCTTTCTTGGGCTAGACGGTCGGTCGGAGAGGCCACCTCCAATCAATCGGCTGGTCACATCAAGCCCTAGCAACTATATGATTGGCCCAACCCTATTGCCCTTATGGCAAGCCCCAACTCCTTTTTATCATATGGATGCTAGAAGGCGGTGACAGGGTCTACATCCTGGGAATGACGTTAAACTCTATCTGATGGTGAGGTTCCAGTTTTGGAGGTTTGGGGAATGTGGAGCACCCCTTCATCACCATTGCTCCCTGGTCCGCACTGACCCGGAGTGATAGTACCTGTTAGGGTCCTATCTATGGGTTAAATAGAAAAAACATGAGTTTATAAACAAAATTGTGTATCCATTAAGAAAGAATTTATTTCAAAATATTGTCGGCAATAAATGACCCACTGATGTTGATATGCCGTAAAACAAAACAAACCAAACAATCTGTCACTGTAACAGTAAGAGAGACGTCAGAACTGAAGAAGTAAAGTGACCCTGTATGACCTAGGTCAAGCGGAACTTATTCATAATTAATAAGCCTTTGACTATTCCGAAAAGACTGAATCTATATAAAAGTAACACACATTTTCGACCGATAGGTAGAGTCGGACAACCAGCCAAAGCGTACAGACTAGCCAGGTTACCCACTGAGACAATCCAACGTTTCCTCTTAACCCAAGTCTATGTAAACTCGCAGCACCGCTGATGCTTGAAATAAACTATATTTGACATATCTTATCATCGGAGAACTTTTTCTCTTTTTAATATAAATATTTTTCACGTTTTAATATAAATATTATAATAACGAACACGACTGGATTTTAAGTTATTCTTATTTCAAATTTACAAATATAACTATCATATGGGTGCTAGAAGGCGGTGGCAGCGGGTCTACATGTCCTGGGAATGACGTTAAACTCTATCTGATGGTGAGGTTCCAGTTTTGGAGGTTTGGGTAATGTGGAGCACCCCTTCATCACCATTTGTCCTTGGTCCATTCTGACCCGGAGTGGTAGTACCTGTTAGGGTCCCATTTATGGGTTAAATAGAAAAAATGTATTTATAAACAAAATTGTATTGTCCATTAAGAATTGATTTATTTCAAAACTTTATCGGCATTAAATGACCCACTGAGGTTGATATGCCGTAAAACAAAACAAACCAAACAAACAAACAAATATAACTGTCAAATTGTCATGCACTGATTTTTCCAAATGAACAATGCAAACATTTTTCTAATACAGGGTGGCCAAGAAGTCACTGAGGCATGAATTTGTGAAGCTGAAAATGGAAACCATTTAAAAGATTTTATTTTTCATAAATAAATTCTCTTTCATTTCTTTTTTGCAAACAAATCACCATTGTCTTCGTCATATTATGTTAACATTCCATTAAGGTACCTTCAAAAATAAAGAATCTATTCAAGTTCAAAATCCCTCAGTTACTTTTTGGTCACCCTATATATATATTGATGCGAGGTGATACCTCGAAACACGTGTCTGTAGTTTACTCTATTATACGCTCCCAATTTCGGTTGAGCACTTTATTTAGAAGGGATTTAATTGCAAAATTCACCGTATTCGGCGTTCAGCTAAGACTCACTTTGTTTACATAAAGTTGAGACCTCTAGGTGAGTTCATTTCCGCTTAGAAATGTAGCGATTAAATAGCCTGCTATACTTGGCAGCTGACTGTGGCCGTATGGGTAGAGGATTGCGAGCGTAAGTTTGTTCGGGTCTCGAACCCGGCAGAGGTAGCTGCTAAAACGGTATAACTGCACTGATGAGAGGTGATACCTCGAAAACACGTGTCTGTAGTTTACTCTCTCTCTTCTCTCTCTCTCTCTCTCTCTCTATATATATATATATGTATATATATATATATATTATATATATATAATCGTTGAGGGATTTTGAACTTGAATAGATTCTTTATTTCTGAAGGTACCTTAATGGAATGTTAACATAATATGACGAAAACAATGGTGATTTGTTTGCAAAAAAATATGAAAGAGAATTTATTTATGAAAATAACATCTTTAAATGATTTCCATTTTCAGTGACTTATATATCCATATGAAGGGAAAAAATCATATATAAAATTACTTAAATATTTTTCCTGGTAGTTAGGATCTTTCCATGTGTGGTTTAACCAAAGTGATGCAGGTAAACCGTAATGAGAGCTCAATGTGCCTAGTACCAGTGAAGTGGACGGACAGAGCAACATATTCAATAAATGAAGGAAAAATCTTTAAATTTGCTTCATTACAATAATTTATTTCGACTGCATTACTGCAGCATCTTCAGGTATGAGCAAAGTCATGGATATTACTGAAAGAATTTTCCCAAGAAACAATGGTTTAAATCTATCAATTCGGTGGGGGGATGTCTTATTTTGGGAGGGTAGTAGGAGCGCGCCTATAAATAAATATATTTAAAAAATGTATATTTATTTATTATTATTAATATCGCTCTATCACAGATATTGAGCACTCTCATAATGATAATGTATATATATTGCCTTACAACTGTCTCATCAAATGAGATAATGTTAAACATACACTATGGTAATATTATATATATGAAGAAAAAAGGGGGTCCTAAATATTCCCAGAACCAACTCACCTGTTTATATATATATATATATATATATATAATATATATATATAATATACAAACTTGTTGGCAAATCCTTGCGGTGAGAAAAACCCAGCAAATAGTTTGATTGTAAAAATATACTACCAAACATCACCGGGGGAAAAATTTTTGGAAAAAGAAAAGACCAAGATAATCGTACCAACAAAAAATAATCTATTGGTACAATATTTTGGCCAAAAGAAAAAACAATTTATAAGTATATATATATATATATATATATATAAGATATATATATATTCATACAAAACCGCCAGGAAACTAAAGCTAATAAGTAAAAAGTGCTCAATACCTAAGTAGAGCAAATAATAAAAGTCGGATCTTAGCCCTTAAGTGCACTTAGCGAAACTTTTAGTTGGTGTATCTGACTCATTAGGTTTATCTTTATATATATATATATATATATATATATATATATATATATATATATATATATGAGGTTAAGTAAACAAACAAATGTGTTTATTTTTTTATATGGCTTTAAGCCGACAATTTTTGGAGGATATGTGCTTAATTAATGTCGTACCTAATTTTGAAAATTAATTAGTTAATAATTAATGAATTTTAGACCTGCATATATGTTCAAATGTAAGGCTATTTTGACATTTTCTCGATTTAGCCTTACATTTTAACATATATGCCCGCCTAAAATTCATTAATTATTAACTAATTAATTTTCAAAATTAGGTACGACTTCAATTAAGCACATATCCCCCAATATATATATATATATATGTAAAATACATACATTCTATGTACTTAATAGTTTAAAAACACCAGTCCCCGCATCAGCTGTCAGTGGGCGAGGGGATAAGATATCGGACTACCATGGGGTCAGTCTGAGTTCGACCCTAGCCTAAGGATAGTTGTGTCTAGCCACATTGAAGAGGCATGAAATGCCGAAACACGTGTCTGTGGATGACTTATTAATATATGCTCCCATAAATTTGGTAATGAGATCTCTAATTGGTAATTTAAATTAACTCTCACTACTAAGCAAATAAGCAATGATCATTTCTCCGGAAATTTGATCTCTCAGTGACTGTAAAATACATATATTCTATGTACTTAATAGTTTAAAAACACCAGTCCCTGCATCAGCTGTCAGTGGGCGAGGGGATAAGATATCGGACTACCATGCGGTCAGTCTGTGTTCGACCCTAGCCTAAGGATAGTTGTGTCTAGCCACACTGAAGAGGCATGAAATGCCGAATCACGTGTCTGTTGATGACTTATTAATATATATATATATATATATATATATATTAGGTTTATCTTTATATATGTATATATATATGTGTGTGTGTGTAGTTAGTTAATTACAAAATTGATATTTTACTGTGTACCTTTGGGAATGATTTAAATTTAGTCTTATATGACATAATTTTCTCGTTTTCCAATATCATTAAACCCTGTTAATAACTTTTCTTAAATCTAATTAAGGGAAATGGAGACGAACTAATTGTTTAAGATCCCCAAGCATCTTCTCTCTGTTTTTCACCAAGCTGATTCAACCGCATATTAATCCAATTATATGCACGTATTAACTAATTAAATGTTGCCAAGGGAACCAGTGATGAAGCAGCCTCATTGCTGTTGTAAACACTCCAAGTTTCCTAGCAGGCCAACCGAACAATTTTCCGTCTTCTTTTTCAAAAACTCCTTCTAAAATTAATTTAAGTATCTAAATGTAAAACCAATAACAAAACTGAAAATATTATTCTGTTTATTTTAAAGGCATATCAACCTGTCAAGGGTTATTTTATGCAATCATTGTACCTTCATATTTATATCTTTGTGTAGTTGTTTATCAAGAGATATTTTTGCACACAGTTGTATGATTTCAAGTATTCCTATCTAACACTAATAATTATATGGTTACAAGTAATTATTTCTTCTTACAAGACCTGTGGATATACCACAGTATGAAAATTTAATTATTACAACGTTTGATATGTTTATTTAAGAGCTATTGCTAAATAGTTCAATATGTAAAAAGTATAATAATATTAATTTAACTCTCTTAAACTCTTTTTTCTTTTCTTCCTTCTTTACATCATTTCATTGTGTTCGATTGAAACAGATTAGGGTTATTGCTTCCGCGCACTCACATCTCTCACAATCTTTCGCCTACTCTCTTTCTTTCTTTCTTACTTATTATATCTATATTATTTAACATATCCGGCTGTACCGCTACAGAGGGGTAAGACCCCCTGTTGGTTGTGGGTGGCGACCCATGATGATTGAGGATAGAACCCTTGTTGCTGAGCAGTCCATGACAGGCAATACTCCTTTGAAACTTACTTAGACTAGATAGGCGGTCGGAGATGTCCCTTCCGATCAATCGGCTGGTCATGTCAAGCCCTAGCACCTATATGATTGTTCCAACCCCATTGCCCTAATGACAAACCTCAACCCTTTTTATCATATATGTGCTAGAAGGCACGTGGTCTAAAGGTTAGAGTCGTAGGAAATGGACTCGTCAACGCGAGTTCAATTCTTGGATGAAGCCATTGGCATTTCACATGGTGCTAATACCAATATGAAAAGCGTGAATCCAACTCTCCCTCCAGCTATGGATAATAGCAGGGCAGACTGGAAAACTCTGAATTAAAACCTGTTAAACCCAGCTTAAGAAATTGGCCTTGTGTCGCATCCTGCTCGTGCGGGGGGGGGGTAGTAAATATATATATGTGCTAGAAGGCGGTGGTTGAGGGTCTTAGTGTCCTGAGTTTGACGTTAAACTCCATCTGATGTTCCAGCTGGATTTGGGGAATGAAGAATAACCCTTCATCGCCATTACTCTCAGGTACACTCTGACCCGGAGTGGTAGTACCTGTTTGGTCCCAATCTATGGGTTAAATAGAAAAAAATGAGCTTACAAAAATGTATTTAAAAAATCGAGTTAAAAAGAAAATTGAGTACCCATTATTAATAAAATAACCCAACAAGGTTTGACATGCCGTAAAATCCAACTATATACGGATAGGATGTGACACAAAATCGCAAGTATGCGGCGTCAAAGGATGATCAAACTGGCTATTCAATTGTAAGTGATCTGCGAGACTAGCGTGAAAACTATTACACCATGATGAGACGCTGAAGATGTAGAGTTCTCTTCTTGGCTGTTCCAGTTACAGCATCCTGGCTGTTGTTCTTCGCGAATTTCGTGTCGTTTTGAACAAATTCTGGGAGCAGTCCCCTAAAAAACAGCAGCTATCCTCTTTTCTGTATCCCATTCATTATCATAATGTAGATTACTATACATGATATCCTTAATAAATATATTATATAAATTTGCCTGTACCAAAAATGTATATATATATATATATATATATATATATATATATATATATATACCAACCCCTCCGCCCGAGCAGGGTGTGACACAAGGTCAATTTCTTAAGCAGAATTTAGGAGGTTTGAATCCAGAGTTATCTTTCTCCTAGACTGGTTACCTAACCAAGGTTAAAGTGCTCAGTCTGATCTACTATTTACCCATAGCTGGAGGGAGTGTAGTTAGATGCATATCTTTCCCAAGAGTATTAGCGCTATGTGAAATGCAAACAGTCTCGTCCAGGATTTGAACTCGGGTCGACGAGTCCATTTCCTACGACTCTAACCATTACACTACGCGCCTCAATACTATAGTTCTATATTGAGGTGTCACATCATTAACATATTCATTATTACTAAATATCGAGTTCGATTCCTGCTGGATGCTCCATACTTGCGACTTTGTGTCCCATAGTACTCCATTACTTCATCAGAGCATTTTGAAATAAGTCTCATCTATTATTTGTCTGATGTTTTTTTTTACATGAGGCTTGATTTGTATTATTTAGATTTTTCAGACTGTTGTCCTCATCTTTATTGTTATATACACAACGTTTCGGTCGATTTGGTCCCCGGCCTTTTCCAGGTAACTGTAGGTTACTGGTTCAATCCTGACTACAGACGAAAATAACATAGAATACTTAAAATAGCACTTGTACCCGGTCATGGTTAAAGGAATGAGAACAATATAACCTATGGATTAAATGAAGGGTTCTGTTCAAAGCTTCGCGAAGGCTCCAGGTTCCAACATTAAAGTTCCCGAGTTAAAAAAAAAAACAAAACAAAAAAACACATGAGGAAGGCCGGAGGTTACATCGATCCAAACGTTGTATAATAAAAATTGCCTGTACCAAAAATGATGGGTACTCAATTATCTAGCCGACCAATTTTCACACACTAACGTTATTTCGCTTCTAAACATCTAGTTTGTTTACTTAACGGCATAGTAACAATTTTCGGGTTATTTAATGCCGAATCAAGTCATTTTGATCATCAAAGGACTCAAGTTGCTTATAGTACCTACTGTTGCTTAAGTGATTTAAACAAATCGTGTCGCGATGATGATGATGATGATGATGATGATGACTGATGGTTTCATTATTGAATTTTTTTATTTTCTATATTAGATGCTTTAACTAATCCAGAAACTCTGTCCTACTATTTACCAATATTCGGGAGAGGAGCAAAGATGGATTCATGCCTTTCCTCAGGTGAAACGCAAACAGCCTCATCCAGGATTCACAATTGAGTCACCGATTCCATTTCCATTCTTACTGGGCGCCCCATACTTCTGACCTTGTGCCACATCCAAGCTAAGCTTAGTAAATAACCATACCAAGATATCCAGGGCACATCACGTGGTGTAATAGTTAGCGAGCTAGATTCGCAAACCATTGTTGGTGATTTCGATTCTCACTGGGCGCCCCATACATCTGGCCTTGTGCCACACCTAAGCTAAGCTTAGTAAATAACTATAAGTTGTAGGTATTACTTTCAAAGCACCCCGTGTATCTATTGATCTACGATCTTTTTTATTTTGCTAACCTTGTTACATCTCGTCGGTTAAGAAAGTAGACTTTCTTATATAATTTACTTACAACGGCTTGTGAGCTCTGAATAAACCCGCCTCAGTTATAAAACCTCCCAACTTTTTACGCAGATCGAAGATTCGATATATTCTTACTGAACTGTCAGCTAAACTTAAATCAACTTGGATAGAAAAGTGGGTGTCGGGTAACCAAAATATTTTGACCTCGTGAGTTAGGGCGAGGGGTTTATTGCTACCCTTGCGGAAGACATTTTATCTGTGCATGCGCGCTTATTGCATCATCTTTGGTTGGTTGGATTTTACGGTATGTCAACCTTGTTGGGTTATTTTTGTGTGAAGACGTTTTGTTTTATTCATTCTTGAATGGGTATACTTTTTTTTAAACTATTTTTTCTTTCTTTTCTTTCTTTCTTTTCTCTTTCTTCTTTCGGATTCTTCTTTTTCTTTTTTTTCTTTTTCCTCTTTCTTTCTTTTTCTTTCTTTCCCGGATCTTTCATTTCTTCTTTCTTATCTTTCTTTCTTTCTTTCCCTCAATTCTTCTTCTTTTCTTCTTTTCTTTCCTTTCTTTCTTTTTCTTTTTCCTCGATCTTTCCTTTTCTTCTTTTTCTTTCTTCTTTCTTTTTTTTTCTTCTCTTTTTCTCTTTCTTCTTCTTTTCGCCCGCCCGGATCTTTTTCCTACTTCTTCTTTTTCTTTTCCTTTCTTTCTTTCTTTCTTTTTTCTTCTTTTTCTTCTCGATCTCTTCCTTTCTTTCTTTCTTTTTTTTTTCTTTCTTCTCCCCGGATCTCTTCTCTTCTTCTTTTTCTTCCTTCCTTCATTGTCTTCTTTAATTGCTACAATTATATTCTATAGATAATAAATCTTTCCGGTCGCCATCTTGTCTTCTTGTTTATTTTACCCATATGCCATTGTCATCCTCCTTTCTCTTCTTATACCCTGTTTTTCTTTTCAGTTGTGATTTACAAACTGATATGTTTGACCGCCATATTTTTGACGCTTTTCCCAATGGTGCGTATAATAGAGATATGTTACATAAAATGGGCTCTATTAGATATCGTATCATTGAAAATGGAAGGTGCTACTGGTCAGAAGTTGGCGATGTTTGTATATGTGAGTACGTAGAAGCATGTGCGTGAAGAGAAACGTTCAAAGGCAGAATGTGATGTTTGGGTGGTGGTGTTACTCTAAAAGCTTTGAACTGTCGATGCCATTAGGCCGTTTTGGCAACAGGCATATCGCGTTGCTCAGAAAGGGAATGGGCGAATTCTGATTCCGAGTTCATTAAGCTTAATAAATGTATTCAGGAAGATAAGGCTGTTTGTTATATGCAGAGTCTTTCAAAGAATTTAAGATGATAAAGTAAGATCAACAACTGATACTGATTTTCTTTCTTCTTTCTTTCTTTCTTCTTTCCTTTCTTTCTTTTTTCTTTGTTTATTATGTGGTCTTTCACTCTCTTTCTTTTTTCTTTCTTCTTTTTTTCTTTTTTTAATTTCTTTGTTAGTTACGTGTCCTTCTCATCTCTTTCTTTCTTCTTTCTTTCTTTCTTTCGTCTTTTTCGCTTTTTCTTTCTTTCTTTTAATTTCTTCTTTTTTTTAATGTATTTTTTTAGTTACGGTGGCCTCTCACCCTCTTTTTTTCTTTTTTTCTCTTTCTTTTTCGTTCTTCTCGCTTTTTCTTTTTTTTTCTTTCTTTCTTTCTTTCTAATTTGCCTTTCTATGATCTTCTTTCTTTTTTTTTCTAACAGCTCTCTCTCTTCATTCTCTCTTCTCTCTCTCTTTCTCTCTCTCTCTTATCTGATCAGTCTCTCTTTCTTTTTACTTTGTCTTGGACATGGCTTTCTATTCTTCTTGCCTTTTCCTTTCTTTCTTTCTTTCCTTTCTTTCGTTTACTTTTTCTTCTTCTCTTTTCTTTGCTTTCTTTTTTCTTTCTTTTCAGCTTTGTTCGGTATTTCAAACTAATATTTTATTCATTAATCTCTCCTTCTTGAAGGATTTTTATTATTTCGTTGT
>CM042138.1:22992883-22998237 GCA_023376005.1 Doryteuthis pealeii | reverse complement strand
AAAAGAGAAGAGATGGTATCTAGGGCTCACGAACTCTCAGACCACTATATTTTTTATCTATATATATATATATATATATAATAATATATATATATATATATATATATATAATAGTGTCGGATAGTCACTGTTTCAGCTTTTGCTAGAATGGTCAAAAGTCAGTATTATTGGTAGAGTGCTCAATATAAAAGAGAGGTGTTATATAATATAATAAGATAAATATATAAAAATATTTCAAATGTCACTTGAAACATCTTCACCTGATGAAAGCATCGCATGAAACCAATATGGTTGTGAATGTTCTTTTGTCACCTAATAAGTAGATATGTAAAACCTTTATATATTTAAGATTTTTGGATGTTTGTTTATTTTAGAAACGTTGCTGAATAAAGTATATATTAAATTTTTTTTATTTGAAGGCACTTACAACGCATGTATCGCATAAAATTCGATACTTTTTCTTATAGAAAATGAACTTGACAAGTGTAATCCCAGTAAAGGATGGCTCGATGTGTAGAATACCGTACAGACTGTTTCGACTTTATTAAGTCTCATCAGCGGTATATACTAACGATTTCCCTCCGACAGAAATCGAAACCGGGACTTCAGCAGACACAGTGAAACACTAGTGAAACACTTTTATCGCCTCGGCCACAGTACACAGCTGACAATCCTAGCGAAATTAAGCTTGTCAAGCGATACTACACGCCTCTACCATAATAGGTAAGGGGGCGTTATTGAGAGAATAATAACAACAAACAGACCGAATGCCCTTCGGCGAAGTGAATAAGATTTTTGGATGTTTGTTTATTTTAGAAACGTTGCTGATAAAGTATATATTAAATTTTTTTATTTGAAGGCACTTACAACGCATGTATCGCATAAAATTCGATACTTTTTCTTATAGAAAATGAACTTGACAAGTGTAATCCCAGTAAAGGATGGCTCTACACATCGAGCCATCCTTTACTGGGATTACACTTGTCAAGTTCATTTTCTATAAGAAAAAGTATCGAATTTTATGCGATACATGCGTTGTAAGTGCCTTCAAATAATAAAATTTAATATATACTTTATATATTTATCTTATTATATTATATTATATATATATATATATATATATATATATATATATATATAAATTATCAGCATAAAATCTTTAGACATTTGAGATGTTATCATTCAGACTATTGATCTCATTTCTCTTGTTTGTCATTGTGTCTGTAATTTTGAGATGCCTCATTTCAGTTGGATGCGTATCAGTCAGCGTCGTGCACACAGCTATCTGAACGAGGCTGTTTGCATTTCACATTTTATAGTAACGGTAATATTTAATCCATTGATGGAGGGATGAGGGGAGTTCATACCTTAGCCTCGGCTATTCGTCCAATATATATATATAATATATATATATAGAGAGAGAAGAGAGAGAGAGAGAGAGGGAGAGAGAGAGAGAGAGAGAGAGAGAGAGAGAGAGAGTCAGATCTTAGCCCTGAAGAGCATTAAGCGAAACTAATAGTAGGTTCGTCTGACTCATTAGATTTCTTATATATATAATATATATATATATATATATATATATATATCGAGTTTCGACCCTGGTTTGTTGTAGCTCCCAAAGTCGGTAATTATGAACTTTTGTTTAGTAAATTAGGGTGTCCCAGAAAAAACAGGACCCACAAATTTTGTAATAAAACTGTTAATTTTCCCATTAAACACATAAATTAGGATTAGGGTTTAGGGTTTAGGGTTTAGGGTTAGTTTAATGGGAAAATAAATAAATAATTTGGGTTCTGTTTTTTCTGGGTCAGCCTGTACAGGGTGACCCAGAAAAATAAACAGAAACAGGGCTGTATGTGGATTATTATATATACAAACAAAACAAAACAAATATGATCATTTATTTTTATTAGATGCGGATGTGGACTGCTATTCAACTCATCTTCAGTCATTGAAGGAGACTATGTTGAAAAGATTTAAAGAGCTTGATGAAGTGGAAATACCGGATTGCTGTTATAAACCCATTTCACACTGATGCAAATAATACTGTGACAAAGTTACCGGAAGAATTCATTGATTTGCAAAATGATATTGAAGCGTGAATCAGTTTTTGTCAAGATGGTTTTGAAGAATTCTGGCCAAAGGAACCAAACAAATATCTTGAATGTTGTCTCGGCTTTGACCAAAATGACTTAAATGATTGAAATCATGGTTGAGTGGGGAGATGCGTTTAATTTCCCACTTGGAAAAAAGTTCGGATAATGAACCGGAAGACAAAAATGAAGGAAAAAAAAAAAAAGAAAGAAGAATACGGCAATTTTCTTTTTCTATAGAAAAACTATTTGAATTCATTCTGAGAACATATGGAAGGTTTCAATAAAGAAAGTTTTGTGTATTCGTCGCTTTTTTCTCGGCAAATTAATGCGACAAAATGTGATATTTTACAGGCCTCCCACTCCAGTTATTCGAAATTCGAATAAGTTTAAATTGTATTAAAAAGGGGTAACATTTGTTTTGAATAAAAATAAATAAATAAAAAATAAAAATTAAGTTTTTATTTTTATTTGTATTTTAGTGGGAGGTATTGTAAAATCAGAACCTACGGTATCAAAATTGTTTTGAAATTTGAGTATGAGTTGAAAGGGGGGGGGTAAAATATTTACATTGATTTGTTGATGAAAAAACTGGGGGTGTAAAATATTGCTTTTATGTCAAATTAATTTGCCGACAAAAAACGACAAAAAGCGGAAAATAACCAATACTGGCTATTCACCCGAAACCGGCTTGCTAAAACATAGCGTAAATTAGGGTAGGAGGCCGGGACGACAAAAGATCAAAATCACCAAGAATTCATCTTAAACCAACGTTATTTGGCGTCACACACACACACACACACACACACACACACACACACACACACACCAACAGAGAGAAATTTTATGATAACCAAGATAAAATTTCTTTTACAAATGATAAACCTATTTGAATACTCTTGATAATGGTTCAGAAAAGAACCGAAAGTACTGGAAATGCGTATGTTAACTCTTTCGGATGTTTTATTAATTCTTTTCAAGATGACAATATTAAGAAAATTGTTAGTAGGATTGAAATGAAAAATAAAAAAAAAACCATCAAAACAACTTGAATTTCTGTTATTTTCAACACACACACACACACACACACACACCACACACAACACACATATATGTATATATATATAATAATATATATATATATACAAGGTTTGTCAAAAAAGCATCGAGATGTTTGTACTTTTTGACACACCTTGTATTCTGAAAAAAATTAACGTTCCATTCATTCTTCATTTCTATCTTAGTAAATACAGCTTTAAACCTGATACCTTTTTTGACACATCTTGTATTCTGAAGAAAAAAATAATAAATGGAACGTTATTTTTTTTTCAGAATACAAGGAGTGTCAAAAATTCCAAAAAATCTTGATACTTTTTGGACGCACCTTGTATATATGTAATATGCATATGTATATATATATATATATATATATATATATATATATACACACACACACAACACACACACACATATATATATATATATATATATATATATATGTGTGTATGTGTGTGTGTGTATGTGTGAAGAGTTACGCCAAATCTCAAAGAATTTGATAAAAATGATAGAAACTACCCTAGCATCATTTTTCCAATATTCCTCCGAATTTCCCTCTTAAAATGGCTAAAAAAAGCTTGGAATGCATTCGCTTGCAGCACTCTTATAATCCCTCAAACTTTTACCTATTACGTAATATATATTTACATATATATTTGCCATAACAACTGAATCGCTTATATAAATTCTAAACTAATTCCATGTATACATGTCGCACAAAAAGTATACAGATTCGGGCGAAAGACTTCAAAATGGCAGGGAGTGGTTTCCAATATCCTGACAGTAACCTAACCAATCCCACTGACTGATCCAGAACATACTATTATGTAACACTATGGTTATGGCGTATAACCATTGTGTTGGATTGATGATTTGTTTGGAAAAATTATGACCAGCGGAAAAGTTTAAATGCTGATTCAGCGAATACGCGTGGATGGATTTGATTGGATGATTGGAAATGTTGACGTGGTGAAGGGAGAAAAGGAAGAGTGAGAGGTGATAGTTAGAAGTTAGTAGAAAAGAAGTTTGGTTCTGTCGTCGACGGTGAAGACGGAAGCTTGAGCCTGGTCGGTGACGGGTGAAGACGGGCTAAGGCCTGATCTTCCATGTGTGGTGATCTCGGATGAAGTTAAAATAAATAATTACTTGATCAAGTAAAAAAATGGATGTCTTGTCTTTTGTAATTCCTTTTATTTTGACCAAATCAACCTTAGCTAGAAGCACAACCAGAAGAAGTCGACGGACACGGTAGAAGCTCTGCAAGTAAGTCTAATCTCTCTCTAATCTCTTTCATAATAAGTCTCTCTCTCCCTAAAGAAAGTTCTTACCAAAGAATACCCACTCTCACCTATTGGTTGTGTCGGTGTCAATGTGCGTGTGTGACACGTATGGACAACATAGTATCAGTGAGGTACGTATGCGAGGCATATAGGGTCACATTCCCCATACGTTCACACTGGGTGCCGTGCCAGGACATAATAGTGATCCCATGGGGTATGTGAACCTTATAGTTTCACAATTCCTTTCACTAAAACGTCCATTTATTCTGAAAATCATTTATTTATTAGTCACCAATACATACTGGTTACTCCACCTGCCGGCTATCAGACAAACCATCCACGTAAGATGGAGAAGACATGTTGGATACTGCTAGAGAAGTAAAGGTGAAGTCATAAGCACATGGATATGCTCGTGTTGGTCGTCCAGCAAAGACCTACATAGATCAGCTCTTTGCAGATACTGAATGCTGCGCGGAGGACCTAGCAGGGACAATAAGTGCTAGGGACAGTTAGCGAGAGGTTGACATGGATATCCGTGCTGCTGGTACGACATGATGATGATGACTCTATAAGTGTTTAAATTAATAATAATAATAATATATAATAATAATAATAATAATATATTATATATATATAATATATATATATATATATATATATATATATAATCCAAAATCCGGAGAAGATATCTTCCTTACGACATAGAAGTTTTTTGAAACAGTATCGCAGTTTGCAGTGTGCTCTTAATTGTCAGAGTTACAGACAAAAATTATATAAGTAAAAAATATAACAGAAGATATAGATTTTTAGATTATAGCCTATTTCAGGAAAGCCTAGACAAATGTCTAGTGTTCCCAATCATCAGACGTGAATGATGATTGGGAACACTAGACATTATTATAATATATATATATATATAATTTAC
>CM042138.1:22962883-22987883 GCA_023376005.1 Doryteuthis pealeii | reverse complement strand
ATATATATATATATATATATATATATATATATATATATATATATATATATCAGTCATCCACAGACACGTGTTTCGAAGTTTACTTCTCATCAGTGCGGCTCGACTTTTTAACAGTTACGAAAACCCGACAGAATTTTCGTCTGCAACACACAACACACACACACACACACACACACACATATATATATATATATATACGTATGGTTGAGAGTATGTCTATCCAATTATATACCTACATATCTTAGCACAGATCAGATTACTTAAATTGTTCTACTCATGTACTGATTTGGTGAGGATCGGTATTGAACCCGGAACTTTGTGATTCAAAAGCGAATGCTCTACCGGAAATGAAATATAAAAGAAATAAAATTTAAATGTTTGAGCAGATGTGAAAGTGCAGACATTTTTGTGTCCTATTGTCGGTATCAACCAAACAGCGCGAGGATCTACCACATCTTCGTTTGCATTAGACTAGATTGTTTTACTGAGATGGAGCGACACACCTACTGTCAGTTTCCAGATGCTTTACAGCACAGATCAGATTACCCAAAGTGTACTGAGTTGACTAGGACCGATATCAAACCCGAAACCTTGCGATTCCTCGTGAGTGCTCTACGTCTTAGCCAACCTAAAGACAAAAAAAAACAAAAAAAAAAAACGCAAAATTAAATTAAAAACAACATTTATAACACAGCAGCTGTATGATCACTTACCTCCCATCTCACAAACCACCCAAAAAAGATGAACAAAACATGCTAGGCACTGTTGGAGAAGTATCCTGAGTATGACACTATAATGCATCTCATGGTGAGGCTCCAGTTCTAGAAATCTGGAAAGTGTGGAGTACCCCTTCATTGCTATTACACCTAGGTCTACTTTGAGCTGAATTGGCAGTAGTTGTTAAAGTAATATCAAACAGGTCATGTATATGTATTTTAAATAAGTTGTTTTATGGCTTTATTTTTACCGACACCAATGCTAACACTGCTGTATATATGTGTAGAATCCCACAGGAGAACCTCACTTATGAGTTAGTCTGTGCAAAAAACTTACATTCATAAAAAACCAAAAAAAAAACCAAAAAAAAAACGCAAAATAAAATATAAAAAAACAAACAAACCATGGAATTTAAATATTTGAGCAGATGTGTATGTACAGAAATTTTTAATCACCTCAAAAGACGCAGAAGATTAAAAATGGTTTTGATTGAAAAAGATTTTTCCGTCTTTCTTTTTATTTTTGAGAAAGTGAAGGTAAAAGTGAGAGTAAACGCGTTTGAGATTTGTCGATAACGTGGAAGCAATTAAAAGTATTTCATTTAATCTACGGATTAATTTTCACGTATTGACGAAAATTGCAGATCATTTGTTTTGCGATAAGAACAAAAATGGCGGGCATTTATAAATCGCTTTAGTTTGCTGCATGTGGAGCTCTTTAGTGGAAAGAGGTGATTTTAAGAAACAAGGAAAAAAATTGATCCTGTCAAGGAGTTGCTGCGTGGCAGCCATGTCTTAAATGGAAGAATCGGAAATCGGTCGTCATTTCTCAAAGAGATTTACAGAAATAGAAACAAAGAGGAGTTAATCCGAGAAAGAATAAAGGAACATCGCTCTTGCGAGTCCTCAATACGGCATCCCGATTCCCCACAGAGCTAATTTACGTAAGTTTTACAGGTCGGTCAACACTGAGGTGTCCTTGTGTAGGAGTCCATTATAAATGAAAATCTCTCCTGGTAAGTCCACAAGACCGCATCCCGTTTCCGCATAGAACTAATATATGTAAGTTTTTCTGGCCGGTTAACACTAGTTTAGGAGTCCATCCTCCTCCTTCCCCTCCCCCTCCCCCCTCCTCCTCCTCCTCCTCATCATCATCATCATCATCATCATGTCGTGCTATTAGCACAGATTCCCATGACTTTCCGTCGTCACACGTGTCTGTCTGTCATTGTTCCTGGTTTGTCCGGAATCCGCGCAGAGCTAATTGATGTAGATTTTTGCCGGAATAATTTTAGACCCTCCTCTGACCAGTTGATGCCAGTGGGTGGACTATAACCTATAAGTCATATACCAGGTTTTAATTCATAAGGGGGGTAATTCCATGTCAAATCATCCAATGTCACCCACCCCCTTCAATTTTTCTGAAATTTTGTCCAAGTGTTTATTATAATAAAGTTAGACAACCCCCAAGATTTGAGCTTCCAATTCCAAAAATTAGCTGAGTTATGTCGATTTTTAGCTCTCAAAATTTTAGGGGGGTCGCGAAAAATGGTGACTTTTTGTAACCTATTTTTATCTATAAAATGAGTTCTAAAGATTCCCTACTCCTAAAAATTAATCTATAAAAGCATTTTTGCCCGAGGAATCCCAAAATGCTAACAACCAATTTTAATTTATTGATGATTTCTGTTTTTTTCATAGCAAGATCAATATCCCGATGTGGCACTGCATCCAGGTCAAAACATTTTTCTATTATTATTAGTTTGATTTTACAATTTTACTTTTTCTGGATGATTTGACACAAAGTCCAAAGGCTGAGAAACTCATAAAACACAACTATACAAAGAGAAATACAGAATTTTAAACATTGATTTTATTATCAAAAATTTGAATAAATAATAAGCTAATATTCATTTCTTTTTCTATAAATGCTTTCTGCGAAGAATCACTTAATCGATATAAAGGTCTTTTTTTTATCACGTGTACTTATAAGCTACAAGAAAGGTACTTATACGAAGGAGTTGGCTTTAATGACAATTTAAATAACACGCTATTATTTATAGCACTAGCAACATTAGTCGTGGTAACAGCAAACACAAATTAGATTAACACTCTACATGCTTTTTCCATTAGCATTTAAATAGATATTTTTATTTTCAATAAAAGTATTCCAAAAAGAAAACCGCTTATCAGAAATTATTTTCCGAATGCATCTTTTATTTGCATTTAAACGTTTTTAAATTAAATTTGTGTTTAAAGCAATACTTATAGCTTCATCACCTGCGGGTGAGTGTGGACTTTTAGCTGCTCATTTATTTTCGAATCTATTGCAGTATTATTTTTTGTTTTTTGTTTCTTGCTAAATGTTCTGTTAAAATTTAAATATACGAGTAAAATTTCTGCTTGTTCAAATATTTCTGAGCTTTTTTCAGTCCGTGTGTTGTATACCCTTTCTTACTTCTTACTTCTAGTCGTCTTTTCTTCTGGCCGGCTTTGCTATTCTGATCGTCTATCTTGGTCTGGTCTCTTCTAACATCTTGCGTCTGGAGTTGTCTTGGGGACTTCGGTCTGGTTTCTGTTATGGATTTCTCCTTATCAGAAGCCCTGTATCATTGTTAGTTTTTAGGTAATAAACACAAGACTTCGATTTACTTTGGTGTTACTTTATGTGTAAATCCCCAAACCAGACATCTGCGCACATCCTACGAGCTCGGCTCCTACTTGCTAACTGACTAAGTTACTTACTATCCTTAAACCGGGAGACAGGGTCTTCCATGCCTTCCGGTTCTCACGATTTATCCCCGGAAGGCAAGGTGAGAGTGAGGTCAAGCGCCGTCACTCACTCTCAAGGCCATCAGCTGCACTAATCGCCATTATGATTTCTACACTATTGCCATAAATATTAGGTATCTAATAATTATGTAACATGTATAGAATCAACCTAGGAACCACAAGGTTCCAGGTTCGATACACACCATCATCAATTCGGTGCATGTGCGGTAAAGAGGGAGGGGGGCTGATGGTATATATAGAGCTCCACTTCAGACACAAAAACAATCTCCCTGGACTAGTGCTAGTGAAAAGGGGATAGGCCCCTTCACACTTGGTTGTAGTGTTTGTTTGTATTTGCATAATGATAACAAATCTAACCTGAATAGAATAGCATTTAACACCGGCAACAATAAACTAAAAGCCTTTCGGAACTAACCCATTAACCTTAGTAACCCCCCTAAAATAGACTCACCTAATTGAATAAACGAAAAAAAAAAATCCAAATGAATAAAACCAAACTAACACTACAACCAATAATCCCATGAGGACAACCAACGAAACATTGTTGGTAATCTGAACATTAGCTACATAAATGAGAGTAACCTCCCCTTGTTTATTTCACTTTGTGGAAGCCATATGTTTTGGTCGGCCATTTTAATTTTATCGTAATTAATACAACTGTATGTTTTAACACGAAAATATCATAAATGTGTTCTTAATAACAATTAAGTTTCATTTCAAATAATGCACAAGCACAATTAAGAACACATTTTATGATATTTCGTGTTAAAAAATGCAGTTGTATATATTCGAACAAATTCGTATTTTCAGAGTAGATCTACGCTGAAATGAAAATGGCCGACCAAAACATATGGCTTCCTCAAAGTGGAAATAAACAAGGGAGGTTACTCTCATTTGTGTAGCTAATATCTTGATTACCAACATTTGGGACATTTTCTCAACTATCTGGATCCTGATCTACGAAAAACTCCTTGAAGACTTGAACGTCTACAACTGAAAATCATAAAGAAGAAATATTCCTTGGTCTTTAACAATACCTGGTTAAATAATAACTCGCTGTCAAAATACACAATATATATTATATATATATATATATATATATATATATGAGTGATTGGAGATATTTAGGTATTACATTTTCATAATTACGTAGGCGAGTTAGAATAAAGAATCTTGTCATTTGAAATTAAGTCGTTACGACATTCTCACGCTTCCAATTCTCAAGACGCGATCTTCCATGCCAAAGGCATCCATTTTGATTTTCTTCAATTGTTGTCTGCATACAAAGTAGGCTCTCATTGGTCCATTTCATATGCAGATCAGACGACATTTAATACCAAATTACACAAAATGGCCGCTTTTAAAAGCTGTTTATAATTTTCCTTCATTCTTTGTCCTTTGTGTCGTAGCTTGCATTAATATTATTTTAATTTTTACTAAATACTAAGTCCAGTCTAATTCAGCGTAAGACCGGATGGGTTTGTAATGTGAGTAAAAAAAGAAAAAAAAAGAATATTCTGAACTAATTCACCAAGCTGGAGGACGACCTAACTACATTCAATATCTTAAACCAAGGCAACACAAGAGTTCCCACGACAATCAGATTGTCCTGGGTATGACGTCGTTAAACTCTATCTGATGATGAAGTTCCAGTTCTGGAGGTCTGGGGAATGTGTAGAACCCCTTCATCATCATTACTTTCGGGTCCACTCTGACGGAGTGGTATTACCTGTTAGGGTCCCATCTATGGTTTAAAGAAAATATTTTAAAAATGAGTTTAAGAAAGAAAAATTGACTACCCATAAAAAAATGTGTAAAACAACAGATCTTCGGTATAAAATGACCCAATGGGTTGACATGCCGTAAAACTAAACCAAATCAAATCAACCAACCAACCAACCAACTACAGTCAGATTGTCCTGGTATTGTCCTTGTATTGTCCTTGTAAGTTCCAGTTCTGGAGGTCTGGGGAATGTGTAGAACCCCTTCATCACCATTACTTCCGGGTCCACTCTGACCCGGAGTGGTAGTACCTGTTAGGGTCCCATCTATGGATTAAATAGAACAAAAATGAGTTTGAAGAAAATATTTTAAAAATGAGTTCAAGAAAGAAAAATTGACTACCAATCAAAAATGTGTAAAACAACAGATCTTCGGTATAAAATGACCCAATGGGTTGATATGCCGTAAAAACCAAAACCAAACAAAACCAACCAACCAACCAACCAACCAACCAACTACAGTCAGATAACTCCACTGCTTTCATGGGATGGTGAACCAACTGGCAAAGTTCATCCCAGTTTTATCTACAATAAATGTGCCTCTGTGCCATCCCCTAAAAACGATTACCAGTGGGTAGTGGACCAACCACAAGTGAGATCCCCCCAAGCTGTTTATCTCTACATAATTTCTAGCACACTACGATCTCAGCCAAAAAAGTATTGTAGCATCATATGCCTGTAAGGATGGAATAGGAGCAGTTCTACCGCAACTGACAATTTTGGAAATCGTCGCCTCGTAGCCTACGATTCTCGTTCACTCAGTGACACAGTGAAGCGGTAAGCTGTTATAAAGAAATGCCGTGGAAACCACGTGGGCCTGAGAGAAATTCAATTCTATTCAACGAACAATATTCACTCTAGAAACCTATCACCGTTTACTAGTACCTCTGCTCTCAAGCAAAGACATATCCAAATATTTTGCCTTCGGAAATGAGATGTAGAAATGTGGAAAAACCAAAAATGTTTAGTTATACGTTGTGTAGTGGTGGAAATTAACTAGAATTTGGGATGCCGTATGAAAGGCTGACCTGTTGGCTTCTGGTTGGTCAAAAGGTGCCAACAGGGTGACCAGTGAAAGGAAGCCATGGAAGAGAGAGAGAGAGAGAGAGAGAGAGAGAGAGAGAGAGAGAGAGAGAGAGAGAGAGAGATACATTTGGAAAATAATTCCTTTGAGAGAGAGAGAGAGAGAGAGAGAGAGAGAGAGAGAGAGAGAGAGAGAGAGAGAGAGAGAGAGTCTGTTGGTCGCACGGGCAGAGTCTGGCTGAGAGTTCGGAGGTGTGTCCGTTCGAGGTATTTTACTTGGTAGAAAATAAATGAGCTCTAACAAAAAAGAAAACAATTACGTGTTTGCTATTAAAAACTATCAACAGCACAAAACAAGATATGCCAAGGAATCCCAAGTAGTTCTTGGCTCGAAGAACGGAGAGAATCCAGCCCAACAACAGATGCAGACTACCAGCGACTCGGATCAAGAATAGCAGATACCACAGATTCAGATAAGTATAGAATTATTATTTCTTATGAGTATCGTCACCTAAGCTAAATTATGGACTATTCCGTTTTTATTGTAAAGAAAGACAGGGAAGAAAAGGGACATGCTACACAGAAAAATATGATAAGAAATAAATGAAGAAAGAAAGAAAGAGAGTAGGGCAAAGATAGAGAGAAGGGGTGAGCGCACGGAAGCGATATAGCTAACTGTTTCAATCGCACCTAATGAAAAGATAAAAAGAATGAAAGAAAGAAAAAAATGAGTGAGAGTTAAATCAAGAATATTATACTTTTTTACATATTGAACTATTCGGCAGTAGCTCTTAAGTAAACATCAAAAGTTGTAATAATTAAATTATCATACTGTGGTATATCCACAGTAACTGCTAGTTAATATATATCATTGGGATTTTGAAATTTCTAGGAAACTGAAGATAATTGAAAATGCATTTGAGGCAATATTCAATATTGAACTTGGCATTGCAAAAAGGTCTTCTTATTTAATTATAAAACTTTTCTAAAAATGATTTTAATTTCAATTAATCTAAAATATAGTGATTGGGAAATTTCAACATTTTTAAGATATCTTATGAAATTCCTTTGTGGTAACCTAGAATTTTGTAATTGATTTTGCACAGAGAATTTATTCAATTGTAAATCCTTTTAAATATCAGTATTTTAATTAGATTGATTAGATTGTGATCGTAAAATTTCAACAATTTCATGAAACTCAAGATGTCAGAAAATCCATTTTTGGCAATGTTGAATTTTTAAATTAGCTTCGCAGAAAGTACTTACAATATAATTGTAAAGTCTCTGTTAAAATAACATTGTTTCCACTAAATTGAAATATTGTGACTATGAAATTTCAATTTTTTAATAAAACTCAATATAAATTAAATGAACTAGCAAAAGTATGCGCCCCATGGTCGCAACTATTCAAGTTTTAATGTAACAAAATGTTATATTAAATTAGAAAGACTAACGAAATAAATAAGAATATATATAAGATATTACGTTTATTTTAATGTTATTTTAATTGATTTCTGTATATAAATTGGGATTGCTTTTGAAATGTTTGAGAATAATACGATAGTATTAGAATCAGTAACAGCAATAATAATCTATTAAACTTAGTTTTGTTTAAAATCATTATGCAAATTATTTCCACCACATACTATGTACATCTTTATTTCTTAGAGATATATAACACACATTTCAGGATTTTGAATGCATTAATAATATGGGCAGTTTTGCGGTAAATCTAACTCAACTATACTTTAATAGAGACATCGTTAATAAATAAGATGCTAATTAAGATTGAATAATGACTATTTAAAAATCGTTGAGAACAAAGCTTAAATAATTAAGGAAATCGTGACGTCAGAGGTGACGTAGTTTCCGTTACATAATCTCTATCATAATAAGAATTATGACTGAGACAGGATTTTAAAAATCCTTCGAGTCTTCAAATAGTCTGGTCTTCAGTTCTCATTCATCGCAAGCGGCGTCGTTCGGACTGACACGGAGAACCGAGCTAAAACCCAGCTAAAAAAGAGAAATTGCCTCAGCTTTTATGCCTCCTCACCGACCGAATCACTCCAAACAACAGGGCTGATAGGATGCGTACTAGAAGTAAACACTCACAACCTAGAGATTGTGAGTTCAATCTGTGTAGCCTTGTGAGGTAATTCGCTTTACCTCTCGCTACAGTGACAATCTTTAATTTTAAACTAGGAAAGCTGAACACAAAATTACATGAAATATTTTTGAGGCAGTCTCTTTACAATTTTGAAATTGGTAATTTAGAAATGACCAATTCCTTGATTTGAGAACTCTTATTAAAAGAAAAACAGTATTTCCATTAACTTAAAACTAGTAAGAATATGTGCCCTCCGCCGGGCGCAAGTATTTAAGTTTGAATGTAATAAAATGTATTAAATTAGAAAAACTAATGAAATTAAATAAGAACACATATAAAAAAATTACATTTATTCTAATTATATTTTAATTGGTTTCTATATAAAATCATTCATATTGTAGCGATTGTCTGCCTCTGTTGGGATGGATTTTGGTCAAGAAGTATTATCTTCCCTTGCCATCAGCTTTTCGCCGTTAGGTGGCTGGAGTATTTAAACTGCAGCCCGGAAATTTTCTCTGGGTCTGGCATCCACTACACATGGGCTAGACGCGTGGTGTCTATGTCCATTAGGTAGGGAGCTCTGTGCTTCAACCAGCAGTAAGTGACTTATTACTTCGTGAACTCTTTATTACATCTTTTGAATTTTAGTTATATCCTATGTGTATTTTCATGTATCTATTTCTATATATATGTGATTATTTTATGCATGTATGTCCTTCTTCACGTGCTCAGACAATAAAGTCTGTACTTGTTGTTATACGTTTAACTTCTTTGTTGGATTATTTCATGTACATGTATGTCCCTACGCTGAAGATTACCTGAGCCTTCTAGCGTATTATAAGAACACATTATATTATTATATGATTGATTTTAATAAGTTGGAATATAAAAAATAATACTAGAGATAAATAACACCAAGTGATTATCTATTAAACCCGGTTTTGTTAAAACCAGTATGCAAATTAACCACATCATATATTATGCAAACATTTATTTCTCAGTGATATATAATAAACATTGCAGTAATTTAAACGCACTAATAATACGGGCTGTTTTGAGACAAATCTAACTAAGATTTTTCAGACATCGTTTTAATAAGATTTATTCTATCTATGTACGAATGATTTTGACTATAATTAAATACTCATTAATAAAATTACGCAATTCCTGAGGGTATCGAGAACCAAGCAATGGCGTAGTTTTCGGTACAGCTAGACAGAGCCATATCTCCATTATATAAGATATTTCTGAGACCCAATATTTCAACCTTATGGTGTCACTAAAGATGACATAAAATGTTTTCTGTGCAGTTGTTTTTTGCGTGAACATTAAATCAAGTTTGTTTGTTTATACTTTACAGTATCAATAAGTAACACTTAGAACGTCTCGAAACGAATCATATGACAACAGTTTAAAAGCCGGAACTCGAAATAATTTGAAAGTGTCCAAAAAATAGAAAAAAAACATTCCAAAGAATTCCAACTTTAAAATTGAGGATAATCTCGTATTTTCTTTCCGTTTATTATTGTTTAAAATGCATCATAATCCCTCTCCCAAAGAATTTTATTCCATCATACCAAAAGCAGAGATTACTATATTTACAGAGTAGGCGTGCTCAAAGTGATGGTGACGACACTGCTAAGAAATAAGAAATCGGTGGATACACACCAGATAATCAGATACATTTGCATTTCAATTCTTGCAACACCTTCTGGTTAAAAACGAGACCGTATAAGAATCGTCCAGATGAAATGGCAAAATGTAATCTTGATTATCTGGTGTTGCTATGCCACCTGATTCTTATTTTTCTTAGCAGTGTCGTCACCTCACTTGAGCACGCCTTACTTGTAAATATAGTAATCTCTGCTTTTTGTATGAATGGAATTAAATTCTTTGGAGAGGGGATTATGAATGCATTTAAAATTAATAAACGGAAAGAAAAATACGAATTAATTCCTCATTTTAAAAGTTGTGGATTCTTTGGAATATGTTTTTTTTCTATTTTTGGACAACTTCAAATTATTTCGAGTTCCGGCCTTTAAACCCTGTTGTCCATATTGATTTCGTTTCGAGACGTTCTAAGTGTACTATATGATTACTGTAAAGTATAAACAAACAAACTTGAATTTAACCTTGTCCACGAAAAACAAACTGCCAAAGAAAAACATTTTATGTCATCTTAGTGACACCATAAAGGTTGAAAATCATGGGGTCAGAAATATCTATATATAAATGGAGATATGGTCTCTGTCTAGCTGTAACGAAACTACGCCCATTGCTTGGTCCGATACCCTCAGGATTGCTAATTTTATTATGAGTATTTTATTATAGTCAAAATCATTTCCGTAACATAGATAGAAATCTATATAAAACGATGTCTGAAAATCTTAGTTAGATTTTGTCCTCAAAACAGTCCGTATTATAGTGCGTTAAATTACTGCAATGTTTATTATATCATCACTGAGAAATAAATGTTTCAATAATATAGATGATGTGGTTAATTTGCATACTGGTTTAACAAACGGGTTTTACATGATAATAACTTGGTGTTATTTATCTCTAGTATTTATTTTTTATATTCCAACTTTGATTAAATCAATTTCATATAATAAATATAAATGTGTTTCTTATGAAACGCTAGAAGGCTCAGAGTAACTTCCAGCGTAGGGACATTACAGTACACTGAAATAATCCAACAAAGAAGTTGAAACGTTAACAACAAGTACAGACTTATTGTCTTGAGCACGTGGAGAAGACAATACATGCATAAAATATCACATATATATAGAAATAGATACATGAAAATACACTAGGATATAACTAAAATTCAAAAGATGTAATAAGAGTTCACGAAGTCATTAAGTCCTTACTGCGTTGAAGCACAGAGCTCCCTACTAATGGACAATAGACCCACGCGCTCGCCATGTGTAGTGATGCCAGACCCAGAGAACATTTCCGGGCTGCAGTTTAAAATATCCACCACCTAACGGCGAAAAGCTGATGGCAAGGGAAGATAATACTTCTTGACCAAGAATCCATCCAACAGAGGCAGACAATCGCTACAATATGATGATTTTATATAGACCAATTAAAATATAATTAGAATAAATGTAATTTTTTTATATGTGTTCTTAATTTAAATCCATAGTTTTCTAATTAATACATTTTATTACATTCAAACTTAAATACTTGCGCAACCGGCGGAGGGTCACATATTCTACTAGTTTTAGTTAATGAAATACTGTTTTTCTTTTAATAAGAGTTCTTCAAATCACAGGAAATTGGTCTATTTTAATTACCAATTTCAAATTGGTAAAGAGACTGCCTCAAAACTATTTCATGTAATTGTTGTGTTCAGCTTTCCTAGTTTAAAATTAAAGATTGTCACTGTAGCGAGAGGTAAAGCGAAATTACTCACAAGGCTACACAGGCTACACAGATTGAACTCACAATCTCTTAGGTTGTGAGTGTTACTTCTAGTACGGCATCCTACAGCCCTGTTGTTTGGAGTGATTCGGTGGTGAGAGGCATAAAAGCTTGAGGCAATTTCTCTTTTTAAGCTGGTTTTAGCTCGGTTCTCCGTGTCAGCCGGAACGCACCGCCGCTTGCGATGAATGAGAACTGAGACCAGACTATTTGAAGACTCGAAGGATTTTTAATGCTGTCTCAGTCATAATTCTATTATGATAGAGATTATTACGGAAACTACGTCACCTCTGACGTCACGATTCCTTAATTATTAAGCTTTGTTCTCAAACGATTTTTAAATAGTCATTATTCAATCTTAATTAGCATCTTATTTATTAAAACGATGTCTTACTTAAAGTATAGTTGAGTTTAGATTTACCGCAAAACTGCCCATATTATTAATGCATTCAAATCCTGATGTGTGTTATATATCTCTAAGAAAAAGATGTTACATAGTATGTGGCTGGAAATAATTGCATAATGATTTTACAAAACTAAGTTTAATAGATTATTATTCTGCTGTTACTGATTTCTCATACTTATCGTATTATTCTCAAACACTTTCAAAAAGCAATCCAATATATTACAGAAATCATGTAAAATAACATTAAAATAATCCGTAATATCTTTATATATATTTTATTTAATTTCGTTAGTCTTTCTAATTTAAATATAACATTTTTTGTTACATTAAAACTTGAATAGTTGCGACCATGGGCGCATACTTTTCTAGTTCCTTTAAATTTTATATTGAGTTTTATTAAAAAAATTGAAATTCGTTCATAGTCACAATATTTCATTTAGTTGGAAACATGTTATTTTAACAGAGACTTTACAATTATATTGTAGTACTTTCTGACGAAGCTAATGTTAAAAATTCCACATTGCCAAATGGGATTTTTGACATCTTGAGTTTCATGAAGAGGGATTTTTACGATCCAATCTAATTCATCTAATTAAAATACTGATATTTTTAAAAGGGATTTACAATTGAATAAACCTTCTCTGTGCAAATCAATTAACAAAATTTAGGTTTACCACAAAGGAATTTCATAGATCCCTTAAAAATGTTGAAATTTCCATACTATATTTTAGATTATTGATTAAATCATTTTAGAAAAGTTTTATAATTAAATAAGAAGACCTTTTTGCAATGCAAGTTTCAATATTGAATATTTGCCCTCAAATGCATTTTCAATTATCTTCAGTTTTCCCTAGAATTTCAAAATCCAATGATATATATTAACTAGCAGTTATGGTATACCAAGTATGATAATTTATATAAACTTTTGATGTTTACTTAGAGCTACTGCGAAATAGTTCAATATTAAAAAGTATATATTCTTGATTTAACTCTCACTCATTTTTTTCTTTCTTTCATTCTTTTTATCTTTCATTAGGTGCGATTGAAACAGTTAGCTATATTCGCTTCGTGCGCTCACCCTTCTCTCTATCTTTGCCTACTCTCTTTCTTTCTTTCTTCATTATTCTGTATCATATTATTTCTGTGTAGACAATGTCCCTTTCTTCGCCTGTCTTTCTTACAATAAAAACGGAATAGTCCTAATTTAGCTTAGGTGACGATACTCATAAGAAAATATAATTCTATACTTATTCTGATCTTGTGGTATCTGCTATTCTTGATCCGAGCTCGCTGGTAGTCTGGCATCTGTTGTTGGCCTGGATATTCTCGTTCTCTCGAGCCAAGCATACTTGGGATTACCTTAGGCATATCCATTGTTTTGTGCTGTTGTATAGTTTTTAATAGGTCAACACGTAATTGTTTTTTTTTGTTAGAGCCTCATTATTTTTCTACCAAGTAATAACCTCGAACTGGCAACACTCCGAACTCTCAGCAGATCTGCCCGTGCGACCAACAGACTCCTCTTCTCCATCCTCTCTCTCCTTCCATACTTCTCCATCTCATCCCACCTCGTCCTCTCCTCACTTTCTCTCTCTCGTCTCTCTCAAAGGATTATTTTCCAATGTCTCTCTCTCTCTCTCTCTCTCCATCTCTCTCTCTCTCTCTCTCTCTCTCTCTCCTCTCTTCTCCATGGCTTCCTTCACTGGTCACCCGTTGGCACCTTTTGACCACCAGAAGCCAACAGGTCAGCCTTTCATACGGGCAATCGCCAAATCTAGTTAATTTCCACCCTACACAACGTTAACTAAAATTTTTGGTTTTCCACATTTTACTCTCATTTCGCCAGAAGCAAAATATTTTGGATAGTCTTGCTTGAGAGCAGAGGTACTAGTAAACGTGGATAGGTTTCTAAGTGATATTGTTCGTGTGAATAGATTGAATTTCTCTCAGGCCCACGTGGTTTCACGGCATTTCCTTTATACAGGCTTACCGCTTCACTGTGTACTGAGTGACGAGAATCGTAGGCTACGAGGCGACGATTTCCAAAATTTGTCCAGTTTGCGGTAGAACTGCTCTATTCATCTTACAGGCATATGATGCTACATACTTTTTTTGGCTGGATCGTAGTGTCTAGAAATTATGTAGAGATAAACAGCTTGGGGGGATCTCACTGTGGTTGGTCCACTACCGCTGGTAATCGTTTTTAGGTGGGGATGGCACAGAGGCACATTTATTGTGATAAAACTGGATGAACTTTGCCAGTTGGTTTCACCATCCATGAAAGCAGTGGAGTTATCTGACTGTAGTTGGTTGGTTGGTTGGTTGGTTGGTTGGTTTGTTTGGGTTTTGGTTTTTACGGCATATCACCCATTGGGTCAATTTTATACGCAAGATCTGTTGTTCTTACACATTTTTTGATTGGTAGTCATTTTTCCTTTCTTGAACTCAATTTTTAAAATATTTTTTCAAACTCATTTTTGTTCTATTTAATCATAAGATGGGGACCCTACCAGGTACTAGCACTCCGGGTAGAGTGGACCGGAGTAATGGTGATGAAAGGGGTTCTACACATCCCAGACCTCCAGAACTGGAACTTACAAGACAATACAAGGCAATACCAGGACAATCTGACTGTACGTTGGTTGTTGGTTGTTGATTTGATTTGTTTAGTTTACGGCATGTCAACCCATTGGGCATTTATACGAGATCTGTTGTTTTTACCATTTTTTTTATGGGGTAGTCCAATCTTTCTTTCTTAAACCCCTTTTTAAAATATTTTTTTAAACCATAGATGGGACCTAACAGGTAATACACTCGTCAGCAGGCTGGACCCGAAAGTACTGATGATGAAGGGGTCTACACATTCCCCAGACCTCCAGAACTGGAACTTCATCATCAGATAGAGTTTACGACGTACATAACCCAGGGACAATCTGTTTGTCGTGGGACTCTTGTGTTTGCCTTGGTTTAAGATATTGAATGTAGTTAGGTCGTCTCACTTGGTGAATTAGTTCAGAATATTCTTTTTTTTTTCTTTTTTTTACTCCATTACAAACCCTCCGGTCTTACGCTGAATTAACTGGACTTAGTATTTAGTAAAAAATTAAAATAATTTAATGCAATGCTACGACACAAGGACAAGAAATGAAGGAAAATTATAACAGCTTAAAAAAGGCGGCCATTTGTGTAATTTGGTATTAAATGTCGTCTGATTGCATATGAATGGACCAATGAGAGCCTACTTTGTATGCAGACAACAATTGAGAAAATCAAAAAGGATGGCCTTTTGCATGGAAGATTTGGCGTCTTGAAGAATTGGAGCGTGAGAATGTCGTAACGACTTAATTTCAAATGACAGATTCTTATTCTAACTCGCCTACGTAATTTATGAAATGTAATACCTAAAATATCTCCAATCACTCATATATATATATATATATATTTTATATATATAATATTGTTGTATTTGACAGAGGGAGTTATTATTTAACCGGTATGTTAAAGAACCAAGGAATATTTCTTCTTTATGATTTTCAGTTGTAGACGTTCAGTCTTCAAGGAGTTTTTCGTAGATAGGATCCAGATAGTTGAGAAATGTCCAAATGTTGGTAATCAAGATATTTAGCTACACAAATGAGAGTAACCTCCCTTGTTTATTTCACTTTGAGGAAGCATATGTTTTGTCGGCCATTTTCATTTCAGCGTAGATCTACTCTGAAATACGAATTTGTTCGAATATATACAACTGCATTTTCTTAACACGAAATATCAATAAAATGTGTTCTTAATTGTGCTTGTGCATATTTGAACTGAACTTTAATGTTATTAAACACATTTTATGATATTTTTCGTGTTAAAACATACAGTTGTATTAATTTACGATAAATTAAATGGCCGACCAAAACATATGGCTTCCAAAGTGAAATAACAAGGGGAGGTTACTCTCATTTTATGCTAAGCTAATGTCAGATTACCAACAATGTTTCGTTGGTTTGTCCTCATGGGATTATTGGTTGTAGTGTATAGTTTGGTTTTATTCATTTGGATTTTTTTTTTTCGTTTATTCAATTAGGTGAGTCTATTTTAGGGGGGTTACTAAGGTTATGGGTTAGTTCCGAAGGCTTTTAGTTTATTGTTTGCCGGTCGGTAAATGCTATTTATTAGGGGTCAGGTATAGATTTGTTATCATTATGCCAAACAAACACACTCAACCAAAGTGTGAAGGGGCTATCCCTCTTTTCACTAGCATAGTCCAGGGAGATTGTTTTTGTGTCTGAAGTGGAGCTCTATATATACCATCAGCCCCCTCCTCTTTACGCACATGACCGAATTGATGATGGTGTTGTATCGACCTGGAACTTGTTGGTTCCTAGGTTGATTTCTATACATGTTACATAATTATTAGATACTTAATATTTTGGCAATAGTGTAGAATCAATAATGGCGATTAGTGCAGCTGATGGCCTTTAGAGTGAGTGACGGTCGCTTGAGCTCACTCTCACCTTGCCTTCCGGGATAAATCGTGAAGAACGGAAGGCACTGGAAGACCCTGTCTCCCGGTTTAAGGATAGTAAGTAACTTAGTCAGTAGCAAGTAGGAGCGAGCTCGTAGGTGTGCGCAGATGTCATGGTTGGGGATTTACAGCATAAACGTATACCCAAATAAATCGAAGTCATTGTGTTTATTACCTAAAACAAAGAATGATACAGGGCTTCTGAATAAGAGAAATCCATAACAGAAACCAGACCGAAGTCCAAGCAACTCCAGACGCAAGATGGTTAGAAGAAGACCAGACCAAGATAGACGATCAGAAATAGCAAAGCCGGCCAGAAGAAAAGCGATAGAGTGAAGAAGTAAGAAAGGGTATACCAACACACGGACTGAACAAAAGCTCAGAAATATTGAACAAGCAATTTTACCTCGTATATTTAATTTTAACAGTGAACATTTAGTCAAGAAACAAAAAACAAAAATAATACTGCAATAGATTCGAAAATAAATGAGCAGCTAAAGTCCACACTCAAACGCAGGTGATGAAGCTATAAGTTTGGCTTTAACACAAATTTAATTTAAAAACGTTTAAAATGCAAATAAAAGATCTTCGGAAATAATTTCTGATAAGCGGTTTTCTTTTGGAATACTTTTTTATTGAAAATAAAAATATCTATTTAAAAGCTATGAAGGGCATGTAGAGGTTAATCTAATTTGTGTTTGCTCGTTACCACGACATGTTGCTAAGTGCTATATATGCGTGTTATTTGAAATGTCATTAAAGCAACTCCTTCGTATAAGTCCTTTCTTGTAGCTTATAAGTCACGTGATAAAAAAAGACTTTATATCGATTAGTGATTCTTCGGGCAGAAGCATTTATAGAAAAAGAAATGAATATTAGCTTATTATTATTCAAATTTTTGATAATAAAATCAATGTTTACCAATTCTGTATTTCTTCTTTGTATAGTTGTGTTTATGAGTTTCTCAGCCTTTGACTTTGGTGTCAGAATCATCCAGAAAAAGTAAAATTGTACAACATCAAACTAATAAATAATAGAAAATGTTTTGATGGATGAGTGCACATCGGATATTTGATTTGCTATGAAAAAACAGAAATCATCATAAATTAAATTGGTTGTTACGCATTTTGGGTTCCTCGGGCAAAATCCTTTTAATAAGATTAATTTTTCAGGAGTAGGGATCTTTAGAACTCATTTATAGATAAATAGGTTACAAAGTTCCCATTTTTCGCGACCCCCCTAAATTTTGAGTAAGCTAAAATCGACATAACTCAGCTATTTTTGGAATTGGAAGCTCAAATCTTGGGGGTTGTCCTAACTTTATTATAATAAACACTTGGACAAAATTTCCAGAAAAATTGAAGGGGGTGGGTGACTTGGTGATTTGACTAGGAATTACCCCTTTGAATTAACACCGGTAATATGACTTATAGGTTATAGTCCACCCATGCATCAACTGGTCAGAGAGGGTCTAAAATTATTACCGGCAAAAATTTCTACATCAATTAGCTCTGCGCGGATTCCGACAAACCAGGAACATGACAGACAGACAGTGGAACGACGGAAATCATGGGATCTGTGCAATAGAAGACATGGAATGATGATGATGATGATGATGAGGAGGAGGAGAGGAGGGGAGGGGGGAGGGGAGGAGGAGGATGGACTCTTAAACTAGTGTTACCGGCCAGAAAAAACTACATATATTAGTTCTATGCGGAAAACGGGTGCGGTCTTTGTGGCACTTACCAGGAGAGATTTTCATTTATAATGGACTCCTACCAAGGACAACCTCAGTGTTGCCGACCTGTAACTTACGTAAATTAGCCTCGTGGGGAATCGGGATCGTATTGAGGACTCGCCAAGAGGATGGTTCCTTTATTCTTTCTCGGATTAAACTCTCTTTGTTTCCTATTTCTGGTAACTCTTTGAGAAATGACGAACCGATTTCCGATTCTTCCTTTAAGACTGGCTGCCACGCAGCACTCCTTGACAGGATCAATTTTTTTCCTTGTTTCTTAATCACTCTTTCCACTAAAGAGCTCAATGCAGCTAACTAAAGCGATTTATAATGCCCCCATCTTTTTGTTCTTATCGCAAAACAAATGATCTGCAATTTTGTCAATACGTGAAAATAATCCGTAGATTAATGCATACTTCTTCAATTGCTTCACGTTATCGACAATCTCAAACGCGTTTACTCTCACTTTTACCTTCACTTTCCTCAAAATAAAAAGAAAGACGGAAAATCTTTTTCATCAAAACCATTTTTAATCTTCTGCCGTCTTTATGAGGTGAGTTAAAATTTCTGTAACATACACATCTGCTCAACAGATTTTAATTCCATGGTTTGTTTGTTTTTTTTCTTTTTATTTTGCGTTTTTTTTTTGGTTTTTTTTTTTGGTTTTTTATGAATGTAGTTTTTGGGCACAGACTAACTCATAAGTGAGGTTCTCCTGTGGGATTCTACACTATATACAAGCAGTGTTAGCATTGGTGTCGGTAAAATAAAGCCATAAAACAACTTATTTAAATACATATACATGACCTGTTTGATATTACTTTAACAAACTACTGCCATTCAGCTCAAAGAGACGCTAGGTGTAAACAATGAAGGGGTACTCCACACTTCCAGATTCCTCCCGAACTGGAGCCTCACCATGAGATGCCATTATAGTGTCATACTCAGGATCTTCTCCAACAGTGCCTAGCATGTTTTGTTCTCTTTTTTTGGGTGGTTTGTGGTGGGAGGTAAGTGATCATACAGCTGCTGTGTTAATGTTGTTTTGAATTTAATTTTGCGTTTTTTTTTTTTGTTTTTTTTTTTGTCTTTAGGTTGGTAAGAGGTAGACGCACTCACCGAGGACTCGCAGGTTTCGAGGTTTGATATCGTCCTAGTCACTCATACACTTTGGGTAATCTGATCTGTGCTGTAAAGCATCTGGAAACTGACAGTAGGTGTGTCGCTCCATCTCATAAACAATCTAGTCTAATGCATAACGAAGATGTGGTAGAGGGTCCTCGCGCTGTATTGGTGATACCGAAATGGACACAAAATGTCTGGCACTTTCACCATCGCTCAATCATCTTGAAACTACATTTTACTTTCTTTTTAATATTTCAATTTCCGGTAGAGCATCTCAGCTTATCTAATCACAAAGTTCGGCGTTTCAACTACCGACCTCCCAAAATCAGAACATGAGTAGACATTTAAGTAATCTAGATCTGTGCTATAGAATATGTAGGTATTTATAATTGGCAATAGACAATACTCATCAACCCTACGTATATAATTAATATATATATTATGTGGTGTGTGTGTGTGTGTGTGTGTGTGTGTGTGCAGACGAAATTCTGTCGGGTTTCGTAACTGTAAAGTCGAGCGGACTGATGAGAAGTAAACTTCGAAAACCCGTGTCTGTGGATACATGATATATATATATATATATACTAATATCATATATTACTATAATATATACTATATACTATATATATATATATACTAATACTATTAGTTTAATAATTAATTAGAAAAACAGTATCAATATATGTGCCTACCCGTCCTGCAGCTCACTCTCCTCAATGAAAAAAAAAATAGTATATAATAATAAGATAAAATAAAATAAATAAATAAATAAACAATCCAAGAAAAAAGAGGGTCTCAACCTACAAAACGGGATATACAACGTTCGGAAAGATGGAGCGACGGACGGCCGCGAGTTCAAATAATGGCAACGAGTCTTTTTGTATTTCACATAGCTCTAATACCCTTATTAGTATGCTTCCACATATTCACCCTTGCTATGAGTAATAGTTGGTAATCTGGCTTCTTAACCTTGTATTTTGAATTCAAATAGAAACTAACAACGATTTATCTAAAGTTGTTATTTCATGAAATAATATAAATTGAAAGTGAAAGAAAATGATCGCGACCTCAAATAAATAAGGGAAATTCCCCATTAAGGAAGAACAACAAACAAAGAGTAAGAGAAGAAAATGTGAAAGAAGAGAATGGAAGAAAGAAAGTCGAGAGAAGAGGAGGGTGATAAAAAAGCATCAGTATACCAGTAGAGAGAACGTCAAATACATCCTCGAAAGCCATTACACAAAGAATTGAACATTGTTGAAATACAATAGCAATCTAACAACGAACTTCACTCAAACCCCGAGTCAGTTTGAATACATTAGACGGGCACAACCCCCCCCACACTGATATCCACGAACAAAGAAGTTCGCGTAGCAGTTAATCTTACAAAATTACAAACATAAACCGAAACTTCAGAAATTATTGATAAGAACGTAACTCTACCATAATTATTGTGGACTACTATGAATTACTGTTACTTCCATGAACAAAAAAAGTGAGAGGGTTTTGTTAAGTAATCAATCTCTAGTTAGCTACTGAAGAATGAGAGCAGTGCGGTAGTTAAAAATTCTCACCGCCTGTTGAGTGGTCTGAACCCAAGAAAAAGATTAGCGCTTAAATAAAATAATGTTAGTTCACTAAAGAAATATTCAGTTGTTAACTAAGAACAAACTAAACAGCGCAAGCACGTCCAACCAGATCTGAAGAAGAAGAAGAGAACGGCTAAGAAAGATAGATGGCTTCAGAGTCTTAAGAGATACCCATCCAAGTTAGAAGAGTCTACTTAAACACAAGTTACGAAGTAGAAGAAATATATTTTTCCAAATCCTGCCTGCACGAGCAGGATGGTGACACAAGGCCAATTCTTAAGCGGAGTTCACAGGTTTGAATTCAGATTTTCCTTCTCCTGACCGGTTGCTAACAAAGGTTAAAGAGCCTGTTTGCCCTATCTATTTATCATAGTTGGAGGGAGAGTGGATTCATACTTTCCCCAAGGATATTAGCGCTAAGTGAATTAGTTACCAACATCCAGGATTTGGAACTCGAGGCGAGAGTCATTTCCATGCTTTACCATTACAACCACGCGCTTCAAAAGAGTAAGAGTTTTACTTAAAAACAGTTACGAGTAAGAAGAAAATATAAGCTTCAAGATTAAGTATAAGGTGTTACTACACGGGTATTATGTTGTATACGCAATACGTGTTTGTGCGTTTATCATAAGAGTATTTGCTAGTGAATATATATGTGTGTGATGTATTTGTGTGATGTGTGACAATATGTTGACTTATTTTGTGCTCAATAGTTAATGCTAGACGAGGGGGTGCGGGGATGATATACAGAAATACTCCCGCTATATATAACTACATAAAATTTGCGCTTTTTCTTGATGATAGTGGGTTAATACCTGCTTTGAACCAAATGATAATAAACGCCGTTTTTAATTGATTACTGGACTTTCATATATCATGTAGTCAGACTTTTGAGGTTTAAGAAGGTATGGTAGCTAATTTGGACTTGATGTAAAAAATAAATTGCCGGCAGTTCATGCATTTTTATTAGAAAGTGATTTTTGCGAAAATTATTTTAGCAAGTATTTACTAGGGAGAAATAACTAAATGTTTTTTGTAATATTTTATCTAAATGGAGTTTTTAATACGATTAAATGTGGCTATACCACAACTCGGATATCATTTCATGAAATGATAAATGAATCGAAGGGTAAAAGAAAATAATGGCGATATTAAAAAAAAAACTTTTTAATTTTTTTAATAAAAACATATCTGGCAAAAACAAAGATCAGCAAAACAAAAAGATCTAGGCAAAACGAATATCTTTAGCAAAACAAAAGATCTAGAAAACGAAATATCTAGGCAAAACAAAAGAATCTAGAAAAATAAATGATTTAGAAACGAATATCTTGCAAAACAAAAGATCTAGCAAAAACGAAGATATCTAGCAAAACAAAAGATCTAGAAAAAGGAAATATCTGGCAAAACAAAAATTAGAAAAATAAATGAATTTGCAAACCCGAAATATCTAGCACAAAAGATTAGCAAATAAATGATCTAGCAAACAAAAGATCTAGCAAATAAATATCTAGTAAACAAATAATCTAGCAACATGAAATATTAGCACAACAAAAAGATCCTAGCAAATTGATATCTAGCAAAACAACAAGATCTAGCAAACGAAATATCTAGCAAAAACAAAAGATCTTAGCAAATAAATGATCTAGCAAACCGAAATATTCAAGCAAAACAAAAAATCTAGGCAAACAAAAGAATCTAGCAAAATAAAGTCTAGCAAAATTGAATATCTAGCAAAACAAAAGTGCAAACGAAATATCTAGCAAAACAAAAGATCTAGCAAAATAAAATGACCTAGGCAAACCGAAATATCAAGCAAAAAAGGATCTGCAAAACAAAGATTAGCAAAAATAAAAGGATCTAGCAAACAAAGATCTAGCAAAACAAAAGATCTAGCAAAACGAATATCTAGCAAAAAAAGATCTAGCAACAATGATCTAGCAAACGAAATATCAAGCAAAAAAGATATAGGCAACAAAAGATCTAGGGATTAAATAAATGATCTAGCCTGAAACGATATCTGCAAAACAAAGATCTAGCAAAATAAATGATCTAGCAAAACAAAATTCTAGCAAACGAAAATATCAGCAAAGAAAAGATCAGCAAAATTGCGAGAAAGCGAAATATTCTGATTAATAGGCACTTCTAGCCTAGATGTGTTAATTTGGTTAAAAATAAGAGAAGAGATTCTTTCAAAGTGAAAAACGGAGTAACGTTTTTAAAATACTTTCATATTGAATGATTTTTTCGAGATTAGAATTTTCTGAATAAGCAACAAAGTTAATCTTCTTGCCGAAGGCGAATATTCTAGCAATATGACGTCCGATAATTTGAAACCTCACCTTGTTTTCACAGCCAAAAGGACAGCACACGCACACTGCACCGCACACCACACACACACACAACCATATAGTATATATATATATATATATATATATATATAATATATCTATATATATATGATATATAATTAATGTATGTTTGTATGTATGTGAGAGAGTGCAAACAATTATATTATATATAATATTCATTATTATATATATATATATATATAAACACACACGCTACCCAAACAACATGCATATATATACATATATATTATATATAATATTATATATATATTATTATGTGTGTGTGTGTGTGTGTGTTGTGTGTTGTTTGAAAAAATAAATGGAAAATATATATATATTGGCTACGGGGAAATTTATCATATGCCTGATGATATACCAGTATATATATATACAGTATATAATATTTATATATATATATATATATTATATATATATTTTATATATATATTTAAACATATCTGTCGGTTTCGTTTCCAGTTTTCTCACGTAACACATACACATATAATATATATGTTACACACATAACACAGCGGGTGTGTATGTGTGTGCGTTTACTGTGCGAGGGTATATATATATATATAATATAATTATATATATAATTATATATATATATTATACTAACCCCTCCGCACGAGGTAAATTTCTAGCGGAGCTTCAACAGGTTTTGAATTCAGAGTTTTTCCCTTCTCCTAAGACCGGTTGGGCCTATCCAAGGTAATAGAGCCCAGTCTGGCCCTATCTATTTGCCTCATAGCTTTGGAGGGTGAGTAGGATTCATACCTTCGCAAGGGTATTAGGCTAAGTGAAATGCTTACTCATCCAGGAATTGAACTCGGGGCGACGAGTCCATTTCTTATGATTTGAGTATGTTTTATGTGTGTGTTTGTGTGAGCATACTATGTGCGTTTGTGTAGCGTACATATAAGTGTGTGTGTGTGTGAGCGTATATTTGTGTGTGTGAGTGAGCGTATTTATATATATAGTATAATATAATAATATATATATATATATATATATGCGTGTGGTAGGGGAGTGTGTGTGATTCTCCTCTCTTTTTACATTTTTGAAATAATTTGTTTTTAAATGCTGTTAGCTCTCGGGGTCAGAAAAGGTGAAAATTTATATAAATAAGAAAACTAAGCCGTTAATGACATTCACACACGCCCTACAATTAATAAGTATATCTTCTCTCTCTCTCTTCTCTCTCTCCTCTCTCTTCTCTCTCTCTCTCTCTCCTCTCTCTCTCTCTCTCTCTCTCTTCATCAACTCTCGTTTCTCTGTCTATTTCTCTGTCTATTTCTCTCTCTCTCTCTCTCATCAACCTCTCTTCTCTGTCTATTTCTCTGTCTACTTTCTCTCCTCTCTCTTATCAATCAACTCCCTCTTTCTCTGTCTATTCCTATCCTCTCTCGTCTTCTCTCCCTCTCTCTCT
>CM042138.1:22930764-22955764 GCA_023376005.1 Doryteuthis pealeii | reverse complement strand
TATTAATAATGGAGATTCGCTTCCGGTTTTTGTCTGTAACAAAAACGACGTCACTGATTACGTCACACTACCTAACACGTCATAACGTAGAATGAATACACTCAAAATTTGAGCATGCAATGTTAGACAGTCCTCATTGGCTTTTTTAAACAAATTTTAATAAATACATACCTGGTTTTATCTATCTATATATAGTTTGTTTTATCTTAATATATATTTAAAGTTATCAGAACTAAGTTTCCATTTCAATTTTTTTATATTTTTTACTCCTTTAATAAATTTATTTTATTTTTTACTCCTTTAATAAATTTGATGATTTTACTTTACTTATGATACAAACTCTCTGATATTAAATTTTCAACTCCCATCCCCTCAGGCAATATTTATTTTACGTCGCCCGGGCGTTTTTTTATTTTGCTAGTACAAACAATAATGGTTGCTGGTGCAGCGTTTTTCGCTCCTTCCTTCTTGCTCTCTTTGTTGTGGAGGCTACTCTCCCATCCACCCCACTCCTCTTTGTGATTTGTTTTTTAGGCTGCTCGATTTTCTTTAATAACACCCCCTGTGTTCATACCAATGTGCTCCATCCTCATGTTCCTCCTGAAGTGTAGACATGGTCTACCAACCGATCAGGAGCCTTTTACTAATTTGGCATACAATAGGTCTTTGGGAAAGCGGCTATTATCCATCCTCCTAACATAGCCAAGCCAGTGAAGGCTCATCTCGCAGAGGATGGCGAACATACTGTTCATATTGGTGCGATCCAGCACGTATGTGTTGAGCACTTTAACTTTTCGTGTTATTAACGCAATCTATATATATTATATATATAATATATATATATATATATATATATATGTGTGTGTGTGTGTGTGTGTGTGTGTGTGTGCGCGCGTGCGTGTGGATAAAAACGTATGAAAAACACTTATGTTGTTAAATTGAATTTTTTTTTACAACTTTTGCATTGCAATATTGCCAATATTTCGATTGCATCAAAAAAAAAAGATGTGTGATATTTTTTAATCCGGATTTCTTAAGACCAGAAACAGAATATTTGAATTTAGACAGGAAATATTGTTTGTTTTCCATTATATATATATTTATATATATATATATATATATAATATATATATATAATATAAATCTCTATCGGCAACATGCCTCATTATCGAATTTATCGTTCCAAATATTTATCGTCTTCGGAACACATCCAGGTAACTAGAGTTCTTTTCGATTCTACGACAGTCAACGCGACATTATCACTCATAATCTGATTTAAAACAAGACAACTGCATTAGTTTCTTGTTACTCAAAAGTCGAATCAATTGTTCGATATATAAGATAACACAAAAGAATCTTTTTTCTTATTTTTCCGGAATTTCTTTTGTAAAGATAATTCCATAAATCTACTTGCTGTTTCACTTCGTGATTCTACGTTTCTAGTGACGACGCCAAGTATTAACAATTTCAGTGCCAGATATTTAAAAGGCTTTTATTTAGAATGTTTGTTATTGTAGATTAGACTTATTAAATCTGTTTTTGAAGTTCTTTTGTTCATTTCATTCATCTCTGTGTTATTAATCCACGGCCTATCATTAATATATGATATAATATATATATATATATATAATATATATAATATATAATATTATGTTGAAAAGAGAAAGAAAGAAAGAAAGCAATAGAATGGATAAAACAGGATTATTTTAATTAATTTAACTTACACGTGTTTCGGTAGAGGAGTTTATCCATGTGTACATTATTCTATCTATTATTATTTTTAAATGACAAAATGAAATGAAATAATAATAATAGAAAAAATGTAGAAATGTCGGCCTTCCTCAGAGTAAATCCTTATTTTTTTAAATAAAATTCGTGGAACGCGCGAGAATTTTCAAAGAATGATAAATCCTAATTTTATCCAATCTAATACTTTCGAAGTGCCGAAAGTACTCGGGACATGAACTTTGGTGACTTATCCACGAATTCCACCCAAATATTAAAAGTTGGCCAGAAAACTCAGAAAAGATCTCAAAAATCAAATCAAAAATAAAATTGTTAAACAGGAAATGTGTCTTTTGTTTAATTTCTAACACACACAACACACATTATTATATATATTATAATCCATATATATATATATTAGTATATATATATATATAAATATTAAAACTTCGAATTTTTATATTATAAATCATACGTTAACAATGCTTCAAGCAAATTACCAATTACTTTATATATAATATATATATATATATATAGTTATACTATATATGCCTGTGCGTTTGGGGCATGTGTGTGTGTTTGATAATATAGCTTGCTGTTCTAAGATTATTTCATGAATTCCCTTCATTTTTAAATTATTTTGATTGGTTGGTGGTTTGGCTTGGTTAGCTCTTTTGTTGTGTCATTCGTTGGTTGGTTGATTGGGTTCTGTGTGTGTGTGTGTGGTGTGTGTGCTGTGTGTGTGTGTGTGTGTGTGTGTTGTACTATTGTGTCCATTTGTGAGATTGCGACACGTGACCAAAATCCATTTAACTGCATATAAATAAAGTGATACATTTTAATAGATAATTTTCCTCTGGAATTAAAACCGATTGATTGCGAGATTAGAAACCCGTAGGCTGAAATTATTCTGTCAATGGAAAAAAAAAAAACAAAATAAAAGACTGCTGAAGTTGTAATATATCTTAAGTAACATGATAAATATTCGTCTAACATTTTATAATTGGGATATTCAAAATGGTGTGTGGGATTAGAGAATGGTGGTGTAATTGGCCTTGAATTACTCAAATTTAAGAGAATAAAAAAAATTTTCAGAAACAGTTCATTCCAACTTTTTGTTCGTGAGAAAATGTGGCCCAAATTTTACTAATACACATAGAAAAGTAAGAGACTATGTAAGTATGACACAAGGTCAAGGACTATCGTAGTTATTATATTTATTCGCTCATATATATACATCACTAACTAAAACTCCTCGTCTTGTCTGTCTAACCTCTGTTTATCAGACGAGCCGCACCAATTTATGGATATAGAGCGGGTTAAAGCTAATCCATATACAACGCCAAGCATTAATATAAGGCGGGGCTGCATCCTGAAATCACCATTATTATAACTATCAAAAAGAAAACCGCCTTCCGCGGCCGGTGTAAATGATTATTCTGCCACGCCTTTTTATTAAAAAAAATGTAAACAGATCTTTGAAATCTAATTTCTAATTTGACAGCCATAAAACTACTTTCTATGGACTAACTCTATATTAAAAAAAGTTTTTCTAACAGTTAAATTTCAAATTACGTTCAAAAATATCAAGACTTTTTCTTTCAACTTTTTTAAATGGGGAGGGGGGACGGAGGATGCGACACTGAGAGCGCCACAAAAAAAACCCGTTATTTTTTTCCGTTTTGTTTAATCGTCTGTCGTATAACAAATACCGATAGACAATATAATAATAGAACGGGGCATGGTTGTTGGTTTGGTTGGTTGGTGGATTGACTTTTACGGACGTCAACCATGTTAGGTTATTTCTATGCCGCAGACTGTTTTATTAAGTCTTGTTGGTATTCTCCTTTTTTTTTAATTTCATTTTACACTTTCCAAAATTCATTTTTTATCTATTTTAACCCATAGATGCTTGGATCCTAGACAGGATACTACCTACTTCTGCGTCCGTGTAGGACCTGGTGATATCTTTGATGAGTGTGTGGCGCTCAACTGGCATAGTTAAACAATCAAAAACTTCTGAATCAATTTTCTCGAACAAACTCTCAATAGAAGAAATAGAAGGAGACAGTTCAGAAAGTTCCAGAAAGGAACAAACTCATTAATTATCCTGACTTCATATGCCTCAATAATCTTTCTTAATTAAATTAAATTCAAGGGAGGAGGGTTTGGTTTGCGTTTGTTTTGTTTTACGGCATAGTCAACCTCAGTAGGTCATTTGAATGCCGATAAGTTTTTAAAATAAATCATTCTTAATGGATAATACAATTTTTTTATAAATAACATTTTTTTCTATTTTAAAACCCCCAATTAGGATTTGGCGAAAAAACCCCCTACAGGTACTACCTACTCCAGGGTCAGAATGACAGGGAGCAACTGGTGATGAAGGGGTGCTCCACATTCCCCAAAACCTTCCAAACTGAGAACCTTTCACCATCAGATTAGACGATTATAACTCATATCCCAGGAACATGTAGCCCGCAGCCACCGCCCTGCAGTCCCCATTCCATGCATAAAAAAAGGGTGGGGCTTGCCATCAAGGGCAATAGGTGGGGAACTAATCAATATAAAGGTGCTAGGACTTGACGTTACCAGCATTGATCGGAGGAAGCCTCTCGGAAGCCGCCGTCTCAGCCCCAAGTAGGGCACCCAAGCTGCGAACATAATTTTGCAAGTCCCATGAAAACTCGCTCATCCAAACCTGGTGCCTATCCATCCTTAAGCATCTACGGGTCGCCACCACGGACCCAAACACGGTGCAGCCCCATATGGGCGCAGTATATATCTCCTCTGACAGAATATCCGGCTCGCATTGGTGCATTTCTAAGGCCCCAGTCCCGACAGGGCGAAGGGTGAGAGAGGAATGGCCGAGCTACCTATCATTCATATATCGATTTCAAGATGAAAACCTAGTTTTTTCGGCACATATTGTTATTCTCCAAACATTCAAGTTACTCTTTCCCTTATAGCACTCAACCTTCGCACCTCACAAACACACACAAAACCAGAACACCCCAACAACACACACCACATACACACTACACAGTTATCTGACTTTCTCGGAAACTCTTCTTGCGGTTCGGACCATCACACCACGTTACCCGCGCTCTTCCAGCGGGTTGGCTGGTTCTCCATTTACTTTGTATGTTACCCTCTGTTTCCACCATTCAAAGCGTGAGGCAAAAATCAACAGAAGGAATCTCTCGGCCGCTAAAAAAATGACAAAAAATTGGGAGAACAATATACATGAACAAATCTCTGTATATAATTAGATGTTGTTGGACTGTTCGCCTCTTCTTTATTGATATATGCACAACGTTTCTGGCCAATTGATGTCCCTCCGGTCCTTCTTTGCGGTGTTTCTTGTCAAACGCGATAACCTTCTCTTCAAACGTTCATACAATACTCTTTCTTTGTTGTAATTCGGGAGCTTTCATCGCCACAATCGGAGGCCTGCATCACAACTTCAAACTGAACCCTTAATTTAAACATCAGGGAGACTCAACAGTTCCTAACTACATCACAAAGATCTGTGTAACATAAACTGATAAAGATGAGAACAACACTCCGAAAAATCCAATATCTATCAAGACTATCTAAAAACACATTGTGTATATAACCAATAAAGATGAGTACAACTAGTCCGAAAATCCGACATAATACAAATCCATCAAGACTGATCTAAAAAAATGTCGAATATAACAATAAAGATGAGGACTAACTAGTCCTCGAATAAATCAAAATAATACAAATCATCAAGACTGATCTAAAAAATGTGATATAACTCAATTAAAAGCATACGAGGGACAACACTCGCGAATTATAATCCCAAATAATACAAATCATTCAAAATACAAACAAATAATAATATATTCCTCTCTCACACGTATAACCTAAATTTGTATCGGAATGAGGATAACCGGCAAAACCGCTCAGAAGTCCAGAAAAGAACAAATCCCTAATATCCCGATTATGTATCGGTTACACAACGACTAGCATACTCCTTTTTCACTTAAATAAGAAAACCCTCTTGATACACACTGTATGTACCTGGGCCGTTCCTCACATCGGAGAACATACACCGGTTCCAACTATAAATAGTGACACACCGAGTGGAAAGGCAGTACTGTTCCCGTAACGCAACAAAGACCTAGTCGATACAACGTACCTATCATTGATAAATACACTTAGTCTTTACCTTCTAACCTATCATCGACTTTGAACCTTACCCTTTACTCTGGACTACAACATCCACAACAACACCATATTTACTTTATCCAGTCATGTGATAGCAACTTTTCCTTTATTATACAATGTTTTACAACACAAACAACAAATTCCTTAACTAGATATATTTAAAACAATGATTCAGTATAGATATCAAATTGCTCCTCTCCTCAATGTGACTAAGAACTATCAAAAAACATAACAACTTGAACTTTAGACTCTTAAACTCTTATTCCTCAAAGCGATCATCTGAAATCTATTCTAACCAATTAACCACGTTAAGACCAACCATGTTGGTATGATTCGAGCTTTGTATTCACCTTGTCCAGTACTCCTCGCAATAGAAAGATGTAATTTCCAGATATTAACCTTGTCTATTTGATCCACAGTTATTCCATTACAGTACAAAGATGTAGGTATCAGTTTTAATCCTTTGTCCCGTTGCATATCCGGAGGAAATCCTTACTCAGCATTGAGGGGCAATTTTACCGAGCTTACCGAATACGGTTTTATTAGTTTTCCCATTGGTTAATTCAGTCACTCCTAGCTTGGAGTAGTCTAGTAATAATAAGTATGAAATTTATTCGCACGAAATATACCTAGATAATCCAACACGCTTACTGGTCCAAAATCAAGAAACAATCTTGAAAAAAAACCTAACAATAAATCGGACCTCCCGATAAGCTTAAAGTAACCCCTTGACTCAAGTAGGACATGCCCGTTAAAATTAATCAATCCATGTTTCTATTCATATCATTCATTTACCTTTTTCTCTCAACAGCGATCAGTTGTTATGATTTTATCGGGCCATCCCTTAGGCTTCAAGCAAGAGCGCCTTGTCCGTGGAAATCACTCTGGTAAATAATCCTTTGGTGTTCCTTGGTGCTCCTCAGTATTTGCAAGCCTTGTCAATGATTGCAAATAGAGCGTCTCTCAGTATCAGTTGCCTTAAGTTAGACAACCAGTCACGGCAGCTCGGGCTCTCTGCTGAGGTTAAACCCACATGACCTCTCGCTCAGTCCAATAAATTTCAAGTGGTGTATGTAGCACGGCTTATTTCACTCTAAATATGTCCAACATTCGTTTTTCCTTAAACTTTCACTTAGCATTATTTTTTCACAATCAAACGGAATTGCATCCCCGACACTTTCTAAATACAATATACTGATTGAAACCTAAATAATAGATTCCTTTGTCTCATACAAATGCAACAACCTGGAACAACAAACATCCAACAATAAACTCGTCTAATCAAACCCCACTTGGATGGGCTGGAAACCAACTTTAGGGGAAGTCTAGTAAGGAACAATTCAATGGTGTGGTTGACAGTGTTCCACATTGTGTTTATTGTTCTTGTTTGAGTATAATGGCGACATGCCAGGTCTCAGTCCGTATGACCAATGCGTAATCGGGACACAACTTGATTGTTCCTTTCTAGACTTCCTTAAGTTTGTTTCCAGCCTCCCCGAAAAGTGGGTTTGATTCAGGAAGAGTTTATTGTGGATGTTGATGTCTTCCAGTGTTGCTGCCAGTTTTGTATGAAGGAAATCTATTAATTTTAGGTTTCAATCAGTACTATTGTATCTTGAAATATGTCGGATCAAATCGTTTGATTGCCTGAAAAAATCATCGCTAAGTTCGAAAGTTAAGGAAAACGAATGCTCTCGATTATTTGGTGATATAAGCCGTTCACCATACACCACTTAAATTCTATTGACTGAGCGACGTCATGTGGTCTTAAACCTTCAGCCAAACAAAGCCCGACTGCGTGACTGGTGTCATTAAGCACTCGATACTGAGAGACGTCCTATTGCAAATCATGGACCGAAGGACTTTGCTAATCACTGAGGAGCACAAAGAAAACAACCAAAGGATTATGTGTACCTCAAGGATTCTCCACTGGACTAAGTGGCTTTAGCTAAGGCCTAAGGGATGGCCAATAAAATCATAAAACTGACGCGTTGTATTGATGAGAACAAAGTAAATGACTTAAGACGATGAATAGGAAAAATGGTATTGTATTAATTTTAAACGGCATTGTCTATTAGTCAAGGGTTACTATTAAAGCTTCGGGGAGGTCCTGACTTTAATGTCTAGCGTTTTTAGGTTTTCAAGTCGATTTTTCTTGATTTGCAGTAAAGTCTGCGTGGATATCCTAAGGGTGATAGATTGTGCGGTAAAAAATACACTAACGATAATATTATATTAGACTACTCCAGAGTAGGAGGAAGACTGAATTAACCAAATTGGAAAAAACTATTTAAAAGCACGTAGATAAGCTCGGTAATTAAATTGCCCCAAGAGTAGGATAGTGTCCCTTCGCGGATAGTGCAACGGACAAGGATTAAGAGAGCTGAGTACTACATCTATATGTACATGGAATGAAATACTGTTGGATCAAATAGACAAGGATTAAATCTGATAATTTTTTCGTGATTGCAAGAAGTTAGTACTTGAACCAATAATGTACTAACTCGAATGCATAACAGTTGTCTTAAGTGGTTAATGTTAACATAGCATTAGGAATCCTATTGTAGCGATATAAAATTTAAGGAGCTAGAAGTTTTCAATTGTTAGTATTTTTTTTTGAATAATCTTATCACATTTCAGGACAGGACAAAACTGTCATCTATGACTGAATTTATACAAATATATCTAAATGTGCTGGTGTATGGCTTCCTAGAAAACATGTGAAATAATACTATCGAGCAAAATCATCACAAATGTATATGGACAACGTCTTTATAGAGTGTGTTGTTGATGTTAGTCCCAACAGTAAAAGAAGTCAGTTTCTTGATAGGGTAAAATAAGGACAAGTGTATTTACAATAATGGTACATGTACACTAGCTTGTCGTTAACGGGCAAACGAGTACTGCCTTTCCAACTCGGTTGTCCTCACTATTTATAGTGAGAACCGGTTTGCATGTTCTCCACTGTAGGAACGCCGGCTTACAACATGTGTATTCAAGAGGGTTTCTTATTTAAGTAAAAGGATATGCTAGTCTTGTGTAACGTAACATAATCGGGATAGTAGGGATTTGTTTTTCTGGACTTTCTTGAAGCGTCGTTTCGTGCTATCCTCTCATTTAGGTTTCTGTTGAGAAGAATATGTTATTATTTTGTTGTGTTTTGATGATTTGGTAATTATGTGGATGTTTCGGACTGTTGTCCTCTATCTTTATTGTTATATTACACAATTTTTTTAGATCAGTTTTCTTGATGATTTTAATATTAATTTTTTCGGACTGTGTCCTCATTCTTTATGTTATATTCACATTTTTTTAGACAGTCTGATGATTTGTATATTCGGATTTCACTGTTTGTACTCATCTTTTATTGTTATATACACAATTATTTCTTCTTAGATCAGTCTTTTGAGAATGATTTCGGGACTGTTGTTCTCATCTTAAGTCTGTATTACACAATTTTTTAGATCAGACTGTGTCTACCCTGATATGGATTAAATAAAGGTATCAGATTTGAAGTTTGATGCAGGCTCCCTTGCATGTGGCATGAAAGCCTCTCGAATTCAAAAGAAAGTTATAGAGTTTGAAGAAGAATGGTCTATCCGAGATTGACAAGAAACACACCATGGATAAGGCCGGAGGACACATTGGCCGAAACGTTGTGCATATATCAATAAAGAAGAGGGCAACAGTCCAAAACATCTAAATAATACAGAGTTTGTTATGTATATTGTTACTCCAATTTTATTGTCATTTTTTTCTTATAGAAGAACATTGAATTTGGGAGAATACAATATTGCGAAACTAGTTTTCATCTTGATAGATATAATGTGTAGTCTGCATTCCTCCTCACCTTCCGCCCTGTCGGCTGGGGCATTAGAATGCACCAACTGCACCTCTGCAGAGGGATAAGACTCCCCCAATGGGGCCACCTGTTGGCCGTGGGTGGCGACCCGTGATGCTTAAGGATAGAGCCCAGGTGGATGAGCAGTTCATGACTTGCAATATTCCACTTTGGCCCTATCTTGGGCTAGACGGGCGGTCGGAGAGGCCCCCTCCGATCAATCGGCTGGTCACGTCAAGTCCTAGCACCTATATGATTTTCCCAACCCTATTGCCCTTATGGCAAGCCCCAACCCTTTTTTTATCATATGGGTGCTAGAAGGCGGTGGCTGCGGGTCTACATGTCCTGGGAATGACGTTAAACTCTATCTGATGGTGAGGTTCCAGTTTTGGAGGTTTGGGGAATGTGGAGCACCCCTTCATCACCATTGCTCCCTGGTCCATTCTGACCCGGAGTGGTAGTACCTGTTAGGGTCCCATCTATGGGTTAAATAGAAAAATGTATTTATAAAAAAATTGTATTATCCATTAAGAATTGATTTATTTCAAAACTTTATCGGCATTAAATGACCTACTGAGGTTGATATGCCGTAAAACAAAACAAACCAAACCAAACCTCCTCACCTTGAATATTATAATTTAATAAGAAAGATTATTGAGAGCAATATGAAGTCAGGATATAATGAGTTGTTCCTTTCTGAACTTTCTGAACTGTCTCCTTTCTATTCTCTTCTATTGAGATTTGTTGAGAAAATTTGATCAGAAGTTTTGATTGTTAACTTGCCAGTTGAGCGCCACACACTCATCAAAGATATCCCAGGTCTACACGGACCAGAAGTGGTAGTACCTGTTAGGATCCCATCTATGGGTTAAATAGATAAAAAATGAATTTGAAAAGTGTACAAAATGAATTAAAAAAAGGAATACCCAACAAGACTTAATAAAACAAGTCTGCGGCATAAAATAACCTAACAATGGTTGACGCCCGTAAAAGTCAACCAACCAACCAACCAACCAACCAACCATCCAACCGTTCTATTATTATATTGTGTCTATCGTAAAATTTTGTTATACGACAGACGATAAACAAAACGGAACGGTTTTGCTCTCCTCCCCCCTCCCCCCCCAAAAAAAAGAAGAAAAATCTTGAATATTTGAAGTAATTTGAATTTAACTGTTAGAAACTTTTTTTAATGATAGACATAAAACTAGTTTTGCTGTCAAAATTAGAATATAAGATTTCAAAGATCTGTTTACATTTTTTTAATACAAAAGAGCGTGGCAGAAATTAATCTTTACACCGCCGGGAAGGCGTTTTCTTTTTGATAGTTATAATAATCGAAGTGAGTTCAGATGCAGACCCCGCACTATATTAAGTTGCGTTGTATAGGATTAGCTACCACCCCTCTATACCATAAAATAATGGTTGCGGCTGTCTGATAAACAGAGGTTAGACAGACAAGACGAGGAGTTAGTTAGTATGTATATATATGAGCGAATAAATATAATACTACGAAGTCCTTGACTTGTGTCATACTTACATATCTCTTACTTTTCTATGTGTATAAGTAAATTGGCCACATTTCTCACGACACAAAAAGTTGATAACTAGTTTTGAAATTTCTTTATTCTCTTAAATTTGAGTAATTCAAGGCAAATACACCACCATTCTCTAATCCATCAACATTTTGAAAATCCCAATTAAAAATGTTAGCACGAATATTTTATCATTTACTAAGATAATATTCAACTTCAGCAGTTTTTATTTGTTTTTTTTTTTCCATTGACAGAATAATTTTCAGCCTAGGGGTTTCTATCTCGCAATCAATGGTTTTTAATTCCAGAGAAAATTATCTATTAAAAATGTATCAACTTTATTTATATGCAGTTTAAATGGATTTTGGTCACGTGTCGCAATCTCAAAATGGACACAATAGTACACACACACACACACACACACACACACACACACACACACACACACACACACACAGAACCAATCAACCAACCAACGAATGAACAAACAAAAGAGCTAACCAACCAACCAACCAACCAATCAAATAATTTAAAAATGAAGGAATTCATGAATAATCTTAGAACAGCAAGCTATATTATCAAAACACACACACATGCCCCAAACGCACAGGCATATATATAATATATATATATATATATATATATATATAAAAGTAATTGGTAATTTGCTTGAAGCATTGTTAAGTATGTTATAAAATAATAAAATTCGAATTTTATTATTTTATATATATATAATATATATATATATATATATATATATATATATATATATGTGTGTGTGTGTGTGTAGAATTAAACAAAAGACACATTTCCTGTTTAACAATTTTATTTTTGATTTGATTTTTGATCTTTTCGAGTTTTCTGGCCAACTTTTTAATATTTGGGTGGAATTCGTGGATAAGTCCACCAAAGTTCATGTCCCGAGTACTTTCGGCACTTCGAAAGTATAGATTGGATAAAATAGGATTATCATTTTTGAAAATTCTCCGCGTTCCAACGAATTTTATTTAAAAAAATAAGGATTTACTCTGAGGAAGGCCGACATTTCTACATTTTTTCTATTATTATTATTTCATTTCATTTTGTCATTTAAAAATAATAATAGATAGAATAATGTACACATGGATAAACTCCTCTACCGAAACACGTGTAAGTTAAATTAATTAAAATAATCCTGTTTTATCCATTCTATACTTTCTTTCTTTCTTTCTCTTTTCAACATATATATATATATATATATATATATATATATATATATATATATATATATATATAATGATAGGCCTGTGTTAATAACACAGAGGATGAAATGAAATGAACAAAAGAACTTCTAAAAACAAGATTATAAGTCTAATCTAACAATCAACAACATTTCTAATAAAAGCCTTTTAAATATCTGGCACTGAAATTGTCTAAAATACTTGGCGTCGTCACTAGAAACGGTAGAATCACGAAGTGAAACAGCAAGTAGATTTATGGAATTATCTTTACAAAAGAAATTCCGGAAAAATAAGAAAAAAGATTCTTTTGTGTTATCTTTATATCGAACAATGATTCGACTTTTGAATAACAAGAAACTAATGCAAAAAGTTGTTTGTTTAAAATCAGCATTTGATGAGTGATAATGTCCGCGTTGAGCTGTCGTAGAATCGAAAAGAAACTCGTAGATACCTGATGATGGTGTTCCGCAAGACAAACGATAAATATTGGAACGATTTAAATCGATAAAATAAGCATATGTGCCGATATAATTTGTATATATATAATATATATATATAATATATATATATATATATATTATATATATGGAAAAACCAAACAATATTCCTGTCTAAATCAAAATATTCTTGTTTCTGTTCTTAAAAAGAATCCGGAATAAAAAAATTTCACATCTTTTTTTTTTGATGCAATCGGAAATATTGGCAATATTAGCAATGCAAAAGTTGCAAAAAATAAATTCAATTTCAACACATAAGTGTTTCATACCGTTTTTATCCACACGCAACCGCGCGCACACACACACCACACACACACACACACACATTAATATTTATAATAGTTATATAGTTCATATATATATATATATATAAATAGATTGCGTAATAACACGAAAAGTTAAAGTGCCTCAACCACATACGTGCTGGATTCGCCACCAATGAACAGTATTGTTCGCCATCCTCATGCGAGATGAGCCTTCACTGGCTTGGCTATGTTAGGAGGTATGGATAATAGCCGCTTTTCCAAAGACCTATTCTGTATGCCAAATTTAGTCTAAAGGCTTCCTTATCGGTTGGTAGACCATGTCTTACACTTCAGGAGGAACATGAGGATGGAGCACATTGGATGAACACAGGGTGTTTTAAAGAAAATCGAGCAGCAAAAAACAAATCACAAAGAGGAGTGGCAGTTGGAATGGGAGGTAGCCTCCACAAACACAAGAGTAGCAAGAAGGAAGGAGTCGAAAAACGGCTCGCACCAGCAACATATTGTTTTACTAGCAAAATAAAAAAACGCCGGGCGACTCGTAAAAATATGACTGAGGGAGGGAGTGAAAATTTAAATCAGAGAGTTATGTATCATAAGTAAAAGTAAAATCTCAAATTTTAATTTAAAGGCAGGAAAAAAATAAAATTAAAATTTATTAAAGAGTTAAAGAATATAAAAAATTGAAATGGAAAACTTTAGTTCTGATAACTTTAAATATATATTAAGATAAACAACTATATATAGAAGATAAAACCAGGTATGTATTTATTAAAATGTTTTAAAAAAGCCAATGAGACTGTCTAACATGCATGCGCAAAATTTGAGTGTGATTCATTCCGTTAAACGTGTTAGGTAGTGTGACCTAATCGTGACGTCGTTTTTGTTACAGACGAAAAAAACGGAAAGGCGAATCTCCTATTATTAATAGATGCGCCTAGTGCACCCAAACGTTCACTCAAGATTGGCGCCTGCTCAGCCATTCGCGCAGAACGCAGATAAAAACTTTTTTTTTACACCCATTGTCTTTTAGTGGAAGAAATAGGCACTATAACACGTAAATAAATACTATAAGTAAATAAGAGTGAATAAAACCAAAAGAAGTGAAAAACAAAGAACATACTGAAGTCATTAAATTCTAAAAAAAAAAAAAAGGAAAACTCAGAAATATGATAACTGAATGATATTTCTCTGACACAATTGGACACATGGGCCCTAGTGATCAAGTAGTTAGGTTGACAGTTTTAAAGAAATATTGATCAACAAAAAGATTGATAAACAAGGACTATCGTTGCTTTCTTCGTTATTTCTATGATTAAAATTTTTTTTATCACCCTTCCTTTATACCAACAAATCCCTGAAGAGATCTAATTAATAGATCGAAAACACTGCAGCGTCGGCAATAAACTACACTCAACTTATTTAAACCTGTGTTTTTTCAATTTTCTAATATACTATACCCCCAATATATATAATATATATATATATAGATATATATATATATATATCATATAAAGCATATAAGGATTCCGTGTATTGCTTTCAAATATTTGTTATAAAAATATAAATAAAGATGACGGTTCGTGTAAAAGGCCGAGAGATACAGAGTGTGGTGTTCAAAATAGACTAATATTTAAGAATGAACAGATGACTTACCAGATTTTCTTTTTCGAATTGATATTGTAAATTTTCATATGTATTCATATTATAGAGTTATATATGGATCATAGAGAGTATGTAGTGAGATAAGATAAATCTTAGAGATCAGAGAAGAGCCGTGACTGAAGTATTGTCGCTTGTAATTCACTCAGTGGGCCTATATATCGACTATATGCGTCGTACATTGATGAGCACGTGTTGTTACTTATTAGCTTTAGGTTTCCTGGCGGTTTGTATGAAAATGTATCTTATAGTAGATAAAAAAATAATGTAAATTGTTTTTCTTTGGCAAATATTTTACCAATAGATTAATTTCATTTTGTTACACAATCCATTTCTTTTTCCAAAAATTTTTTTTCTCCCCGGGTGTGTTTGGTATATGATTTTTACAATCAAACTATTGCTAGTATTTTTCTCACCGGAGAGGATACCAATAAGTTTGGTATATATATATATATATATATATATATATATATATATATATATTACTATAAAGTAATATATAAAGTAAATATATATATATATTAAGTTATAAGGATTTCATGTATGCTTTCAATTATTTGTTATAAGAAATGAAAAAATAAAGATACTGTGTTTTCCCAAAGCATGAATATATATGATGTTGGTGTTCAAAATAGACTAATATTAAAGAAATACAGATGACTTACCAGTTTGAATTTGATATTGTAATTTCATATATTGTATAATATTATGCAATATATATATATATATTAATATATATATATATATAATATAGAATTAAAAATAAATTCTAAATAGTCAGATAACCTACTAAAAGTTTTCGCTAATGGCTCTTCAGGAAAAGATCACTAAAATTATTTCTCTACTTTAGGTTATTGAGCACTTTTATTATTTAGCTTGATTCCTGGCGGTTTGTATGAATATATATATCTTAATTATATACATATAAATTGTTTTTTCTTTTAGCAAATATTGAGACCAATAGATTATTTTTTGTTGTTACGATTACTGTTCTTTTTCTTTTTCAAAAAATGTTTTCTCCCCGGTTGATGTTGGTTTATATTTTTACAATCAAACTATTTGCTGGTTTTTTCCTCACTCGAGGATTACAAATGAGTTTGGATATTATACCATATATATATATATATATAATTATATATATATATATATAGGCTTCAGTGTTCCCTGAGACAACGACAAATAGATGGAACGACAAGATTTATAACAGACAACCTAAAAGCTTTTAAAAAAATGGCATATGTTCAAATTTAAAAAAAAAAATCTTTATATCATTAACCTTTCCTCCTAATGGGATGCACACGCGTACCACTTAAAAAGCTATTAAATACCAATTTTTTTTTCAGATAGACCAAGAATATGACAAAATTAGTAAATGTCAACCTGTGCCGTGAATGAGATAAAAGCGTCAATCATTAAAAGGAATAAATAAATTGACTCAGTACAAGGAATATAACCACACAGTTGGATGGATTATTCAGTTTTTGACGCCAAATAACCAGACATTTCCTGTTTCGAAATGTTTGAATTTTTTTAACTAGTTTTTAGTTATCTAACGGTATTTTAATTCTCAACTTTGAATTTAGTTGTTTTTTGTGTGTGTTTGTTCTTTTTTTTCTTTTTTTCTTTTTTCCTTTATCTATCTTTCTTGTTTGTTGTTTGCTGTTGTTTGTGATTTTTTTTTATGTGTTCTGTTTCTTCTTTTCTTCTTCTCTTTCTTCTTTCTCTCTCTTTTACTATTTCTTTTTTTCTCACTTGACCTTTCTCTTCTTCTCACACTGCCTACATATTTTTTTTTGTTCTTTGGTTTCTTGTTCTTCTCCTTGCCTTTCTACTTCTTCTCTTCTGCTCTTCTTCTTCTTTCTCTTCTTTCTTTGTTCCTTTTCTTCTGTCTTTCTCTTTTTTCTTCTTCTTCTTATCTTCTTTTTCTTCTTTCTTCTCTTCACTTTTGCCTTCTTCTCTTCTCTTGCATACTCTCCCTCTTGTTTCTTTGTCTCTCTGTTCTTTCCTTGCTCTTTCTTCTTCCTTCTTGGCTCTTTTCTTCTTCTTGTTCTTCTTTTCTTTTCTTCTTTCTCACTTGCTCTTTCTTCTTTCCTTGCATTCTTCTTTTAACCTTGTCTGTGTCTGTTGCCTTTCTTCCTCCTGCCTTCTTCTTTTCGTTCTTCTTCTTCTTCTTCTTCTTCTTTCTTCTTTTCTTTCTTCTTCTTCTTTTCTCTTGCCATTTCTCTTCTTCTTCTTCTCTTCTTTTCTTTTCTCTTCTCTTCTTCTTCTTCTTCTTCTCACTTGCCTTTTCTTCTTCTTCCTTTGCATTTTGTCTGATCTTCGTTCTTTCTCTTTCTTGTTCTCTTCCTTGTCTACACTTCTTCTTCTTTCTCTCCTTCTTCTTCTTTTTCTTTTTCTTCTTCTTCTTCTTTTTTTTCTTCTTTTCTTCTTCTTTCTTCGTTTCTTAATACTTCTCTTTGCAAATCATTATTTTGTTTGTGTTATAAACAAAACAAAACACAAATACTTTCCCCCCGCCTGTTTAACTCAAATATAAACCACACCATAGATCAGTGCGAACAGACACTGAAGCCTTTCCAAAAATATTTCTTTTAAAAAAAAATACTGTGTGTGTAGGGTCTACATCTCTATAATTTGACGCTCAATATTACCCGGATTCAATGGTGGATTGTATTTTTGAAAATCCAGATCGAAATTCTGGCGCCTAAAAGCAACTAATTTAGTTTGTAATGCAGCCGTTGTTAATAATCTCAGAGCGGAATTCATTCTCTTTTGTGATCTTAGTCTTCAATTCTACTTCATCGGATTCTTGCATATTGTATCCAATCTGTACCATTCCTTCTTTTACTAGGGTATACTTTAGAACTTCACCCATTATAGCTTATAGTATACAGCATAAATTAGATATGTATAATATGAACAGATGAGATAAAGTGTGAATTAGAGTAGATAACTAGATAGCATAGATAGAATAGTATAGAATAGAGATGAACTGGTTGAAACTCATGGCGAGACACGAGCAGAGACAGACAGATCAGCAAGACAATAGATACGATATGAACGGGGTTGAGATAGATATCATAACGTCAAAGATCAGATCATAAAACGAGCAAGACAAGTAGACAGACCAGACAGACTATTCATATAATGAATTGCGACGTATAGATAACGAAGAAGCCATATAGATAGATAGAATAAATAGAATAGATAATATGAGACGGGAGTTGAGAATATAATACAAATAAGTAGATCAGATTGATTATAAGGCTTGAGATAGACACATAGATAGATAGATAGATTATAATCGGAAACCACGAATTAAAGATACTAGAAGTAGACATAGATAGATTAGATAGGATTATATATGTATATGAACGGTTGAGTAGATAAGTTCCATGTGATATAAAAACTGCTAAGAGATAGCTATAGACAATTTAATAGACCTGATGATAGAGGGTGTAAAAATAAATAGATATGCAAAAATCCATTACAGTATGAGATGCAATAGAATAAACATCTCTCTGTCTCTATATTTTAATTTAACGCAAGAAGAAGAAGAAGCATGAAGAAGAAGAAGAAGAAAGAAGAAGAAGAATGAAGAAGAAGATATAGAAGAAGAGCAAGAAGAAGAAGAAGCAACTAAAATCTATAGTAGGATATTGAGTTAGAAATTCAAATGTTGACTACAATTCTCTTCTTTGATTTGGACCCCCAAAAGAGCCAATGTATCCTCACTCCTTGAGGTTAGAAATAGTTACGCGCAATTCCTCCGAAAAGTGAATGTGCGACCAATGTCAATTATTACCGAATAAAAAAGTTCTTCTTCAATTAATTTATTAATATCCATGATCATATGCCGCTAGACTCCATCAACAAGTTAATACTGTCCTCCTTCGAGGTATAACCAATAAATTATTCATATAATATTTCATGTTTCCATGTTTCTATCTTTATCCTCAGTTTGTCAGTAGTCAATTCTTATCTATCTATCTATATTCTATCTATCTATCTATGCTAATATATCTATGTCTTCTGTTGCGCTATCATCTTCGATTTGCTCATCTCTCTTCTCTCTCTCTCCTCTCTTTCTCTCTCTCTCGCTCTCTCCCTCTCTCTTCTCTCTTTTAGCTCATCAGGTAGAGCGTCGGCTAGAACCCACTAAGGTTCCTAGTCGAATACCGGTCCCACCAACTCAGCGTGTATGAGCTAGCACTGATGGGGATTCTGTTTGCGGTAAAGTAAGAGCTGATGTCTAGGTGTGCGTCCACCTCAGAGCTTAAAAAAACAATCTGCTATGGTTCTAGCGCTATTGAAAAAGGGGTGATAGACTCCCTCGCTAGACTGCTTGATGCGACTTTAGCCGCCCCCGCGACTTTACTTTGTACTTATATTATAGTACAATACAAATATACATATATATAATATTATATATTTATATATATATTATCTAGATATAAAGTAGGTGGTAGTAAGTAAATGGGAGATGAATCCGACAGTATTGGATAGAAAATTTTATGATTTTGAAATAAATGTGATAATTATTAGTATGCTGACAGATCTGGTTTTCGACCTTAATAATGTGGTTCATCTTCAGAGCAAACTATATTTATGAAGATTAAGAAGATAATAGTTTAACCATTTGCTACACGCACAAACAAGCGCTCTCGTTCTGCGGGCCGGAGAAATTTTTTCAGGTTTTATACAAAATACGTAATTTGTGTTAAAAATAAAAAAATTTTATCTTTAAAACTTAGATAGTTATTTAACATCCATGTGTAGAATATCAAATAAAACACAAAAGCGATTGAAGTAATAATATATATGTATAAGATAAAAGTTTGCTATTAAAAAATGTCTAGGTGCAAACACACTGCCAAATATTATATATATACTATACTATACTATATATTTAGTATATTACACACATCGACGCACAAACAGCACTATATAATATATTAAATTAGTGATTATATATATATATATATTCATATAATATTATTATAGGAGAGGTAGACAAACACAGGGATGTTATGGAAACTGGTATGTTTTATGGTCGGCGATGCAATCCCGTTTTTTTCTGGGTTTCTCTTGAATTTTAGACCATTCTTCTCAGGCTTTGTGACTATCAGTATTCTTGCTTTTCAGTGATGGACATTCTCCAAAATGCTGATATAATAAAATATATATATTATATTATACTGTCTTATATTAGATATAGTATATGATAATACCTATATATATATAGTTAAAAAGTAATGGTAAAATGAATGAATCGGATGACAAATAAACAATTGAATTGTAAATTGAGTGGGATAAATGAGTAATATCCTTTTCCCAAGGGACCCTCTCTCAAAAGTACTATCAAAACACTTTTTGAGAGTCGAGGCAATTCGACAAGGTCCCTGATTAGAGAAGTTTCTTCCTCGTCTAAGTTCTCTTATTACGACTACTAATGAAGCATTTCAACAGTTATCATAAATATCATTGGTATTTCTATAAAGTCATTAGAGAAGGATAATCACGTTCTTCTTACGCTTTGTTAATATCTGTTTGAGAATGGGTTTTAATTTTCTTATAATACTATATGTACGATTATAATATCTAATCCTGCCTGGTTAACTTCCGGGTGAATATTTGAGTTAGCAGTTAACTATCTTGAATTCAAAATAGAAAGAACTCGGGTCAAAAAGAAGAATTTATCGAAGCCTTTTTTACAGTTGTAAAACCAAAATAAAAGGTATTATTAAATTAATTAGATAGATCCAGTATATAATATATATATATATGATTATATATACTGGCCAAAGGATAACATGGACATAGTTCTTCTTCTTGATTGCGCGGTTACTATACACTCACGTCATTTCCCTTCCGGCAACATCCCGGTAAGTTTTCCGATTTTTACTTTCCAACCCTTCCGGGCATTCCTCCGGGGGTCAAGATTATTGGCACACCCCGTTGGCTGTGACCCCTACTCCGTCTAAACTCAACACTGTTTTTTGGCTCGCTATTTTTTTTCTTTAATACAGCGGTCTTAGACCACAATCAATAACGCTTACATGATACTTGTGTACTTTTTCTTCTCCTTTTTCTGTACTCTTAGAACTTTAAAGTATGTCTTTATTCCCTTCTTACTCAATTCTTATCTCGCTTCCCATTTGTGTTAAGAATTTAAAAAAAAGACAATTATAACCAAAGAGAACTAACTGGACATAGTTAAAATCTGTACAATTGTCATTGGATTGGAATTTTATGTGATATTCGTCCTGTATGTTATCAAACCAAGCTTTGTGTCTGTTCGTCAAGTATATGATCGATATTCTTCTTATAAAGCAAGAACAAGATAGCAAATATTAAATGGGAGACAAAAGGAAACGAAGTTTCAATGACTTATGATAACTTAGTTTTCTGTAAAGATCGTATCACGAGTTAGAAAGACGCTCATTATCAGGTAAAACGATGTAGGGTAAGAGGAAAAGTAGAAATGATATAAGAAAAGGATTGATCCTACTGTTTGTCTATTCTAAGATGTAATGACAAATCTTTTCAACCAAAAAACAAAAGTGAAAGCCCAACTTTCTACATCTATAATTAGAATATCAAAGTAAGCCGTTCGACTTTCTTCTACAACTTACATTCTATTATATATATACTTACTTCATATATATATAAAGTTAGTAGAAAAAGTCGTTTTTTCTCTTCTACCACGGTTTTGGTCGTTTAAGGTACTCCTTCATTAGGAGTCTTAAACTAAAAATTAAGTGAGATAAAAGAAAAATAAAATATTTATATATAACTGAAATACAATATATTCAAAAAGGAACTAAAAAAGAAAAATAAATAAATCATTAACACAAACTTACATATATAGCATAAATTGGAGAAATTAGCTACGTTAGGAATGTGGGATTTGCATAATTGTAACAATTGCATGACTAATAGGTTGATAGCCTGGGTTAGGTGGGCGTTGCCCCCTGCGACTCAGAGAATAATTATAAAGTAATTTTAGCCATTAAAATCATATACCCTCTTTCTCCTGGTATCTTTCCTGTCTCTACATGAAAGCAGATCAAATGTGTGTCCGTCCCTTATACGTAGTGAGCTGTTAGTACATTAAATATGATGCGGAGTTGGTGATGGGAGTAGCCCCAGTGATCGCCATAAATAATATCCTAGCCCTGTGTTTACTTTATTCGTTTGAGTCTATTATAAACTTTATGGGTTTCGTTACATCTTGGCACTGCCGTGCCCCCTTACACCGGGTTGACCTGGTGACGATGCTCGAAGAAGTTCTATGCATAGAGCCACAAAATAATTCATTCTATATCAAGAACAACCCTTACAAAGACTTATTTTTATTAGGGAACTTTTTTGCAATTCCTCTGTTTTGTATAAAAACAATAAAGTCTATTTCGTTATAATCTATTTTGTCGGCCTACTACATTGGCTCTCAGTACTTACTGCTCGGTGAATTTTCACATTTCAGATTGTCAAGAATTTCTCAGCCCCCTAAGGCATAAATTGTCGCGTCGCGGCATTATTTTATAACTAAAACTATTGTTATTAATGAACACATTTTATGATTATATTTGTATGTTAAAGCGATAGCAGTTCGTATTGTTTTTCGACAAGTTTCTAGGATTTTGTATATTTGCACGGAGAATCTTTTAGAAAATAGAATCGGTCCTTGGTTTCAAATGTGAAGAGATCAAGGGGGTACTCTAATTGCCATTTCAATTATATAGCTAGGAATTTATGACAACTTACAAAGGTGAAAATTATTATATCACGCATTTTACTGTATCACTTTGTTGGATGTAAAATGATAAGGATACCAATTATCATTTGATTTCAACAGAAGGAAAATTCTGATTACAATTCTGTTAAAACTCTGCTTGAACTGATACGTGTGTCACATCCCTTTAGTGCAAGGGGTTGGGTGAAATGTCTATATCCTTATGGCATTGCCATTCTTATAGCATGTCGTGTTGTTTCTGGGAAATTAAGTCTGCCTAGATATCTCATTTGAAACGAGGAAGGTGGATTTTAAAATTGTTCGTTACTAGTGAATTTTGGAAGGCGAATTAAGATTTAATTTTGAGGGACTGAGGAAAATGAAATGATCTAATTTCTACCCGAATTGAACTTTCTGGAACGTGAGTTTCCAAATTTTTAGATTTGTAGGTCCTTGTAACTTATAAGTCTGAAGATGTATACGATTTGGTTGTTAAGTGGTTTCTTTTGATGTTTTGAATTATGGGATGTTGTGTGAATGAATGAGGGGGATTAATTTAGGATGTTAATTCGTGCTTTTTTTACTTGATATGCAAAAATTCACACGAAACGAAGTGAAGATATGAATCCTATAAACACGCTATTCACCCTCAAGACAGTCACAATTCCCCTCCTTTTTTAGTTATTTACTTTTTTCAAGAAAAGAGATCACATTCTACCAAGTTTCATTAAATGTGTTGAATTTTTTTAAGCAGAAAATTAGTTAAACCCATCGATTTTCTGAATACCAATTCTCGTCCATCTTTAACGAGTAAGTTTATAACCATAAAATCATGAATATGTAAAAATGATAACTCGTTGTTGTTTATACATCATTTTAGCTTTCTAAAAAGAAAAGGATTGTACTACGGCTGGCCTGTTGTTCGACACATATGTCTAACTCTTCTACGATATATACTTTTTGCCCACTTTTGCTTTATTTTATATAATTGAAATAACAAATCACTTTGATTATCAAGGAACAAAGGAACGGCGGCTTGTTATAATGTCACATACTACTAACTGTTCTATTTTTGGATTATTGGTCCGACAGAAAACAACCCCCGACAAAGCTCCCAATTGTGGTGGATCATATTTGGATTCTTTAAAAAAGATTTGCGCATTTGGTTTTATATCCAATAAACATCCTATAGTTGAATTTTTGTTTCTTTTTTTTTTTTCTTTTGTTCTCTTTTGGTTTTTAGTAGTTATCATGATTTTCTAATTGTTTTTTGTGGGTTTGTAGAGTTATATTAAGATGAAATCCTATGGCAAAAAAAGGAACTCGCAGGAATAAATATCTTAAAGAAAATCCAATGTTAAATTCGTTTAAAAGATAATTTCTCAGTTTCCACACGTAAATATATTAGGAAATAATAACTCCACTTGTTAATATCTATTCTTTAGGCTTCCTATTTTCTCCATTATCTTCTAATCTACTTTAATTATCGTTATTATTCATATTCATTTAATTGCTTTCGTAATTACATTTTTTCCTTACCTCTCATATCTAGCACCCTATATTAACGAAAAAAGGGTACGAGTCATATTATTTGTTCCATTGGCTTTGTTGTTTGTTCTTTCTTTTTTTGATTTAACTTCCTTTCTTTTCTTTTTTTTTCAAGCAGTATTGGATGTTTTTAATTTCCTTTCTTATTTATTCCCTTTTAAAAAATAAGGCTAAGAGGGGAAGAAGAAACCCAAAATAAAGTGCATTTAATGGCCGTAAACATTGTATTGTTCATTTGTTTTTTGCTTTTTATTATTTTAAAGAAAAATAAGAGTTAATTTCCAACACTGAGAGTGTGTATTTTCAATTCATACCCCCTACGTGTTCCAATCGTTTTATGGAGCCTGAATTGCGTTTTATTCAGTCTTTCATTTTTAGCCTTGTTCTAGAGAATTGTAACATTTGATATCTGGTCCTTTTCTTTTTTTTATATTTTTTAAATAAACTTAAATACTTTATTAGACCATCCCTGATTTTCTTTCTTTCCTTTTTCCTTTATTCGTTACATATGAATTTTGGTGGCCTCTAATAATTTTTTATTTTCTAATTTTCCGTTTCCTTTTCTTTTCTGTTTTTCTTCATTTTCTTCTTTCTTTCTTTCTTTGATTTTCTTTGTTTTTTTTATTAATGTTTTCCTTCTTATTTATATATTCCACTTATCTTTCTACACAAGCGTCTTACTTATTTTCTTTTAGTTTTTCCGTCTTCTTAAGGCTTTCATTGTCACTTCTCGTCTTTTCTTTCTTCCTTTGTTCTGTGAATAGTCTATTTACA
>CM042138.1:22929159-22930754 GCA_023376005.1 Doryteuthis pealeii | reverse complement strand
GAGAGTGAGAGGAGGAGAAGGAGTGAGAGAGAGAGGGAGAATGGGGAGGGAGGAAGAGAAGAGAGAGGGGAAGATTGAGGGACGAGGGAGAGAAAGAAGAGGAAGTAGCGAGAGAGCAGAGAGAGAGAGAGAGGAGAGAGAGAGAGGAGAGAGAGAGAGAGGAGAGCAGAGAGAGAGGGGGGGGCCAAAAAGAAGAAAAATTTACAAAAAATCATTTAAGAAAGAAAGGATGAAAAAAAGAAACGAAAGAAGAAAAAATATAGAAAGATATAAAGTAAGAAGAGTAAATAAAAAAAAAAAAAAAAAAAAAAAGAATAGAAATAAAAAAGAAGGAAAATAAAAATCCTTCAAGGAAGAAAAAAATGAATACATGAAAATAAGTAATATTGAAAGAGTTGAAAAAATAAAGGGTAAGCAGAAAGAAAGAGACAGAAAGAAAGAAAAAAGAAAAAGAAAGAATGGTAGAGAAGTTAATACTGGGAAAAAAATGAGATACATTATAAGAAATGAGGAAGATAAAATAGAGAGATTAAAGAAAAAGAAATAAAAGAGAGAAAGAAAGAAAAGACAGAAGGAGAGAAAGGTCACTTAGACAAAGTGAGAGAGAGAGAGAGAGAGAAGAGAGAGAGAGAGAGAGAGAGAGAGAGAGAGAGAGAGGAGAGAGAGAGTGAGAGAGCAGTTGAAATAAAGCCAAAAAAACAAATGGAATGTCAAGTATGAAAGCAAATTAAAAAGAAAGAAAGAAAAGAAAGGAAAGAGAGAGAGAGAGAGAGAGAGAGAGAGAAGAGAGAGAGAGAGAGAAGAGAGGAGAAGAGAAAAGAAGGAAAGAATAGATATTAAAAAGATAGAAAGAAAGAAAGAAAAATAAGAGATACAGGAAGAAAGAGACATAGGAAAAAAAGACGGAAAGAAAGAAAGAAAGAAAGCAGTCAGAGAGAGTAAGAAATAAAGAGGGAAGAATTAAAGAATAAAGGAAAAAACAGATACACAAAAAAAGAAAGAAAAAGGGAAGAAAATTAAGAGATACAGAAAGAAAGAAATTTCAATAAGGAGAATGAAAAATTGAAGGCCAAGTTAAAAAAATAAAGATGATCGAAAAAGAGCAAATAAAAAAAACAAGGAAAAAAAGAAAACAAACAAAGAAATGAGGAGAAAAGAAAGAAAGAAAGAACATTCCAAAATTTCGTGCCAAATTTTCATTGGAAGCAAATCAAACGGAATGGAATTTTTCTTTTTCATTTTGAGAATTTTTAAACAAAATATTAACTTTTTTCTCCATTTTTCTCCTTTCGAAAAAAACAAAATTCAAATTTTAAATATAACTTTTTCTTCCTCTTCTTACTCATAGGTGCAGAAGAATTCCCCGTAAATTTGGCTTTACAGCATTTACGTATTTTTAAGAGTCGTAAAAAAACATTTTGTCTTCAAAATCTTATTTCCCTATGTCGTGACTAAAACGTTTTACGATTCAGTACAAAATATTTCCTACAGTCTGTTACCAAAAGATTTTTTATTATGACTTGTTAATTTCGGGAATTTATGGGAACAATTAGTAAAATAATAAGTTAATACTCAAACACATGTTTATCAATCAT
>CM042138.1:22921659-22924159 GCA_023376005.1 Doryteuthis pealeii | reverse complement strand
GATAAAAAGGGATTGGGGCTTGCCATAAGGGCAATAGGATTGGGAAAATCATATAGGTGCTAGGGCTTGACGTGACCAGCCGATTGATCGGAGAGGGTCTCTCCGACCGCCCGTCTAGCCCAAGATAGGGCCAAAGTGGAGTATTGCATGTCATGAACTGCTCATCCAACTGGGCTCTATCCTTAAGCATCATGGGTCGCCACCCACGGCCAACAGGTGGCCCCATTGGGGGAGTCTTACCCCTCTGCAGAGGTGCAGTCGGTGCATTCTAACGCCCCAGCCGACAGGGCGGAGAAATATCTTCTCTTACAACATCAAGAGTGATGGGTGATAGGGACAGATGGTAAAAATCCAATGCACTGTTTCAATATGGTTTACATATCGATGCGCAATAATTTTTTTTAGTCGTTTAGAAGAAAGATATATCTAACACTTCTGTTTCACCAAATCCTCTCAAGATATGTTCGCTCCTTCTTTGCCTCAAACAACTGTCATCCATGTATGCGTTTGCCCAACCCATCCCCACGGGATGGATGTGGCACAAGGTAAATCTTTTAGCGGAATAAACTGGTTTGAATTCAGAATATTCTTTCTCCTTCTCTCACATCCTACTGATGAAGAACGGGTTAGCAAGCTAGTCTCACAGATCCATTACAACTGAATAACGAGTTTTATCCTCGCTGGAGGTCCAGCCTTGTGTCACATCCTATATGTGGTGAACGCGATGGGTAGAGATGGGCGTTCCATCGGAGTGTAATGGTTAGCAAGCTAGTTTCACAGATCCATTACTACTGAATAACGAGTTTGATCCTCGCTGGATGCCCCATACTCATGACCTTGTGTCACATCCTATCTGTGGCGAATGGGTTGGGTAAATACCTTCTACCAAGTAGATACCCACTTCTCCATATTGTTACCATTGTGAAGCTTGGATTTGATGCAACATACTTTTATTAAACTGATTAGTTTGCAAAACGGAAATTTCTGAAAAGATAATCAACTGCGCTGAAAATATTCAGCAGAAATAATTAATGAATCATATTCCTAACCAAATCTGATCATTTAAGTTATTAAGAATCCTGTAATTAAAAAACCGGAATACGCTTCCCTGTTTGCCGCCAAATCGGCTTATTTGACGCTGGTGAAGATGCATAATTATTTTCTGGAGTCATTTTAATAACTAACAGAGGACGCGGGAAATTCCATACTTTTTCTGAACAAAAAGACGATTTTTGTGGCCATTTTTAGGCTTCAAGTGAGAGCACTTTACAGTGGAGATCTTTTGAGACACCCAGAGCGCGATCTTTAATGAAAAAAAACCTTTGATTTTTTCTTGATGCCCCTTAGTGTTGGGTATGATCCTTTGGTTGTTCCTTAGTGTTGGGTAAAATCCTTGCATTGAGCAAAGTCATTGGTTGCAGGTCCGTTCATCAATGTCTAATAACGTGCAAATGAACGGCTTTCAATATCGGTGATTAAATAGTTAACTAACCACGTATTCGAGCTGTTGATTGGCTGGCTTTAATCCCCGTGCCAACACAGTGTCTATAAGTTTAAGTGGTGGACCCCAGCACACATTGTAAAAAAAACAAAAAAAACAACAAAAACAACCAACGTCTCCTTCCCAGCCTGCGATGCTGACAGCTAAACCTCGGAAGAGATCCATAACTTATGCATAAATAAACAATTCCGTATTTTTATTTCTCTGAATTTTTGAGATGAAGCTTGATAATTAGTATTATTATTTGTATTATTCGGACTATTGTCCTCATCTTCATTGTTATCTGTACAACGTTTCGGATGATGTGCCTTCCGGCCTTCTTCAGATATATCTTGTCGGACTCGGGAATCTTCTCGGACTCGGGAACCCTCTTTTAGAACTCTTCCCGAGTCCGAGATGCTCCCGAGTCCGAGAAAGTTCCCGAGTCCAACAAGATATACCCGAAGAAGGCCGGAGAGCACATCGGCCAAAACTTTGTACAGATAACAATGAATATAAGGACAATAGTCCAAATAATACAAATAATAATGCTTCCGTATTTGTTATACCTAAAAGTCCGTGTCTATCCTCCTTTGTCTAACATGTGTCAATCAATTCTTTCTTTTTAAAACGTTCGCGGGATCGACATTCTTATCGGCTCCGTGACACATTAATAATATGGGCTGTTTTGAGGGAAAGCTATCTCAGCAAGACATTAATAGAAACATTGTTAATAGATAAATTGCTAATAATCAAGATTGAATAATGATTATTTAATAACCATTGAGAATATAACGTAAACGACTAAGGAAATTGTAACGTCAGTGGTAACGTAGTTTCGGTTACAAACAGACAGACACCGTATCCCCATTATAATAAGGTTTATTGTAAACGGTTCCATTATAATAACTCCTACCAGTAATATAGAAGGAAGAATTTCCCAGGGCAAGACGTTTTTCTTTTTGAAAGAAGATTCGTATCTATTGTAAGGAATATATATATTATGTTACTGAACACCCA
>CM042138.1:22891659-22916659 GCA_023376005.1 Doryteuthis pealeii | reverse complement strand
ACCTTATGTGCACGGATTACAATATTTTTGCCAAAAATGAAAAATAACGAAACCCTTTTACAATTCATTAGAAATACAGCCAGGATACAGGAATGGAATTCGGCATCGATAAGTTTATAAAAGAAAGCTAAAAAGTACCCAATGGTTTTATAGGTGAGCTGGTTTCAAACCTATTTTTGTAAATTACAACCCCGTTACTCAAAGTTTCACGTGCCATCACAATTATCAGACTGCAAAATAGAGTCACTTGTAGCTTGCCTTCCATATGTATTTAAAAAATTGATCACGTGATACGAGAAGCATATACGTGACAGAACATCATTTCTATTCTCCTGAATTTAAGCAATCTCTCTCTCTCTCTCTCTCTCTCTCTCTCTCTCTCTCTATATATATATATATATATATATATATATATATATATACGTGTGTGTTTGTGTGTATGTGTGTGTATGTATATGAGTCGTACATTGCAAAAAGAAATGAAAATCCTGAATTTGTCCAAAAGATTATATATATATATATATATATATATATATATAATATATATATATATATACACACACACACTGCGTTTCAAATTATTAACGAGGTAACATTTTTTTCATTTCTTACAAAAATACCGATTGGAATTTAACGAAATTTTAACAGTATAATGAAAATAGGTGTATGCGCAGGCTGTATAAAAACTGTATTGTTCTGTGCAACAGGAAACAAACAGTGGCCATTTGCAATATCAACACGATATAGAAGTGTCCCAAGTGTCATTATACTCGTGCAATTATGGGTCGCAAATGTGACTTGACCCCTTCTGAGAAAGATATCATAACAGCTGAACATTCCAAAGGCAAGTCTACATTAAAAATATCCAAAATAATTGAAAGATATCACCAAACGGTGAAAAGATTTGTTGTAGCTCCTATGAAGGTACGTAAGAGGGCCAATAAGGGTCACTCGAGGGTTGTTTCCCGACATTCTTTGTCACGAATGAAATGTGAAGCTATCAATAACCCAGGCCTGACGAGTGGAGCACTTTTCAGAAGCATTGGAAAAGCAACAGTGCCCAGAAGTACTCGCTGTCATCTTTTGAAAAAGGTCGGGGCATCAGTGAGACCAGTGACAAAGCCTCGATTGACAAAAATACACATACAAATACGTATGAAATGGGCAAAGGAGAACATGAAGGTCGATTTCTCAAAAGCACTGTTCATAGATGAAACTCGTGCAACACTTGATGGCCCTGATAGCTGGAGCAAATGTTGTGTCGTAAATGGACGAGATCCTCATCACCGGTTTAGACGCCAACAAGGAGGTATTATGATTTGGGCTGGTATTATTCGAGGTATCATGGTTGGCCCGTGGAGAGTGTCTGAAGGTACGAAAATAACCGCATATGCTTAAATAGCCTTCCTCAAAGAGCACCTGGAATCTTGTCTAAAAAGGCAGAGAATCACCTTCAGGAGAACCATCATATGTTTGCAAGAAAATGCTCCTTCGCATTAAGCACATAAAACTACGGGGTACCTGCAAAAATTAGGCTTCTGTGGACCTCGGAAGAGGAACTGGTCGACCAATTCTCCAGACTTAAACCCAATTGAAAACTTGTGGAGCATTCTGAAGCGACGTGTTTATGAGAATGGACGCCAATTTAGAAGTAAAGATGAATTGTGACAGGAAATAGTCAACGTATCACGTGAAATTACATCAGAGGAGATCCAGAAATTGACATGTTCGAGGGACTAGCGCCTTCTCCAAGTCATTTTTAAAAAAGGATCACATATCTCATATTAACTAACTTCACTATCATTTTTAATACTTTTTACTTTTTTATTTCGATTTAATTTTATCTTAGTTACAGTATGTATCCATAAAATCTATTTATGAAACAATAAAAGTAGTATTTTCTTTTTTACCGGAGTTTTTATTACACCTCGCTAATAATTTGACACATGAATAATCTCAGTAAATTAGGTAAATGACTGTAACTTCTGTTCCTTTTCGTAGAACCTTACAATTTTTACGGAGTAGGTGTATATACAGGTTGTTATTATTCTCTGATAATTTCGTTAAATTCCAATCAGCAGTTTGTGGATAGGAGGGAAAAGTGTCACTTCTTTAATAATTTGAAACGCAGTGTATATATATATATATATATATATATATATATATATATATATATATAATATATATGTAATGTTTGAGAGTGATTTTTTTAAAACCATCAATCCTTTTATTGAGATATAAAATCGTCCTAAAAATGTCCTCCCAACGAAAAAGACGACTAGAAAAAAGCAAAAAAACAAAAAAACAAACAAAAAAACCCCTTTACCACAGTTTAAATCAACCATCTGCATCAACGATCTTCAATTGAAAACTAAATTGGAATAAAGAATAAATAAACATAAATATTCCTCTCGATAAACAGTTTCATAAAAACGTTTCAAAAACATTTTAGTTGCAATTTTTGAGATCTTTTTTGATAGATCAAAATTATATCGGTATAAACAGATGCTAGGTGATATATATATAATATATATATATATATATATATATATATATGGATGTGTGTGTGTGTATGAGTGCGTGCGTGTGTGTATGTATGTGAATGTGTGTGAGTGCATGTGCGCGTTTTCTTGCATAGCTTTGCAAGGATGCATGCACATATTCGGATATCTGTATGCATTCTACATATGTTATATGCCATTCTTATATATTATATATATATATATATATATATATATATATATGCAGGCACATAATATATATATATATATATATATATATATATATATATATATACATGCACACACATATTATATACATACATACACGCAATATATATATATATATATATATATATATATATATATATATATATATGTTATAGCAGAAAGTGTTTTATCATCACAGAAATATTTGTCTGGAGGATTGTTTCGAACCACATTGCACTCTTAGATGCCACACTCACCCGATACTCTCCGAGTGCCACTCGCTGGTTTTTCCTCTACGCCTTTGAGCACAATCTCGAAATCACACCTTTCCAAAGTGAATGCAATAGTTAAACTGGAGTTCGAACTCGTTTAATAAAATGTCACAGTCCAGTTTTTATTTTCTATTGCTAAACAATCCCTAAGAATCTTCTCTTTTGTATCGGGTATATAAATGGCGAGAGGAGTTCTTACGTGGGTTCTATTTTGTCGACTGGCCATCTTTCTTTTGGGGTGATTTCTTCCTCATGTTGATACGGGCTTCATTTATTCTGTTGTGCTCGGTTCCCGTTGTCTGTGCTCATTCTTTTTTGTTTCTAAACGATAACGCAAGACTTAATTTATTTTTCTCAGGTATTATTCATTTCTAATATTATTATTTTATTCTCAAAAGTATTAAAAGAAATACTATCTATAATTTTATATTGAAATCAATTAGAATAAAGTAAGGATAAGTGCAATCGTTTTGGGTTAATATCTAATTTCATTAGTCTTTCTAATTCAATATAATATCTAATTATACTAAAACTTAAATACTTGAACCGGAAGGTGCATTTCTCTGTTAGTTTTCGTAATAGACTTATAATAGAAAAGTTGATTCGGTTTTGTCGAACTCAGCTCCGAAATATAGCAGTCCTTTCAACTCTGATATTCTTGATTTTGGAAAATGGTTGTTTGACGAAATTTCCAACCTTTGCGTCAAATCATGAAATAGGTTGGTTTGGTAGGTTTCTTTGTTTAATGGCATATCAACCTTTGTAGGTCATTTAATGCCAAAGCCATCCTTATAGAAGAACAGTAGTTGTACTATTTAACCCATAGCTGGGAGGATAAAGGGGTTCATAATTTTCCCAAGGGTATTCATCTGCAATAGCACTGTTGGAGTTTGAACTCACTACAATGTCACAGTTCAACCCATTAACTACAATGCCATGGGACACTCCCAAAGATAAATAACACTATAGCTATAATAGCAACATTATGCTTACAGTAATGCTTACCTTGGTTTTTGAGTATTGATAATCTCTTCTTACCTGATTTTCAATGCATAATACGCAGAATGAGAGCAAAAAAATAAAATCTCAAAATTTGATGGTTAATCAAATCCTCACTCCCTCAGTTGAAAAAGTTCATTGAATCCCCGTAATGTAATGGATTTATGTCATTCTAACGTAAAAAAAATATATATATATATTTACCAACCCCTCAGGAAAAGGTCAATTTCTTTAGCAGAGTTTAACAGGTTTGACTTCAGTTTTCCTTTTCCTAAACTCGTTGTCATACCAATGTTAAAAAACCCCACCTGTCCTACTATTTACCTACTATTTTATGGGTCCGAAGAGGGGCAAACATTATTCCAGTGACGAGGAAGTGAAATCTGTAGTGAAAGAGTGTTATGAAATAGATTTTTCTCTCATTTTGCTTTTTTTGTCCTATCAAATACGAATTTCTTTTAAACAGATAAATTCAACCTGCATAAATTCTTAAAATGATTTAAAAATTTGCATAATTTCTTTAAATGATTTTTTTCATGAAATTGTTATTTCGAAGGAAAAATTATCGTAACAAACATTTTAAGTGAATCAACCCACTCGTTTTAGTTTAACTTTATTAAATTTATAGAATATCAATTGGATGCTAAAAATTACTTTTCTACAAGTGTACAGTAAATAACATATACACAGGGTTATTCTATGCCAAGTTGTTAGAGAATCGCGTTCATTGGATGTTCATATTTACAATTTTTGTATAGTTGTTTCTCAAAATAGAATTTCTTTTAAACAGATCTATTTGCTCCATAGATGGAACCCTAATAAGTACAATCACCCCGAGTGACTAAAAAACATATAACCTTGACGTGAATTGAACCCACAGTCTTCGGCCACGGAGAACGTTGCCTTGGCCATTAAGCGACAAGTTCTCTTTGTTTAGAAATTGAAGGAAGTTTTTAAATGAAAATTTGTATTTATAGACAAAAAAAAAAAAAAAAAAAGAAAGAAAAAAGAAAAAAAAAAAAAAAAAGAAGAAAAACCTCAATTTTTTATCTTCTGGTCTTTCACAGTAAATCTCTACCTTGATGAGACCTGAAACTATATTCTTCCGTTCCACTGCACAAACACAATGCTTTGAAAATAATTCTCAATATTAAACGAGTCTTGAAGTGTCTATATTTGTACGGTAATTACCGGGCATAATTACATCGATGCAAGAAGAAAGTCAGATAAGAATTAACCCTTTGTAGTCGGACAGACGATCACTAGTTGTTTATTAAAGTAAATATTCAATAAGCAAAATCTGATGGAACTACACATGCGTTTCGTTTTTATTCTTCTATTTTAATGATTGTTATTTAACATATTACTCAATAAGTCCCAGGCCTGACACATAGATGGCACCACTAATAAAAAAAAATTCATATGATTTTTATAAAGTACTAACCTTCAAATACCACGTGTCAAAATTTGAGCCAAGTCAGATGATTAGTTTACAAATTACAGTTATTTAAGCAAAGCTGCTGTTGCAAATTTTCAAAACAATGGACAATCTGAATTTCGTATGTTGATAAAGCATTGCTTTTTGATGGGAAAATACTGTTTAAACAAATCAATGTTATTACTATTATTTTTACTTTAAAAAAAGTCATTCAGTCCTGTCGGCTGGGGCTGTAGAATTCACCCCTATGCAGAGGAGTAAAATTACTCCAATGGGGCTACCTGTAGACCATGGGTGGCAACCCGTGATGCTTACGAACGGAATCTTGGTGGTTGAGTAGTCCATGACATGCAACGCTCCACTTTGGTCTTTATCTAGGCTAGATGACACCTCTTTTTAAGATATCTTTTTTTTTTTTTTAGATCTTCCCTCTCTGCAGGGGTTAATCAGCGTATTCGATGCCCTTGCCGATACGGCTGTTAACACACTTGTCTCGGAAAACTTTACAATTGAGTAGTTAAATGTTAAACTGCACTTATCTATATTTTTGCATTTTGAAATGGGTATATTTGGGCAGCATCTTCAAATTTTTTATAGTAAATTATTATTATTATTATTATTATTATTATTATTATTATTATTATTATTATTTTCACTTCTTTTGAGTTTTTCACATCAGCGTTAGCTGTTGGTATTTCACTGGAGGCTGAGTGACAACAAGCCTCTCCAGGTCTCCAGGACTCTTCTGAGTACTCTAGTCGATTGCAGCAGTGCAGTAGTTTGGATTGTCTCAATTCTTCCTCTGATTTCCAGATCCTCCAGTCTTTTTTCCAAGTTTATTGGGACCGTTCCAAGTGCACCATCTACAATTATTATTATTATTATTATTATTATTATTATTATTATTATTATTATTATTATTATTTGGGCAGTATCTTTAGATTTTTATAGTAAATTATTATTATTATTATTATTATTATTATTATTATTATTATTATTATTATTTTTGAGTTTTCACATCAGCATTAGCTGATGGTCTTTCACTGGAGTCTGAGTGACAGCAAGTCTCCTCATGTCTCCAGGACTCCTCTGAGTATTCTGGCAGATTGCAGCAGTGCAGTGTTCTGAATGGTTTCAATCCTTCCTTTGATATCCAAACTTTCCAAACCCTTTTCCAATCCTTTAGGGACTGTTCCAAGTGCACCAACTACAATTGGTATCACTTTCACTTTCATGTTCCATAACTTTTTCAGTTCTCTGGCAAGGTCCAGATATTTGTCCATTTTTTCATTTTCCTTTAGCTTCACCCTGTGATCTGCTGGCACTGCAAAATCCACCAGTTGACAAGTTCTTTCTTTTTTGTTTATCAGAACTAGGTCTGGTCTTCTTGCTGGGATAAGGTGATCAACAAGCCTCTACAGGTCTCCAGAACTCTTCTGAGTACTCTAGTCGATTGCAGCAGTGCATTATTATTATTATTATTATTATTATTATTATTATTATTATTATTATTATTATTATTATCTGTAGGGGATGTACATTGGTGTATAAAATATCTTATTGGTATAAATTATATATTTTATTAGTATATACCTATATTAGTATTAACTATCCACCATTAAATAGATTCAATCATTTCTAACATTGATAGTTCTAAGCTCAACTGATAAGGCTTAGATGTGAAATGAACCGAAGTATACGGTAAGAGATAATTCTAGTTATCAACATTCACTTGAATTTCCGGCTACTTTATTGATAATATCAATGCAACAATAGTATTTACAAGTAATTTAATCTTATCAGTACAGTTAATATTCATAACTAAGATAATCTAGGGTAACTTGAAGATAAGGGAAATTTTGATATTGACAAGAAAACAAGGAAAAAGTATCGAAACTTCTATTTACATTGAAAAAAAAAAAAGATTACAAATGCAAATTCTTTATAGTGAATATATGAGTTACCCAAAAAACAATGCAAATATGTATGTCGCAAAGTTTGAAACTTACATCTGCAAAATTCCTCAAAAAGAAATCTATGAAAAAAAGTGATTTTTCAGATCAAATAAAAGTTCCTTATTTTTTGTATATTCTTGAAATTTCTTCCCTGAAAATAGGAAACATTCTCTTATATTCCAAGTTAAACTACGTTTTTCTTTGCATGAAACATTGCTGAAAACATTTCAGAGTTATCTCCCTTACTGAATCCTAAAAAGAAGTAAATTTATTCGAAGTTTCTTGAATATTTTCATAACATTAGTTCTTTTATGATTCTAGTTCAAATGGTGTTCCCAACGATGGGAAACAAATAAAGGAAATACGTACACACACACACACACACCACACACACACACACACACACACACACACACACACACACACACACATATATATATATATATATATATATATATATATATATATAGACATATATACAATATATATAATTCAAAAGTAAATAAATGAATAAAATAAAAAATAGCAGAATCTATAATTACAATTTTTGATCAAAATTAGCTTCATTCTAACCTCTTAAATCCAACACACACATACATATAAATAACACACACACACGCGGCAATGGGACTTACGACACACACACACACACACACACACACACACACACACACACACACACACACACACACGCAAGGCAAACCCACCACAGATCAACAGGTATATAAAAAAGGGGAGGCCAAATCTGGAATGGTAATCAGACACACACACATAAACAAAAGAAAAAAAAAGAATCAGATGGTCCTGTAAATAAACAGACAGGCTAATGCCTAGAGGGTGAGCCAAATCTGGAATGATAATCAGACAATGTTGAACAGGCACACACACATAAGCACACAAACACACATATAAGCAACCCCCCCCCACACACACACGCAGAGAATTTGAAAACATGAGACAGAACCAAATGGACAGTCACTAACAACTTCAGTATCGGAGATATTCTGTAGATGAGATTTTATCTCGAAATATTAAGAATCATTTAAAAAATTACAGGTTAACAACACCATAGTTACCTTATTTTTCTTTACCCTTGCATTGTGATAGCCTTCAAAACCAACCACCAAACCAATATAAACACACTGCTTCAAGCAAATTAAAAAAACAACTTTTATATATATATATCCTTTCACATCAATTTTTTCTCGCATTTGCTTTATTTCACTTTTCTACACACAGTCATTATATAATATCTTGATAAAGGGTGAAGGTCACCCGAAATATTGGAATAAATAAATCGAACCAGGGACAGAACTATGACTGGATATTGAAACTCTGGTTTTGTTCTATTTTTTGTCTTTGTTCGTTTGTTCATTTCCCCATTCAAAAAAAATATTTAAAAAAAGTTCATACATTGATACAGAAATAAATTCATTATATATACTAGCAAATATATGCACCCTCCGGGTGCAAGTATTTAAGTTTTAATGTGATAAAATGTTATATTAAATTAGAAAGGCTAATGGAACTAAATAAGAATGCAGATAAAAAGATTTTAGACAGGGTGGGGGGTATGATAAGAAAATAGAACACCTGAAGCTTACTCTTTCATCTCGTCTTTCATTGCTAAATTTTCCTAATTTAAGTATTCAGTTAAGATAGGAAGTAAAGAATAAAATTACAGTTATTTCTTCCTGTTAAGGGATTTCTTTTAAGATTTATCACCGAGATTTTTGCTCATATTCATTAAGATAAAACCAAACAATAAGAAATCAATAATACTAAGCACATATTTATTAAAATCAAATTTTTAATATCAATATGCAAATTAGCCTTCCCGTTCACACTGTAAACCGCTATTTTGTTGTATATATAAATACAATTGCATGTTTTGCGAATGTAGATATGACCAACAGTAATAATAATGCAAAACAATTTTATTCATAATTGGGGTTTAGATAAAAATAAAATCACGGTGAATGTGACGTAAATAACTAAGGAAATTGTGACTTGAGTAGTAATATAGTTTCGGTTACAGACATAAAAACACACAATCTCCATTATAATAAGATATATATATTAAATTTTTACTTGAAGGCACTTACAACGCATATATCGCATAAAATTCGATACTTTTTATTATAGAAAATGAACTTGACAAGTGTAATCCCAGCAAATGATGGCTCGGTGTGTAGAATACCGTACAGACTGTTTCGACTTTATTAAGTCTCATCAACGGTATATACTAACGATTTCCCTCCGACAGAAATCGAAACCGGGACTTCAGCAGACACAGTGAAACACTAGTGAAACACTTTTATCGCCTCGGCCACAGTACACAGCTGACCATCCTAGCGAAATTAAGCTTGTCAAGTGATACTTACACGCCTCTACCATAATAGGTAAGGGGGTGTTATTGGGAGAATAATAACAAACAGACCGTATGCCCTTCGGCGAAGTGAATAAGATTTTTGGATGTTTGTTTATTTTAGAAACGTTGCTGAATAAAGTATATATTAAATTTTTACTTGAAGGCACTTACAACGCATGTATCGCATAAAATTCGATACTTTTTCTTATAGAAAATGAACTTGACAAGTGTGTGTGTATTAAGATACCGTTGACATCGAAGCAACGGTGTTTGGTGACTCTCAATTTCTCGACTATGCGATCATTAGATCAATACTTGGTCTGATAATCCTATTTTAAAACTTTTTTTAAAAATAACAAAATTATCCCGCGTAGAAAAACAAATTTAATGCGAGAATCAATTAAAATGCTAATTTAACGCTTTTTTAATGCATGTCAGTTTTCACAGTATAATCGAAAGAAATCATTTTGTATGATCCCAATTACAAAAAAACAAAAACAAAATAAGCTCCTCTGGCTCGACATGGAATACGTTGACCGAATCTCTTAGAGAAGGCGGGAAAAAAGCCCTTCAAAAGCAGTGGTGTCCTGGGTCTGATCTGACGATTTGGTTCCAGTTCCAGCCATCTTGGAGATAAGATAACTTAAAAAATAAGTATCCTGGTTATGGCATTAAACTTCATCCGATGCTGATGCCTCAGTTTTGGAGACTTTTGGAGTGTGGTGCACCATTTCATTGATATTACTCCCAGATCCACTCTCACCCGGAGATAGTCCCTTATATTGCTCAAATATATTACAAAATGTTAGAAATGTTAGAAATGATTAAATCCATTTAAGTGGTGGATATAAAATAGTTAATACTAATATAGGTATATACTAATAAAATATATAATTTATACCAATAAGATATGTTATACACCAATGTACATCCCCTACAGATAATAATAATAATTATAATAATAATAATAATAATAATATTCTATAGAATGGTGTGTAAATACATCTTTACAAACTACAAAAAATATAAATATACAGTGAAAGGAATTCTCTAACCTCTAGTAATAAAATAACCCTAGACGGTTTGAAATTACACTAACATGCATCTGATGATGTAGTTTAAGTTTGAGAGATCTTGGGTATGTGACAACTACAAAATGGGTGTCCTGGTTATGGCTTTCACCTGATGCTGATATTTCAGTTCTGAAAATCTTTGGAGTATGGTGTACCCCTTCATTGCTATTACTTCCAGGTCCACTCTTACCTGGTCGTAGTAGTACCCGTTAGAGTCCCATCTATTGTTAAAACAGATCTATTTGAAAATTATTAGTATTCTTTTGGATGAAGTGTAAGAACGTTTTTACAATCTACGAAAAATGTAAATATAAATATGAGGAGTGAAGGATTTGAATAAATCCGACAGAATGTGGTTGAGAATAGAGGAAAGTGTGGATATAATAACACAGACAGTTGAATTCAGTTAATATTTCGCCCCATTGTATGAAGCTTTTTCGAAACTTTATGGACATAAGTGCTTGTACATTTTGCTTTTATAGTGAAATGGTAAATGGGTGAGGAATGGAAGGAAGTCAGGAGGGGGTAGGTATGTGGAGCCTGGTGCTTTTATTTTTATGGTGTACCCTAAATAAAAGCACCATGCCTTATATACCCACCCTCTCTTGACTTCCTCTCACTCCTCATCCATTTACCTTTTCACTATAAACGCAGAATGTACAAGCACTTATGTCAAAGTTTCGAAAAAGCTTCCTACAATGAGGCGAAATATTAACTGAATTCAACTGTCTGTGTTGTTATATTCACACTTTCCTCTATTCTCAACCAAATATAAATGTACAGTGAAAGTAATTCCCTAACCTCCTGTCATAAAATAACCCGAGACGAATTGAAATGATGTTAAAGTCAATCGAACCCTTAAAGTAAAAGTAAATAAATTCATCGGGGTGGCCAGTGTCGGTATCCGCCTGACAGCAAGGAAGTCTATCCCTTTTTCACTAACGCTAGACCAAGGAGATTGTTTGTGCGTCTGGGGTGGAGCACCATATCTACCATCAGCTCTTTACTTTACTGCACAGATCCCATACGCTGAGTTGGTGAGAGCCGGTATCGAACCTAAAACCTTGTGGTTCCTAAGATATGACATGAGCTGAATTATGATTGGGTTTGTTTTGTTTTGGTTTCTTTATTTAAAGGCATATCAATCTTCGCGGGTTATTTAATGACAAAATCATCATTGTAGAAGAACAGTAGTCATACTATTTAACCCATTGATGTGTTCATACCTTTCCCAAGTGTATTACTCCGAAAGTGATTGTAATAGTACAACCGGAGCTCAAAGTCGCTTATTAGAATGTCGCTGTCCAGCACGTTAATCACTGCGCCACGGGGACTCTCTGAGTTTTGATGCAGACTTTCCACCGTATTACGTTTGGTCTATCCCCCCTTGAGTTGACAAAGAAAGAGATCATGTTCAAAAATTACTATTCCTTGTATATAAAATTTATTCATCATTAAGCCACGGAATTATTGATGTACCTTGGTAGTAGGTATTTACCCAACCCGTTCACCCCGGGTAGGATGTGACACAAGGTCACGAGTATGGGACATCCAGTGAGGATCGAACTCGCTATTCAGTAGTAATGGAGATGCGATACTGGCTTGCTAACCATTACGCCTCGATTGGACGCCCTTGGTATTTACCCAACCCGTCCACCACGGGTAGGAGCGATACAAGGTCACGAGTATGGGCATCCAGTGAGGATCGAACTCGCTATTCAGTAGTAATAAAAATCAAATTTGGTGTAATGGCCTATTGTAAGTATCGGTCGGCATCAAGAGAATCTATCTCCTTTTGCTAGTGCAAGACCAGATAGATTGTTTTTGCTGATTGGGAGCGCAACGCCTACTGTCAGCTCCCCACTTTACCAAACAAGATTATGCTACTCATGCGCTGAGTTGGTATAGAATCAGGAACATTGTGATTGCCTAATTGAGGGCTCTACTAACCGGGCCATAAATTCAGTAGTAATGGATATGCGATACTAGCTTGCTAACCATTACACCACGATGGCACGCCTTTGGTGTACCTTTGTAGTAGATTTTAAAAATAGATTTCATGATTTAGGTGATTAGCACTGGCGGAATCTGAAGTTGGCACTAAATTACCAGGAATATAAATTCTGCATTAAGAATGGTAAGATTTTGATCTGAAAATGTTGAAAAGGGATATTTCCGTTTCAGAAATCCTGAAATAGTTTTCCAAAACTATCAAAGACGGAACATCTGAAGACTCTTGTGGAAGATTATCAAAAAAACCTTTAAATAACACTTACAAAGTTTAACGTATGGAATCCTTTTTGGTGATTGCCAAAAAAAAAGAAAGATCCCCTTTCCCCTCCCCCCGGGAAAGTCCCGATAAATTATTTCGAGCTGAATTGAATGGGAAACAAATTCAGACGGCTGAATGTATGTCATTAAACATTTAACATAAATGTTATTCTCCAGAGAAAGCAGAAGTTTTCTTTTAAATATAGTTAATAAAAACAACAAAGATAAGATACTCGTTTGAATACAGTTGAATAATTAAAATACTTCACGCTTCAAACAGCACTAGGAAGTCCAAAGAACATGATAGTTTAAATCTATTGGTAATTGAGATTGGGTCTATTTCTGCCTTTAACCAAAACTATGTCACAACTTACGTCGCAATATTCTCAATGATTGCATGAGTCTATTAATGAATATTTAATTTACAGTCAAAATCGTTAATACATAGAATAAAAACAACTCTGTGTTATATACACTCAAAATTTGAGTAAGCAATTTTTAAAATTGTTTTTTTTTTACACTCGCTATTTTTTCCAGTAACAAGAAGTTAACTAAAAAGTTTACAAATAAATAAATACCTACGATTTTGTGTACTATTTATGTGCAAAATATTCAAAATAATTATTCAATTAATAGATGCACGCAACATTTTATTTGAGGGGAACAGGACTAAGTTTTCATTTCAAAATGTTTTGAGTTTTTTACTCCTTTAATAGATTTGATGATTTTGGTAACTTATGATAAAAACCCTCTGACATTGAATTTTTAACCCCCCACCCTCAGACAATATCTTTCAAAAATTAATTTTCACACTACCTGGAGGGTGTTTTTTTGTTGTTGCTAGTATTGTAATAAAAATAACAAAGATAAGATACTCGTTTGAATACAGCCTACCCAAGGAAACGGTTAACGCCATAATGATGCTCTACCAAAATACTGAAACAATGGGTACCATCACCTTCTGGGACATGGAGTTCTTTGACATTGTCTCTGGAGCCCTACAGGGGATACACTAGCGCCATATATATAAAACTGAGTTCATGTCTTTTAAAAACAAGACACATCTCAACTCTCGATGGCAAACTCCTAAACTCGGGTAGAACAATTTAAGTACATAGGCAGTAATATCTCATTCACAGAAAGCGATGTTAATGCACGCACAGGAAAGGCATGGTCCGCTATAAATAGATTATCAGTCATATGGAAATCCAGACCCACAGACAAGTTAAAGAGACAATTCTTCCAGGCCGTTGTCGTGTCAGTACTGCTGCACGATTGCACCACTTGGACCCTAACGAAGCGACTAGAGAATAAACTAGATGGGAGCTGCACAAGAATGCTGCGTGCGATCCTGACAAAACGTGGAAACAACACCCCACGAGAAAACAGCTGGAGAAGCAAGGACAAAATCATAAGTGACGTCCTACAGTGGAAGTCAGCATATGGACACGCCAGTGTGGGCCGGCCAACAAAGACGTACATTGGCCAGCTCTGAGCGGATATGGGATACTGAGTAGAGGACCTCCCGAGAACAATAAGTGATAGGGACGGCTGGAGAGAGGTTGTTATATAATAGTGCGACATGATATATATATATATATATATATATATATATATATAATAGATAGAGAGAGAGAGAGAGAGAGAGAGAGAGAGAGTCTGGGTTTGTTTTTATTTATTTTGGTTTATTTAATGGCATATCAACTTTTTATGGGTTATTTAATGTTGAAATTTGACGCATTGGTCAATATCAGATAATATAATCATAATGTACTGGTACAACCTGTGGGTATACCACAGTATGATGATTTAATTATTACAACGTTTAGTTAAGAGCTTAGTTCAATATGTAAAAAGTATAGTAATCTTGATTTAACTCTCTCTCACTGTTTTGTTCTTTCTTTCCTTATTTTCTTCTTTTCCTTATGCCGATTCCGCACGCTCTCTCTCTCTCTCTCTCTCTCTCTCTCTCTCTCTCTCTCTCTCTCTCTCTCTCTTTCCCCGACTCGTCGCCCCGAGTTCAAATCCTGGATGTGGTAATTGCATTTCACTTAACGCTAATACCCTTGGAAAGGTATGAATCCTTCTCTCCCCCCCCAGCTATGGATAAATAGTAGGACAGACTGGGCTCTTTAACCTTGGTTAGGCAACCGGTCTAAGAGAAGGAAAACTCTGATTTTACACCTGTTGAACTCCGCTTAAAAAATTGACCTTGTGTCACATCCTGCTCGTGCGGAGAGGTTGGTAAATATATATTTCCCCCGACTCTCTTTCTTTCTTTCTTTTTTCTCTCTTATATTTTTTGTGTAGCATGTCATTTTCTTCCCTTTCTTTCTTTATAAAAGAATGGTCCATTATTTAGCTGAGGTGACGACACTCATAAAAAATAAGGATTTGGTGGATAAGCAATAGCAGATAATCAGGATTTACATTTATACATTTTCATTTTTAACTGATTTGGACAGTCTTATTTTTAATCAGAGCGGGTTCCAAGATGATAATGGGCGTGCAATTAAGTAACACGTGTATTAATATAGAGATTTCATTTTGGACGATTGGGACAGTCTAATTTATAACCAGTGGGTGTTGCATGATAACGGTCGAACAATTAGGGAACACAAGTATTAATATATAGCTGATAGTCTCAGATAAGAACCATTTTTACCGTTATTGTTAATTATCTTTTATTCTGATTAATTCCTCATGGAACAGTCAGTGAATGTCGTCTACTTTTGGTTCAATGGGAAAGAAAATCCAAAACAGCAACAGAAAAAGGAATTGTCCTGAAAGAATTAACTGGCATAAATTGGACATTGGAACGAAACACTTCTATGGATTGAATAAAAGAGAATGTTCGAAATTCCCTGAGCAGACACTTGGAGAGAGAGAGAGAGAGAGAGAGAGAGAGAGAGAGAGAGAGAGAGAGAGACGCACGATGTAATTATCACAATCAAGACGAGGGACACCTGAACGTACATAAATAAAATAAAATCTTATTATAATGGAAATAGTGTGTCTGTCTGTAACCGAAACTACTTCACCGCCAACGTCACAATTACCTTAGTTATTAACATTATATTCGCAATGGTTATTAAATAATTCTTATCATTATTTAATCTTAATTAGCAGTTCATTTATTAATATCCATATTAAGGTCTAACTGAGATAGATTTGCCTCAAAACAACCCATATTAATAATGTGTTTAAAATCCTTCAAAGTGTTTTATATATAATTAAGAAATGAATGTTTACATAGTATATGGTGTGAATAATTTGCATACCGGTTTTAATAAAACCGTGATTAATAAATAATTACTTGGTGTTATTGATTTCTAATATTATTGTTTTATTCTCCAACATATTAAAAACAATCCTATGTATAATTTTATATTGAAATAAATTAGAATAAAGTAAACATAAGTGCAATCTTTTTTGTGTTCGTATCTACTTTCATTAGTCGTTCTAATTCAATATAATATTAGATTATATTAAAACTTAAATACTTTTTTCAAATAAAAATAATAAAAAAATAATCAAGATGAGGGTACCTGAACGAACAAATTAAGGATACATAATATCGTGGAGATGCCCATGGTGTGATGGCTGTCGTCGAAAGAAATGGACATGTAACTGGATAAGGCTGGTCGCATTTCATATGGCACTAATACCCTTGGGAAAGGTATGAATCCAATGATACAGCAACTGGTCTAGGAGAAGGAAAACTTTGAATTCAAACCTAGTAAGCTTCGCTTAATGATTGATATAATTTTACAATTGTCTAAGTTAAGTTTATAATTATGTAAACAAAAGATAATCGAATAAATATTAGTTTAGAAATATTTTAGCAACAATAGAAACAATGGTTTAAATTCCATTGAAAATATGTACGCCATCGGAATGTTACAAAATCATCCGATATTTACGTCATTAGAAAACAGCTGATATTTGAAAATTCCAATATTAGATTTTTTAATAATCACGTAGACAATGACAAAAGAAAATTATAAAAAGGCACATAGAGCTGAAAAACTACAGTTGGAGCTTACGCTCTCCCCAACTCGACAGAGTTGGGGCGAATGCCCCCTAACTCGACAGACGGAGCGAAAGCTCTCCCTAACTCGACATAATTGGGAGAAGTCGATGTCCGAAGACACAAAATGTAGTATATCAGGTCTGTCTCTTATTTTCGTTTCCTATTTTCTCTCTCTCCCACTCAACACAACAAGTTTCAATCACAGACATTGTTTTATCAAAACTGCTACAAATTTGACAAGTCCAAATGCACAAATATAAACAAACTTACGCTCTCAGCAAACACAACTAACAACAGACACATCAATGAAAGAACCATTGACTATCACTATTTTAATTGTAATATTTTGTATATAAAGTGGTTTCTTTTATAAATTTTATCTTCTTTTGTTTTCTACGGAAATGAAGTTTCCATAGTCTTATACATTTAAATTGTGGAGATCAAAACTCGGATCTTCTTCAACTACACAAACACCAAACAAACACGGTCCCTACAGTATATAATACCAACTGTAAAATACAGGATGTAAATAGAATATAATAAAAATAATCACAATAGGGATACCTGAACGAACAGATTATCAAATTATATAATAGATAAATTATTATACTGTGGTATATCCACAGGTCCTGATATTAATAGATAACACTTGTCTATGATGTTTTCAAGGTCGAATGATTTTAAGGCAGTTTTTTTTACGCTGAATCCAAAAATTATAATCATTTTTTCTTATCAGATCAAATTTTTAAGATACAAGCACTTACTTGAAATATATAGAACAATATTATAACTCCATATATTTGTAAAAAGTAAAGTCCACTGGATTTTGAATAAGTGTTATTATTATATACAACTTATTGTGAAGTATTCAAGTACATCTTAAAAACCAGACCTGACTAAACACAATGAATGGTATTTTTGAATTCAGCATAAAATGGTGATCATATATCACTTGGTAAACTATTGACCTTTGGAAACATTTCTTTAACGCTGGCCAGTGTAATTAGCAATAATGGTAAAAACGGTTCCCTGCCTGAGACTACCATATATATATATATATATATATATATATATATATATATATATATATAGGGCAGCTGTGTGTATGTATGTCCGGAGGAAACTACGAAAATAAAACAATTAACGACAAAGTAAATATATATACACATTCGCTATCGCCAGGGCTTTGATTTCGTGTTGAAAATTATGAAGATATTATCTATATTTTCGAAGACAGTTAACATTAGAATTACGATAAAATAACATTAGAATGGTGGAGCGGACATTGTTAAGACGTTCCTAGCTAAAGCGTCATCAAATAAGTTATGGAAGATCAATACAATCAATTTTTTTCATGTTAACTACTGTTTATAATTGTATTTTTTAAATCATTGGGTTTCAAATATTAAATATACAATTATTAGATCTTTAAAGAATCAAATTGGTTTGTTAATTTTTCATATTTAATTTAAAAATAACGCAGGAGCATATTAAATGAAAAAATGTCAATAATAAAGTTTTAATTAAATCGGCGTTTTTACTGATTTGTTGTCGTAAATATTTCATTGAAAGTATTTTATAATTTAAAAAAATCATAACCTTCAAAAATAAATAAAATATAATTTAATTGAAAAATTGTTTATTGAATCTGATTTTTTTTTTATTGTTACGCAGCTTTTTATGGACCGATTAAGAATTAAATTAATCCCTTAGTTTCACTTTTAAACTTCCGTACAAAAAATAGTCATTTTTTATTTACCTTTTAAACAAATACAAAATCTCTTTAATAAGATGTTTCCATTTTTTATATTTTGATTCAATTACTTTATATATATATATATATATATATATATATATATATATATATATATATATATATATATATATATATATGGGAGTAAATATGGAAATTAAATCCGACAATATAAAGAAAATTCGAAAAAACAAATGTTCCGAAAATGGGATGAATTTAATAATCGATGTTTAAAACATTTCGGTTACATTGAACCTTCATCAGGATGTCTCTTGGGGTGAAGAAAATGATGGATGTTTTTATATGTGACAGGAGATGAAAATCTTTTTAGTTATGTAACTGTATTTGATCAGCGTTTTATTTTTGAAACGCAAGTCGCGATCTACTCACGCGAAGGTGTCATGACGCGTGACGCAACTCGAAGAAATGCAAAAGACGAGAAAAAGTATTAATGGACTGATTATAATACAGTTACATAACTAAAAAGATTTTCATCTCCTGTCACCTATAAAAACATCCATCATTTTCTTCACCCCAAGAGACATCCTGATGAAGGTTCAATGTAACCGAAATGTTTTAAACATCGATTATTAAATTCATCCCATTTTCGGAACACTTGTTTTTTCAAATTTTTTATATATATATATATATATATATATATATATATATATATATATATATATATATATAATGTTCTTTAACTTAGAAATATGATATTAATTGAATGAATTATCCTTAAAGATATGTAAACAAACAATGTTTAAGTAATTTTTAAAATTTAACTTTTAAACAGATTAAAAATTCTCTTCAATATAATAACATTTTTTTTTGCATTTGATATGGTAGGAGACATTAATTCTCCTTTGGTTTAAGTCTTTTAATTTTAATTTCTAATTAAAAAAAATAACATACAATTCGTCTCTGCTTTTTATTACTAAATTTTACATGATACAAAAAAAAATAAAGAATTATTTTCAATTTAAATACGGTTGCTTAATTTTTATGCAATTATTTAATGCAAATACTATATACATATATATATATATATATATATGTGAAAATAAAATGGAAATTAATCCGACAGTATGAATAAGATATAATGAAAAAACAAACGATGTTTACAACTGAAATAGGCTCATCAGAAGAGAAAATGTGCAAACCGTTTCGGGGCCTAATTCTCTTGACGGTTTGCACACTTTCTCTTCTGATGAGCCTATTTCAGTTGTAAACATCGTTTGTTTTTTCATTATATCTTATTCATATATATATATATATATATATATATATATATGTATGTATATATATAATGTCATCCATAGACACCGTGTTTCATCGTTTCATGTCTCATCAGCGTTGCTAGACACAGATATTAACTTCGACTAGGAGCGAGACCCGACTGACTTTACGTATGTCAGATCCTTTAACCTCCAGGCTATCACAAGCTGCCGTTAAAGATGGGTGTTTTAACTATTTTAAATACATACATCATACGATCACCAGAGAGATCAAATCTGTAAACAGATGATCATTGCATCATGCTGGCGGTGAAAGTTTATTAAAGTCTCTCCTAAATAGCTCTACCGGGTTACGGGAACATATAATAAGTCTTGTAACAAGTCTTGTAATAAGATTTGTTTACATTTTTCGAGCGATAGACGCCAAATATTTCAAAGTAAAATTTATTCAATTAATATCATATTTCAAAGAGAATAAACGTTCAATATATATATATATCAAAACAAAAGCGACATCTCAACCATCGATGGCAAACTCCTAAACTCTGTAGAACAATTTAGATACTTAGGCAGTAACATCTCCTCCACAGAAAACGACGTTAATTCACGCATAGGAAAGGCATGGGCCGCTATAAATAGATTATCTATCATATGGAGGTCCAAACTCACAGACAAGCTAAAGAGACAGTTCTTCCAGGCCGTTGTCGTGTCAGTACTGCTGTATGGCTGCACCACCTGGACCCTAACTAAGCGACTAGAGAATAAATTAGATGGGAGCTGCACAAGAATGCTGCGGGTGATCATGAACAAGACGTGGAAACAACATCCTACGAGAAAACAGCTGTACGGCCACCTACCACATATCACCCAAACCATCCGAGTAAAACGGACAAGACACGCGAGACACTGCTGCAGAAGCAAGGACGAACTCATAAGCGACGTCCTCCTGTGGAAGCCAGCACATGGACAAGCCAGTGTGGGCCGACCAGCAAAAACGTACGTTGATCAGCTCTGTGCGGATGCCGGATGCTGCATAGAGGACCTCCCGAGAATGATGAGCGATAGGGACAGATGGAGAGAGATTGTCATGGATATCTGCGCTGAAAGCGCGACATGATGATGATGATGATGATGATGATGATATATATATATATATATATATATATATATATATATTATTGGCGTCTATTGCTCGAAAAATGTAAACAAATCCCAAACAGTTAATGTTAGCCACTGTTTATAGAATAATCATGTTATTTATTTTAATATCAAATATACAAATAGATACTAATGCAAAATAGCACGCAAGAGATGATATCATTAGATTACGTATAAAATGTATTACATTTCAATACATTTCACGGAAAGACTTCAAACCTTTGAGACAGCTCCGGTAAGGGTTACTTCGGGAGTTTCCGTAATCTAATGCTATATACAAATAAAATGCGATTCTAATGATATTGTCTCTTGCGCGCTATTCTGCATATGTATCAAAATCAGTACATTCAACATTCAAAAAGTATGTTTAAATTTTTTTTACCATAATAATTTCATATTTGATCGGCAACGCTTTGAATTGGTAATGGTATTTTTAAAATAATTATTTACTGAATTTTATATATTACAAAAAAAGAATAAAGAAATAAAAATAAAATAAGAATAAAAATTAAAGAATTATTTTAAATTCAAATGCTGTATTTATTTAATTTTTTTTGTATGTTTTTTTTTTTAAATATCAGTTTAACAAATCGCCTCATTTATATCTTATTTCTTTTTTTAAATATAGTTAATTATTGAATTAAAATTTCTTACTGTATCGTTATATGTGATGCCATTTCCTATACCCTGACCAAAATAAAAATATTCCCCTCCCCCTCCGACCAGGCCGGATTAACAGAAGGTTTTTTTTACGTTGGGATTTTTTATGGGGCATCCTGCGAGTATCGAACTTGCTAATTCAGTAGTAATGGATCTGCAAGAATAACTTGATAACCATTACACCACATTTATTCTATTATAATGTTTTCCTCTGTCCAGGCTTCGCCGGGTATCCGCTTCTAGTCTATACAAATATAAAGCGCAGTTGTGTGTGTGTGTGTATGTATGTCCGGAAAAATCTACAAAAATAAAACAATTAACGACAAAGTAAATATATATATATACAAATATTATAATAGAAAATTGCAGAAACACACATAACCTATCAAATATCGGACATATTCTGCCAAAATAATAACTCAATGCCTGAAGAAGACAACAGATCAGAAACACGTGTCGCATATGTAAGATAAAAAGAATTAAACATTTTTTCTGAGAACATAATACATTTTGCGGACCTTCTTCTTTTTTATAAAATGTTAAATTTTCTCCCTTTGGAACCAGAACAACATCTTTTTTATATATATACACATTCACAATCACCAGATCTTGCTTTTTGAGCAAAAATAATGAAGATTTGATTTATATTCGTGAAGATAATAAAAGAATAAAATTTAAATGATGGCAGCAAGGAATTTGTTTTTGCATTTAAAATAGTAACTAGTAGAAATTGATTTTTCTTTTCAGAGTGGCTGAATCTTTTTTTTTACGTAGGGATTTCAATGGGGCATTCAACGAGGATCCAACTCGTGCTTCAGTAATAATAGATCTACAAGACTAACTTTTAAAAAAATACTCACTCTACCCAAGTGACACCGGATAGCCACTTCTAGTTTGATAATAATGGTTGATCTGTAAGAGAACCTGATTTTACCAAGAAAGATGTGCAGCCATATTATATAAACATGGGTTGTATTCACAAGACGCACAAATCATGAATTTAAAACACTTGTGTGAAACGAGAGTATAACAGCCTTGATATTTGTAAAAGACGATGTCGTTATTTTTGGAACGTGTTACAAACAAGAAGCGAAAAAAAGAAAGAAAAAATGTTTGTTTCTTTTTCAGAGGAATCTTGGGTTAATTATTTAGTAGTAATTCTATTTCGTTTTGTTAAACTGATTTTTTTTTAAAGATAAAGAAGCAAAACAGGGTGATTTTTTCGTTGATTGGCCCAAACGATTCAATACCTTTCAAAAAAGGGAGATAATTCAGAGTTTCTGATCGTCATTATCAGGTTGCACTGACAGCACGAATTCCTATGAATATCTCTCTCTCTCTCCCTCCCCTCTCTCTCTTCTCTCTCCCCCCTCCCCTCTCTCTCTCCACCTATTTCTATTGGTCATCGCTCCGAGCAGGTCTTTCACATGGCATCCAGAATTCGAACAGAACTGATTAATACATCTCGATCTCTCTTTCACTCTTCACCTTGTTTGTACTTATCAACCAATCAGAAGCCAACAGGTCAGTTTTTCACACGTCATCCCAATTTCTACTTAATTTCCAATATTTCACAACACATAATTAAAATTTGGTTTTTTTTCACATCTCATTATTTTACAAAACCTAACGTCTTTGTAGAATGAACATCATACTCACCTTCACCGGAATGCTGTGACTAGCGTCCAGTCACCAGAAGAAAAAAAAAGACTGAGTGTAACCGAATACATTCTGTAGCAACTGACAGGACATGGTCAAGTATTCAATATATATGGATAAAAAATATATTAGTTTACACAAATCCTTACAGTCTTGAAACAGTAATTGTTTTCAAATTCCCGTTCTGTGTACCTCGCTTGTATGACCCTGTGCCAGACTAAGCAAAACTCAAACTATAACTAAATTATGTGGAATAATCTTCCGTCAGAATTACATGCGTTAAAAGAATCTAAACGTTTTATGTAAATTGTTTGATCTTCTAACTGAATTCTTTCTTTTACGGACTTTTTTTTTCTTTTCTTTTGTCAAATGGTAACTTTTATTTAATAAGGAAAACTTCTTTGCGTTAAATTAACGTGTATTGCCTCAACGAATCTCATATGTCGAGCGTGTCACGGGACATAACAAGATTCTACAACGGTAATAAATGTGATTTGTGGTTTGCACTTCTCTGCGGAAGGCCAAGTCGATACAATTAAAAAAAAAGAAGAAATGTTTAAATTATTTCAATTTGTTAGTAAAGGACAGTGTTTCGAAAATAGGTGAGTATGACGGGTGGTTGCCATATTTGGACCGTCTTGTCGGTGGGGTTTAGAATATGTTATCTGTATTCCTTGCAGAAGAGTGAGACCCCCTAGGGGTGTCCTGATTATGTCAGAAAACTGTATCTAATGGTTAGGTTCCAATTCTAGAGATCTGGGGGTTAAAGTAGAATATCCCCTTCATCGCCATTACTCTCAGGTAGGCTGGAGTGGCAGTACCTATTCGGGTTCCATATATGGGTTGGCTGGTTGGTTCGTTCACGGCATGTCAACACTTTTTGGGTTAGTTTATGCCGAAGACATTGTTTTATTCATTTTTGATGGGTACTCATTTTGTTTAACTCAATATTTTAAAACCTTTTTTTACACTTATTTTCTTCTATTTAACTTATAGATTAGACACTAACATGTACTACCACTCCGAGTCAGAGTGGATCTGGGAGTAATGGTGATGATGAGGTACTCCACATTCTCCAGAGCTCAAGAATAGAGTTTACCGTCACACCCAGAACATCAAATACCTCAGTCACTGTCTTCTAGCATATATATGATAAAAAGGGTTGGGTTTTGCCATAAGAGCAATATGGTCGTGACAATCATATTGGTGCTATGGCTTGACTTGACCAGGTTGATCGGAGCGGGTCTTTCCAACCGACTGTCTAGCCTAAATAATCTCTAGGTATAAAATAAACCGAGACGGGTTAACATGCCGTTAAAATCAATCAGTCAATTAATATTCTCGTTTCTTTCAATCTTGGTTTCTTTCAATCTTACGTTTGCTATTTATCTCTCTTCAATTATTTTTTTTTGTTT
>CM042138.1:22856659-22889159 GCA_023376005.1 Doryteuthis pealeii | reverse complement strand
GGAGATAATTGGTTATGTTCTGTTATATCTTGTTGAAAAGGTTGCTTTTTTTTAAATAAAATTTAAAATGTTTTCGGGGTTTGTATTCTTAAAGATGTCTTTCAGGTTTTTTGCTTGATAGTAATTTGCGCGGAGATGTTTAAGTCTGTTAATCAACAATTTTTTCTTCATATGTTTTAACTTTCTTTTTTTTCTTTTTTCTTTTTTTTATTCATCCTAATTCTTTATCATACAATTTCTTTCTTTCCTTCTTTCCCAATTCTTTTTGTACCCTTTCTTTCTTTCTTTCTTTCTTCTTTCTTTCTTCTTCTCAATATGTAAATCTAAGAACAATACATACCATAACATAAAAAAAATCTCACTACTATCAGTACTAGCAAGAATATGCACCCTCCAGACATAAGTATTCATGTTTTAATCTAATGAAATATATTAAATCATAAAGGCTGACGAAATTAAACAAGAACGCAAATAAAAAGATTACACTTATTTTGATTATATTTAAATTATATAAAATCATTCATTGGATTGATTTTAATATGTTGGAGAATAAAACGATAATATTAGAGATCAATAACACCAAGTAATTATTTATTAAACTTAGTTTTGTTAAAACCAGTATGCAAATTAACCACACCATATATTATATAAACCTCTATTTCTTAGTGATATATCCGACACATTGTAGGATTTTAGCGCACTAATAACATGGGCTGTTTTGAAGGAAATGTAACGCAGATTTTCATAGATACATCGTTAATAAATAAGATTTATTCTATGTATTAATGATTTTGACTGTAAATTAAAGCATGATGATCATCGTTATCATCATGTCGTGTGAGCAGCACGGATATCCATGATAATCTCTCGCCAACCGTCTTTATTATTCATTTCTCCTGGCAGGTCCTCTGCACAGCATCCAGTATCTGGGCAGTTGGTTAATGAATGTGTTTAATGGACGGCTCGCGCTAGCGTTTCCGGTAATTTTCACCTTTAGTTGGCTAAATTCCTAGCATAAAATTGTGCGTGCGCATTATCTGAAATGAACTTAATTGTTATTAAGAACACATTTTATGATATTTTTGTGGTAAAGCATGCAGTTGTATTGTTTTCGATAAGTTTCTAAGATTTGTTTATTTCGCACGGAGACTTTCAAAAAGGTTACCGGCTTGTTTCAAAGTCAAAGTCAGGGGAGGTTATTCTAATTGCCTTATTTGCAAGGAATTTAGCCAACTAAAGGTGAAAATTACCGCGTTTCTATATGCTGGATTCCACAGGAGAATATCGCTTATGAATTCTTCCTTGCTTTCCAGTAGTCCATGTCAATGAATTCCTTGTTCGTCTCACTGGGGTGGTTTGTGTGATAGGGGGCAAGTGGCCGTACAGCTGATTTTTGTGGGATGTTGTTTCCACGATTTGTTTAAGATCGAACGCAGCATTTTTATGCAGCTCCCATCTAGCTTATTCTCTAGGCGTTTCGTTGGGGTCCAGGCGGTGCAGCCACACAGTAGCACTGATACAACTACGGTCTGGAAGAATTGTCGCTTTAGCTTGGTGGGTACTATTTGCAAAGTTCCGTCCCGGCCTCTTGCCTTAAAAAACGCTAGGCGGTGATAGGTAAAAAAAACAAACCCACTTATGAATGAAGTCCCTGGATGAATCGGTGCCTGCTGTATATGAAAAAAAATAATTTGTCGACTGAACGCGTTTTTATCGACATTTTTTTTTGTGGTTTGAAGCCATATTTTTAAAAGGTTAAAATATTTACATTTACTCGTCGAAAAAAGACTGGAGATGGTAAAATATCGCATTAACTTTTGGGGAAAAACGCCTTAAGCGCTGGTTGTTTTTTTGTTGAATGTTTTTCAATATTTTCAAAAAATATAGCTTACTTTTAACGCTTTCAAACTACTAAAAAATAATTTGTCGATAAAAACGCCTTCAGTCGACAAATTATTTTTTTCATATATACAGCAGGCACCACTTCAGCTAGGAACTTCATTCATAGGTGGGTTTGTTTTTTTACCTATCACCGCCTAGCGTTTTTTAAGGCAGGAGGCCTGGACAGAACTCTGCAAATAGTACCACAGTGACGTAGTTTCGGTTACAGACAGAGAATATCCATTATAATAAGATGTAATATGTAAATCTAAGAACAATACTTACCATCTGAAAAAAACAAAAAAACCCAAAAAAACTAAGAAAAAAAACAAAAACAATAAAATGCAACAAAAAAACTCAACAAAAAATAAAGTAAATTATGTGATGATTTTAAAGAGAGAAGATTTGGTCATAACAACATTTTAAAAGCGAATTATCTGGGGATATCGATTAATATCTTGATGAAGTTAAAAGACAACTAAATAATATAAAATGCTTCCAGGAAGTTCGAAATTACCTCCCCTGAGTATTAGCATACAATCATTCTGAACTCACAAAATGATAAATTCGGGGCAAAGAATTAATTGCAAAAGAAACATCTGAAAAACAAAAACAAACACAAAAACCCTCATCAACACAAAGCCTTCTCGCTTTAACCACTTCAAAAATACACAATATTTGATCTGGAGATAGGTATTATATATCTTACTAGCAGGACCTGTGGATATACCATAGTATGATAATTTAATTATTATAACGATCGATATGTTTACTTTAGAGCTGTTTCTGAAATAGTTCAATATGGAAAAAGTATAACAATTTTGATTTCACTCCATTTCACTCTTTCTTTCCTTCTTTTCATCTTTTCATTATGTTCGATTGAAACAGATTAGTACTATCGCTTCCGGTACTCACCTCTTCTCCCTATCTTTCCCCTTCTTTCTTTCTTTCTTTCTTTCTTTCTTTCTTTCTTTCTTATATAATAATTTTCTGCGTTTCATATCCCTTTTTTTCTCCTTCTTTCTTTATCATAAAAAATAGAATGGACTATTATTTATCATTTTCTATTAACTTTACCGTTTAACTTAACTAATCAAGTCATTTTATTATCTAATAAAGATATACAACTCAGTTAACTGTGGCATATGGAAATCTAAAAGTTCGCAATGGAGTTATCAGAATAATAACCAATTAGAATAATTTCATTTATTTTGTTATTGTCAAAAAGAACTACAATGGTTAAATTACAAAAATACTAATAGTTCTGGGTACTCGCTTGGTTACCTCATTTTATGAATGCTCATCCCTTTTAGAGTGAACAGGTACTTTATACAATATAACAATTTTTCCTTAAGGACCCCCCCCCCATTTTCGGCATACATGTACAGTACATAAACTTTGGCCCCCGCGCCGCATGGAACAGTCTAGGCTGCAAGCACTTTAAATTAACCAACCCGTTTGTGCGTATGAGGTGAAGCGTCACACCTATCATCAGCTCCCCACTTTATCACACAGATCGAAACTGTGCTACTCATGCGCTGAGTTGGCGTGAGGCCCGCATCGAGCTCTGAACCATGTGGTTCCAAAGTGGATGCTCTACTGACTGAGCTAAACCGGCCCCTTTTTAACGTAACAACTAAGAGAGTTTTTAGAATTTATCACAATTCTAAATGTCATTTACTTGCTACATTATACCTAAAACAATTTGAACCTCAGAATGGACTTTTTATTTTAGTCTAAATACCTAGATGCGTAGAATAACATAGCCAAAGATGATTGAATTCTGTTGAGAATTAACGGAGATATGGGGCTTCAAAGCTGCCTCCAAAATGCCCTTTTACCTATTTTCGTGAAAATTTAAGTTGTCGATTTTATTGTCTTTTCTCATAGATTCTGATGCGTAGAATTCATTGATGCAGACAAAAATCCTCAATTCGGAGATTTAGCTGAGATTTGAGGCTGGATACCCCCCCGCCGAGAGTGCCTGAAAATGACCAATTTCGTGAAAAATTCATGTGCCAATATTATATGATTTTCTGATAGATTTCGATGCGTAGAATAACATAGTAAAAGATGATTGAATTCTGTTGAGAATTGACGGAGATATAGGGCTTCAAAGATGTCCCCAAAATGCCCTTTTTCAGACATTATAAGTCTTTTTTTTGTCTTTTCTCATAGATTCTGATGCGTAGAATTCATTGATGCAGAAAAAAGTGCTCAATTCGGAGATATCTAGTGTAGCATAACTCCAGAACAATATATGTATCAGAACGAGGTATGTCGCATAGGCCAACTCAAGCTGCAGCAGCAGTCGCCGTTAGTAGTAGTAATAGTCGTTAGTTAAAAAACAACATAAACGCAAGTTGTATAGTCCCAATGGGATGTGTATTTATTTCTAGGCTCGTGGGTTCTTTTTCAGAGAGAAGGAAAGACAGAGAGGAAGAGAGGGAGCATCGTCAAATTATTCGGACCATATGACCTTTTTCCTTTACACCGTCAATATCCGGTTGTTTTAACAGACGATTTTTAGATTTAAAAACATCATAACCCTAAGACCTAACCCTAACCCCTAACCCTAACCCATAACAAACAACCGGATATTGACGGTGTAAATGAAAAACATGCCCTTTCTTAATCGAGATCAAAAAGGGGTGCCTAAAGGTAATATGGTCAAATTATTCTATCCTCTAACATAGCACCATGTTATGTACTACTGTCCCACACCGATACGAGGGATCGGCACCAACACGTCTGCTCTAACCAGAACCCAACCGAAAAAAAGAGGCAGGTTTTCTTCTCCCCTGTTTCTTGTTCCAGCGTCACATCCATTTATGGTCAAAGCCTGGAACTTCCGTTTTTATTTTTAAGTCTATTTCCGGGGTCATTCGTCGGTCACATTACTGGCACCCTTCTTCCTCTCTTTCTCTGTCAATACTCAAGTTATCCGTAGACCATAATAGTTACGCTACACTAGACACAGAATCAAATCGATTGATTATAATAAACTATTCTCTATGTAACAACATTTCCGCTCAAAAGATCATGAAGTCAATATAGACACAAAATTCACCATAGAATGAATTTAAAAAAAAAAGAAAAGAAAAAAAAAGAAAAACAAGTTAAAAATCTGGTCGTCATTTTAGTTGTGTCGTTTCCTTGTTGGTAAATCCAAGTCTCAATTGAGTTTGGGTTCAATTGCTTAATTCTTGTTCTTGTGGCAGAAATAATATATATATATATATATATATATATATATAATATATATATATATACTATTTAATGTAATACATACACGCACACACACATATATATATATATACACTATTCAATGTAATAATATATTACATAGATATTATACATTTGACATATATCATATAGATATTATATGTATATGAGATATATTTTACATTACACAAACACACACACACACACACACACATATATATATATATATATACACACACACTATTCAATGTAATACATACCTACCTACATACATACATACATACATATTTATATATATATATATATATATATATATATATATATATATATATATATATTATTCAATGTAATGTGTATTTTGTAAAGTGGTTCTATTTATTGTAACTAAAGATTCTTCGCAAAAACGACTACTTTAACGTTTGCTACCGGCAAAATATCAGAATACTAAAACATTTCTGCGGAAATGAGATATTTCTTTTCAAAACATGATTTTCCCAACCGACAAACAAATCTGCTGACTTGAACGCAGTTCAATGCGGGAACTCTCCACCCCCATAACCCCTCCCCCCAAAAAAAAATAACAATAAAAAAACAATAAACAAACTATAAGCAAATAGATAACAATATATTTACTTCAATGCACCTATGTTTTCGCTTTTTTATGCACTTGAAAGTTTATTCAGTTCTTGATTTCTTGCACAGTCAACTGTCGCTCACCGTTTACAAAACTTCGCCAAAGTTTAAAGGTAAAAAAAGAAAAGAGTCGATTCCATAGAAAACTGCAGAAACGGAACTTCTATCAGCCATGATGTTTTTCCTCTACATAAGAACTCTAGTTCTCAAGAGGAACAACAATTACATAGCATAGCAAACACCCTGCAATGTAAAAGATTTTCTCATGAAGATTTTCCTCTTGTAGCCAAACTTTGAATCCATAAAAGTAGTTGTACCAGCATTAGGAAGAACAATTTTCACAGGTCTTTATTTCTTGTTTGTTTGTTTGTTTTGTTTTGTTTTACGGCAAATCAACCTCAGTAGGTCATTTAATGCCGATAAAGTTTTGAAATAAATCAATTCTTAATGGATAATACAATTTTTTTATAAATACATTTTTCTATTTAACCCATAGATGGGACCCTAACAGGTATTACCACTCCGGGTCAGAGTGGACCAGGGAGCAATGGTGATGAAGGGGTGCTCCACATTCCCCAAACCTCCAAAACTGGAACCTCACCATCAGATAGCGTTTAACGTGATTTCCAGGACATGTAGACCCGCAGCCACCGCCTTCTAGCACCATATGATAAAAAGGGGTTGGGACTTTCCGTAAGGGCAATAGGGTTGGGAAAATCATATAGGTGCTAGGGCTTGACGTGACCAGTCGATTGATCGGAGGGGGCCTCTCCGACCGCCCGTCTAGCCCAAGATAGGGCCAAAGTGGGTCTTTATTTCTGTCTTCTGTACCCTTGAGCCTTATCTTCGATACAGTCGACGTTAATTTACCGTAAACTAAAAATAATATAACAAAAACTAAAGATAGAACAAATGCATAAATAAACCAGTTATAACAAAGGGAAATTCCAGTCACAATGCGACTTACCAACTTTTACCTCATCCTCCTGGACTGGTAGTGTGGCATTCTCACACTATGCCTCTCATCCCACTTATGAGGGCGTGCCACAAGGACATTTCTATGTGGGCCCACCCACAATCCGAATCTCATGTGTTGGAAAGAACAAAAATTGCGTCGATCCCTTCAGCATTCCCTCTCAAGGGGGCGCCTCAGGCGCTGGGCAATAAACCCAGCCCTGCCCCTTTAAGTCAAGTGGGCAGGTATTGCCTGGGGGGATAGCCCCTGGATCGACGCTATTAATACAACACACTGGTCCAGTGGCCGAAGCACACCGGACCCCCGCCCCGAAGGACAGGCTGGTAGTGGGTATTTGCCTCATACCCCACTTGTATGGGCTGGTCACAAGGCCTCGTTTTAATATTTTTTCAGAGAGGGTATCAGGTTGAATTCAGATGCCTACGTGAAGTTGCTAAACACTGTAGTCAAGCCCTGGATACCAAGGGTAGCCAATGGTAGGTCATATGTATGGCAGCAGGATTCGGTCCCCTGCCACACTTCTGGGAAAAGTCAAAAATGGTTGTCGGTGAATTTTACGACTACAACAGTCCCAATGTTTGGCCTCCGAGCTCCCCAGATCTTAACTCCATTGAGTATTATATATGGGGCGCTGTTGAGTAAGACACCAATCGCCGTTTCAGTACTACAAAAACCCTGTTAATCGACAGAATTAAGGTAGTTTTTGAGATCCTTACCAGGGAAACTGTAACATCAGCTTGCTCTAGATTCCGGAGCGGGATTGAGCCTATGATCGACTCTAATGACGGTTATTTTCAATGAAACTTGTTGACAGTAGTGTAATTTCCGTGCCTGTTGAATTTTCTTTAAAATCCATTAAATTTTGTATGTACCAAGCACTTTTTCTTTTTCTTTATGAAACTGTCAAATTTATCCCGAACACCCTGTATATACTTTAAAACAAGGACGTTCATACTATCTCTTCAAATTAGTTTTATTCAGTTCTGTCTTGGCAAAAATGTAAATGTTGATTATCTGATGTTGCTTAATCGTCGAATTCTTATTTCTTATGAATATTGTTACCTCAGCTAAATAATGGACCAATCAGTTTCTATTATGAAGGAAGGTATTGGTAATTTATGAGGAAGTGCGTCCCGGTCTCCCGCCTCAAAAACCGCTACCCGGTGACTATCAAAATAACAACCCCAGCTCGTCGTAATTCTTGATTATTTATCGTAATTAGTTGTAATTCTTGTTTAGATATGAAGATGGATATATAGTTTGGAATAGACTGAGATAGATAGATAGATAGATAAACAAACAAAATAATATAGATAGATACGAACAAATGGAGATAGATAGATATTTTCGACAAGTAAATGTATTGGGGGGGGGGTTCGCTTCTTTTTTTGTCGTAATTCTTGTTTATTTAAACTAAAAACGAGACATCAAACAAACATGAATAAAAAAATCTTAGTATTTAAAGTAATATAGATAAATATGAACAAATTGTGATAGATAGATAGATGGATAGTTTTGAATAGACTGAGCTGGGTCGTTATTTTAATAGTCACCGGGCAGCAACTCTTGAGGCAGGAGACCGGGACGCACTTCCTCATAAATTACCAAGGTTTTACCTTAAAATCTGGTTATAAAAAGTAAAATTTTACTGAAATAGTCATAAAAGTATATTACTAAATCTTTCAGTCTACTCCTGGTAAGTATAAGGGCATTTTGTTTTAAATTAGCATAAATTAGCATAAATTAGCATAGAAAGTCATTCAAAAGATTGAACCTTAATTTCAATGATAATTTGCAAGCTTAAATTGCAGTAGATGTGTTTTAAAGCCCAAGCGGATAAAGTATCGGAATAATAATTATTATTAATTTGGTGCGGTGAAGATTCTGAAAATTTTCAAATATCTTTGTGCTGACCTCTGACCCAATAAACTTTAATTGGTAAAATTACTTTTTTTTTTAGCTTGAGTAAGTTTTTTTGGTTAACTCGAACTTAACGGACCTAAATTTCACCATCGTATGTCATCCCACTGAAAAAAAAATATACCAAAAATCAGGGAATTAACCGAATTTAATGAAATTTTCAGGTCAGTTAACTTTGAACCACGTATCTTTCAGGCATAACACAGATTCTCAAAGATACTTGGTTCAAAGTTAACTGAATTAAAAAATGTAAAAGTTTCTAAATAAAATAACTAGTGCATTATATATGTTATTCATTAATATATCAATACTGAAAATTTCAATAAATTCGGTTAATTTTTGGTACTTTTTTCTATTTCGGGCGGGGGGATGACATACGCTGGTGGAATTTAGGTCCGTTTAGTACGACTTAAACGTTTTTTTTAAATTTCCATATTGAGTAAAAATCGATTGTGTGTCTGCCTATGAATTCACTCGTTCGAAAAAAAAAATGAAATAATAAAAATTCTTATATTTTTACGAAAAAAAAATTGTTTCGCTTTAAATATTCACTTTACTAAAAATTCTTGTGAACCTAATGTTTTGCAATTTGCTTTGACGTCTCTACAATGAGCTGTCGCCAATAATTTGTGTCAAAGGTGAATATTTTGTAGAAGAAAAGACTGAGAGTATTGAAGAATGACAATTTGAATTTGAATTGTGCGTTTTCTTGAAGCCGGTAACTGAAATGTCTGGCAAGAAAACAGACGTTGCTTCATCAAAATTAAAACATACATACACTTCAATATATTATATATATATATATATATATATATATATATATATATATAGAGAGAGAGAGATTTTATTCAAATCATATAAATTCTTCGACAGACACATACTTAATATACAGGGTGATTTTAAAGTAACTTCCATCCCTATTCAAAAAATCTTGTAATTTATTTCTGAATCATTATTTTTACAAAAAATGAATATGAAAAGAACACATATAACATGAAGTTTTATTTAAAGTTCTATATGGACATCAGCATTTGCCACCACCAGCCTCTCAAGCCGCTCAGGAATTTGACTTAAATTAGAGTTAAACGCTCAGTTATAGGGCTTTAAATTTCGAAAACAAAATAATTGTGTGAGAGAGGAGAGAGAGAGAGAGAGAGAGAGAGAGAGAGAGAGAGAGAGAGAGAGAGAGAGAGAGAGAGAGAGAGAGAGAGAGTAAAATCAAGATTATTATACTCTTTACTTATTAAACTATTTGCAATAACTTGTAAGTAAACATATCAATAATAAGATTATGATACTGTGGTATATCCAATGGTCCTGCTAGTTAAATAGTACACGTCATATTCAAATGAGAAAAAAGATTTCTTTTTTTTGGTAGTCTAAAACCGAAGAGTATGAATTATGGAATTAATCAAGGTTAATTGACACGGGAGAAATTTGTTGATATGTCTACACTTAGTGACTTATTCGCTTCTTTTATTTAGCAAATTTTGATCAGCATGTTACTGAATGCATACTTTTCTTCCAGAGACAATATGTACTTATAGTAATCTTGCGTAGGCTTTTTTTTTTCAAAATATTAACTTTTTATCATGGGGGGTTTGGCTGTTACGTTTTTATTTGGTATATATATATATATATATATATATATATATATATATATATATAAAGGGTTTATAATTTGCTTGAAGCATTGTGTGTATATTGGGTTGGAGGTTGATTTTGAAGGCTATCACAATGCAGGTGTAAAGAAAAAATAAGGTAATAATGGTGTTTGTTTGTTAACCTGTGATTTATTCTTGATATTAACATTTCGAGATAAAATCTCTTCTTCAGAAGAACACTGGAACTGAAGTAGTTGTCATGTTGTTATGGCATTTTAAAAATATTACAGATGGTATTTTTTATAACTGTATTCTCGTGTTGCATGTTTACGTGAATGCGATTTTTTGTTTGTACGTGTGCGTATGTTGACATGCGCGTGTGCATGAAAATGCGTGTAGACTGTGACGTTATGACCGTATTCACGCGTGTATATATATATATATATATATATTATATATATATATATATATATATTATTATTATCTTAAATATGAGATAAAATAATAATAATATTATAGAATATTTAAGTATATAAAGAAAAATGGCCTAATTCAGGGTAAAATGTATATATATATATTATATATATATATATATATATATATATATATATATATATATATCTACCCAGAATTAGGCCCGTTTTTCTTTGTATACTTAAATATTTTATAATATTCTATTTATTATTTTATTTCATATTTAAGATAATAATAAATAGAATACAATATGTACAAACTCCTGGCCGAAACATGTGTTGGTAATCATTAAATTAATTTTATCCATTCAACATTTTATTTCCTTTATTTATTTATCCTTTCAACACACACACACACACACACACACACACACACACATATAACATATATATATATATATATATATATATATATATATATACCCCCGCACGAGCAGAATATTACACAAATTTCTGAAGTGGTATTTAGTAGGTTTGAATTTAGAGCAATTAGGCTTTAAAGATTACTAGAATCGTGTCATAAGGAATATTAGTATAAGTAAAGTGAAGTATATTTTCCATTTTTAGTAATTGGAAAATATTTTCCCCACGTTTTTTTTTCGAGTCTTACTGTAGAGAGCGGGTTGTGTGAACCATACAATGTTTCAATTTCTCATTATTTTCTTCTTATATCTTTGTGTGTAATTTAGCGTAATGTATATACCTCAATTTTTGTGTGACCTGTTTCATGAGCCGTTTTTTTTTAGATTTGTTGAAAATATTAATATTGCTAGAATTTGTAGCTTGTCTATGTTATATTGATTTGTAAATATGCTGTTTTGTAAAAGTGGGTGCGATGATCCGATTTGATATTAAAATATGTCTGTTGTTTTTTTTTGTTTTTTTTCATTTCTTTTCTGTAAGGTTGTCACGTGCTGGTTTCCTCGTTTGAATGTCACGTGTAATAACACTTAGACACATTATATACTTTTAGAGTAAATATATCGCAAATTAACACCTCAACATACACACAAACACAGCGCGTGCGCACACATGTGAACTTCATTTGGTTCGAAAATCGCATAGTTTGGTTTGGTTTGTTTTGTTTTATGGCATATCAACCTCATTGGGTCATTTAATGCCGATAAAGTTTTGAAATAAATCAATTCTTAATGGATAATACAATTTTTTTATAAATACATTTTTCTATTTAACCCATAGATGGGACCCTAACAGGTACTACCACTCCGGGTCAGAGTGGACCAGGGAGCAATGGTGATGAAGGGGTGCTCCACATTCCCCACACCTCCAAAACTGGAACCTCACCATCAGATAGAGTTTAACGTCATTCCCAGGACATGTAGACCCGCAGCCACCGCCTTCTAGCACCCATATGATAAAAAGGGGTTGGGGCTTGCCATAAGGGCAATAGGGTTGGGAAAATCATATAGGTGCTAGGGCTTGACGTAACCAGCCGATTGATCGGAGGGAGCCTCTCCAACCGCCCGTCTAGCCCAATATAGGGTCAAAGTGGAGTATTGCATGTCATGAACTGCTCATCCACCTGGGCTCTATCCTTAAGCATCACGGGTCGCCACCCACGGCCAACAGGTGGCCCCATTGGGTGAGTCTTACCCCTCTGCAGAGGTGCAGTCGGTGCATTCTAACGCCCCAGCCGACAGGAAATCGCATAGGCGAGAAACTGTCAGTTACGAATCGCTGTTGATTTCATGTCTTCATTACCCTAACTTATATATATATATGGAAAGTGTATCAAAAAATATTTTTCTAGTTGTTGACACACCTTGTATTCTGAAAAAATTAACGTTCCATTCATTGTTCATTTCTATCTTGGTAAATACAGCTTTAATCTCGATACTATTATGACTCACCTTATATATATGTAAGATTCAAACTTAATAATAGAATAACAGCTCCGACACGTTGTGAGACAAAACATTTAATAGGTGTACAGAACATGGTAACAATAAGATACATAAAGTACATAGATACATAAGATACAAATAAGATATAAGAGTAGAGATAAAAGGACACATTCATGAATGGTAAATACAAGATACAATATTTAGGTATAAACGAGATACCCAAATGTACATAAAATATAAATGTTACAGACATGTAACTAAAGGATAGTCCATGCTGTATAAAAGACTTACAGTAATGTAAGGGAGGGGGCAAAGCCCCACCGAGAAGGGGGTAGACATAAGTCTACCCATGTGCTCGTTCAGAGGCAGTAAAGAGAGAGAGAGAGAGAGAGAGAGAGAGAGAGAGAGAGAGAGAGAGAGAGAGAGAGAGAGAGAGAGAGAAGCATTTGAATCAGCCGCTTATATACCAGAGGTCCCCTGGTGGGAACAAACGACAACACAGCGGGAAGATAACTCTTCCAGGCAAAGGGAAGATAATTCCCTACACACAACACACACACACACACACACACACACATATATATATATATATATATATATTATATATATTATATATATATATATATACGAGGTCTGAAGATCGCCTAGGCGAGAAACTGTTAGTAATCTGTTTCCATTGACTTCATGTTGTTGAAATAGATATATTAATTGCGTGAGATAAACAATCAGGGGTTGATCTAGATAGACGAGGAGTTAAGATAGATTGATTGTGTGAGATCAATAGATAGAACGAGATAAATAGATAGATGGATATAAACTGACTAGGATAGATAGATAGATAAATATATAAATTGATAGATCAATAGATAGATAGATAGAGAGATAGAGAGTGAGAGAACGAGAGAGAGAAAGAAAGAAAGAAAGAGAGAGAGAGAGAGAGAGAGAGAGAGAGAGAGAGAGAGAGATATGAATAGGTTAAGAGTTGATCTATATAGAAGAGGGTTTTAGGTAGATAGATTACTTGTGTGAAATCGATAAATAAAATGAGATAGATAGATAGATAGATAGATAGACGAGGAGTTATGATATATAAAAAGATTAGTTGATCTAGATAGAGGAGGAGTTAGGATATATAGGTTGTGTGAGATCGATAGATAAAGTGAGGTAGATACATAGATATGCACAGACTAAGACAGACAGACAGACAGATAGATAGATAGATAGATAGATAGATAGATAGACGAAGAGTTGATCTAGATAGATGAGGAGTTAAGATAGCTAGCGAATCAGTAAAATGTTTTTCCTTCGTGCTTCCTTAATGTAAGGAAATATATTAAATTAGAAAGACTAATGAAACTAAATAAGAATGCAGATAAAATGATTTGAAACAGATGGGGCATAATTAAAAATATAACAACTAACTATTCGATCATTTTCCATCACTTCCGTCTTTCATAGCTAAATTTTCCTAATTTAACTATTTAGTTAAATTAATAAGTACAGACTAAAAGAACAGTTATTTATTTTTGTTAATGGATTTCTGTTAAGATTTAGCTCTAAGATTTTTGCTCATATTTATTAAAATAAAACCAAACAATTAGAAACCAATAATACCAAGCACATATTTATTAAAATCAAATTTCTAAGATCAATATGCAAATTAGACTTCCCGTTAACACTGTAAACTGTTATTTTGTTGTATATCTAAATACACTTGCATGTTATTAGCATGCATATAAGGCCAACAGTATCAATAATGTAAAACAATTTTATTAATAATTGAAGTTTAAATAAAAATAAAATCATGAAGAATGTGATGTAAATAACTAAGGGAATCGTGACATGGGCAATGATATAGTTTCGGTTACAGATAGACAGACACAAAATCTCCCTTATAATAAGATACTACCACGCATCTATTAATAATGGAGATTCGCTTCCGGTTTTTGTCTGTAACAAATTATGTAAAATGGTGTCCATTCAAATCATGGCGTCTTTCCATTTTCTCTGTGTATAAACTTGCCCGTCCAGTAAATAAAGTTGGTCAATCACTGTTTTTGTCTGCTTCACAAATACAACAGTCAGAGTTAGTTTCTGTTCGCCAACTCTCATTAATGGACTTCGACAACGATAGAAAAAGAGACGGTAGAAATTTATAAAAAGAAAAACAGAAATGAAAAGAAAAAAGAAAAGAAAAAAGAAAAAGGAAAGGAAAGGAAAGAGAAAAACTATTTTAGTTTTCCAGTTTCCTATCACTTGAGTCAAGTAACTTCCTGGCGAATTGAAAAAAAAAATACATTCAGCAAATAAAAGGTGGGCTACGACCACTTCCTCCCATCATGCACTGCATGTCGTCTAACTTCCATTGAGAGAGTGATTCAAGTTGGCTGTCGTACAACAAACCAAATTGACATTACAGTGTTGATATGTTGGTGATGTTGGCCGGAACGAACATCAGATTTGACCGTTTCTATTTTTACCGTTCCATTAATGATTATGAGATAGATAGATAGATAGATTGAGTGAGATAGATAGATAGATTATGAGTTGACATAGATAGATTGATTATGTTAAATAGATTGATAGATAGGTGATAAATAAGGATAGATAGATATATAGTCAAATAGGCAGATATGGAGTTGAGATAGATAGATTGAGTGAGATAGATAGATTGATTATGTGAGATAGATCGATAGATAGATTAGGATTTAGATAGACAGATAGATAAGGGGTTAGATAGATAGATAGATAGATAGATAGATAAAGAGTTAGATAGATAGATAGATAAGGAGTTAGATAGATAGATAGATAGATAATGAGTTAGATAGATAGATAGATAGATATAGATAAGGAGTTAGATAGATAGATAGATAGATAATGAGTTAGATAGATAGATAAGGAGTTAGATAGATAGATAGATAGATAGATAAGAAGTTAGATAGATAGATAGATAGATAGATAGATAGATAGGGAGTTAGATAGATAGATAGATAAGGAGTTAAATACATAGATAGATAGATAGATAAGGAGTTAGATAGATAGATAGATAGATAGATAGATAGATAAGGAGTTAGATAGATATATAGATAGATGGATAGATAGATATATAGATAGATAGATAAGGAGTTAGATAGATTGATAGATAGATAGATAGATAGATAGATAGACAAAGAGGTAGATATGGAGTTGAGGTAGATAGATTGAATGAGATAGATAGATAGATAAGGAACTAAGATAGATTGATTATGTGAGACAGATTGATAGATATATAAAGAGTTAAGATAGAGAGATAGATAGATAAACAAAGAGGCAGTTATGGAGTTAGATAGATTGAATTAGGTAGATAGATAGGTGAGAAACCGAGATAGATTGATTATGTGAGATTGATAGATAGATAGATGAGGTGATACGATAGATAGATATATAGTCAAAGAGGCAGATATGAGATAGAGAAATTGTGTGAAATAGATAGATGAGGAATTGAATTGAGTTTTTACCCTTCTCCACACATTACCCCCCGCCTTTCTCCCACATCTTTTCCCCCTCCCTCCACATCTTTCCCCCCTCCCCCACATCTTTCAAACTGACAGACATCTTGTGTCTATTTGTCTGCATTTTTCTCCCTCGATTAGATCAATTCAGTCGTTTCTACTTATTTACCTTCCGTCACTTGTTCGTTTTTATTTTATATATCACCCGGTTTTCATACAATACTAGAGGTTTTCCTATATACAGTGGTACCTTGACTTACGAACAATTTTAATATTTCGGACTGTTGTTCTCATCTTTATCGTGTATAAACACAAAATTCAGGCCAGAGTAACCTCGGGCACTGTTCAGATGATATTTTAAAAGTACCTTAAAATAAGTCATCTTCAGATGATTAACCCCCACCCCGCAAAAAACAACACCCGAACGGAGCCCGAGGTTCTCTTTATATCACAAACGCTTGAATCTATATCATATATGTGCTAGAAGGCTGTGGATGTGGGTCTTAGTGTCCTGGGTATGACGTTAAACTGTATCTAGTGGTGAGGTTTTCAATTCTGGAGCTTTGGGGAGTGTGAAGTACCCCTTCATTGCCACTACATCTATTGCATTAAATAAACCGAAAGGGGTTGATATGCCGTAAAACAAACCAACTTCTCGGTTTTCTTTTTCTTTTTTTTTTGTTTTATTCTTCAAATATTTTTCTTTTCCCTAAATTTTCTTCTGTCCTTCCCTCGTTTATGATAATATCTTCTCTTTATAGCGTCTTCTACCTTGTCTTTCCTGTTCTCTGCAACACCCCCTGGTTAAAAATGAAACCGTACAAATTATTCAAGGTGCACTGGTGTCGCTTAATCACTGAATTTTTGTCCCATCCTTATTTCACCCAATTTCAAAAATGAAACATTCCAAATGGTCTTGCGTCGCTTAAATGCCCAACGTAAAATTAAAATGAATTGAAAAAAAAAGTTACATGTTTGTAATATCGAAAATGTGAATTCGGAATATACTTTGATAATTTTGATCTTATATCGTCCCAACCTCCAGCCATAATTTACGCTATGTTTTAGCGAGCCAGCATCAGGCGAATTTCCAGTCCAACATTCTCGAGTCATGATTTTATCACTTTTTTGTCGACAAATTAATGTAGATATTCTAAATGACTTCCCACAGATTTTTTTTTTATCGGCAGATCAATGTAAATATTTTACCACCCCACTTTTAAGGAAGAGTGAGAGAAAGTTAAATCAAGATTATTATACTTTTTACATATTGAACTATTCTTTAAAAATCAGTTGTTTTTTTTTTGTATATTCTTAACCTTTGGCTGGTTGCTTAGATTTTACGGCATGTCAACCCTTGTTGGGCTAATTTTATGCCAAAGACGTTTTGTTCTATTCATTCTTGATGGGTATTCAAATTTTTTAAACATATTTTAAACTCGTATTGTTTTCTATTTAGCTCATAAATGGGACCTTAATAGTTACTCCCACTCCGAGTCACTAATCGTTATTTTTAAATTTACGCTACACTTCCTGTACATAATTAATAGGCTACCTATTAATTATGTAACAAGTTTATTCTTAGTGTTACACTACACAAAATGCGTATTATTTGGATTATTCGGACTATTGTCCTCATCTTCATTGTTATCTGTACAACGTTTCGGCCGATGTGCCCTCCGACCTTCTTCAGGTATTTCTTGTCGGACTCTGGAACTCTCTTTTCGGGCTCGGCAACCTTCTTTTCGAACTCGCGAACCTTCTTGTCGTAATCAGGAGCCATCACAGAACTTTGAACCTAGCCCTTTATTCAGTCCACGGGGGTATCCTGTTCTCATTCCGCTAACCATAGCTGGGGTACAGGTGTTAAGCTGTGTTAATCATTATTCTATGTTACTGCTGCTCTGACCAGGATTGAATCTGCAGTCTAGAGATAACTATCACTTAGAACTGTCTTAACCTAACTCCTTTATCCACTAGGCTATGTGTTCAATTGGAAATAGAAATAGGAAGATAAAAATGTTTTAAAATATTTGAGTACCAACAATGCCGCAATACACCACTTAGATTTATAGACAAAGCGAGGTCACGTGGTTTAAATCTCAGCCAATCAACAACCCGAATACGTGGCTGGTTAACTACTTAATCGCTGATACTGAGAGACGTCCATTTGCAATCATTGACGAAGGACCTGCAAGACTGAGGAGCACCAAGGAACAACCAAAGGATGCTTTACTAAGGACCACGCTCTACTAAACACAAAGGACCTCAACTGGACAAGCACTCTTGTTTGAAGCCTAAAGGATGATCAGTAATATCGTAGCTGTATTATTTTTCGATGAGAGAAATAACAATTGCAAAAGTCTTAAGTAAATGTTCTTTCTCTGATGTTCTTTCAATTCAGATTATTGCTTTGCTACTGTGACGATGACAACTCGCTTGGTTTGGTCTTCTTTTATCGAAGACATTTTTATTTTTTATTTTCTCGACAATGACATTCCGCCATATTGCAGGCAATCAAGCGAGGAATTGTTTATCTTGCACTCTCTGTCTCTCTTTCTTTCTTTCTTTTCTTTGTCTTTTCTCTTTTTCTCTCTGCCTCTCTTCTTTCTCTTCTCTCTCTTTCTTTCTCTTTCTCTCTCTCTTTTCTCTTCTCTCTTTTTCTTTCTTCTCTTTTCTCTCTGCCTCTCTTTCTCTCTCTCTCTTCTCTTTTTCCCTCTTTCTCTTTCTGTCTCTCTTTCTTTTCTCTTTCTTCCTTCTCTCTTTCTCTTTTTTCTCTCTGCCTTCTTTTTCCTCTCTATTTTCTGTCTCTCTCCCCTTTCTCTATCTCTTACTTTCTCTCTTTCTCTCTGAACTCATTCTATCTCTTCTCTTCTCTGTCTTTCTATTCTTACTTCCTCTCTCCCTTCTCTCTCTTTTCATTTCTTCTCTCTCCCTCTCCTCTATCTCTTTCTTTTTCTCTCCTCATTATATCTGTTCTCTTTCTCTCTCTCTCTTTTCACTTCCTCTCCTTTCTCTCCTCTCTCTGTCATCTCTCCATTTTCTCTAGCACTCCCTCTCTTCTCTTTCCTCTACCCATTTTTCCCTTTTCACTTCTCCTTCTAACTATATATTCTCTCTTTCCTATCTCTTTTTTCAGTTCCTCCATCTGTCTCTCTCTTGTATCTCTCTTTCCCTATCTATTTTCTTTGTCTCTGTATATATATATATATATATATAATTATATATATATATATAAAAGTCGTGGGGCGGCCTAAAGTCGGTATCAGCAAAGTCAGCGAGGGAGACTATCCACTTTTCACTAGCGCTAGACCAAGAGATTGTTTTGGCATCTGAGGTGAATGCACCACACTACCATCAGCTCCTTACTTACCCGCACAGATCCCTGTGCTACTCATACACAGAGTTGGCGAGGACCGGAATCGAACTAGGTACCATGTGGTTTCTAGCCGAACGCCCTACCGACTGAGCTAACCCGGCACACACACACACACACACACACACACCACACACACACATATATATATATTATAAATATATATATATATGTATGTATAATATATAAATGTATATATATGTATACATATATGTATATATGTATATATATGTATATTATTATTATATACATTTATCCTTCTCACAACATCATCTCTCTTTCCCTTCTTTCTTGTTCGTTTGGCTTTTATTCTTATTTTTATTTTTATAAATCAAACAATTTGTTATCCTTTCTTCTCCTCTTCTCCCTCATTCTACCTTTTCCTTGATTTCTTCTTTCTCTCTCTCTTCTCTTCTCTCTCACTCTCTCGCTCTCTCTTCTCTCTCTCGTCTCTCTCTCTCTCTCTCTCTCACAGCCAATAAATTTAAGAATGGCGGTAATGTTTCCTTTAGAAGGATGATTTTGTGCAAAAAATTCTGAGAGAGAGAGAGAGAGAGAGAGAGAGGAGAGAGAGAGAGGAGAGGAGAGAGAGAGTTTATCAGATATATGAAGTGAGGAAGGATATGAAAAATGTATACAAAGTGGGGGTGGGTAAGGAGTGAAACATATATATATATTATATATATACATATATTCGAGAGTGTGGACAGAGAGAGAGAGAGAGAGAGAGAGAGAGAGAGGAGAGAGAGAGAGAGTTATGAGAGGACGAGAATATATATAAAGATAAAGATAGACGATGTGGAAATAGAAAGATAGATAGAGGAAAAAGTAATGCAGTAAAACGAGAGAGAAAGAGAGAGAGAGAGAGAGAGGGAGAGAGAGAGAGAGAGAGAGAGAGAGAGAGGAAGAGAGAGAGAGAGAGTCTGGGGGAAAATAAAAGCAAAGGGTTGGATCGGCAGAAACGCTCCAAAAATCCGATAACGAAATGTGGTGAAAGTTCCGCTTTGTGAAATTCTCTACGATCCTTCTTGTGATATATAAATAATATTTCTGTTTGCTCAGATACAACTTCATATTATTATAAATATATATATATATATATATATTATATTGAATATTCCCATATGGTGTTTCAAACGAAAATGTTTTTAATGCCTGACGACGAAAAGGTTTATTTTGTTTAGGTATCAATTGTAATTTAAATGGAAGAGAATCACAAGGGAATTCGCACAATTTCGTATCGGATTTGTTTGGAGCGTTTCTTGCCGATCCAACCCTCTGCTTTTTTTCATTTTTCCAGACTCTCTCTCTCTCTCTCTCTCTCTCTCTCTCTCTCTCTCTCTCTCTCTCTCTCTCTCTTCTCTCTCTCTTTTCTCGCTCGTTTTATGCATACTTTTTTCCTCTATCTATTTTCTATTTCCCCACATCGTCTATCTTTATCTTATATATATTTCGTCTCTCTACTCTCTCTCTCTCTCTCTTCTCTCTCTCTCTCTTCTTCTCTCTCTCTGCTTCACTCTCAATATATGTATAATATATATATATATAATGTTTCACTCCTACCCACACACTTTTTAATACATTTTTTCATTATCTTCTCACTTCAAATATATCTTAAACTCTCTCTCTCCTCATCTCTTCTCTCTCATCTCTCTCTCTCTCTCATCTCGTCTCTCTCTCTCTTCAGAATTTTTGCACAAATCATCCTTCTAAAGGAAAACATTACCGCCATCTAATTTGATTGCTTTGAGAGAGAGAGAGAGAGAGAGAGAGAGAGAGAGAGAGGAGCGAGAGAGTGAGAGAGGAGAGAGAGAGAGAAAGAAGAAATCAGAAAAAGTGAGAGAGAGGGGAAGAGAGGGAGAAGAAGATACAAATTGTTTGATTTAATAAAAATAAAAATAAGAATAAAAAGCCAAAACGGAAAGAAAGAGGGGAAGAGAGAGATGTTGTGAGAAGGATAATGTATATATATATATAGTATACATATATATACATATATACATATATGTATACATTATATACATTTATATATATACATAATATATTTATATAATATTTATATATATCTATATGTGTGTGTGTGTGTGGTGTGTGTGTGTGTGTGTGTGTGGCCGGTTAGCTCAGTCGGTAGGCGTTCGCTAAGAAACCACATGGTACCTAGTTCGATTCGGTCATCGCCAACTCTGTGTATGAGTAGCACAGGGATCTGTGCGGTAAAGTAAGGAGCTGATGGTAGGTGTGGTGCATCACCTCAGATGCCAAAACAATCTCTTTGGTCTAGCGCTAGTGAAAAGTGGATAGTCTCCCTGCTGACTTGCTGATACCGACTTTAGGCCGCCCTACGACTTATATATATAGTATATATATATATATATATATATATATACAGAAGACAAAGAAAATAGATAGGGAAAGAGAGATACAGAGAGAGACAGATGGAGGAACTGAAAAGAGATAGGTAAAGAGAGAGATATATAGTTAGAAGGAGAAGTGAAAAGGGAAAATGGGTAGAGGAAGAGAGAAGAGAGGGAGTGCTAGAGAAAATGGAGAGATGACAGAGAGAGGGAGGAAAGGAGAGGAAGTGAAAAGAGAGAGAGAGAAAGAGAACAGATATAATGAGGGAGAGAAAAAGAAAGAGATAGAGGGAGAGGGGAGAGAGAAGAAATGAAAAGAGAGAGAAGGGAGAGAGGAAGTAAGAATAGAAAGACAGAGAGAGAAAGAGATAGAATGAGTCAGAGAGAAAGAGAGAAAGTAAGAGATAGAGAAAGGGAGAGAGACAGAAATAGAGAGAGAAAGAGAGGCAGAGAGAAAAAAGAGAAAGAGAGAAGGAGAAAGAGAGAAAGAAAGAGAGACAGAAAGAGAAAGAGAAAAAGAGAAAAGAGAGAGAGAAAGAGAGGCAGAGAGAAAAGAGAAAGAGAAAAGAGAAAGAGAGAAAGAGAGAGAGAAAGAGAAAGAAGAGAGAGAAAGAGAAGAAAGAAGAGAGGCAGAGAGAAAAAGGAGAAAGAGACAAAGAAAGAGAAAGAAAAGAGGACAGAGAGTGCAGAATAAACAATTCCTCGCTTGATTGCCTGCAATATGGCGGAATGTCATTGTCGAGAAAATAAAAAATAAAAATGTCTTCGATAAAAGAAGAAAAAAAAAAAAAACCAAGCGAGTTGTCCATCGTCACAGTAGCAAAGCAATAATCTGAATTGAAAGAACATCAGAGAAAGAAACATTTACTTAAGACTTTTGCAATTGTTATTTCTCTCATCGAAAAATATACAAGCTACGATATTACTGATTCATCCTTTAGGCTTCAAAACAAGAGTGCTTGTCCAGTTGAGGTCCTTTGTGTTTTAGTAGAGCGTGGTCCTTAGTAAAGCATCCTTTGGTTGTTCCTTGGTGCTCCTCAAGTCTTGCAGGCCTTCGTCAATGATTGCAAATGGACGTCTCTCAGTATCAGCGATTAAGTAGTTAACCAGCCACGTATTCGGGTTGTTGATTTGGCTGAGATTTAAACCACGTGACCTCGCTTTGTCTATAAATCTAAGTGGTGTATTGCGGCATTGTTGGTACTCAAATATTTTAAAAACATTTTTATCTTCCTATTTCTATTTCCAAATTGAACAATAGCCTAGTGGATAAAGGAGTTAGGTTAAGACAGTTCTAAGTGATAGTTATCTCTAGACTGCAGATTCAATCTGGTCAGAGCAGCAGTAACATAGAAAATGATTAACACAGCTTAACACCTGTAGCGCTATGGTTAGCGGAATGAAACAGGATACCCCGTGGACTGAATAAAGGGCTAGGTTCAAAGTTCTGTGATGGCTCCTGATTACGACAAGAAGGTTCGCGAGTTCGAAAGAAGGTTTGCCGAGCCCGAAAAGAGAGTTCCAGAGTCCGACAAGAAATACCTGAAGAAGGTCGGAGGGCACATCGGCCGAACGTTGTACAGATAACAATGAAGATGAGGACAATAGTCGACATAATCCAAATAATACGCATTTTTGTGTAGTGTAAACACTAGAATAACTTGGTTACATAATTAAATAGGTAGCTATTAATTATGTACAGGAAGTGTAGCGTAAATTTAAAAATAACGATTAGTGACTCGGAGTGGGAGTAACTATTAAGGTCCCATTTATGAGGCTAACATAGAAACAATCGAGTTTAAAATATGTTTAAAAAAATTTGAATACCCATCAAGAATGAATAGAACAAAAACGTCTTTGGCATAAAATTAGCCCAGCAAGCAAGGGTTGACATGCCGTAAAAATAAGCAACCAGCCAAAGGTTAAGAATATACAAAAAAAAACAACTGATTTTTAAAGAATAGTTCATATGTAAAAAGTTAATAATCTTGATTTAACTTTCTCTCACTCTTCCTTAAAAGTGGGGGTGGTAAAATATTTACATTGATCTGCCGAATAAAAAAAAAATTCTGTGGGAAGTCATTTAGAATATCTACATTAATTTGTCGACAAAAAGTGAATAAAATCATGACTCGAGAATGTTGGACTGAAATTCGGCCTGATGCTGGCTTCGCTAAAACATAGCGTAAATTATGCTGGAGGTTGGGACGATATAAGATCAAAATTATCAAAGTATATTCCGATTCACATTTTCGATATTACAAACATGTATTTTTTTTTTCAATTCATTTTAATTTTACGTTGGGCATTTAAGCGACGCAAGACCATTTGGAAATGTTTCATTTTTGAAATTGGGTGAAATAAGGATGGGACAAAAATTCAGTGATTACGGCGACACAGTGCACTTGAATAATTTGTACGGTTCATTTTTAACGCAGGGTGGTGTTGGCAGAGAAAGGAAGACAAGGTAGAAGACGCTATAAAGAGAAGATATTATCATAAACGAGGGAGGACAGAAAGAAAATTAGGGAAAAGAAAAATATTTGAAGAATAAAACAAAAAAAAAAGAAAAGAAAACCCGAGAATTGGTTTGTTTTACGGCATATCAACCCCTTTCGTTTATTTAATGCAATAGATGTACCGTGGCAATGAAGGGGTATTCACACTCCCAAAGCTCAGAATTGAAACCTCACCACTAGATAAGTTTAACGTCATACCCAGGACACTAAGACCCACATGCCACAGCTTCTAGCACATATTGATATAGATTCAAGCGTTGTGATATAGAAGAGAACCTCGGGCTCCGTTCGGGCTGTTGTTTTTTGGCGGTGGGGGTTAATCATCTGAAGATGACTTATTTAAGGTACTTTTAAAATATCATCTGAACAGTGCCCGAGGTTACTCTGGCTGAATTTTGTGTTTATACAGCGATAGATGAGAAAACAGTCCGAAATATTAAAATTGTTTCGTAAGTCAAGGTACACTGTATATAGGCAAACTCTAGTATTTATGAAAACGGGTGATATATAAAATAAAAACGAACAAGTGACGGAAGGTAATAAGTAGAAACGACTGACTTGATCTAATCGAGGGAGAAAAATGCAGCAACTAGACACAAGATTTGTCAGTTTGGAAGATGTGGGGGAGGGGGGAAAGATGTGGAAGGAGGGGGAAAAGATGTGGAGAAGCGGGGGGTAATGTGTGGAGAGGGTAAAACTGCAATTCATTTCTCATCTATGTTTTCACACAATTTCTCTATCTCATATCTGCTCTTTGACTATATATCTATCTATCGTATAACCTCATTATCTATTATCAATCTCACATATCAATCTATTCGGTTTCTCACTAGTCTATCTAGCCTAATTCATCTATCTAACTCATTAACTGCTCTTGTTTATCTATCTATCTCTTATCTTAACTCTTTATATATCTATCATCTGTCTCACATAATGAATCTAGTCTTAGTTCTTATCTATTCTTCTCTATCTCATTCAAATCTACTACCTCAACTCCATTCTACTCTTTGTCCTATCTATCTATCTATTATCTATCTATCAATACTATTCTAATCCTTATTATCTATCTACTATATCTATCTATCATCTATCTATATATTATCTAACTCTTATCTATCTATCTATCTATCTATCTATCTATCTTTAACTCCTTATCTATCTATCTATCTATGTATTTAACTCCTTATCTAATCTATCTATCTAACTCCCTATCTATCTATCTATCTATCTATCTATCTATCTAACTTCTTATCTATCTATCTATCTATCTATCTAACTCCTTATCTATCTATCTAACTCATTATCTATCTATCTTCTATCTAACTCCTTAACTCTATACTATCTATCTATCTATCTAACTCATTATCTATCTATCTATCTATCTACTCCTTATCTACTCTATCTATCTAACTCTTCATCTATCTATCTATCTATCTATCTATCTAACCTTATCTATCTGTCTATCTAAATCCTAATCTATCTATCGATTATCTCACATAATCAATCTATCTATCTCAACTCAATCTATCTATCTCAACTCCATATCTGCCTATTTGACTATATATCTATCTATCTTATTTATCACCTATCTATCCAATCTATTTACATAATCAATCTATCTATGTCAACTTCATAATATCTATCTATCTCACTCAATCTATCTATCTATCTATCTCATAATCATTATGGAACGGTAAAAATAGAAACGGTCAAATCTGATGTTCGTTCCGGCCCAACATCCACCAACATATAACATGTAATGTCATTTGGTTTGTTGTACGACAGCCCAACTTGAATCATCTCTCAAATGGAAGTTAGACGACATGCAGTGAATGATGGGAGGAAGTGGTTCGTAGCCCACTTTTATTTGCTGAATGTATTTTTTTTTTCATTCGCCAGGAAGTTACTTGACTCAAGTGATAGGAAACTGGAAAACTAAAATAGTTTTTCTCTTTCCTTCTTTCTTTTTCTTTTTTTCTTTTCTTTTTTCTTTTCATTTCTGTTTTCTTTTTTTATAAATTTCTACGTCTCCCTCTTTCTATCGTTGTCGAAGTCCATAATGAGAGTTGGCGAACAGAAACTAACTCTGACTGTTGTATTTGTGAAGCAGACAAAACAGTGATTGACCAACTTTATTTACTGGACGGGCAGTTTATACATAAGAGAAAATGGAAAGACGCCAATGGATTTGAACATGGACACCATTTTACATAATTTGTTCTACAGACAAAAACCGAAGCGAATCTCCATTATTAATAGATGCGTGGTAGTAATCTTATTATAAGGGAGATTTTGTGTCTGTCTATCTGTAACCGAAACTATATCATTGCCATGTCACGATTCCTTAGTTATTTACATCACATTCTTCATGATTTTATTTTTATTTAAACTTCAATTATTAATACAATTGTTTTAGTTATTGATACTGTTGGCCTTATATGCATGCTAATAACATGCAAGTGTATTTAGATATACAACAAAATAACAGTTTAACAGTGTTAACGGGAAGTCTAATTTGCATATTGATCTTAGAAATTTGGATTTAATAAATATGTGCTTGGTATTATTGGTTTCTAATTGTTTGGTTTTATTTTTAATAAATATGAGCAAATCTAGAGCTAAATCTTAACAGAAATCCCATTAAACAAAAATAAATAACTGTTCTTTTAGTCTGTACTTATTAATTTAACTAAATAGTTAAATTAGGAAAATTTAGCTATGAAGACGGACGTGATGGAAAATGATCGAATAGTTAGTTGTTTATATTTTAATTATGCCCATCTGTTTCAAATCATTTATCTGCATTCTTATTTAGTTTCATTAGTCTTTCTAATTTAATATATTTCCTTACATTAAGGAAAGCACGAAGGAAAACATTTTACGATCGCTAGCTATCTTAATCTCATTCTATCTAGATCAACTCTTCGTCTATCTATCTATCTATCTATCTATCTATCTATCTGTCTGTTGTCTGTCTTAGTCTGTGCATATGTATGTATCTACCTCACTTTATCTATCGAATCTCACACAACCTATATATCCTAACTCGCTCTCTATTAGATCAACTAATTTTTTATATATCATCAACTCGCTCGTCTATCTATTATCCTATCTATCTATCTCATTTTATTTATCGATTTCACACAAGTAATCTATCTACCTAAACCCTCTTCTATATAGATCAACTCTTACCTATTCATTCTCTTCTCTCTCTCTCTCCTCTCTCTCTTCTTCTCTCTCTTTTCTTTCTTTCTTTCTTTTCTCTCTCGTTCTCTCACTCTCTATCTCTCTATCTATCTATCTATTGATCTATCAATTTATATATTTATGCCTATCTATCTATCCTAGTCAGTTTATATTCCATCTATCTAATTTATCTCGTTTATCTATGATCTCAACAATCAATCTATTAACTCCTCGTCTATCTGATAACCCTGATTGTTTATCTCACGCAATTAATATATCTATTTTCAACAACATGAAGTCAATGGAAACAGATTATAACAGTTTTCTCGCCTAAGGCGATCTTTCAGACGCTCGTATATTATATATATATATATATATATATATATATATGATATATATATGTGTGTGTGTGTGTGTGTGTGTGTGTGTGTGTGTGGGAATTATCTCTTTGCTGGAAGAGTTATTTCCGCTGTGTTGTCGTTTGTTCCACAGGGGGACCTCTGGTATAAAAAATAAAGAGGATAGATAATAAATCGCATCTAATCTCATTCTCTATTCATCTACTCATCTCTCTCCTCATCTCTCTAATATATATCATCCTCTCTCTCCTTTTACTACTGCCTCTGAACGAGCACATGGGTAGACTTATGTTACCCCTTCTCGGTGGGATTGCCCCCTTAATTTACTGTAAGTCTTTTAATACAGCATGGACTATCCTTGTAGTTTAGCCATGTCTGTAACATTTAATATTTATGTACATTTGGGTATCTCGTTTATAACCATAAATATTGTATGTTTCTTGTATTTACCATTCATGAATGTTCTTTTATCTCTACTCTATATCTTATTTGTATCTTTATGTATCTATGACTTTATGTATCTATTGTTACATGTTCTGTCACCTATTAAATGTTTTGTCTCACAAGTGTCGGAGCTGTTATTCTATTATTAAGTTTTGAATCTTACATATATATAAAGAGTGAGTCTAATAGTATCGAGATTAAAGCTGTATTTACCAAGATAGAAATGAACAATGAATGGAACGTTAATTTTTTTCAGAATACAGGTGTGTCAACAACTAGAAAAATTAATTTTTTTGATACACGTTTCATATATTATATAAGTTAGGGTTAATGAAGACATGAAATCAAACAGCGATTCGTACTGACAGTTTCCCTCCGCCTATTGCGATTTCCTGTCGGTCTGGGGCGTTAGAATGCAACCGATGCACCTCTGCAGAGGGGTAAGCTCACCAATGGGGCACCTGTTGGCCGTGGGTGGCGACCCGTGATGCTTAAGGGAATAGAGCCCAGGTGGATGAGCAGTTCATGACATGCAATACTCACTTTGCGCCTATATTGGGCTAGACGGGCGTTGGAGAGGCTCCGCTCCGATCAACGGCTGGTTACGTCAAGCCTAGACTATATGATTTTCCCACCCTATTGCCCTTATGGCAGCACCCCTTTTTATCATAATGGGTGCTTAGAAGGCGGTGGCTGCGGTTCTACATGTCCTGGGAATTGACGTTAAACTCTATCTGATGGTGAGGTTCAGTTTTGAGGTGTGGGGAATGTGGAGCACCCTTCATCACCATTGCTCCCTGGTCCACTCTGACCCGGGTGGTAGTACTTGTTAGGGTCCCATCTATGGGTTTAAATAGAAAAATGTATTTATAAAAAAATTGGTATTATCCATTAGAAATTGATTTATTTCAAACTTTATCGGCATTAAAAATGACACAATGAGTTGATATGCCATAAAACCAAAACAAACCAAACCAAACTATGCGATTTCGAACCAAAATGAAGTTCACATGTGTGCGCACGCGCTGTGTTTGTGTGTATGTTGAGCGTGTTAATTTGCGATTATATTTACTCTAAAAGTATAATAATGTGTCTAAGTGTTTTACACGTGAATTCAAACGAGGAAACGCAGCACGTGACACCTTACAGCAAAGAATGAAAAAAACAAAAAAACAACAGACATATTTTAATATCAATCGGATCACGCCAACCACTTTTAACAAAACAGCATATTTACACAATCAATACTAAATAGACAAGCTAACAAATTCTAGAATATTAATATTTTTCAACCAAAATTAAAAAAAAACGGCTCATGAAACAGGTCACACAAAATTGAGGTATATACATTACGCTAAATTACACACAAAGATATTAGAGAAAATAATGAGAAATTGAAACATTGTATGGTTCACACAACCCGCTCTCTACAGTAAGATCGAAAAAAACGTGGGGAAAATATTTTCCTTACTAAAAATGGAAAATATACTTCACTTTGACTTATACTATATTCCTTATGAAACGATTCTGTAATCTTTAAGCCTAATTGCTCTAATTCAAACCTACTAAATACGCACTTCAAGAAATTTGTGTAATATTCTGCTCGTGCGGGGGTATATATATATTAATATTATATATATTATATATTTATATATATATGTATATATGTGTGTGTGTGTGTGTGTGTGTGTGTGTGTGTGTTGAAAGGAAATAAAATAAATAAAGGAAATAGAATGTTGATGGATAAGAATTAATTTAATGAATTTACCAACACATTGTTTCGGCAGGAGTTTGTACATATTGTATTCTTATTTATTTTATCTTAATATGAAATAAAATAATAATAATAGAATATTATAAAATAATTTTAAGTATACAAAGAAAAAGGCCTAAATTTCTGGGTAGAATTATACTATATATAATATTATTATATATATATATATATATAATATATATATATATACATTTTACCTGAATTAAGGCATTTTTCTTTATATACTTAATATTCTAATAATATTTATTATTATTTTATCTCATATTTAAGATAATAATAATATATATTAATATATATATATATATATATATATATATATATACACGCGTGAAATACGTCATACGTCACAGTCTACACGCATTTTCTGCACACGCGCATGTCAAATACGCACACGTACGAAACAAAATCGCATTCACGTAAACATGCAACACGAGACAGTTATAAAAATACCATCTGTAATTTTTTAAAACTGCGCATAACAAATGAAACTACTCTCAGTTCCAGTCGTTTTCTGAAGAAGGATTTTATTCGAAATGTTAATATCAAGAAATATATACAGGTTAACAAACAACAATTAATTACTTATTTTTCTTTACACTGCATTGTGATAGCCTTCAATAACTCAACCAAATATACACACAATGCTTCAACGCAAATTATAACGCCTTTTATATATATATATATAATATATATATATATATATATATACTATATATACAAATAAAAACGTAACAGCCAAACCCCCATGATAAAAAGTTAATATGTTTTGAAAAAAAAAAGCCTACCGCAAGATTACTATATGTACATATTGTCTTGGAAGAAAAGTATGCTTCAGTAACACTGCTGATAAATTTGCTAAATAAAGAAGCGAAATAAGTACATAAGTGTAGACCTATCAAAAATTTCTCCCGTCGTCAATTAACCTGTGAATAATTTCCATAATTCTATACTCTTTCCGTTTTAGACTACAAAAAAAGAAAATCTTTTTTCTCATTTGAATATGACGTGTACTATTTAACTAGCAGGACATTGGAATACCACAGTATCATAATCGTTATTATTGAATATGTTTACTTACAAGTTATTGCAAATAGTTTAATAAGTAAAGAGTATAATAATCTTGATTTTACTCTCTCTCTCTCTCTCTCTCTCTCTCTTTCTCTCTCTCTCTCTTTCTGCTCTCTCTTCTCTCTCTCTCTCTCTCTCTCAACAATTATTTTGTTTCGAAATTTAAAGCCCTATAACTGAGCGTTTAACTCTAATTTAGGTCAAATTCCTGGAGCGGCTTGAGAGGCTGGTGTGCAAATGCTGATGTCCATATAGAACTTTAAAATATACTTCTGTTATATGTGTTCTTTTCATATTCATTTTTTGTAAAAATAATGATTCAGAAATAAATTACAAGATTTTTTTGAATAGGGAATGGAAGTTACTTTAAAATCAACCCTGTATATTAAGTATGTGTCCTGTCGAAGATTTATATGGATTTGAAAAATCTCTCTCTCTCTTTATAATATAGGTATATTATATATATATGTATAATATAATATAGTATATTGAATGGTCTGTATGTTTTAATTTTGATAAGCCAACGTCTGTTTTCTTGCCAGACATTTCAGTTACGCGGTCTTTCAAGAAAAACGCACCATTCAAATTCAAATTGTCATTCTAATACTCTCAGTCTTTGTCTTCTTACAATATCACCTTTGACACAAATTATTGGCGACAGCTCATTGTAGAGACGTCAAACAAATTGGCAAAACATTAGGTTCACAGAATTTTTTAGTAAAGTGAATATTTAAAGCGAAACAATTTTTTTTTTCGTAAAATATAAGAATTTTTATTTTTCATTTTTTTTTTCGAACGAAGTGTAATTATAGGCAGACCACACAATGATTTTTTACTCAATATGGAAATTTAAAAAAAGTTTAAGTCGTACTAAACGGACCTAAATTCCACCAGCGTAAATGTCATCCCCCGCCCCGAAATGAAAAAAAGTACCAAAATTAACCCGAATTTATTGAAATTTTCAGTATTGATATATTAATGAATAACATATATATATGCACTAGTTAATTTTATTTGAAACTTTTAGCATTTTTTTAATTCAGTTAACTTTTGAACCAAGTATCTTTGAGAATCTGTGTTATGCTGAAAGATACGTGGTTAAGTTAACTCGACCTGAAAATTTCATTAAATTCGGTTAATTTCCTGATTTTTGGTATTTTTTTTTTTCAGTGGATGACATACATGGTGAAATTTAGGTCGTTAAGTTCGAGTTTTAACCAAAAAACCTTTACTCAAGCTAAAAAAAAAAGTAATTTTAACCAATTAAGAGTTTATTGGGTCAGAGGTTCGAAGCAAAGAGTATTTGAAATATTTTTCAGAGTCTTCACCGACGCAATTAATACTAATTATTT
>CM042138.1:22845723-22856559 GCA_023376005.1 Doryteuthis pealeii | reverse complement strand
CAGCATGCTGGGCAAAAGTCAAAAAATGGTTGTCGGTTGATTTGCTACGACTTACAACAGTCCCGCAATGTTTGGCCTCCGAAGCTCCAGATCTTAAGCTCCTTGGAGTTATTTATATATGTGGGCGCTTGGTGAGGTAAGAGCGCAAATCCATTCGCTCGTTTTCAGTACTCAAAAACCCTGTTAAATGCGGAACAGAATAAAGGTAGTCTTTTGAGATACTTTACCAGGAGACAATTACTGTATAATCAGCTTTGTCTCTAACGATTCCGGAGCGGGATTGAGCCTCGTGGATCCTGACTCTAATGACGGGTTTATTTCAATGAAATTTGTGACAGTAGTGTAAATTTCCCGTGCTGTTGGAATTTTTCTTTAAAATCCCATTTAAATTTTGTTATGTACCATCAGCACTTTTTTCTTTTCTTTAAGAAACGTCACAATTTTCTATCCCGAACACATACCTGGTATATACTATTTAAAACAAGACGTTCATACTCACTCTTCAATAGTAATTTTTATTCAGTTCTGCCTGTGGCAAAAATGGTAATGTTGATTATCTGATGTTGCTTATCGTCGAATTGCGTTTATTTCTTATGAATGTGTCACCGTCAGCTAATAATGGCCAATCAGTTTTCTATTATGAAGGAAGGTATTGGTAATTTTGAAAGGAGTGCGTCCCGGTCCTCCCGCGCTCAAAAACCGCTACCGTCGACCGGTTGACTATCAAAAATAACAACCCAAGCTTCGTCGTAATTCTTGTTATATTTTTATCGTAATTTAGTCGTAATTCTTGTTAGATATGAAAGTGGATATATACGTTTTGGAATAGTATCTGAAGATATGAAGTAGGTAGTGAATAAAAGCAAACAAAAATAATAATATGATATGAAACTACCGAACAAGATGAGAGGATAGATAAGTATTAGATATTTTCGACAAGTAAATGTATTTAGGGAGGGGGGGGGGGTGTCGCATTTCTTTTTTTGTCATAATACATTGTTTATTTTAAACTAAAAAACGAGACATTAAACAAGCATGAATAAAAAAATCTTAGCTATTTAAAGCTAAAAATAGATATGTATAAATACTGCAAATTGTGATAGATAGATAGATGGATACGTTTTGAATGACTGAGCTGGGTCGTTATTTTTAATAGTCACCGGGGCAGCATCTCTTGAGGCAAGGAACCAGGGGAGCGCACTTCTAAATAAATTACCGGTTTACTATTAAAATCTGGTTGATATAAAAAGTAAATAATTTTCACCTGTGAGTCCATAAAAGTATACTTACTAAATCTTTCAGTCTACTCCTGATAAGTAATAAGGGCAATTTTGTTTTTAATTAGCATAAATTTTAGCATAAATTAGGGGCGCATAGAAAAAGTCATTCAAAGAGATTGAACCTCTTAATTTCAATAATTTGCTTAAATTAGGGCAGCTAGATGTGTTTTAAAATGCACAGCGGAAGCGGGATTATAAGAGTTCAGATGACCATATATTATTTATTTAATTTGGTGCGGTCAAGTGATTCTGAAATTTTTTTCAATATGCTTTGTTGCTGACTCTTGTAAATTGTGTAAAATTACTTTTCTTTTGCTTGAGTAAAGCGTATATATTCTTGAGTCAAATCGAAACCTTAACGACCTAAATTCCACCATCGTGCATGTCACCGGCCAAAAGAAAAATTATCGCAAAAATCAAGCAAATCTTTTCACACAGTCAGTTAACTTTGACCACGTATCTTTGAGGCGTAAACAACAGATTCTCAAAGATTATGTGGTTCAAAGTTAACTGACGCTGAAAAAGTAAAAAGTTTAAAATAAATACTAGTCGGCATTATATTGTTATTTTCATTAAATTCGGTTAATTTTTTATATATTTTTTTTCTTATTTCGGTGCGGCGGGGATGACATCGACTGGTGGGATTTAGTCCGTTTAGTACGACTTAACCGTTTTTTTAAAAATTTCATATTTGAGTAAACAATCGATTTGTGTGTCTGCCTAATGAACTTCACTCGTTTCAAAAAAAATGAAATAATAAAAATTCTTATATTTTTACGGAAAAAAAAAATTTTTTCTTGTTTCGCTTAAAGTCTTCACTTTTACTAAAATTCTTGTGAACCTATAATAGTTTTGCAATTTGCTTTGACGTCTCACTTACAATGAGCCTGTCGCCAATAATTGTGTCAAAGGTGAAATATTTTGTAGAAGAAAAGCACTGAGAGTATCTCGAAGAATGAGCAATTTGAATATATAGAATTGTGGAGGTTTTCTTTGAAGCCGGTAACCTAGAAATGTCTAGCAAGTAAAACAGACGTTGCCTTCATATCAAATTAAAAACATACATATCACTTCTAATAATATATAATTATATATATAATATTATACTATATATATATATATATAATATATATATATATATATCTATAAAGATCCATTCTATTTAATCATAATATAAATTCTTCGATCGAGACAAACACGCATAGTTTTAGATATGTCAAGGGGTGATTTTAAAGTAACTCCCATGCCCTAGTATGTTTCAAAAAAGTCTTGTTAATATTATTTCTGAATGTCATTAATTTTTTACAAAAAACTCGAATATGAAAGAAGCAGCTATATATAAATGTACGAAGTTTGTTATTGTAAATAGTTCTATACGGACAGCCTCAGCACATTTTGGCGCCAGCAGCTCTCAAGCCGCTCGGAATTTGACTTAAATTAGAGTTACAACGTTTCAGCTAATAAGGTGCTCTATTAAAATTTCGAAACGAAAATAATTTGTGTGTGTAGTGTGTGTGTGTGAGTGAGGAGAGAGAGAGAGAGAGAGAGAGAGAGAGGAGAGAGAGAGAGAGAGAGAGAGCATAAATCAAGATTATTATAATCTCTTTACTTCTTAAACTATTTGCAATAACTGTAAGTAAACATATCAAATAATAAGCATTATCATACTGTGGTATATCCCAATGGTCTGCTAGTTAAATAGTAACGTCATTTCAATATGAGAAAAAAAGATTTCTTATTTTTGGTAGTCTAAATCGAAGGTATGAATTATGAATTAATCAAGGTTAATTGACACGGGAGAAATTTGTTGATATGTCTACACTTAGAAGACTTATTCGCTTCTTTTGTTAGCAACTTTTGATCAGCAATGTTACTGAAATGCAATACTTTCTTCAGAGACAATATGGCACTTATACGTAATCTGGCGTAGGCTTTTTTTTTTAAAAATATTAACTTTTTATCAATGGGGGGTTTTGGGCTGTTACGTTTTTTATTTGTATATATATATATATTAATATATATTATATATTATATATATATATATTAAAAGGGTTTTATAATTTTGCTTGAAGCATTGTGGTGTATATTGGTTGGAGGTTGATTTTGAAGGCTATCACAATGCGAGGTTGTAAAGAAAAAAAATAAGGTAACATGGTGGTTATTGTTTGTTTAACCTGTGATTTATTCTTGATATTAAATATTGGAGATAAATGTGCCTTTCTCAGAAGAACACTGGAACTGAAGTAGTTGTCATGTTGTTATGGCATTTTTTAAAAATGTTACTGATGGTATTTTTTTATAACTGTTATTCTCGTGTTGCATGTTTACGTGAAATGCGCGTTTTTTTTTGGTTGTTTGTACTGTGCGTATGTTGTCATGGCGCGGTGTGCATGAAAATGCGTCTAGACTGTGACGTTATGAACGTATCCCACGTGTATAATATATTATTATTATATATATATATATATATATATATATATATATATAGATATATATATTACTATATTTATTATCTTTAAATATGGAATAAAATAATAATATAGAAAATTATAAATATTAAGTATAACAAAGAAAAATGGCCTAATTCAGGTAAAATATATATTATATATATATATATTATATATATATATATATTATATATATATTCTAACCAGAATTAGGTCCGTTTTTTCTTTGTATAGCTTAAATATTTTAAAATGATTCTATTATTATTATTATTATTTTATTTCATATTTCAGATTATAATAAATAGAATACAATGTGTTACAAACTCCTGGCGAACATGTGTTGGGTAATTCTTAAATTATTTTATCTCTATTCAACATTTTATTTCCTTTATTTATTTATCCTTTCACACACACACACACACACACCACACACACCACACATTTTTTGTGTGACTGTTTCATACCGTTTTTTTTTTTTTTTAGATTTGTTGAAAATATTAAATATTGGCTAGGAATTTTTGGTAGCTTGTCTATGTTATGTTGATTTGTAAATATGCTGTTTTGTAAAAGTGGCGCGATGATCCGATTTGAATAATTAAAATTGTTCCTGTTGTTTTTGTTTTTTTTTTTTTTCATTTCTTTTCTGTAAGGTTGTGCACGTGCTGGTTTCCTCGTTTGAATGTCACGTGTAATAACACTTAGACACATTATATAAACTTTTTAGAGTAAATATATCGCAAATTAACATCTCAACAAGACACAGTGCACACACGACTCGCGCGCGCGTGCGCACCGTGTGAACTTCATTTGGTTCGTAAAATCGCATAGTTGGGTTTGGTTTGTTTTGTTTATGGCATGATGCAACCTCAGTGGGTCATTTAATGCCGATAAAGTTTTGAAATAAATAATTCATTAATGGAAAATACAATTTTTTTATAAATATAATTTTTCTATTTTAAACCCATAGAGGGACCCTACCAGTACTACCACTCCGGGTCCAGAGTGAACCAGGGAGGCAATGGTGATGAAGGGGTGCTCCCAACATTCCAAACCTCCAAAACTGGAACTCAACGCATCAGATAGAGTTTTAACGTCATTCCGCAGGAAGTAGACCCGCAGCCACCGCTTTCTAGCCGCCCCATAGAAATAAAAAGGGGTTGGGGCTTGCATTTAGGGCATAGGGTTGGGAAAATCATATAAGGTGCTAGGGCTTGACGTATACCAGTGCCGATTGATCGGAGGGGGCCTCTCCGAACCGCCCGTCTAGCCCAAGATGGGCCAAAGTGGATGTAATTGCATGTTATGAAACTGCTCATTCCGCCTGGGCTTCTATCCTTAGTATCACGGGTCGCCACCCACGGCCAACAGGTGGGCCGCCATTGGGGGAGTCTTACCCCCTCTGCAGAGGGTGCAGTCGGTGGCATTCTAACGCCCCAGCCGACAGGGCGGGAAAATGCATAGGAGAGAAACTGTCAGTTACCGAACGCCGTTGATTTTCATGTCTTCATACCCTAACTTATCTATATATATGGAAAGTGTATAAAAAAAAATATTTTCTAGTTGTTGACACACTTGTATTTGAAAAAATTTAACGTTTCTATTACATTGTTCATGTTGCTTATCTTGGTAAATACAGGCTTCAATTCGATACTATTCATGACTTCACGCTTATATATATTGTAAGATTCAGACTTAAAATAATAGAATAACAGCTCCGACACGCTGTGAGACAATAACATTTAATAGGTGTACAGCACATGGTAACATAAGATACATAAAGTACATAGATACATAAGATACAAATAAGATATTAAGAGTGAGATAAAAGGACACATTCATGAATGGTAAATACAAGATAAATATTTAGGTAATAAACGAGATACCATCAAATGTACATAAACATATAAATGTTTAGCAGACATGTAACTAAAGGATAGTCTGCTGTATAAAGACTTATCTAGTATATGTAGGGAGGGGGCAAAGTCCCACGCTGAGAAAGGGGGTAGACATGTCTACACCATGTGCTCGTTCAGAGGCATAAGGCAAGAGAGAGAGAGCCGAGAGAGAGAGAGAGAGAGAGAGAGAGAGAGAGAGTAGAGAGAGTTAGAGAGAGAAGCATTTGAATCAGCCGCTTATTACCAAGAGGTCCGCCTGGTGGGAACAAAGACAAGAACACAGCGGGAAGATAACCCTTCCAGGCAAAGGAAGATAATTCCTAACCACACAACACACACACAATCACACACACACACACACACAACACATATATATATATATATATACTATTATATATATAGAGGTCTGATGAGATCCTAGGCGAGAAACTGTTTAGTAATCTGTTTCCATTTGACTTCATGTTGTTTGAAATGATATATTAATTGCGTGAGATAAACATCAGGGTTGATCTAGGATAGAGACGACGGAGTTAAAGAATATGATTGATGGTGTGAGATCAATAGATAGAATGAGATAGAATAGATAGATGGATAATAAACTGACTAGGATTAGATAGTAAATATATAAATTGATAGACTGCAATAGATAGATAGATAGAGAGATAGAGAGTGAGCAGAAGCTGAGAGAGAGAAAGAAATTAAAGAAAGAAAGAAAGAGAGAGAGAGAGAGAAATATGAAGAGTTGAGATATATAAATAGATTAAAATGTTGATCTATATAGAAAGAGGGATTTAGGTTAGATAGATTACTTGTGTGAAATCGATTAATAAAATGAGATAGATAGATAGATAGATTAGATGAGGAGTTATGATATATAAAAAGATTTAGTTGATGCTAGATAGAAGAGGAGTATAGGATATATATGGATTTGTGTGAGATCGATAGATTAAAGTGAGGTAGATAAATAGATGTGCACAGACTAAGACAGACAGACAGACAGATTAGATAGATATGATAGATAGATAGACGAAGAGTTGAATCTAGATAGATGAGGAGTTAGAAAGCTAGCGAATGAGTAAAATGTTTTTCCTTCGTGCTTCGCTTAATGTAATGATATATTAAATTAGAAAGACTAATGAAACTAAATTAGAAATGCAGATAAAATGATTTGAAACAGATGGGGCATATTAAAATATAACATAAACTATTCGATTTCATTTTTCCATCACTTCCGTCTTTCATTGCTAAATTTTCCTAATTTAACCATTTAGTTAAATTAATAAGTACAGAATAATACAATTATTTATTCTTGTTAATGGATTTCTGTTAAGATTTAGCTCTGAGATTTTTCCTCATATTTATTAAAATAAAACCAAACAATTAGAAACCAATAATAGCAAGCACATATTTATTAAAATCAATATGCAAATTAGACTTCCCGTTAACACTGTAAACTGTTATTTTGTTGTATATCTAAATACATTTGCATGTTATTAGCATGCATATAAGGCCAACAGTATTAATAATGTAAAACAATTTTTTATTAATAATTGAAGTTTAAATAAAAATAAAATCATGAAGAATGTGATGTAAATAACTAAGGGAATCGTGACTTGGGCAATGATATAGTTTCGGTTACAGATAGACAGATACATATTCTCCCTTATAATAAGATACTACCACGCATCTATTAATAATGGAGATTCGCTTCCGGTTTTTGTCTGTAACAAATTATGTAAAATGGTGTCCATTCAAATCATGGCGTCTTTCCATTTTCTCTGTGTATAAACTTGCCCGTCAGTAAATAAAGTTGGTCAATCACTGTTTTTGTCTGCTTCACAAATACAACAGTCAGAGTTAGTTTCTGTTCGCCAACTCTCATTAATGGACTTCGACAACGATAGAAAAAGAGACGGTAGAAATTTATAAAAAGAAAAACAGAAATGAAAAGAAAAAAGAAAAGAAAAAAGAAAAAGGAAAGAAAAGGAAAGAGAAAAACTATTTTAGTTTCCAGTTCCTATCACTTGAGTCAAGTAACTTCTGGCGAATTGAAAAAAAAAATACATTCAGCAATAAAAGGTGGGCTACGACCACTTCCTCCCATCATGCACTGCATGTCGTCTAACTTCCATTGAGAGAGTGATTCAAGTTGGCTGTCGTACAACAAACCAAATTGACATTACAGTGTTGATATGTTGGTGATGTTGGCCGGAACGAAACATCAGATTTGACCGTTTCTATTTTACCGTTCCATTATGATTATGAGTGAGATAGATAGATAGATTGAGTGAGATATGATAGATAGATAGATAGATGAGTTGGACATAGATATGATTGATTATGTTAAATAGATTGATAGATAGGTGAGAAATAAGGATAGATAGATATATAGTCAAATAGGCAGATATGGAGTTGAGATAGATAGATTGAGTGGGGTAGATAGATTGATTATGTGAGATAGATAGATAGATAAATAAGGAGTAAATAGATAGATAGATAAGGAGTTAGATAGATAGATAGATAAGGAGTTAGATAGTTAGATAGATAGATAGATAAGGAGTTAGATAGAATATAGATAGTAGATAAAGAGTTAGATAGATAGATAGATAGATAGATAGGAGTTGGATAGATAGATAGATAGATAGATAATGAGTTAGATAGATAGATAAGGAGATAGATTAGATAGATAGATAGTAGATAGATAGATAGATAAGGAGTTAGATAGATAGATAGATAGATAGATAAGAAGTTAGATATATAGATAGATTAGATAAGGAGTTAGATAGATAGATATATAGATAGATAAGGAGTAGATAGATAGATAGATAAGGAGTTAGATAGTAGATAGATAGATAGATAGATAGATGATAGATAGATAAGGATTAGACAGATAGATTGATAGATAGATAAGGAGTTAGACAGATAGATTGATAGATAGATAAGGAGTTAGATAGATAGATAGATAGATAGACAAAGAGGTAGATATGGAGTTGAGGTAGATAGATTGAATGAGATAGGTAGATAGATAAGGAACTGAGATAGATAAATTGATTATGTGAGACAGATTGATAGATAATGAGTTAAGATAGATAAAGAGTTAAGATAGATAGATAGATAGATAGATAGATAAACAAAGAGGTAGTTATGGAGTTAGATAGATTGAGTTAGGTAGATAGATAGATGAGAAACTGAGATAGATTGATTATGTGAGATTGATAGATAGATAGATGAGGTGATACGATAGATAGATATATAGTCAAAGAGGCAGATATGAGATAGAGAAATTGTGTGAAATAGATAGATGAGGAATTGAATTAAGTTTTTACCCTTCTCCACACATTACCCCCCCACCTTTCTCCCACATCTTTTCCCCTCCCTCCACATCTTTCCCCCCTCCCCACATCTTTCCAAACTGACAGACATCTTGTGTCTATTTGTCTGCATTTTTCTCCCTCGATTAGATCAATTCAGTCGTTTCTACTTATTTACCTTCCGTCACTTGTTCGTTTTTATTTTATATATCACCCGGTCTTCATACAATACTAGAGGTTTTCCTATATACAATGGTACCTTGACTTACGAACAATTTTAATATTTCGGACTGTTGTTCTCATCTTTATCGTGTATAAACACAACATTCAGGCCAGAGTAACCTTGGGCTCTGTTCAGATGATATTTTAAAAGTACCTTAAAATAAGTCATCTTCAAATGATTAACCCCCACTCCTCAAAAAACAACACCCGAACGGAGCCCGAGGTTCTCTTTATATCACAAACCCTTGAATCTATATCATATATGTGCTAGAAGGCGGTGGATGTGGGTCTTAGTGTCCTGGGTATGACGTTAAACTGTATCTAGTGGTGAGGTTTTCAATTCTGGAGCTTTGGGGAGTGTGAAGTACCCCTTCATTGCCGCTACATCTATTGCATTAAATAAACCGAAAGGGGTTGATATGCCGTAAAACAACCCAACTTCTTCTCGGTTTTCTTTTTCTTTTTTTCGTTTTATTCTTCAAATATTTTTCTTTTCCCTAAATTTTCTTCTGACTTTCCCTCGTTTATGATAACATCTCTTTATGGCGTCTTCTACCTTGTCTTTCCTGTGCTCTGCAACACCCTCTGTTTAAAAATGAGACCGTAAAAATTATTCAAAATGCAATGTAAATACAAATTATCTGGTGTCGCTTAATCACTGAATTTTTGTCCCATCTTATTTCACCCAATTTCAAAAATGAAACATTCCAAATGGTCTTGCGTCGCTTAAATGCCCAACGTAAAATTAAAATGAATTGAAAAAAAAAGTTACATGTTTGTAATATTGAAAATGTGAATTACGGAATATATTTTGGTAATTTTGATCTTATATCGTCCCAGCCTCCAGCCATAATTTACGCTGTTTTAGCGAGCCAGCATCAGGCGAATTTCCAGTCCAACATTCTCGAGTCATGATTTTCTCACTTTTTTGTCGACAAATTAATATAGATATTTTAAATGACTTCCCATAGATCTTTTTTATCGGCAGATCAATGTAAATATTTTACCACCCCACTGTTAAGGAAGAGTGAGAGAAAGTTAAATCAAGATTATTATACTTTTCACATGATGAACTATTTTTTTAAAAATATATTTTTTTTCGGTATATTCTTAACCTTTGGCTGGTTGCTTAGATTTTACGGCATGTCAACCCTTGTTGGGTTAATTTTATGCCAAAGACGTTTTGTTCTATTCATTCTTGTTGGGTATTCAAATTTTTTAAACACATATTTTAAACTGATGTTGTTTTCTATTTAGCTCATAAATGGGACCTTAATAGTTACTCCCACTCCGAGTCACGAATCGTTATTTTTAAATTTACGCTACACTTCCTGTACATAATTAATAGGCTACCTATTAATTATGTAACAAGTTTATTCTTAGTGTTACACTGCACAAAATGCGTATTATTTGGATTAATCGGACTATTGTCCTCATCTTCATTGTTATCTGTACAACATTCCGGCCGATGTGCCCTCCGACCTTCTTCAGGTATTTCTTATCGGACTCGGGAACTCTCTTTTCGGGCTCGGCAACCTTCTTTTCGAACTCGGCAACCCTCTTTTCGAACTCGCGAACCTTCTTGTCGTAATCAGGAGCCATCACAGAAGTTTGAACCTAGCCCTTTATTCAGTTCACGGGGGTATCCTGTTCTCATTCCGCGTACCATAGCTGGAGTACA
>CM042138.1:22810723-22838223 GCA_023376005.1 Doryteuthis pealeii | reverse complement strand
AACATACTCTCTCCTCTCCCTATCCCTCTTTCTCTCTTCGCCTTGTTGACACTCATAGACCAATGAGAAGGTCTTTCCTTTCGCATGTCATCCCAAATTCTAGTTAAATTCACCGCTACATAACTTCTCACAGAAAATTTTAGGGTTATCCACATTTCCATATCTCATAATTTTACACTGGTAGAAAATGCTAGAAAATGGATAAAAATTCATAGCTTATTATGAATTAAGAATTACTAATAGAACAGTCCCAATCCTATTTTATCAGTAATTCTTATATCTGTAATATTTACGACTACCACTGCAAATCAAACTGAGAATAGTATGAAACATAATGAAAAGATTAAAGGGAAAACATATGTGTGTTTGTATGTGTGTTTTGTGTGTGTGTGTGTGTGTGTGTGTGCGTGAGAGAGAGAGATGGAGAGAGAGAGAGAGAGAGAGAGAGAGAGAGAGAGAGAGAAGAGAAGGGGGGGAAAGAGAGAGTTAAATGAAGATTATTATATATTTTACATATTGATTATTGTGAAATAGCTCTTGTAACTAGAATGGAATATAATGAAAAGATGAAAAGGAGAGAGAGAGAGAGAGAGAGAGAGAGAGAGAGAGAGAGAGAGAGAGAGAGAGAGAGGGGGGGGGAGAGAGAGTTAAATGAAGATTATTGTATATTTTTACATATTGAACAATTTTGAAATAGCTCTTTAGTAAACATATCAAACGTTGTTATGATTAAATTATTATACTGTGGCATATCCACAGGTCCTGCTATTATCTTTAATATCTACGACTAAATCAGACTACAAATAGAATTGTTGTCGCTGTATTAAATTAAACAATTTCCTTTTTATGTTTTTTTTCAATCAGTCCAATGTTTAGTTGTAATTATTCTGAAAATGCCGGGAGGAATTTTGGTAGCGAATCTGTTAATTGTGTGAAATGCAACTCCCGCCTGAAACAAAATTAGAGATGAAATGAAAATTCTCAAAGATTGAGAAGAAATTAAAAGATTTAGAAATAATATTTGGCAATTTTGTCGACTAGCGCCATCTTTAGATGTTTATTTATTTATTAAAAAAAAAAATCTTTTATCGTCTGATTCTTTCAAATCAATTATTTTTAGTTTCATCCTTTTGAACTTTCGAGTTGCCAATAGAAATGAAAAGGAATTAAAATGAAATTTTACAATGGAGACAAAAAAAGTAACGGAGATCTGGGAAAACTATTGCACGATAACGTTGATGTAATATATATATATATATATATATATATATATATATATATATGTGTGTGTGTGTGTGTGTGTGTGTGTGTGTGCCTGTGTGTGTATGCGTGCGTGCGTGCGAGTGCGCGTGCGTGTGTGTTAATATATATGTACATGAATATGCATATTTATATACATATACATACATATATACATATATATATTTACATGCATAGATATGTATATATACATATACTTGTATATATATATATACGTATATATATACACACACACACACGCACCACCACACACACACACACACACACACACATATATATATATATATATATTTAAAATAGAAATTAGAAGGCAATTGACAATGCAATGGAATAGGTGTTGAAAATTATGTTTATTTACCTGTTTCCTAAATATTTTCGGGATAAATCCCATCTTCAGAGGTTTTAGAAGTACTTGTGTTTTTTTAGTACTTATCGCCAGCGTCGTAAGATAAGTACTAAAAAAAAAACACAAGTACTTCTGCTGGACAAGCGCTCTTGCTTAAAGCCTAAAGGATGGCCCATAAAATCGTAACACAAACATCGAACCCTTTCATCATATACGATAGAAGGCGATGGCTGAGTGTCTTAGTGTCCTGGTATGACGCTAAACTGCATAAAGTGGTGAACTTTCAATTCTAGAGCTCTGGGGGACGTGGAGTTTCTATTCATTATCATTATTCCCAGGTCCACTCTGACCCTGAGTGGTAGTACCTGGTGGGGGTCCAGTGGCTTCGGCCCTGGGTCTTTACAAGTTAATAGCGTCGATCCCAGAGGGCTATGCTCCCAGGCAATACCTGCCCCCTTGACTTAAAGGGACAGGGCTGGGTTTATTGCCCAGCGCCTGAGGCGCCCCTCTTGAGGGGAATGCCGAAGGGATCGACGCAATTTTTGTTCTTTCCCACCCATGAGCTTCGGCTTGTGGGTGTGCCCACGTTAAAACGAGGCCTTGCGCCCAGCCCATACAAGTGGGGTATGAGGCAAATACCGGTAGTACCTCTTAGGTTCCTATATATATATATATATATATATGATGTTTAAAAATTTGTTTAAAAATCAGTTTTAAAAAGAAATGTTGAGTACTAAACAAGAACGAATAATTTTTATTTTTCAGACTATTGTCCTCCTCTTTATTGTATTATATAAAATCACAACGTTTCGGCAGCTGTATTCCCCAGCCTTCCCCAGGTGTTTCCTGTGTATCCGAGCATTAGCAATTTCCACAGATGGGAAATTATTTTGAATAGTTTGGCAGTTGATCAAAAAAGGCATCGAAGAAAAAAAAAATCAGACAAATAAGAACGAATAAAGCAAAAACGTCTTCGGCATCAAATAACCCAACAAGGGTTGACATGACGTAAAATCCAACTAACCAGCCAGATAACCAACCAACTGTTACAATTTATGTGATAGCATAAATTGTTGACAGAGCCTATAACTGAATATGGGGGCTGTTGGCTTTGAAATCAGAGAGTGGAAATTTACCAGTAACGGTTATAGCTCTCTGACTCCGGGAGAACACGTCACGAGAAACACGTGGCTAGATTTAGATTTTAGTTTCAACCGGACTTTGAAGGAGAGAGAACGTGCTTCTCTCTTCTGAGGTTGAATCTCATCCGTGCGGCGAATAAGAATGTGCTAAATAAAATCTTGATCAAGAAAATAAAAAGTCTTGTAGTTCATTCAATTAATTACAATGACTAAAGTTAGCCCTTAGAAGAAGCAGTTAGAAGAACATAGCAACGAGACGACAAGATGGCGGCCAAAGAAGTAGAAGAGGAAACATGGAGACTAGAATCAGTAAAGAAGAAATGAAGCAACAAGTAAGTCTCTACTCTCTCTCTCTCTCTCTCTCTCTCTCTCTCTATATATATATATATATATATATATATATATTTATATATATATATATTATATTTTTGCTTGAAGGCAATTACAATGCGCATATCGCATGAATTCGATAATTATAGAAGATAATAATGACAAGTGAATTTCGCAAAGAATTACTCGGTGTGTAGAATATCGTACAGACTGTTTCAACTTTATTAAGACTCATCAGCGATATATACTAACGATTTCCCTCCGACAGAAATCGAAACTGGGACTTCAGCAGGATAGTCAGAAACTATACTGCTTCGGTCACGGTACAGCACGGAGAAATTCCTGCGAAATTAACCTGTCAATGATACTGAGACGTATCTACCATATGAGGCAAGGGGGCGCTGAGTGAACAATAACAAACCCGGAGCCTTATGCTCTTCGGCGAAGGGAATAAGATTTGTGGATGTTTGTTTATTTTAGAAGCATTGTTGGATAAAGTATATATTAATATTTATATTTTTGCTTGAAGGCAATTACAATGCGCATATCGTATAAATTCGATATATCTAACCAAGAACTCTCTGAAGTAATACCCTCTAACACTCTCGTTTATATACCCGACGATGGGGTATACAACACAACCTGTATACACTTAGCAATTTTGAGAAAACTTGTAGGCTTCTTTATTTTTAGGGTCACTTAGTTTATAATGACTGAAAAAAAATGTGGCTCATCTGTTGTAAATTACCCGTGGTGATCGTAGCAATGCTTTTTTCAGACGCAACAAATCTATTATGGCAATTGGCCTAATCACTAAAAGCTCTTGATATTGTTTACATGAAATTCGGAGAATTATTTTCGATTTTTGGAAGCGAACAAGAAATCAAGAAAGATCTATTTGCGTTCGTTGATACATAATAAGATTAAACATCAAAAGAGATGCCAGTCTTCTCTTTTTCAAGGACGATCTTCTTATTCTTTTACCTACTTATCTCTTTCTTTCTTTCTTTCGTTTTTTTTTTTTTCTTTCTTCTTTTCTTTCTTCTTTTCTTGGCTCCCATTTCCTTATTTTGTTCTTTTCGATCTTCTTTCTTACCTACTTATCTTCTTTCTTTCTTTCTTTCTTTTTTTTCTTTCTTTCTTTCTTTCTTTCTTCTTCTTCGTTCTTTCTTTTTTCTTTTTTCTTTTTTCTTTTCTTTCTTTTTTTATTCTTTGGCTCCCATTTCCGTATTTGTTTCTTTTTCGATCTTCTTATTTCTTTACTTACTCATCGCTTTCTTTCTCTTTCTTCTTTGTTTGTTTCTTTCTTTTTTTCTTTCTTCTTATTTCATTCTTTCTTTTCTTTCTTTCTTTCTTTCTCTTCTCTTTCATTTCTTTCTTTCTTTCTTTCTTTTGTTCCAATTTCCTATTTGTTCTTTTTCGATCTTCTTATTTCTTTAATTACTTATCGCTTTCTATTCTTCTTATTTTTTTTTCTTATTTTTTTCTTTCTCAATAGCAATGAATTCCCATTATCTTCTTCTTCTTCTTCTTCTTCTTCTTCTTCTTCTTCTTCTTCTTCTTCTTCTTCTTCTTTCTTTCTTTTCTTTCTTTCTTTCTTTCTTTCTCTTTCTTTCTTTCTTTGGTTCCAATTTCCTTATTTGTTCTTTTTCGATCTTCTTATTTTACCTACTTATTTTCATCCTTTATTTCTTATTATTCTTTCTTTTTTCAGTCTGACTTTCTTTCTTTCTTTCTATTTATTTTCCGTTCTTTTTTTTTCATTTGCTCTTTTTTTTATTGTTTTTCATCCTTGCAATCATTTTTTTTCATTCTCTTATCGAATTCATCATTCATTCATTCTTTTCTTTCTTCTTTCTTTCTTTCTTTCTTTCTTTCTTTTATTTGCTATATCTCTTTATTTCTTTTACCCTCACAAAAAAGGTTTCTATTGATATATCTGCCTTACTCAGTTGAAAATGACCCCCTCACATGACAATACAAATGGTACAAAAGATTTTTGATGAAATTAAACTTCATCGATCATATTGTCTTCTAATGTATTCAAAACATTTTAATCCTCCGTGTTCAAGAACAATTTTAATTAACAATTAAACAGATTATTCTCTCAAATTTGAAATTAAAACAATTTCATTAAAATGTATTTGCTTTTTATTTCATAATCACCGAAAATTTTCTCATAATTCAATTTTTGGTAATTAAAAGAAAATGTTTTTTTTTTGTTTTTTTCAGTGTAATAAAAAAAATTCCTATGGAAGATTTACAGAATTCTGAAATAAAATCTGTAAAATATTCCTAAGAATTCTTAAACTAAAGATTCCTAAAATGTTCTGAAACAAAAACTGTAAGGATTCCTAAGAATTTCTGAAACAAAAACTGTAACGATTCCAATTCTGAAACAAAATCTGTAACGATTCCTAACGATTCCTAAGAATTTCTGAAACAAAAACACGAGTCCTAAGAATTTCGGAAACAAAAACTGTAACGATTCCTAAGAATTTCTGAAACAAAAACTGTAACGATTCCTAAGAATTTCGGAAACAAAATCTGTAACGATTCCTAAGAATTTTCTGAAACAAAAACTATATTTCGGAAACTCTAAGAATTTCTGAAACAAAAACTGAACGATTCCTAAGAATTTCGGAAACAAAATCTGTAACGATTCCTAAAATGTTCTGAAACAAAATCTGTAACGATTCCTAAGAATTTCGGAAACAAAAACTATAAACGAGTCATAAGAATTTCGGAAACAGAAACTGTAACGATTCCTAAGAATTGCTGAAATAAAATCTGTAAAGATATCTAAGACAAAATTAAGAAATTTTCTGCAATCTTTTTGTATTTATTGATAAAATAAAAAAATATACAAGTTTGAGGTTATCGTTTTACTTATGCAGGGAGTTAAAGTCTATTTGTATCTATGTTACACAATTGATAGGTAGCCTATTGAATATGTACGGTAGTATAGAATTCAAACCGTAACTAATATTTCTGAGTTATTGAAAATGCCAGTAAAATAATAGACAAATCTCCCCTTTTTCAGTGATCTTGTAGCTGTTCTCTGATTAGCCAATCCAATCATGAAAATGGATTAGTAGAGTAAAAGGCGCAGATTACTTGGGTGGCTCAACGGAGCGGACGAAAAAATGGCGTCTCTCTTCCGTGAGCTGTTTGATAATTTAATTATTACAACGTTTGATATGTTTACTTAATTGCGAAATAGTTCAATATGTAAAATGTATAATAATATTGATTTAACCCTCTCTCATGCTTTATTAAAAGAGGGGTTGTAAAATATCTACAATGATCTGCCGATAAAAATCTGGGGGAGGCGTTTAGAATATCTACATTAATTTGCTGACAAAAAGTGACAAAAACACGACTGGGAAAATATCTAAGTTGGGACGAAAATTCGCCTGACGCTGACTCGCTAAAACATAACATAAATTGGGATAGGAGGCCGGAACGACATAAGATCAAAATTACCAAAATATCTTCCGTAATTCACAATTTCAATATTACAAATAAAACAAACATGTAACATCTTTATTTTTAAAAAATTCCATTTCATTTTACGTTGGGCATTTAAGCAACGCTAGACCATTTGGAATGTTTTTTTAAATTAGTTGAATTAAAATGGACAAATAATAAATCTGCGATTAAGCGACACCAGATAATCTGTATTTACATTTTTGCATTGCATTTTTGAATAATTTTGACGGTCTCATTTTTAACCAGAGGAGGTTGCAGAATGATAACGGACGGAAGATTTAAGAACAATGGTTTTAATATATAGATAAAGAAAGGTGTGAGAAAGCTATACAATACCAAGAGACTTTATCAAAAGTTATCTTTCAAATTTAGGAAAAAAATGATCAATTAGTTCATCATTGATATAACCTTTTTTGAATTGATTATCTCATAAAATATGGACGCTGACATAATCTCAGCTGCAGCATAATTTTTTGAAACTATTGAGACGTTCTAGGTTTGACAAATCGTCGTTGTTCGAACAAGACGATTTGTCAAAGGTCCCGTAACCTTATTTGCTCCTAGGGGTAGCTACTCTTGTAGTATGTCTTGGACAACAATAGGCTGACAGAGCCCATCCCTCACCTGATCAACGACTAGTTTGAACGAGTATTAATTCGCCGAGACCGGTTGACATACCAATGTTAAAGAGACTAGTCTGTCCAAATATTTTCCTATAGGTCATTTTTTGTTTTTCTTTTTTTTGTCAATGAATTCCCATTATCTTCTTCTTCTTCTTCTTCTTCTTCTTCTTCTTCTTCTTCTTCTTCTTCTTCTTCTTCTTTGGTTCCAATTTCCTTACTTGCTCTTCTTCTTCTTCTTTCTTTGCGTTTATTTGTTTATTCTTTTCTTTTTTCTTCTTTATTTCTTTAATTCTTGCAATCAGTTATTTCATTCTCTTATCGAATCCATTCTTTCTTTCTTTCTTTCTTTCTTTCTTTCTTTCTATTTGCTAGTAGCAATGGATTCTTCTTCTTTCTTCTTCTTCTTCTTCTTCTTCTTCTTCTTCTTCTTTTCTTTCTTTCTTTCATTCTTTCACTGTCACAATCATTTTTCCTATTCTCCTTCCTACTTATCTCTGTCTGATATCTGGGGAGTGAATAATATCCCTTCAATGCTGGAGCTCATGATTTTTACTTAATTGCAAATATAACTCCTGAAATATGTCTTTCTTTTATAAAATCAATCAATCAATCAATCAGCCTTTTCAAACAGACTCACTCATGTAAATATACTTAGAATTATTGGTTGGTTGGTTGGATTTTACGGTATGTCAAACTTGGGTTATTTTATGCCGCATACGTTTTTGTTTTATTTATTCAAATGTTTTAACTAATTTTATGAACACATTTTTAAAAAAAGTCATTTTCATCTATTCAACTCATAGATGGAAACCTAACAAGTACTATCACACCGAGTCAGAGTCTGTCACCCAAGGCATTTTGACTTGGGGATAAAAAATAAAAATATCCCATGATAAAAAAATAAGACCGCCTTGTGTTATTACAGACTATAAATGACACAGGGAAAGGTATCCTCCTACAATCCCAAATTATTTCCTGGCTCAAAACATCAAAGAATGCCATCCAAATCAACATCAGCCCCAACATCAGATCCCACAACCAGTTTCCAGCCTCTCAAGTTAAAACAGGAATAGTGATAAGTATACTATTGAAGTCAGTTAGTCTACTATTCCATTCATGCAAGAAATACCTGAAAAGGCCGGAGGGCATATCGGCCGAAACGTTGTACAAATAACAATGAAGATGGGGACAATAGTCCGAATAACGCAGATAATACTAATCTTCAAGCCTCATCTCAAACATTCAGAGAATCAGTTAGTCTACTATTCCATTCATGCATTTGGGTGATTCCATTCCCTGAGTTCTGATTGGCTGCTTGGTTTCTATGATATTGTGGAGTTTTATAAATACCGTGTCATTCTGCAGCGGAATAGCGACTGGGCGGGATTGTATTAAGTTACAACAAGATAAGTTATAAAACTGCACAATATCATAGAAACCAAGCAGCCAATCAGAACTCAGGGAATGGAATCACCCAAATGCATGAATGGACTATTCTTGATTTCTATAAATACCAACTGTCTTGGACACTGCTTCAGTTTGGCTTAGCTAGTTGTTGTTATTCAAACCAACAGTAGACTAACTGATTTCAATATGTCGCTGCGAACAGGATGGGATTATATTAAGTTACCAATTCGACGGTAATTGCAACTTAGCTTGATTATTCTTCATATATCACTATTATTTTTATTGACACATCATCCCTCTCATTCCAAATGAGAGCGCTACGTTACAGATTTTCCAGTTCTGGAGCTCGGGGAATGTGGAGTACCCCTTCATCACGATTGCTCCCAGGTCTAATAAGATTATTAAAAAAATGTGTTTGAAAAAAAAAATTTTGAAAACCCATCAAGCATAAATAGAACAAATGTCTTCGGCATAAAATGATCCAACAAGAGTTGACATGCCGTAAAATCCACCTAACTAAACTAAACCGCAAGTTAGCCAAGTTATCTAGGGAGACGCCCCATGTGTGCAGGGGAGTGCGCGTTTACATGCGTGAGGCGTGTGTCGTAGGAAAAAAAGACACACCAGGGTATTGATGTTAAATCTCCATTTTGGATAACTGATGTGCCCAGTTGTCAAAGATGAATTCATCGAAGCTTTGCAAATAGATTCCTGTAAAACATTCCACTCGTCTTTTCTTCGACAAATTCCGGTTTTTTTTTCTTCATTCCAATATTCTTGTGTTCCTCAAACATAAAGGAGGTGTATGATTATTTCTGGAAAAAGAAATCGATTTATTTCTTAAGATGTTTAGGAAAATGTCCTCTAAGTGTTCATAAATAAATCAATAGACTTGTAGAAGAATATATATATATATATATATATATATATATATATATTATATATATATATATATATATATATATATATATATATATCCACACACTTACAAATATTTTATATATGCATCTGTAAAATGAATAAAATAAATATAAGTACTTATGTATGTACGTAAACACGTACCCCTGTGTACATATTACAAGTGAATATATGCATCCATAAGATATATATATATATATATATATATATATATATATATATATATATATATATATATCCATAAACTTACAAACATTTCATATATGCATCTATAAAATAAACAAAATAAATATAAGTTATTTATATATGCACGTAAACACGCACCCATATGTATATATTACAAGTGAACATATGCTTGCGTAATATATATATATATATATATATATATATATATATATATATATTATATATATATTATTTACAGGAACAAATTAGATTTATTTGTTCATATTTTATGTAAATGTCGGATAAGTGTTCATGAATAAATTCAAATATCAGAAAACTGGATAAATATATATGCACATATGAAATAACATATGTATGTATCTATATGGAAACAAGAAATATATATATATATATATATATATATATATATATATATATATATATATATATATATATATATATATATATATGTTTGTGTGTGTGTTTGGGGATGATAATATTATACGTACACACGTATAAACATATGAAGGCGCATTTAGGTACTGATATGTATATGTGTGTTTGTCTTGATATACACTTATATATATATGTGTGTGTATATATGTGTGACCTGATAAACACTTATATATACACACACACACACACACACACACGCATATATATATATATATATATATATATATATATATATATATATATATATATCAAGATACACATATATAGATATATAAATGCATATTTAGGCATATATTTAAAAAGTAAGTTGTCACACATTCTGACGTGATATTATGTACGGATGTTTATATATATATAATATATATATATATATATATATATATATATATATATATATATATATATATATATATATCCCAAAACTAAGGTCTCTAAAAAATGTAGAAATCATAAGAAATGTTTATTGTTTATTGCCTATGATATTTACATCATTCTAAAGTTTGTATCTATTTTTCTATATAATTGCATTTTAGATCGATGCAATTCATATATATATATATATATATATATATATATATATATATATATATATATATATATATATACGCAAGTTGTGTCAAAATGAATCGAGATTTTCGGATCTTTTTGACACACTTTATATTCGGCAAAATTAACATTTCATTTATTCTTCAATTTCTATCTTGGTAAATACAGCTTTAAAATCTGTACTCTTTGACGCACCTTGTATTCTGAAAAAAAATAACGTTACATGTATTGTTCTTTCCTATCTTGGTAAATACAGCTTCAATCTTGATACTTTTTGACACACCTTGTATATATATATATATATATATATATATATATATATATATATGGAGGCGCGTGATGTTATGGTTAGAGTCGTAGGAATGAACTCGTCGACCCGAGATCAAATCCTGAAGAGGCTGTTTGAATTTCACATAGCACTAATACCCCTGGGAAAGGTACGCATCCCACTACTCTCCTTCCAGTTATGGGTAAATAGTAGAGCAGCATGGGCTTCTTAACGTTGGCTAGGTAACCGATCCCGGAGAAGGCAAACTCTGAATTAAAACCTGTTAAACTTCGCCTAAGAAGATGACCTTGTGTCACACCCTACTCGTTAGTAATATATATATCTATATGTGTTTCTGTGTATGTGCGTATGGTATCTTAATCTGAATGTATGTATAAAATGCGACCAAATGTGTTTACACATACATATACACAGACCCGTGTACGGACACACACACTCACACATACAGTGTACTCTCGTATTTTTGTATCTCTACATATGTATATGTATATACATCTATATGAATGAATGTGGTCTCCCTCAATCGCGTACACATATACACACACACAAATATGTATATATTTATGTATATACATGTATGTGTTTTTGTATGTGTTTGTGTTTGTGTGTATGTGTGTGTGTGTTGAAAATAGAATTTTCTCCCTCTTATATCTATTCGTCCCTATGAAAAACACCATATCTTCCCCGTTTCTTGGGAAGTCTTCACGTGGAATGGAAGAAACGCTATGCCAGACACGGTTACGACCCTTTCTTCACACATAACTACCATTCTCTCATTTTTCGAAAGTCATCCACCCTTACACAAACAACATTTTTTCCATCTCAAGTCCCGTTGAAGGTCAGCAAAAACCGAAACTTAATAACGCCGACTTCACTAGCAAGAATAAATTCATCATTTTTGGAATACTTCGTGTTTTTCCATCTTCTACATACTGTCGGATTTCCCTATTTACCCCCAAGTATATATATATATATGAAAACATATATATGTGTATCAACGTGTGTGTTGAGCTATGGGATACTTTTTTTTCTGGCCGGGGAAAAGCAGGGTAGGGTGTGGAGTGTAAAGATAAGTAAAGATAAACATTTGCCTTCTTTTAAAATATCACGTTTTCTTTGCAATGTTCCATCACGATGTATTGATATAAAAATAAATTCGATAAAAATATCGAATTTTATATTGAAGGATTAGATATCAACTCACACTCAGTGAAAGAGAAAGAGATGATAACATTTCATATCTACAAGAAATATTAGGCAGATATACTCCCTGAGTATATTTGTATACTTTCCCCATTATATATATATATGATATATATATATATATATATATATATATATATATATAGAGAGAGAGAGAGAGAGAGAGAGAGAGATAGAAAGATAGATAGATAGTTATAGTGTCCATAGGGAAGTAATATCTCATTCTCGCTGGATGCCCATACTAGCGACCTTGAACGGATTGGGTGAATATCTACTTATTTATGGGTGATATAATATATATATATATATATATATATATATATATATATATATATAGAGAGAGAGAGAGAGAGAAGAGAGAGAGCGAGAGAGAGAGAGAGAGAAAGAGAGAAAGAGAGAGACAGTGAGAGAAAGAAAGAGAGAGGAAGAGAGGGATAAATAGATATAGTGATCTTGGAAAAGTAATATGACAGTCAATAATATTGTGTTTGCCATGGCACAACGTCTACTTAAGTTATATATATATATATATATATATATATATATATATATATATTATATATAGTCATCCGCAGACACTCCTGTTTCGGCGTATCACGTCTCCTCACTACGGCTATGGCCGAAAGATACATACATTCCTATGTTCTTAATAGTTTAAAAACACCAGTCCCCGCATCAGCTGTCAGTGGGCGAGGGGATAAGATATCGGACTACCATGCGGTAAGTCTGAGTTCGACCCTACCCAAGGATAGTTGTATCTAGCCACACTGAAGAGGCATGATAAGGGGGTATATTGTTAACAATCCGAAGGATTCAACATTGTCAATTGATATTAAAAGCGCAGTTCCGGCCTGGTGTTGAATCTACTTCAAATGAATCTATACATAATTGTATCAGCACCTCGTCTCATAATTTCACAGAGAAAGAAGCCCAGATGATTCACCAGAGAAAATGTTGTGATAAAGACAATAAAGAGTGAATCAATAAGTATACGCTACTTATCAGAAATTCGGACATCGGACAGAAAATCGGACGGGTACAGTGTCCGAATGGTTGGGATACTATTGTGGAATTATCTTCCGTTACTTACGTGCTACATTTTGCCATTAGGTGTGGAATTTTCTTACCTTATTGTTACGATTTTAGTGGCCATCCTTTAGGCTTTAAATCAAGAGCGCTTGTCTAGCGGAAATCCTTGGTAAAGAATCCTTTGGTTGTTCCTTGGTGCTCCTCAGTATTGCAAGTCTTCGTCAATGATTGCAAATGGACGTCTATCAGTATCAGCGATTAAGTAGTCAACCAGCCACGCATTCGATTGGCTGAGGTTTAAATCACGTGACCTGGCTAAGTCTATAAATTTAAGAGGTGTATTGTAGCACGGTTTATAAACCAAAAAGAATCCAAAACTTTTTCGCTATGGTTTGCCGTGAGGCTGTGCCGCCAAAAATCATTCTATCTTTCTCTTGGACTCTCCGCCTTCAGAACTACCGCATGAGTTGTGTCTTCGTTCATTTGGAAAGGAGAAGGCTTATACACGAGCCATTCTATACCGTTTGCTCTCATAGACGTTTATTCCACCTGCAGTTCTATGTACTGTGCGTAGGGCTTCAACACAGACGCCATGCATCCGTTGCGTCCATTTTCTTTTTTTTCATTGGTTGAAAGAACCAATTATTTATTATTATTATTATTATTATTATTATTATCGAGGTTTTCACACATACCTTACCCGGTAGTTCACTGGAAACTGAGTGACAGCCAATCTGCTCAGGTCTCCAGGAGTCTTCTGAGTATTCTAGCCGATCTTAACAATGCTATAGGTTGGATCGTCTCGATCTTCTTCTTCTTCTTCTTCTTCTTCTTCTTATTATTATTATTATTATTGTTGTTGTTGTTGTTATTGCTGTTGTTGTTTTTCTAATTGTTGTTGTTGTTGTTGTTGTTGCCTATTTGTACTATTTTTTCATTATTAATTAATTAAATTAGGGAACACTTGCAACGTTCGCATTTTCATAGACGACATTTTTCCTTGAAATAAATTTGATTAAGCATAAGAGTTTAATTAAAAGAATTTAACTCGGTTGAAAATTTTGCGTTTAGGGAACTGACATTGTTAAAGGTGATAAAATAAGGAATTTTATATAATAAGAAATGCAGGTGTCCTTTTGATAGTCAATAGATTCTTTCAACTAATAAAAATTCTGTTACCAAATTATTAATCTACTAGCAGGACCTGGTTGTTGGTTGGTTGGGTTTTACAGCATGTTAATCCATTAGGTCATTTTATGTCGAAGACAATTTTGCTTAATTCATTCTTGATGGATAATCATTTTTTAAACTCATTTTTAAACACATTTTTAAAACTCATTTTTCTATTTAACAAAAAATAGGACCCTAACAGGTATTACCACTCCGGTCAGAGTGGACCTGGGATTAATGGTGATGAAGGAGTATTCCACATTCCTACGAGCTCCAGAATTGGAACTTCATCATCAGATAGATGTTGCGTGGCGGGACTTGTCACCGTGCCTCAAAATTCACTGCACTAAAATGTATTTGTTGTATAACAAAGTACCAAAGGGTCTTTGTGGCAAACTCCGGAACGATATATGTAGTAACTCAATCCCTAGCAGCAGTCGTCATTAGTAGATAAAGAAGGCACAACAGACACGTAAGTTACATAGTCACAAGGGGCTTAGCATTTATTTTCAGGCTCGTGCATGGGCTCTGTTTCGGAGAAAAGGTAAGAGAGAGAGAGAGAGAGAGAGAGAGAGAGAGAGAGAGAGAGAGAGAGAGAGAGGACACTGTTAAATTACTCTACCTTCTAACATGGTACCAACTATATCGCTGTCCCAACACTAGGGACCAGCAGCCCCGTCTGAACTCTGAGACGGCCGAAAGGTAAAAGAGGACGATCTCCTTCTTGCTCATTCATCTTCACCACGTCACTTCCACTCAACACCCGGAATTTCCGGGTTTAGCTTTCAATTCCTCTTCCAGGGTCATTCTTCGGTCAAATTACCGGCCACCCGTTGTGTGTCCACTCTTCCAAACTTCAACCCTACTTGCTCTTATTTCTTTTTCCTTTCTTGATCGAAGGGGGGCTCTCCGAACACCCGTCTAGCCTAAGTAAGGTCCAAAGTGGAGTGCTGCATGCCATGGACTGCTCAGTCACCAGGGTTCCATCCTTAAGCATCACATATTGCACCCCACGGCCAACAGGTGGCCTCATTGGACGGTCTTTCCCCTCGGCAGAGGTGCAGTCGACGTATTATAAAGCCCCAACCGACAGGGCTGAGTTACGAAAGTAATCCCAAAGGTGAAGTTTTTAAGAAATTTTTATTCTTTATTCTCAATGATAGTTATATCATTTCAAATGTTTGAGCATGTATCTATTTTTCTATATAATTGCCATTTCGGTCGATGCAATTTTGTAATCACTGTGTCGGTTTTTGCATGCCCATGTCATACCGGCTCGTTGAGGAAGCTGGTCGTCGTTTGCAAACTCCCTAAACCACTTGTGGTTATTTTTGATATTATCAGTGTGCCGAATAGAGTTAAAAAATATATGTATTTACCGAACCCCTCCGCACGATCAGGATATGATACAAGATCAATTTTAAGCAGATTTTGACAGGTTTGAATTTAGAGTTTTTCTTATGCTAGACTTGTTGCCATACCAAGGCTAGAGAGTCCAGTCTTCCCTGCTATTCACCCATTGCTGGAAGAGAATAGTTGAATTCGTACCTTTCCAAAGGATTAATAATGTAAATAAATACGCTCTTCATCTCAGAAATATAAATTGATTCAGAATTATTTTAAAAAATATTTTGGACTGTTGTCCTCATCTTTATTGTGTAACATTGGGCCCTGTTCAGGTGTTTTTTAATTACCTTAAAATAAATCATCTTCAGACAATTACCCATGAATTCAAACATGGTTTTGGAGCTGAAATTATTACCACTAATTCAAGGGAACTCCAATCAGCATAAAATACCACCAGACTTATTGAACAGAAATGTGATTAGATATAGAAAAAATAAAATGGAAGGAGTAATTATTAAAAAAAAACAGAAATTTCAAAATGTCGTAAATAATACTATTACCTTATCGCCTTAAACTGAGCCCGAAGTTATAGTGGGTCTGATCGTTGTGTTTATACATAATAAAGATGAGGGCAACTGTTCGAAATATCAAATTATTCATATCAAAGTATGATTCAGTCCACATGAATCAGTGAGACATCAGACAGTGGAATAAGTATAAAATAAGACAAACTCAAATAATCGCTTTAGTGAAAAACGTATATCAGATATGAGTATAGGGAAAAAAAACTGAGACGAGACAAAAGTTTGTACAATAGAAAAATGATTAGGCAAACGAGGAAATGAATGCAACAACAACAAAAAAAAGCAGAGAAGACATTTTGGAATAAAATATGGCGATAGTATAAAAAGCGGGAAAAAAACACAATGACAACAGAATAGCGGATAAACATGTAAAAAAAAACAAGAGAAAATAATGTTATAGGATTAGACGAAGGAAAATCATCGAAATTTGTGCGTGTAAAAAAGATTTTATGAGATCTTGAGTGGCAGAAAATTAAGCGGAAATTAACAGGTGGAAGAATTCTTGGGAGGAATGGCAAACAGCAAAATAAAGTGCAAACGAGGAATCAGAAGTAGACGAAATGGAGGAATTATCCAAATGCAAGACTTAGACAGGAACCATCCTAAGAGAAAAGAAAAGGAAAAGACGCAGACAGAGAGAGAGAGAGAGAGAGAGAGAGAGAGAGAGAGAGAGAGAGAGAGAGAGAGAGAGAGAGAGAAGCAGATAAAAATAATGATAAAGAAAAGGGGAAAAGAAAGTAATAGAAAACAGGGGAATTATCCGAATGCAAGGTTTAGACCGGAACCATCCTAAGAGAAAGAAGGAAAAGACGCGAGAGAGAGAGAGAGAGAGAGAGAGAGAGAGAGAGAGAGAGATATATATATATATATATATATATATATATATATATTGAAAGGATAGATAAATAAAGGAAAGAAAATGTTGAATGGATAAAATTGATTTAATGAATTACCAACACGTGTTTCATCCAGGGGTTTGTTCATGTACACATTGTATTCCATCTATTATTATTTTAAATATGAAATAAAATAATAATAATAGAAAATTATGAAATATTTAAGTATACTAAGAAAAACGGCCTAATTCAGGTTAAAATGTTTGATATTTGAAGTTAAAACGGTCAAAATACAGATGATTTTGAAGTGTTCGAAAAAAGAAGTAAAAAAAAAAACAACAATTATTTGAGAACGAAAATAGAGTGATGTTTGGTGACTGTTACGGTTAGAGAATAAATAATATTCGGAGGACCTGATTTATTCTGATATATATATATTTATATATTTACCAACCCCTGTGGACGAGCAGGATTTGACACAAGGTCAATTTCTTAAGCGGAGTTCAACAGTTCAGAGTTTTCCTTCTCCTAGACTGGTTGCCTAACCAAAGTTAAAGAGCCCAGTCTGCCCTACTATTTATCCATAGCTGGAGGGAGAATAGAATTCGTACCTTTCCCAAGGGTATTAGCGCTAAGTGAAATGCAATTACCACGTCCAGGATTTGAACTCATTTCCTATGACTTTAACCATTACACCACGCGCTTCTATTCTGATATAAGAATGGCGACCGAAAGAAATTTAAAAGTCACGAAATACAAGTCGAGAAGAATGATAAACCTGTTTAGGATATTAGATAGGAAATACCGAATTTAAAGATACGAAAACATCGTAAACGAGTTACCCCCCCCCCCACACACACACAAAAAATTAATATACAACCTTTGTCAGAATTTGAAGACAGTTTGTCAATTCTGTGTTCCATGATGATAAGAGTAACGATATAAGAAAACGTTGTAAAGAAGAATATTAATGTTTTTATACAGAACAATTTACGGGGAATTGATAATCGGATATACTTTTGTAATGAACGACTTTTTACGACTAATTTTTCACCTCAAAAACAATATTTGTTTTTCTTTTTTCTCATCATGGTACAGGAGGATTTATATGATAATAATATACAGGGTGTTCAGGATAAATTTGACATATTTATATTTGGTTATTTTTCTCCGTTGACGCACACTACGCATCATTTAAAAGCTTGGATCCTTCTTCATTCATATACGTGATGACAGATAGAATGGATGACGAAGTCGCATAGTCACAAAGGGATTGTTTATTTCTTTCTATGCTCGTGGGTTCTTTTTCAGAGAGAAGGAGAGTGAGAGAGTAAGGTCGAACTGTTCTATCTTAAATCACATTCATGCGCGATGTTCGTTGCTACCCTAGATATATCACGACCGAGTTCCAACAAACGCCTCCGACCCTCCTCGGGTCCGGCGAGAGAGAGGCCGAATTTTCTTTACTTCCGTTTGTGGTTCCGTGGGTGGAGGAAGGTTACATCTACTTCCGCTCTTCCACAGAAACCGGGACTTCCGTTTTTATTTTTAAACTCTAATTCCGGGGTCATTGGTCGCCCCCGTTGCGTGTTTACCGTTCCAAACTTTAACCTCTCTTTGTTCTTATTTCTTTTTCTTCTCTTAGGTGTATTATTATTATTATTATTATTATTATTATTATTATTAGTAGTAGTAGTAGTAGTAGTAGTTTTTCACACCAGCATTAGCTGATGGTATTTCCCTGGAGTCTGAGTGACAACAAGTCTCCTCAGATCTCCAAGACTCTTCTGAGTATTCTGGTAGATTGCAGCAGTGCAGTATTCTGGATGGTTTCAATTCTTCGTCTGATTTTTCAGATTTTCCAGTCTTTTTTCTAAGCTTTCTGGGACCGTTCCAAGTGCACCAACTACAATTGGTATCACTTTGACTTTCATACTCCATAGCTTTTTCAGTTCTCTGGCAAGGTCATGGTATTTGTCCATATTATTATTATTATTATTATTATTATTATTATTATTATTAATAATCAAGAAACACTAGATTAACGTACAAACCATTGTTAGTGAAGATTTAGTTAAGCTTAGTCTGGCACATGGTTACAAGTATGAAGCACCTAAAAAGGATCGAATGGTCCCATTACATGGTATAGTCTTTCTTCTACAAGGATGACTTTATCATTAAATAACCCACGAGGTTTGATATACCATTAAACAAAAGAAACCAAACAAATAAAACCTTCAGACGCTGTAGTCTAAAATAAAAGAAGAGAAAGAGAAAAATTGAAATGAAAAGTTATAAAAATAAAATAGATAAGAATAACATAAATTATTTCATATCGTTTCATTTTCAAGAAAAAAAAAATGTTCCTATAAAAATGTGAAAGATACCAGTGGGTACGATGAAGAAAAATGGCGGACATTCTATAAAAAAAAACTGACGTTTGTCTTCCTGCTGTCGGGCGCCCAGCGGCACTATATATTTTGTCAGTTGTACAAAATCAAAAATTGAAAGAACAGTAAGCCATGTTGAATCTCAGCAGACGTGAAATAATCATATTATACGCGAATGAGAAAGATATGTTGACTTCCGAAGTGTATGAAGAGTTATTAAACTTTTCACCAACTGACAGTAAGATGGACGTCGTGAAATCAACGAGAAGAGGATGCCGGGAAGGCTATTGGAAAAACGGAAAGTATCAGACATCTTGAAAAATTTGTTTTTTTATTTCTTGTACTTTTATTGTTGTTGCTGCTGTTGTGGGGGTGCGTTATCTAAAAGGTCACTGCTAACTTGCTGACTTCTCGTCTATTGAGGAAGAAAAATCGGTGCAGGTCGATTAGGTAAAAAATGTCAGACTTAAATATAGCATTGAAGGAGTTAGCATTGGGTAATGGGTCTACGATTAACATGGAGCTGTAATAGCATTTACACCCTACGCGTCCACACATAAACATTTCCGCCCTGTCGGCTGGGGCGTTAGAATGCACCGACTGCACCTCTGCAGAGGAGTACGAAACCCCCAAATGGGTCCACCTGTTGGCCGTGGGTGCGGCCCATGATGCTTAAGGACGGAGTCTTGGTGGATGAGCAGTCCATGACCTGCAACACTCCACTTAGACCCTTACTTAGGCTAGACGGGTGGTCGGAGAGGCCCCTCTATATGATTGCCCCAATCCTATTGCCCTTATGGCAAACCCCAACCCTTTTTATCATATGGGTGCTTGAAGGCGGTGGCTGAGCGTCTACATGTCCTGGAATGACGTTAAAATCTATCTGATGGAAGGTTCCAGTTTTGGAGGTTTGGGGAATGTAGAGCACCCCTTCATAACCATTGCTCCCTGGTCCACTCTGACCCGGAGTGGTAGTACCTGTTAGGGTCCCATCTATGGGTTAAATAGAAAAATGTATTTTATAAAAAAATTGTGCATCCATTAAGAACGAATTTCTTTCAAAACTTTATCGTCATTAAATGACCACTGAGGTTGATATGCCGTAAAACAAACCAAACCAAATCAAACCAAACCATGAACATTTTTCGTAAACAGACTTACTTTTAATATCTAAAAAAGTAAATTCAATTTTACAAAAGCCTGATCCTATTTTCAAATGCTCTTTAAAAACATAAAATAGTTAAACTTACTAGCAGGACCTGTGGATATACAAAAGTTTGATAATTTAATTATTACAACGTTTGATATGTTCACTTAAGAGCTAGTGCAAATAGTTCAATATGTAAAAAGTATGATAATCTTGATTTAACTCTCTCTCACTGTTTTTTCTTTCTTTACTTCTTTTCATCTTTTAATTATGTTCTATTGAAACAGATTAGTGTTATTGCTTCTGTGGACTCACCATCTCTCTCTTTTTCCCCATGCAATCTTTCGTTCTTTCTTTCTTTCTTTTTATTATATTTTTGTGTAGCATGTCCTTTTTCTTCGCTTTTTTCTTTATAATAAAAACTGTATGTCCATTATTTAGTTACTCGTTAATCGGTAATAATGGACCTTGCTATCCATTACACCATGATGGGACGCTTTTTATTTACCCAAACCGTTCGCCATGGTATGGGATTTGAGACAAAGGTCGCAGGTATTGGAATCCAGTAAGGATTGAACTCGCTATTCAGTAATAACAGATCAGTGAGACTATCTTTCTAACGATTAACACTGGATCATTCCATGTTAAATCATCCAGAAAAAGTAAAATTATCACCCACAACTGTTGTGGATTATGCTAAAGTTAGACACTCTACAAAATTTGAGCTTCCAATTCCCAAAATCGGCGATTTTTAGCTCACCAAATTTAAGGGGGTTCGCGAAAAATGGCGACATTTTGTAATCTATTTTTATCTGTAAAATGAGTTCTAGAGCTTTTTAGGAGTGGGGACCCACTCCTAAAAATTGGTTTATAAAGGCATTTTTGCCCGAGGAATCAAAAATCGCAGGATGTGACTCAAGGTCAATTTGTAAGCGGAGTTTTTCTTCCCCTAGCTAAAGAATCCAGTGTTATATATTGGGCGTAACTTATAGTATATTGTAGTATTTTGTAGATTGTATATCTGCATATCCGTGGTTATATACAGATATACTTAGCATCTTCATACTTATCTTTTCTGAGTAGCTGGATCTTATCTTCTGTATCTGTTATATGTATGGCAGTTATCTTTTCTCTGGATTCTGCTAACTTCTCTGAACTGGTAGATGTTATTAGCTGGATCTATTTCTGGATCTGGTCTGGTAGATTTTATTCTGGGAAGTCTTCTATTTCTTGGCCATTTGTTTGTTCTTAGTAAACGAATACAAGACTTTGTTTTTTTTTCTTAGAGCTCTTTATTATTTCACAAGATCCAGATCAACAAAACACGTGTGCGAGAATTTAGTATCAACGGACAGATCGTCATTGGGACCATCCTGTTCAGCACCCAACTAAAATTTGATTTTCCTAGACTCTTTCTCCCATTCGCGCCTGGCGTACCGGAAAAGGAGGTCAAACACAAATCAAAATTTGTCCATCATTTTCCCAGGTATTTTCCCACAACCTTTAGATTGAATTTAGTTTGTCGTACATATCGTACTTATCGTACATAATTAATAGGCTACCTATTAATTAAGTAACTCCCAGTTTGACCTACTCTTGGAGGGTGGAGAAAAAAGAAAGTGATTCATGCATTTACTAAAGGCATTAGTGCGTAGTAAATTGAAAACAGCTTCGTCCAGGATTTGAACTCGGCTCGCCGACAACGGTAGAAAAAATCATGACTTCACGAATCATTTCATAATGTTAATATTGTTGTATCGCGTGGTGGAAAGATACACAATGAATAGCGTGTGTTTAACACATTTATTAAGCACCAGATCTGGTGCTAAACGGATACATACAAACACAGAACTAATAAGTACAATCAATTAACAAGACAAACTCACACTAAAAGAGGAGGGTCATTTCGGTATAGCCAACACAGCAAAGTCAGCCTGAATATTATTCAGCTAGTTAATCTACTTTAATCGTAGGCTATTTTGTGGCTATGAGCCAATCCATCTGGTTGAGTGTTGAAGGGGTGTTAGCTACTCTACAACAAATATCTAAGGAGGCACTCTGAGCAAAGCGTTATCGCGCCTCCATAGATATTAACACTATGGAATGATTCATGAAATGTTTTATCCATGGTAATTTTCATGACTTTAAATCTGAAGCTTCTGAAGTGAACAAGTATGGAGGCTATAATGAATGTTTTTTACTCATTAACTGATAACGTGTTTCTCATTTGTTGCAGAAACAACACAATATTTTGTGCAGATTTTATACAGTAAAGAGATACATTCATTTTTCTTTTTGCCAAAAAATAATTTACTTTTAAGGTGCTTATCTATTTACAACAAAAGACGACAGACAATGTTCGTTTTTCGGGAACAAGAGATATTTATAATAATTATACATTAGAATGCTGTGTTTTTTTTGTCATTTACGAAATGGCGACAGAATCTGATACGACTATCTTGTAGTTCTTCAGCTTGAAACATTCTATGCATTGAAAGAAAAAACGAAAACACCCCCAAAAATAAACCAAAAAATAACCAACAAAAAAAAAACCAAAAGCATATGCTTCTTTCTAGGGTATTACGAAATATCGTAAAACTATAAGTTTTTTATTTTTTTTTTTACTGCAAAAATTAAATTTGTTTTTCGAAGCCATTCTTTTATTTTCAGAACAAGATAACTCACTGTTCTTTTTGCCATTGTAATGGTGTAAACACGTAAATTTTTTTACCGAAATTCTGATGCAGCCGACAAATTACAAGTTTAAATGACAACAGAAAACAAGTATTTATACACTTTTGGACATCCGTGTGTGAAAGCGAAGAAGCATTTTTTTTTATCAATCATCACTTTGTCAACAACACTTGATATCAATGGGAAATGATAAAGGCCACCACCCACTGAGATATTTGCTCAAGGTTTAACACCATCGATTTCTATATATTTTTCTTGTCTCTTTATCACCGATCTGTGTAGGCCAAGAATAGGGGAATAGGAATTCCCCAGATACTAAATAGTATTAACGCGATTACCTAACCTTTACGCATAAAATAACCCTAAACGGGATTGACACTCAATCCTCAAAAAAACTATATCTTTCTTGCCTATACGATCTTCAGACCAGAAGATCGTATAGGCGAGAAACTGTCAGAAACCAGGGGGCCGTTGACTCTATGCCCACGCTAACTTAAAGATAAATGCTCTAGCAATGATATTGAACACTGTTTACTTATAAATATAGCACACACACACACACACACACACACACACACACACACACACACACACACACACACATATATATATATATATATATATATAGTAAATGAAGAAAAAACTCTAAACTTGCTTCATTACAATAATTTATTTCAACCGTATTACTACGGCATCTTCAGGTAATCACAAGAAAATGACTCTTACTGAGAATTTCCCAAAGTAACATCGCTTTTAAATTTATCAATTTTTGTGGGAGGTGGGTGTCTTAGTATGAGATGGGCAGGATTAGTTTCTTTGAATGAGGCGGGGATGAGGTGTGGCTTAGATGGGGGACCGATTCCCTGGGGAAATAGTTGTAAAAGTGTACACAAAAACGAGTAGAATTAAAAGACTAGAAATTAGGAGAAAAACAATAAAAGGAAAAGAAAAATAATAAAATAACAAAATAATAAAAACATTTTTTTTTATATATTATGGAGATTGTGTATTTGTCTGTCTGTAACCGAAACTATATCACTACTCAAGTCACAATTCCCTAAGTAACGTAACATTCTCCATGATTTGATTTTATCTAAACCTCAATTATTAATAAAATCGTTTTACGTTATTAATACTGTTGGTCTTATCTTTTTATCTGCATTTATATTTAAGTTATATTAGTGCTTCCAATTTGATATAATATTTTATTACATTAGAATTTAAATACATTAAATTTGATAATTACATTAAATATTAAGATATTAAATTAATAATAATAAATTAAATACATTAAATAACATTAAAACTTAAATACTTCCACCCAGAGGGTGCTTATATTTGCTAGTATTTTTAATACCAAATGCAAATTAGCTTTCCCGTTCACACTGTAAACCGCTATTTTGTTGTATATATAAATACAATTGCATGTTATTAGTATGCAAACCCGCCCCTCGGGAGGGGATTGCTATAATTAACGGCGTCGGTCCCAGGGGGCCATCCCCCCAGGAAATACCTGCCCCCTTGATTTAAAGGGGCAGGGCTAAGTTTATTGCCCAGTGCTTGAGGTGCCCCCCTTGAGGAGGAATGTCAAAGGGATCAACGCAATTTTTCACCCCCCCCCACTCATGTGCTTCGGTTTGTGGATGGTCCCACGTTAATAGGGTCTTGTGTCTAACCTGTACACGTGGGGTACGTGGTAAATACCTAGTATGTAGATAGTTTTCTGTTTTTATAAATAGAGAGCTCGATGTCAGTGATAGGACATATTTATCTAATGAGAGCATAAACCTGGAATCAAAGGCGCTTGGCCGCTGCCACTATTCCCAGGTCTGCTCTGAGTGGTAGTACCTATTAGGGTCCCACCTATGGATCTGTTTAAAAGTGATTAATATTGAATAGTTTTGGTTGGTTTGGTTTCTTTGCTTAATGGCATATCAAACTTTGAGGGTTATTTAATGTCAAAGCCATCTTTGTAGAAGAATAATAGTGGTACTATTTAACGCATAGCTGAGGGGAATGAGGAGGTTAATACCTTTCCCAAGAGTATTAGTCTGAAATCACTGAAAATGAATGTAATAGTGTGACTGGAGTTCAAACTCGCTTACTACAATGTCAAGTTCAGCATGGTTACCACTACAGCATAGGGACTCACTGTATTGAATAGGTTGGTTGGTTGGTTGAATTTTACAGCATGTCAACCCTTGATTTGGCTGCCAGTTTCTCACTTTTGCGATCACCGGACCAAGTATTATTCTGGTTTATGGCACTTGGCCTGATGATCGCATAGACGAGCAGCTCATCGTTACGAAGCAGTATGTCTACACCTAAACTATCATAAATATATTTACCAACCCCTCCGCACGAGCAGGATGCGACACAAGGTCAATTTCTTAAGCGGAGTTTATCAGGTTTGAATTCAGAGTTTTCCTTCTCCTATACCGGTTGCCTAACCATGGTTAAAAAGCCCAGTCTGCCCTACTATTTACCCATAGCTGGAGGGAGAGTAGGATTCATACCTTTTGCAACGGTATTAGCGCTAAGTGAAATGCAATTACCACGTCCAGGATTTGAACTCGGCGCGACGAGTTCATTTCCCATGACTTTAACCATTATACCACGCGCTTCATTTATCATAATATTCCTCTATCATAAATATATAAAGTAAGTAAAGTCGTCGGGTATCAGCCAGACAGCGAGGGAGTGTATCCCCTTTTCACTTGCGCTAGACCAAGGAAATTGTTTTTGCGTCTGAGGTGGAGCGCCACACCTACCATCAGCTGCTCGCTTTACCGTACAGATCCCTGTGCTACTCATTCGCTGAGTTGGCAAGGGCCGGCATCGAACCGGGATTCTTCCAATGCCTAGTTAAGTGCCCTACCGACTGAGCTAAACCAGCTGATAAATATACTAATATATAAATGTTCCATAATGATTATACCTCTTTGTTTTAGCACTGGCGACCGGTCTCTCTTCTACCTTCTGTAATAAATCATCGGAACTAAGGATCACTAATTTCTTGTCGATGGGATAGAGCGCATAAAGAGAGAGAGAGAGAGAGAGAGAGAGAGAGAGAGAGAGAGAGAGAGAGAGAGAGAGAGAGAGAGAGAGTCATGGGAATCCGTAATGTCAGCATGACATGATGATGATGATGATGATGATGATTTATGAATTGCATGTAAGAGACAGAGACAGAGACTGACAATTAAAATCGCCTTTTAAAAACTTTAAAAATAAACTTCCGAAAACGTTTAAGATCACAGTCGTTGCAACCGTTTCAGCATAACTATCAGTTTCACGACATAAATAGATCTTCAGATGCTTGCATTTTTTTGTTGTAAATTTGTCAGCACCGACTGTGACCAACACAACCTCCATTCATAAGGAGAAGGTGATAATAGTCACAGTCGGCGCTTAAAGTTTAAAAAAAAACATGAAAGTAAGAAAGAAAGAAAGAAAGAAAGAATAGGAAATATACATATATAACTAATATAAGTCATGGGAAATGGACTCGTCGCCCCGAGTTCAAATCCTGGACGTGGTAATTGCATTTCACTTAGCGCTAATACCCTTGGGAAAGGTATGAATCCTACTCCCCCTCCAGCTATGGGTAAATAGTACGGTAGACTGGGCTCTTTAACCTTGGTTAGGCAACCGGTCTAGGAGAAGGAAAACTCTGAATTCAAACCTATTAAACTCTGCTTAAGAAATTGACCTTGTGTCGCATCCTGCTCGTGCGGAGGGGTTGGTAAATATATATATATAACTAATATATAAATGTTGCATAATGGTACATTTTAATGATTATAGCTCATTTTTTTAGCACTGGCGACCGATCTCTCCTTCACCTTCTGTAATAAATCATCAGAACTAATGATCATTAATTTCTTGTCGATGGGATAGAGCGCCCAAAGTTGTGGGTTCATGCCTCATTTCTCTTATTCCGTAACCGTTATATCTATTAATAATGGAGATTCGCTTCCGGTTTTTGTCTGTAACAAAAATTACGTCACTGCTTACGTCACATTACCCAAAATCGTCATAACATAGAATAAATACACTCATAATTTGAACATACAACATTAGACAGTCCTCATTGTTTTTTAAAACAAGTTTTAATAACAATATG
>CM042138.1:22800723-22803223 GCA_023376005.1 Doryteuthis pealeii | reverse complement strand
TATAATATTTTAAAGAATTCTCCAAAATTCGTTTATTTTTGTAATTTTTTTTGTTTATATTCTGAATATCATTTTTTAACAAAGGAACTGTAAAATTGTGAGTGTGTTGAAACAATTTTATTTTTCTGAAAACTTTTTTTTTTGTAAAAATGACAAAAGTTCAAATTCAGTTCTAAATTGCTTGTTGAGTTAAATTGATAAAAAAATCCATTCGTTTAATGTATTTTCTTATTTTACCTCAAAAAATGAAACAATAAAAAGAAGCTAAAAATCAAACATGTGTTTTTATTTGTCAATAGAAAATTCTGCGTATTAAGTCAAATGAAAACTTTTCATTTCATTTATTTAATCAATAGTTATATCTTTTTAAGAAAAAGATTGTGTTATACCGATTAAAAATTAATATATTTTGTCCCAAGAATTACGACTCGTTTACATATATACATACATACACACACATATATATGTATATATATATGTGTGTGTTTGTGGGTGTGTGTTTGTTTGTGTGTGTGTGTGTGTGTGTGTGTAAGTATATAAAAAATTGGAAAAACAGTAAAGTTTTCCGATTATTGATATTTTAATGTAAAAATTTCTACATCAGATATCACTCATCTGAACACCTTGTTTTTTCAATTTCTTATATACTTACATACCGTGGGATTCATTTCCATTATATATATATATATATATATATATATATATAAACTGGTTATATATTGACTGGTTCCGAAAAATTGAAAACAAAAGCAGAGCAACGCTTATTCAATTTGATATCATAGAATATTACCCATCAATAACCAAGGAATTGCTAGGGAAAAGCATAGATTTCGCAAAGAAATATGCATACATATCACAAGAGGATAGTGATATTATAATGGCCCGCCGAAAAACTATATTAAGGAATAATAAGTCAGATTGGGTTAAAAAAGGAAACAACAACTTCGATTTACCGATGGGGGCCTACGACTCAGCCCAATTATCTGACTTAGTGGGAATCTATATAATACACTCATTAGGTGATATAGTCCCACCATCCCAAATAGGTATTTACCGGGATGACGGGCTGATCCTCGTTCCTAATAGTAACGGCCCCCTAACGTCAAGTATCGCGAAAAAAATAGTTAGCACCTTCCAAAAATTAGGACTAAGAATTGAAGTCAAACGAAACTGCAAGATAGTGAATTTTCTAGATATTACATTGAATCTGGAAACGAATACCTTCCAACCTTTCCACAAGGAAGGGCATATACCTCTATATGTGAATATAAACTCTAACCACCCCAAATCCATACTAGATAAGATCCCTCACTCTATAAATATAAGAATCAATAGACTGTCGGCTAACAATAGGATTTTTAAAAACAATAAATCCTTCTATGATGAAGCTCTGAAGGACAGTGGATATACCAATAATCTACAATATATTAGTAAATTGGAACTAAATAGTGTGAATGGGCCAGGTAATTCAAGGAATAGGACACGCAAAGTAATTTGGTTTAACCCCCCTTACTGTAGAATAGCAAAATTAGACATAGGTAGAACTTTTCTTAACCTAATAAATACACACTTTAACCAAAACAATCCTTTAAGCAAAATACTAAACAGAAATACACTGAAAATTAGCTACTCATGTACTCCCAATATGAGTAGCATAATTAATGCCCATAATAAAAAGATATTGAATGAATATCACAAGAATCTAGAAGAGAACACTAATATAAACTTAAATAGCCCCAGAACTAGAGACAGCAACCTGAACACAGGGAAATGCAATTGTAGAGAGACTCAGCAATGCCCTTTAGATAGAAACTGTCTAGCCAGCAATATAATATACGAAGCCCAAATATCAGCTCGTAACAGCCCGGAAAACACCATGCATTACCTCGGATTACTGCTGGACCATTCAAGCAAAGGTACTACACCCATAGGCATTCCTTTAACAACCCCGCACTATCTAACCAAACGGAATTATCCAAGCACTACTGGGCAATCAAGAACTCAAACAACGACCCGGTGGTTAAATGGAGAATTGTCAGAACTTCAAACTCAGCTACTAACTTCAAAGACAAATGCCCGCTTTGTATAGCGGAAAAAATAGAAATAATATTGTTTAAGGACTCTAGAAAACTGTTGAACAAACGGAATGAACTGATAGCCAAGTGCAGACATAAGGCAAAATTCAAAATATAATGTTAGTATATTTTATTATATATTAAACCCCCCACACATTTATAATCCCCATTGACACAATTACAATATAACTACTGATAAAAATAATAATCAGAAATATACATCCTTGTTTACCAATAATTATTTTCACATAATTATAACCACACTAACACTATTTGCATAAACATTCACTAGCACACAATTGTCATCAGAATAATCATAATAATAACATAATAGTAATGACAATAATTTAATGATAATAAAATTATAATAACAATAATACTAATAATTATAATTATAACAACTACAATAATAAAAATATAAGTAA
>CM042138.1:22785723-22795723 GCA_023376005.1 Doryteuthis pealeii | reverse complement strand
CTTTTATTATACTCCCTCTGTTTCAAATCTTTTTATCTGTATTCTTATTTAGTTTCATTAGCCTTTCTAATTTAATACAATATTTTATTACATTAAAACTTAAATACTTGCACCCGGAGGGTGCATATATTTGCTAGTAATAATAATAAAGTTTCTAAGAGTTTGAAGGAATTGGAAATCAGAGGAAGAATCGAGACCATCCAAGTAACACCATTGTTAACATCGGCTAGAATACCCAGACGAGTCTGGGGTCCTGAGGATACTTGCTGTCACTCAGTCTCTAGTTAATCGCCAGCTATGAATGAAATTAATTGCTTTCACCATTACCTAAAGTGTTCTGTTCCTAAATGAACATATTTATAGCGGTTAAATTTACACATTTTGTAATTGGAGTTGGTTGTTGAATAATGCCTGCGGATTTTTGTTTTATAAGTCAATGTAAGTAGGAGTGTGTTGTGTAATGGTTATCGTCGTAGGGAATGGACAAGGCAGAATGAGTTCAAAGCACGAGACTTTTTTGCATTTTGAAAGGCATGAATCCAACCTTACATAATTCAATTTAAGTGGAAGCGCGTGGTATAATGGTTGTCGTCGAGGGAAATGGACACGGCGAGATGAGTTCAGATCCTGGACGAGACCGCTTGCATTTTCAGTAGCATTTTCAGTACCCTTGGGAAAGGTATGAATCAAACCATGTATATATTAATCCAAGCGGAGGCGCATTGTATAATGGTTATCATCGAGGGAAATGCTTTTTATTTTTATTTTTTTTATCATTGCTTCTTTTGTTTTGTTCGTTCCTTGTTTGGCTGTGAAAATAAAGACAATAAATAAAAAGACGAAAACACGATAGAATGAAAGTATTTCCAAATTCTTCTCTTTTGTTTTTGTTTACGAATTTTGACGTCGAATTGCGGCTAAGAAAGTGACAATTGAAATAGTTGTGATCAAGAAAAGAATCTTTAATCAAACGATAAGCAAAAAGAAAATTAAAAGAGAGACAATTTACGTTGATAATAAAGACGATGAGTCTCCAAAATGTTTCTTGTTTATTATTATGGTGGGGAAATAAAAATAGAGGGAACGAATAACTATATGAATAATTCAAATAGCAATGATTATTGTAATAACCCCACCCCAGCCAGAGGACCAGACCAAGTGTTGATTAACAAAAAAAAAAAGAAAAGAAAAAGAGAACGTGCCAACTGGGGGACTTTGCGGTTCCATCAGCTCACAGAGTGAAGCTGAAGGAAAATGAAAAGATGGATAGATACCTGGATCTTGCCAGAGAATTGAAAAGCTATGGAATATGAGAGTGAAAGTAATACCAAGTATAGTTGGTGCACTTGGAACTTGGAACTCTGGAAATCAAAGGAATAATATATATATATATATATATATATATATATATATATATATATATATATATATATATATATATACTTTGGTGTGGTACCAAGTTTCTTGGTACAAGGTGATTCTAGACAGGTCCTATTCTCTACCAGTAGTTTGTGGTAGAGTTCATGTTCCGTATGAGAGCTCAATGTTTAATTATTGTAAACAGAGCAAAGTTATTTGTGAATAAAAAGGACTTAAATACCATGGGTATCGTGGGAACCATATATATATATATATATATATATTATATATATATATATATATATATATATATATATATAAGTGTGTTCCTGTCTATCTATCTATATCAGTCTGTTCATATCTATCTATCTATCTCTTCTATGGCTAAGAATACCAAACTCACTCCTATCAAGAAGAGAAAATAAATTACAACATTAATTCAAGTAATGTAATCTATATAGATTATGTAATGAATATTTTGGAAAACCAGAATGTCTAAGAAAAATGAACAGCATCTTATTTGTTATTAGTTTATTTACTGCTAATTAAAAACAACTTAAGTGAACATCTTTTAAATCTACTAATTCCATAAATCAAACCAAAGATAGGAGTATCTCTGGCGATACATGGTATCAATCTCTAGACCATTAGTAAAATCCATTCATTTTCACTTAAAAACCCTTGTATTAACGAATTACCGCTCTTTTTTTTTCTTTTGTTTGAAAACCTAAAAGTTCATTTAAACTTAAAATTTAATTTCCTATTTTTAACTAATTCGATTTGTTTCTATAAATGACGTCATTGTTCCTAAAAGAAAAAAGGGTTAACATGACTTGCAGCTTTTCTTCCATTACATTCTCGTCTACCTTCAAGACATGTAGGTGTAGAATCATAATTGCTAAATCTTTCTGCATTTGATGGGAACATCAAATAAAATTGAAGAGAATAAAATAGAAATAGATATAAATAAGCAACAGATAATTTACTTATTGTACAAATTGATTAGATGAAACGTTTCATTATTTCTATTTTCGTTTTTCTTGTTTTTTTTTATCGCAACGTTCAGTTCGTATTAACTTTTACAACAAAGCAGTAGGGTAGGATGTGATACAAGGTCACACCTGGTTGGATGTGACGCAAGATCATCCCGGGTAGGATGTGACACAAGATCGCCACGCGTAGGATGCGACACAAGGTCGCCACGCGTAAGATGTGACACAAGACCCCACCGAGTAGGATGTGACAAGGTCGCAACGCGTAGGATGTGACACAAGATCGCACCGGGTAGGATGTTACTCAGGGTCACCCCGAGTAGGATGTGACACAAGGTCAATAGTAATGGGTCTGCGGGACTAGCTTGCAAACCGTTACACCACGATGGAGCGCCCTTTTTATCCAACCATTCGCCACGATCAGGGTGTGACAAAGTCACCCCGGGTAGGATGGCACACAAAGTCACTCCGGGTACGATGTGAAACAAGGTCACCCCAGTTAGGATGTGAGACAAACTCGCCCCGGGACTAGCTTGCTAACATTTCAACACGATTGGACGCCCTTTCTGTCCAACCGTTTACCGCGGGTAGGGTTTGACACAAGGTCGCAAGTATGGGGTATCCAGACATGGCACCCAATGACGACAAGAAGGTTCCCGAGTTAGAAAAGAAGGTTCCCGAGTTTGAGAAGGCTCCAGAGTCTAACAAGAAATACCTGAAGAAGTCCGGAGGGCACATTGGCCGAAACGTTGTACAGATAACAATAAAAATGAGGACAATTGTCCGAATAATCCAGATAATACTAAACTGAAGTACAATACAATTTTTATAGCAACCTAATGAAATGTAGCTCCTCTTCTCGCTTCAATAATGTCGGAGCAACCATGACTGTGGTGTCAGTAATGGTATCCTTGCTAGTTGGTGACTACAGAGTGCTGTAAATTTCCATCAGCAACCAGGAAAACCACTCTCCCATACTGATTTATTACGGGCAAGTCACGCTGAAATCACCAATTTCCGCTTAATCAACGTAGTTAAGTAACAATGAGAATGTTCACTACTTATTTGGGTGACCACTTAAGCAACACTAGGTAATGTAAGCAACGGGAGTCCTTTGTTTATAAAAAAAAAATGATTCGGCATTAAAGGACCAAAAAGAGATTTGATATGCAGTAAAACAAAACAACGAAACAACCAACAATAATTATTTTGAATAATTTTAATATTTCGGACTGTTGTCCTCGTCTTTATTGTATTCCGTCCACAGTAACTTTGGGCTCTGTTCAGGTGTGTTATTTAAAAAAAAATTACCTTAAGTCACCATTAGATGATTATCCATGAATTCAAACGTGGTTTCGGAGCTTGACTTCATAATCGTCTGAAGATGATTTATTTTAAGGTTACTAAAAAAATAACAACATCTGAACAAAACCTGAGATTACTGTCACCTGAACGTTGTGTTTTATACACAATAAAGATGAGGACAAAATTATTCATATCAAGCCTCATCTCAAAAACACATATCGTCGTCGGGGTGGCCTAAAGTCGGTATCAGCCAGACAGTGAGGGAGTCTATCCCCTTTTCACTAGCGCTAGACAAAGGAGATTATTTTAGGGTCTGAGGTGGAGTGCCACACCTACCATCAGCTCCATACTTTATTGCACAGCTCTCTGTGCTACTCACACGCTGAGTTGGCGAGGGCCGGTATCGAACACGGAACCTTCTGTTTCCTAGTCGAACGCTCTACCGACTGAGAAGTAAATAACTACTTTATCTACTTAGGAAGCAAAAATATGTTATTCCCATATTCAGCTTTTAGATGAGCCAACCAATCAACAGATATTTGATATTTTGTAAAATTGGCGCAACATAATCTTGAGTATCTCCTTTACCCTTATTTGGCCTGGTGTCGGGATAAAATAAGTTGAGTAAATATTTTTATGCAAATGTTTACGTTATACTATCCTAAGTGAATTATAAGTGCTATCAATGTCGTTGTATCTAAATCTTGTAAACAAATGGATTATTTTCATTATACATTCATAGATGTATATCCACTTTCGCATTCTATTCAATAGAAAAACACTTCGAAGAGCTTATCCGTGAAAATTTCCGCCGGTTACGTTATGCCAATAGATACGGGGGCTGGAAAGACTTGTCAAAGTTCTTAACGATGACCAGTATCGTTGACAACAACAACTTTTACCATCTTGGAGAGGACAGAAGAATCTTCCATACTGCAGACTCGGCGTTATCAGGAACAACCGCGAAAATAGGATTGGTATAATCTTTATTTTCTTCTGGCGGAGAAAAGGAACACAGCGACTGAGAGATTGGCACAAACAGTGGAGATTAAGGGAACAACAACGGAAAAGGAAATTAAAATGGTGGGCGATTTCTTGAAAAAGGCGCGAAGGCGGATCTTTATTGGCGGGAAATTAATGGAATGAATTGGCCGGCAACGACACACGATATAAGAAGACTTTTCAAACTGGTTGATTTCAAGCTGTTTATTTGGACAGTTCATTCCGTGCTGTTTTCACAAACTGTAACGTTCCTCGAGTGCAGCTTTTAAGTGCGTGTCGGCTACTGAGATTTTAGTTCTGTTGTTTTTACACTTTGTTCAAATCCACTTCATAGCGAGAGTCCTTTAGTTTATCGTTCTATGTCGTTGCGAAAGAAATATCTATAATGAACGATTTTGAAGTTCTTATGTTACTGTCGGTTCAGAAAACAAATAAATAGAAAAAAATAGATAAATAAGAATAAGAATAAAATAAATAAATAAATAAATAAATTTAAAAATAAATAAATAAATAAAATTGAAATTAAGAATGAAAAAAAAAAATTTTTTTTTTAAATGAATAAAAACACGTCCCAGCGAGATATTTGCTAGCGCAATAAGGCTGAAGTATTCTAACTTTCAGAATAAAGCAATTTTCAGTTCAATTTACAACTCAATGTTTATTTGAATTTAGCGTTCAAACTTACCCGGAATATTTCATTTATTAAAAAGGATTAATTTTACGTAAAGTATGAAAAGCCTCCCTCAGTACTACTGTACAGTTGCACCACTTAACAGATTATCTGTTTGGTTTGGTTTCCTTGTTTAATGGTATATCAATCTTCTTGGGTTATTTAATGCTAGAGCCATCCTTATTGAAGAACATTAGTGATGTAAAATAATGAGATGTGGAAAAACCCAACATTTTATTTATACGTTTTGGTATAGAGGAAATAAACTAGATTAAGTATGACGTCTGAATGGCTGACATGCTGGCTTCTGATTGGTCAAAAAGTGCCAACAGGGCGAAGAGTGAAAGGAATCTCCCATACTGGTGACTCGGCGTTAATAGAAACAACCGCGAAAATTGGATTGGTATAGTCTTTAAAAGAGATGACTTTTAAATGAGAGGAGACAATCTGGGCTGAGTGTTCGAGGAGGACAGACTCCATCTTCCGTCTGTCCTCCCAAGTTTGTACTTGGGTTAATGAAAAAAAATAAGCTTAAAGTAAAAGAAAACAAGAACGTCTTGTGTTCGTTATTAAAAACTATCACAAGACAATACATCCCAGAAAGAACCGAAGTAATTTCCAGACTCCAAGAACAGAGGAAATACCAGCCCAACGACAGATGCAGAATACCAGCAACTTCCATCCAGATGAAGTATAGAAACTACACACTACTTTGATTAGACGTCATTTCCCATATCGAAAGTAATGACCGTATATATAAACACTCCAAATAGATCCCACCACGTCACATATAGAGATTTACCTACAACTTCATTTATTTTAATCGAGCCCGTGACGTTACTGTGGTACTATTTAATCCGTAGCGCTAGAAAAGGAGTTTCGTACCTTTCCCAAGGATATTAGTCTGCATTTTTAGGTGCATGCCTTTTTAAAGGTATCTTTTCTTATTTGACAAAATAACAGTCATTATTCGGAAATATTCTACTATCCAAATTCATGCACTAACCAAGAAAGCTGTCCTAGTTTTTCTTAGGCAATAACTTAATCGCTAACGAAATACACAAAATATCAATAATCTTATATTTACACATGGGTTCATTTGCTTACCCTGGGTTTAAAGACCCAGCTCAGTCGGTAGAACGTTCGGCTAGAAACCATGAGGGTTTTAGTTCGATACCGGCCCTCGCCAACTCAGCGTATGAGTAGCACAGGGATCTGTGCGGTAAAGTAAGGAGCTGATAGTAGGTGTGGCGCAGCACCTCAGACACAAAACAATCTTCTTGGTCTAGCGCTATTGAAAAGGGGAAAGACTTCCTCGCTGATTGGCTGATACCGACTTTAAGCCACCCCGACGACTTTTACTTACTTATTGTCGCAGAAGGATGCATAATACTATATAAACGAAATCTTGGAGGAAAAAAAAAAGAAGAGAAAAAGAAAAAGAAAGAAAGAAAGAAAGAAAAGGAAATCTGAAAATTCTTCTTTGCCGTGTGGATTTCGTGATTATTTCCAGTCCGGTGATCAACTTCGCCGTCGACAGCTGTATGTTTTGGCTGTAGTTCTCTTTTGTTTTCTTCTGGTATTCATATTTCGGACCATATTACATTTAGACACTCCATTTTGATCTCGATTAAGAAAGGGCATGTTTTTCATTTACACCGTCAATATCCGGTTGTTTTAACAGACGACTTTTAGATTTAAAAAAAAATTATAAAACTAAACCCTAACCCTAACCCCTAACCCTCACCCCTAACAAACAATCGGATATTGATATTAATGAAATACATGTCCTTTCTTAATCGAGATCAAAAAGGGGTACCTAAAAGTAATATGGTCCTATATTTCTACTGCTATAATTTGGTTGTGTATATGAGTAAGTATGCGTACAGATTTAGTACACATGTAAGTATATAAGTGTAGAGTGTGAACCCATTTTATACGGTGGCTGGCATAGTTGGCGTACATACAGGGTGTCCACAAAGTCTTGAAACAGTTTTAAAATTGAATATTGATAACTCACATTGTACAAATGATAAAATATTTTCATAAAAAGACATATAAAAGTTCAACTCTTAATATTGATGTATTTTTTTTATTATTCCACTTTAAAATGCCCGCCATTTTTGTTGATACATTTTCAACATGTAGTGGGACTTTATGGACACCCTGTATATGTACATGGATGTATGTGTATAGTAATATGGAAAGCTAATATCATCTCAAGAGATCTATTTACTGCTAAATTATTTTAAAAAATCTTTCGACATTATTGTTGATGGTGACCAAATATTTTGAATAAACCTCCAATGACACTTTCCTCATCAATTCACAGTATTTGTTGGCTGGATTACAATCAAAATGTGCGCCCCTAAAATTACTTGTGATGTCTCGGACGATAATATCTGCAATTTTTCCTGATATGTATAAATCTTTGTTTTAAGTTTTTTTCTGTTTGGTTTTGAATCACCGATGATTTCGGGGGCGATAAAATCCTGCCGTAAAATTAGTACTAAAACAGATTATATATTTTTTATTGGTGAAATATATAGACAGAAGATTTCATCAGAACAAATTAACTTATACGAACTGTTAGTAAATGTCCTCTAAGCCAATGGTTTTCAAACTATTTGGAGCCCTTTCGATTTCATGGACCCTCATTTAAATAAAAATGAAATTTATTGAAAAAATTAATGAAAATCATATCCAGTTTTTGCCTTAATAACATTTAGAATACTCCGACTACACCTCTACAGAGGACTGCTGTAGTATGTATAATCACAACGTTTCGGTTGGTGTATCCTCCGTATACACAGGGAACACCCAAAGAAGGCCGGAGGATACAGCAGCCGAAACGTTATGTTTATACATACCATAATAAAGATGAGAACAGCAGTCCGAACAATGAAAATTATCATAAATATGTTGTTGCAAAATGTACCAGCAGTTTGACCACATTTTAAGACAACGCTAACTCAAAATTTTAGGAGTGGTTGCTGTTTAAACTGAATTTAGATAGGTGTGTACAAGTAAGTATATATAAGAATTTGCTGTTCTGTCGTTAAGCGGATTATATAAAATATCAAGACATCTGCGTTCTGCTACTGTTGACGTTGCAGACACCGTGTGGTCTCCGAACCACAGTCTGAAAACTGCTCTAAGTGTTATATACTTATTATCAAACTCTATTGTCGTATTTCTATCGTCTTTTATCCTATTGTAATGGAGATTCGGTGTCTGTCTGTAATCGAAACTACGTCACTTCGTACCACACCCCCAGGAATTGCGTAAGTCTATCAATGAGTTAATTTTGCCTCAAAACAGCCCATGTTATTAGTACGTTTAAAATCCTGTAATGTGTCTTATATATCACTAAGAAATAAACGTTTACATTATATATGGTGCGGTTAATTTGCATACAGGTTTTAACAAAGCCTAGTTTAATAGATAATTACTTAGTGTTATTGATCTCTAATATTATTTTTTTTATTCTCGAACGTATTAAAATCAATCCCATGAATGATTTTTATATGGAAACCAATTAAAATTTAATTAAAGTAAGTGTAATATTCTTATATACGTTCTTCTTTAATTTCGTTAGCCTTTCAAATATTAGTATTATCTGCATTATTCGGACTATTGTCCCCATCTTCATTGTAATTTGTACATCTTTCATAAAATATCAGACTGGGGACATTTTATGGAAGATGTACAAATAACAATGAAGATGGGGACAATAGTCCGAATAATGCAGATAATACTAATCATCAAGCCTCATCTTTCAAATATATTTCATTTTTATTAAAACTGAAATACTAACGCCCGGTGGGCGCATATTCTTGCTAGTTTTTCTAATGGCTACTTCCGGTATCATTCTTCCGTCTTCTTTGTATCAGTTTGGACAACTGCTTGTCTCCTTCATCAGGTTCTCTCCCTCTCTCTCTCTCTCTCTCTCTCTCTCTCTCTCTCTCTCTTCTCTCTCTCTTGGTCCTGGCTTCTTATGGTCTTATTTAGTCTGGATCACGGAGACATATTCTATGTACACATAATTACATTTCCCCGATCCCGAACATTCTCTACCGCGGGGGTGGGGTGGCTGCAAAAAGAGACTAAATATACTTGTGTCCAGCAAGGCTCTTTCGTCTTTTTCTTCCGGTGATTTCTTATTTCTTATTAATATTGTCACCTTAGCTAAATAATGGACCATTCCATTTTTATTATATAATTATATATACATATATAAAGAGCAGTTGTGTGTATGTATGTCCGGAGGAAACTACGAAAATAGAACTATTAACGGCAAAGTCAATATATATACATATTCATTCACCAGAGTTTGCTTTCTGAGCAAAGATAATGAAGATTTTGTTATATTCGTGGAGATAATTTAAAAAATTAAATTTAAATGATAGCAGCATGACATTTGCTTTTTGCATGTAATATTTTAAATAGGCGACATTGAATTTTTATTTTCAGAATGTCTGGATCAAAGCAAAGTCTTTTTTTACGTAGGAATTTTAATGGGACATTCTGCAATGATACACATCGTGATTCAATAATAATGAATCTGTGAGACTACAATTTTTTACCTTCCCCCTCTACCCAGGCAACACGGGTAGCTGCTTCTAGTAAAGAAATAAGCGAAGAAAAAGGAATGCTTTGCAAAAAAATATAA
>CM042138.1:22738769-22785623 GCA_023376005.1 Doryteuthis pealeii | reverse complement strand
ACGGAGATTAGCGATAAGGGCCTCTATATTGAATAGGTTGGTTGGTTGGTTGAATTTACAGCATGTCAACCCTTGATTTGGCTGCCAGTTTCACTTTTGCGATCACCGGACAAGTATTTATTCTGGTTTATGGCACTTGGCCTGATGATCGCATAGACGAGAGCTCATGTTACGAAGCGTATGTCTACCTAACTATCATAAATATATTTACCAACCTCGCACGAGCAGGATGCGACACAAGTCAATTTCTTAAGCGGAGTTTATCAGGTTTGATTCAGAGTTTTTCCTTCTCCTATACCGTTGCCTAACATGGTTAAAAAGCAGTCTGCCACTATTTACCATAGCTTGGAGGGAGAGTAGGATTCATACCTTTTCCAACGGTATTAGCGCTAAGTGAATGCAATTAACGTCCAGGATTTGAACTCGGCGCGACGAGTCCATTTCCCATGACTTTAAACCATTAACACCAGCGCTTCATTTATCATAATTTTTCTCTATTATGAATATATAAAGTGAATAAGTCGTCGGGTATCAGCCAGACAGCGAGGGAGTGTATCCCCTTTTCACTTGCGCTAGACCAGAAAATTGTCTTTTGCGTCTGAGGTGGAGCGCCACACCTACATCAGCTGCTCGCTTTACCGTTCAGATCTGTGCTACTCATTCGCTGAGTTGGCAAGGGTGGCATCGACGGGATTTCTCCAATGCTAGTCAAGTGCTCTACCGACTGAGCTAACCGGCTGATAATATACTATATATAAATGTTCCATATGGTAATTTAATGATTATAAGCTCATTGTTTAGCACTGGCGACCGGTCTCTCTTTTCCTTCCGTAAGAAATCATCGGATATATGATCACTAATTTCTTGTCGATGGGATAGAGCGCATGAGAGGAGAGAGAGAGGAGAGAGAGAGAGAGAGATGGGAATCCGTAATGTCAGCATGACTTGATGATGATGATGATGATGATTTATGAATTGCATATAGAGACAGAGACAGAGGACTGACAATTAAAATCGCCTTTAAAAACTTTAAAAATAAACTTCCGAAAACGTTTAAGATACAGGAGTCGTTGCAACGTTTCAGCATAACTATCAGTTTCACGACATAAATAGATTTTCATTGCTTGATTTTTTTTGTTGTAAAATTTGTCAGCACCGACTGTGACCAACACAGCCTCCATTCATAAGGAGAAGGTGATATAGTCACAGTCGGCGCTTGAAGTTTAAAAGAAAACATGAAAGAAAGAAAGAAAGAAAGAAAGAAAGAATAGGAAATATACATATATAACTAATATATAAATGTTCCATAATGGCACATTTTAATGATTATAGCTCATTGTTTAAGGTGGCGACCGATCTCTCCTTTACTTCTGTAATAAAATCATCGGAATTAATGATCACCAATATCTTGTCGATGGGATAGAGCGCATAAAGTTGTGGGTTCATGCCTCAGTTCTCTTATTCCGTAACCGTTATATTATTAATGGAGATTCGCTTCCGGTTTTTGTCCGTAACAAAAATTACGTCACTGCTTACGTCACATTATCCAAAATCGTCATAACATAGAATAAATACACTCAAAATTTGAACATGCAACATTAGACAGTCCTCATTGTTTTTTTTAAAACAAGTTTTAATAAATACATGACTGGTATTATATATCTATATATAGTTTGTTTTATTTTAATACATATTTAAGTTTACATTTCAAATTGTTTTATTTTTTAATCCTTTAATGAATTTGATGATTTTACTTACTTAGGGTACAAACTCGCTGACATTGAATATTTTACTCCACCCCTCAGACAATATGTTTCAAAATCTATTTTTACATCACCCGGAGGGTGTTTTTTAATTTTGTACTAGTATTTGTAACGGTTATTTCACTCAGCGAATTAAGCAACTTGTAGTAAGGTAGGCGTTGTGGCCTATTGTTGGTATCAGCCAGACAGCGAGGGAGTCTATCCCCTTTTCAATAGCACTAGACCAGGGAGATTGTTTTGCGAAGGTAGAGCACCACAACTATCTTCAGCACCCCACCCTATCACACAGATTAGATTGCCTAAACTGTGGTACTCATGCACTGATTTGTCGGAGACCGGTATCGAACTAAGAACATTTTGGGATTCTTAGCGCTGGACCAGGGTGATTCTTTTTGCGTTTGAGGTGGATCGCCAAACCTACCATCAGCTGCTCACTTTATCGCCCAGATCCAAGATGTGCTGCTCATGCACTGTGTTGACGATGGCCGGTATTGAACCCAGAACACTGTGGTTCCTAGGTGGATGCTCTAACTACTGAGAAATTTGCTTAATAACTGTTATTTCCCCCTCTCTCTCTCTCTCTCTCTCTCTCTCTCTCTCTCTCTCTCTTCTCTCTCTCTCTCTCTCTCTCTCTCTCTCTACTTTTTTGTAATTTTTTTTAGGGAGATTGTTTTTGAATCTGAGGTGGAGCGCCCACTTTACACACAGATCTAAGCTGTGCTGCTCATGCGCTGAGTTAGCGAGGGCGAGTATCGAACCCGGAACTTTGTGGTTCCTAGTCGGATGCTCTAACGACTGAGAAATTTGATTAGATAACTTCTCTCTCTCTCTTTCTTTTCCCTCTCTCTCACTCTCTCTTGCCAGAAGAATCCCCCCCATTGGATAGGCATAAAGTTCACTTAGAATCAAGTTTGATCTAATGCTACTCATGGTGCAGGTTGGGCTTGCAGACCATTATTAGTAAGTTTGACACATACCAGATACACTCATGCATTTCTATAGTAATATCACTCCCAATAAATACTCTTATAAGATTCTTGCTAAATGCTTTCTATAGTAAACCATTTCAATGAATTTCTATAGTAAAATCATCCAATGAATATATAAGATTCTATTGCTAATGCATTTCTATAGTAAAACCACTTCAATGATTTCTATAGTAATATCACTCCAATGAATACCTCTTATAAGATTCTCTTGCTAATGCATTTCTATAGTAAACCACTTTCAATGAATTTCTATAGTAAATACTATCCCAATGAATACCTCTTATAAGATTCTATTGCTAATGCATTTCTATAGTAAAACCACTTTCAATGAATTTCTATAGTAATATCACTCCCAATGAATACCTTTATAAGATTCTATTGCTAATGCATTTCTATAGTAAACCACTTTCAATGAATTTCTATAGTAATATCACTCCCAATGAATACCTCTTATAAGATTTATTGCTAATGCATTTCTATAGTAAAACCACTTTCAATGAATTTCTATAGTAATATCACTCCCCAATGAATACCTCTTATAAGATTTCTATTGCTAATGATTTCTATAGTAAACCACTTTCATGAATTGTAATATCATCCAATGAATACCTCTTATAAGATTCTATTGTAATGCATTTCTATGTCCACTTTGAATTTCTATAGTAATCCAATGAATACTCTTATAAGATTCTATTGCTAATGCATTTCTATAGTAAAACACTTTCAATGATTTCTATAGTAATATCACTCCATGAATACCTTTATAAGATTCTATTGCTAATTTTCTATAGTAATTTCAATGAATTTCTATAGTAAACCAATTTCTGGTGTGAATTGGTCTAGCAGTTTGATTCTCACTGGGTGCCCTATACATCTGGCTTTGTGCCATACTATGCTAATTTTTACTTTGAGTTGAAACCTTGGATTATTCGTTTTTAAATATGTGACAGATTTTTTACACTGCTTATCAAATGCCTCAATTTCATTGTGAAATAGTTTTAAACTGTTATCATCTGTGCAAGTTAAAATCCAGATTAAAACGTCTTATTAATAATAGGGCCGGGTTAGCTCAGTCGGTAGAGCGTTCGGCTAGAAACCACAAGGTTCCTAGTTCGATACCGGTCCTCGCCAAACTCAGCGTATGAGTAGCACAGCGATCTGTGCGGTAAAGTAAGGAGCTGGTGGTAGGTGTGGCGCTCCACCTCAGATGCTAAAACAATCTCCTTGGTCTAGCGCTATTGAAAAGGGGATAGACCCCCTCGCTGACTGGCTGATACCGACTTTAGGCCGCCCCGTCGACTTTTATTAATAACAGAACTCACTAAGAGAATTGATCATAATAAGCATATTAGAGAGGGGTGGATCTTCCTAAAACAGTACAAATATCATCTGATAAAAAAATTGACGAGGGCAGGTATCGAACCCGGAATATTGTGGTTCCTAGTCGGATGTTCTAATAACTGAGAAATTTGTTTAGATAACTTTTAACCCTTTATACTTCCGTCCCTGTCTTGCCCGAAGAATACGCCCCGTTGGATAGGCATAAAGTTGTCAGTTAGAATCAAGTTTGGTCTAATGCAATATTTATTGAAAGTGAGATTGGTGGTGTTGGAGGGTGTGAATGATCGGGGCGGAGGGGGGGCGGGCAGAGGTTCAAATGCACAAGTAGAAATCAGCAGGGTGTCGTCTTTTCAGCCAAAGGTTTCTATTCACTGAATTTGTCTCTAACCACCGGGGACTTTTGTTTTGATCGACATTCAATTGAGCCAATGCCAATGCAGAGGGGAAAGCCATTTTTAATATAATAAGTATTAAGTAGAGGTCATTAATTTTCCTGATTATACAGTGAACCCTTTTGTTTTCAGAAATCACGCCATATCTATCTATATGTGGGTGTGCGTGTGTATATATATATATACATATATACATACATAAACACAGACACAAACAGACACACACACACACACACACACACACACACACATATATATATATATGTATATATATATATATATATACATATGGACACGACGAACTGAATTCAAATCCTGGACCAGGCTGTTTAAATTTCACATTCCACTAATACCCTTGGAAAAAGTAAAAATCCGATTATTCTCCCTCTAGCTATGGGTAAATAGTGGTGGAGACTGGCCTCTTTAACCTTGGTTATCCAACTAATCTAGGAGAAAGAAAACTCTGAATTCAAACCAGTTAAACTCCGTTCAAGAATTGACCCTGTGTCACATCCTACGCGTGCGGAGGTGTTGTTATATATATATATATATATATATATATATATATATATATATATATATATATATATATATATACATTTTCAATATAAAGTAAACCTCAACAAACCGTTATTTGACTATTATTAATTTATTTTGGCCGGTAAGTCCAAAAATGATCCCAGTTTCGTGAGATAGTCATTACAAAATAAATAAGAAAACATACTAGAATGGAGAATGAAGCATATATATATATATATATATATATATATATATATATATATATATATATATATTATAGTCACGTGAAGCAAACTCGGAGATACCGCGTGCAACGTGCAGAACACTGGACAGCTGTTTGGTATTCGCTGAGTTTTCTTGTCGTGATTATTCATTATATCAATTCTCTCTCTCTCTCTCTCTCTCTATATATATATATATATATATATATATATATATATATATATATACATATACATATATATACATACATATTTATATATATATATATATATATTATGTATGCTTTTCTATACAACGACCGACCGGGCGCACGTCCTATTATAAAGCCACTTCTGGACAACTTTACCGCATCCTCCATACTCACAGATTTAATGTCTTTAGACTATTATCTCTTCCGCCCCACGAAAGAGGTTTTGAGAGGCAAACATTATTCCAGTGACGAGGAAGTGAAATCTGTCGTGAAGAAGTGGCTCAAAGAACAGTCAACAGAATTTTACGGTGCAAGGATACATGCTCTCATTCGAAGATAGAACATTGCTATTGAGAGAAACGGTGACTATGCGTAGAAGTAGGGATGTGATCCACAGAGGACCAGCTTCATTTTGATGTATGATACATGTTTCTGCGTTGGTAATTATACTTGTCCTAAACAAAATAGCATTCATTTTTGACTCACCTTCGTATATATATTATATATATATATATATTATATATATATATATATTAGAGAGAGAGAGAGAGAGACAGAGACAGAGACAGAGACAGAGAGAGACAGAGACAGAGACGACGGACAGAGAGAGAGAGAGAAACCTTGTTAACCACATTAGATTAGATTAGAGAGAGAGAGAGAGAGAGAGAGAGAGAGAGAGAGAAAGGGAGAGAGGGGAGAGAGAGGGGAGAGGGGGAGAGTGAGAGAGGGAAAGGGAGAGGGAGTGAGAGAGAGAGAGAGAGAGAGAGAGAGAGAGAGAGGGAGAGAGAGAGAGAGAGAGACCTTATTTACACCATTAGATGGATGTCAAGTGCACCCCAGAATGTGTAGATATTTGCCCAACCCATTAAACACGGATAGAAGCTGAAAAAAAATTGCAATTATGGGGCATTTAGCGAGGATCGAACTCTATTCAGTAGTAATGAAGATTGCTAACCATTACACCACGATGAGATTCCCGAGCATCGTGGATGGTGTATTTTGCGGATAAAACCGAATCATGTATGGTAAATGTGTTCAGAATTATCACCGGAAAATCGAAATTTTATTTTACAAGTGTAATTAAGATTTTTTAAATATTCATCATTTATTTATCTTCTTATTTTCCAATTATGTTTAAGTTAAGGTGAACCAACGAGAATTGCGATAAAATTTGCTTAATCAACCATTGTCATTTTAATTGATAAACATTATCAGATGGATAAGTGCACAGGGATGAGGGGATTCATGCCTTTCTTATGGGTAAAATGAACACACACGTGCTAGTGGACGTACGCGCACACATACACATGGTATATATATATATATATATATATATATATATATATATATATATATATGTACCGGCCGTTCCTACAGTGGAGAATATACACCGGTTCTCACTATAAATAATGAGACACCGAGTGAAAAGGTTGTACTGTTACCGTTTAACGGCAAGCTAGCCGTTCCTGTATTATTGTAATACACTTGTCTTATTTTACCTACTCGACTTGACTTCTTTTTTACTGTTGGATTAACATCACAACAATATATTATATATATATGTCAGATCCTACACATGGCCGTTTGCATTTCTCATAACGCTAATACCCTTGGGAAGGTATGAATCCAACTACTCTCACTCTAGCTATGGATAAATAGTAGGGCAGACTGGGCTCTTTAACCTTGGATAGGTAACCAGTCTAGGAGGAGGAAAACTCTGAATTCAAACCAGTTAAAAACGCTTAAGAAATTTACCTTTTGTCGCATCCTGCTTGTGTGGAAGTGTTGGTAAATATATATATATATATATATATATATATGTGTGTGTGTGTGTGTGTGTGTGTGTGTATGTGTGTGTGTATGTGTATATATATGTATATATATGTGTTATAGAGTACAATACATTTAAGGTTCGATTGTTACCATTAGTTTCAAAGCAGCGCGTTAGCCACTTATCGTCAAGACAACGCGCCCGTAAAAGAATATACAACGAATATCATATTGATATTGATAAGGATTAATATTCGTTGCATATTATTTCACGAGCGTGTTGTTTTGATAAGTCGCTAACTCCCTGCTTTGAAACCAATGGTAACAATCGCACCTTAAATGTATTGTACTCTATAACAAATAAATACACCACTTACACCCGTAATCGAGCACTTTATCCAATACTAGAAAAACTATATATTATTTGCTCCTTTGAGTTTTCACATCAGCATTAGCTAATGGTCTTTCACTGGAGTGACAGCAAGTCTCCTCAGGTCTCCAGGACTCTTCTGAGTATTCTGGCAGATTGCAGCAGTGCAGTGTTCTGAATGGTTTCAATCCTTCCTCTGATTTCCAAACTTTCCAAACTCTTTTCTAATCCTTTTGGGACTGTTCCAAGTGCACCAACTACAATTGGTATCACTTTCACTTTCATGTTCCATAACTTTTTCAGTTCTCTGGCAAAGTCTAGATATTTGTCCATTTTTTCATTTTCCTTTAGCTGTGATCTGCTGGTACTGCAAAATCCGCCAGTTGACAAGTTCTTTCTTTTTTGTTTATCAACACTAGGTCTGGTCTTCTTGTTGGGATAAGGTGATCTGTTTTTATTTCAAAGTCCCAGAGAATTTTATGCGTTTCGTTCTAAAGAACAGATTCTGGTTTATGCATATACCATTTTGTAGCATGGTCAAATTTATTTTTTTGCATAATTCCCAGTGGATCACATTATTATTATTATTATTATTATTATTATTATTATTATTATTATTATTATTATTATTATTATTATCAGCTCCGTCTAACTTTAAAACCAAAACATCTGACTCCTACTTTAGGAAATTCTATCTGTGTGTGAGGTTTCATACCGCGCAGCAAGGCTGGGATGCTATCACACTCAAGGAAACACAAAATGTCTTCTTGATAGCATGTACAACATGGGAGGAAACAAATCACTCATCTATCATTCACGATAGGAGAGTCCACCATATATTATTATTATTATTTGCTTTACTTAGGCATTGAGGACTTTTTACATTTTAACTTAGATAATCCTATCGGTTTATATATATATATATATATATATATATATATATATATATATATATATATATATATATATTTTCTTTTGGCCAAGTGTTATAGTATCAATCGATTATTTTCGGTTGGTACAACCCTCTCGGTCTTTTTTTTTATTCATTTTTCCCCAGGAGAAGTTTGATAGTATATTTTTTCTATCAAACTATTTGCCGGTTTTTTTCTTAGCGCAAGTTAACCAATAAGTTTATATATATTATATATATATATATATATATATATATATATATATATATATGGAATAAAAGGCCTTAAATACCATGGGTATCGTGGTTATGGACCATTTCCACTCGCGAGTATGCCCACGATCTTCTTCAAACCACTGATATATTTTTTTAATTTTTAATTTTAAAAAAATATATCAGTGGTCTGAAGAAGCTCGTGGGCATACTCGCGAGTGGAAATGGTCCATAACCATGATACCCATGGTATTTAAGGCCTTTTATTCCCAAATAACTTTGCTCTGTTTACAATAATTAAACATTGAGCTCTCATACGGAACCCGAACTCTACAACAAACTACTGGTAGAGGACCGCCCTCGAATCACCTTGTACCAAGAAACTTGGTACCGCACCAAAGTATATATATTATATAATATATATAATATATATATATATATATATATATATATATATATATATTATAAATTTTTAAGAATTCTCCAAAATTCGTTTATTTTTGTAATTTTTTTTTGTTTATATTCTGAATATCATTTTTTAACAAAGGAACTGTAAAATTGTGAGTGTGTTGAAACAATTTTATTTTTCTGAAAACTTTTTTTTTTGTAAAAATGACAAAAGTTCAAATTCAGTTCTAAATTGCTTGTTGAGTTAAACTGATAAAAAAATCCATTCGTTTAATGTATTTTCTTATTTTACCTCAAAAAATGAAACAATAAAAAGAAGCTAAAAATCAAACGTGTTTTTATTTGACAATAGAAAATTCTGCGTATTAAGTCAAATGAAAACTTTTCATTTCATATATTTAATCAATAGTCTTTTTTTTTAAGAAAAAGATTGTGTTATACCGATTAAAAATTAATATATTTTGTCCCAAGAATTACGACTCGTTTACATATATACATACATACACACACATATATGTATATATATGTGTGTGTGTATGTGGGTGTGTGTTTGAGTGTGTTTGTTTGTGTGTGTATATGTATGTGTATGTGTGTGTGTGTGTGTGTGTGTGTGTTGTGTGTGTAAGTATATAAAAAATTGGAAAAACAGTAAAATTTTCCGATCATTGATATTTTAATGTAAAAAATTTCTACATCAGATATCACTAATCTGAACACCTTGTTTTTTCAATTTCTTATATACTTACATACCGTGGGATTCATTTCCATTATATATATATATATATATATATATATATATATAATATATATATATATATATATCCAAGCGTGTTGGTAAATCCTTGCGGTGAGAAAAACCCAGCGAATAGTTTGATTGTAAAAATATACTACCAGATATCAACCAGGGAGAAAAAAATTTTTGAAAAAAAGAAAGGACCAAGAAATTCGTACCAACAAAAATAATCTATTGGTACAGTATTTGGCCAAAAGAAAAAAAACAATTTATATGTATATATATGTATATAAGATATATATATATTCATATAACCGCTAGGAGAAAGCTAATAAGTAAAATGTGCTCGATAGCTAAGTAGAGCCAATAATAAAGATAATCTAATGAGTCAGACGAACCTACTATTAGTTTCGCATAAAGCTCTTCAGGGCTAAAATCTGACTATGCAATATATATATATATATATATATATATAATTCCAAAAGTCCAGAGAAGAATCTTCCTTACGACATAGGTTTTTTTTAAAAACAAATTGTCGCAGTTTGAGAGCTCAATGTGTGCTCTTATTGTTAGAGTCACAGAGCAAAATTATATTTAAATAAATAACAAAAGACTTATAGATCTTGCATTATAGACTATTTCAGGGAGCTTAGACAAAAATGTTTAAGCTCCCTGAAATAGTCTATAATGCAAGATCTATAAGTCTTTTGTTATTTATTTAAATATATATATATATTATATATAATATATATATATATATATATATATATATATATTGCAAGTATAAAGAAAATGTAATAATACTGCTTTAATGATGAAGGTGCAGATGTATTAATTTACATAGATCTAACTCGCGCACGTGCACACACACACACACACACACACACACACACACACACACACACACACACACACATATATATATATATATATATATTATATATATATATATATATATGAATATATTTTAAAGATATATTCTGATATGATTTCAGGGAGGTCGACTTACAGACAAATATACACTCACAAACACATATACATACACATATGTATACGTACACTCTCTCACATACACATATTTGTGTGTGTCTGTTTGTGTGTACGTACATATATATATGTGTGTATATGTGTTGTTGTGTGTGTCTATTAGCCGAGCTCTCTGAAATTAAACAGGAATATATCTTTAAAATATATTCAAATATATGTAAATATATATCAATGCGATATTGTTTAACATTATGTTTAAATATGCACGGTAGATGAGGATATATTCTTTTTGTATTAATGTAGATAGATGGGACAGATTCATACAAGCGACGTATTTAATGAAGACACCTATATTTGTGTACGTTCCCATCGAAGCGGAAGCGGAAGCTGAAGATAAACAATGAGATTGGACGTCAATAGCCACAGGTCAAGGGTCAAAGTGCCGTTGAATGTAAAACCTGCGTCTCTCACCAGACGGCGCCGTTTTGTCCATCTTGAGTAACCCTTCAGTATGGCGGGTGGGACACTATTTAATCGGAATAGGTACGAAAAGAACAGCAAGTAATTACCATTTTACGATGTTTCCGGCGAGGAAAGTCCGGCCGTTTGTCTCCGAATGAAATTAATTGCCTACATCATTTTCCCTAAGTTTTCTGTTTCTAAGTGGAACATATTTAATAGCGGTTAAATTTTCCACAAACCTTTTTCATTTAAGTTGGATGTTGAATAAAATCAGCGTATTTTTTATTGTTTTTTTTTGTGTTGTCTTCGCTCGTGGAAATAAAAATAAAACAAAATAAGAGATAGAATGAAAGTTTCTCTAAATTCATTTGCTTGAGAACAATTCTATGAATAATTCAAATAGCAATGATTATTGCAATAATAATAATAATAATAATAATAATAATAATAATAATAATAAAGTTCCCAAGAGGAATTGGAAATCCGGGGAAGAATCGAGACCATCCAAACAACAGCATTATTAAGATCGGCTACAATACTCAGAAGAGTCCTGGAGACCTGAGAATTCTTGCTGTCACTCAGTCTCCAGTGAACCATCAGTTATAAATAATAATAATAATAATAATAATAATAATAATAATAATAATAATAATAATAATAATAATCTGGATCTTGCCAGAGAACTGAAAAGGTTATGGAACATGAAAGTGAAAGTGATACCAATTGTAGTTGGTGCACTTGGAACAGTCCCAAAAGGATTAGAAAAGGGTTTGGAAAGTTTAGAAATCAAAGGAGGGATTGAAACCATTCAGAACACTGCACTGCTGCAATCTGCTAGAATACTCAGAAGAGTCCTGGAGACCTGAGGAGACTTGCTGTCACTCAGACTCGAGTGAAAGACCATCAGCTAATGCTGATGTGAAAACTCAAAAGGAGTAAAATAATAATAATAATAATAATAATAATAATAATAATAATAATAATAATAATAATAATAATGAGATATAACATGAGAAGTCATGGACATGGCTAAGAAGAGGAAACCTCAAGAGAGAGACCGAATCACTGCACAAGACATTGCCATAAGAACAAACTATATAAAAGTAAAATAGATAAGACGTAGCAGAATAGTAAGTACAGAATCAGAGACATAGATGAAACGGTTAATCATATAATAAGCGAATGAAGCAAACTCGCACAAAGAGAGTACAAGACTGGGCACGACTCGTTGGGAAAGGTGATCCACTGGGAATTGTGCAAGAAATTCATTTTCACCATGCACCTAAATGGTATATCCCCAAGTCTAAACCGGTAATGAAGAATGAGATGCCTAAATTTCTCAGGAAGTTCGGGGTATAGATGGATCACTTAATCCAGGCCAGGAGACCGGACCTAATATTGATTGACAAGAAGAAGAGAACCTGTCATCTCGTGGGTTTTGCCGTCCTGGTCGACCACGGAGTGAAAGTGAAAGTGAAAGAGAGCGACACGATAGACAAATACTTAGAACTTGCCAGAGAACTGAGAAAACTGTGGAACATGAAGTTGAAGGTCGTACCAATTGTAATTGGTGCCGTTGAAACGGTCCCCAAAGTTCGAGCAAAGAATTTTGGCAAATTGGAAATTAGAGGAAGAATCAAGTCCATCTAAACTACAGCATTGTTAAGATCTGCTAGAATACTCAGAAGTGTCCTAGAAACCTGAGGAAACTTTCTGTCACTCAGCCTCCTGTAAACCAATAGCTACGACAGGTGTGAAAAAAAAACAAAAATAAAATAATAATAATCTTATTATAATAGAGATTGTGTGTTTTTCAGTCTGTAACGAAACTATATTCCTACTCAAGTCACAATTCTCTTAGTTATTGACATCACTTCTCCATGATTTTATTTTATCTAAACCTCAATTATTAATAAAATTGTCTTACATTATTAATACTGTTTAACTATGTCTAATACTGACAATATACAATTATATTTATATATAAAAAAATAGCGGTTTACAGTGTGAACGGGAAGGCTAATTTGCATATTAATATTAAAAAATCGAATTTAATAAATATGTGCTTAGTATTATTGATTTCTAACTGTTTGGTTTTATTTTAATGAATATAAGCAAAAATTCTTCAATGATCTTAAATGAAATCCATTAACAAGATGAAATAACTGTCGTTTTATTTTTTACTTCTCTTCTTCATCTAAATACTTAAATTAGAAAAAATAAATGAAAGACCAGAGTGATGGAAGAGTAAGTTTCAGTTGTTCCATTTTTTTATACTCCCTCTGTTTCAAATCTTTTATTATACTCTTGTTTCAATTTTTTATCTGTATTCTTATTTAGTTTCATTAGCCTTTCTAATTTAATACAATATTTTATTACATTAAAACTTAATACTTGCACCGGAGGGTGCATATATTTGCTAGTAATAATAATAAGGTTTCTAAGAGTTTGAAGGAATTGGAAATCAGAGGAAGAATCGAGACATCAAGCAACACATTGTTAACATGGCTAGAATACCCAGACGAGTCTGGGGTCCTGAGGATACTTGCTGTCACTCAGTCTCTAGTTAATCGCCAGCTATGAATGATTAATTGCTTTCACCATTACCTAAAGTGTTCTGTTCCTAAATGAACATATTTATAGCGGTTAAATTTACACATTTTGTAATTGGAGTTGGTTGTTGAATAATGCCTGCGGATTTTTGTTTTATAAGTCAATGTAAGTAGGAGTGTGTTGTGTAATGGTTATCGTCATAGGGAATGGACAGGCAGAATGAGTTCAAGAGAGACTTTTTTGCATTTTGAAAGGCATGAATCCAACCTTACATAATTCAATTTAAGTGGAAGCGCGTGGTATAATGGTTGTCGTCGAGAAATGGACACGGCGAGATGAGTTCAGATCTGGACGAGACGCTTGCATTTTCAGTAGCATTTTCAGTACCTTGGGAAAGGTATGAATCAAACCATGTATATATTAATCCAAGCGAGGCGCATTGTATAATGGGTTATCATCGGGGAAATGCTTTTTATTTTTATTTTTTTTATCATTGCTTCTTTTGTTTTGTTCGTTCTTGTTTGGCTGTGAAAATAAAGACAATAATAAAGACGAAACACGATAGAATGAAAGTATTTCCAAATTTCTTCCTTTTTGTTTTTGTTTACGAATTTTGACGTCGAATTGCGGCTAAGAAAGTGACAATTGAAATAGTTGTGATCAAGAAAGAATTTAAATCAAACGATAAGCAAAAAGAAAATTAAAAGAGAAATTTACGTTGATAATAAGACGATGAGTCCTCCAAAATGTTTCTTGTTTATTATTATGGTGGGGAAATAAAATAGAGGGAACGAATACTCTATGAATATTCAAACAGCAATGATTATTATAAATACCATCCCAGCCAGAAGACCAGACCAAGTGTTGATTAACAACAAAAAAAAAAAAGAAAAAAAAGAAAAGAAAAAGAGAACGAGCCAACTGGGGGGACTTTGCGGTTCATCAGATCAAGAGTGAAGCTGAAGGAAATGAAAAGATGGATAGATACTTGGATCTTGCCAGAGAATTGAAAGCTATGGAATATGAGAGTGAAAGTAATACAGTATAGTTGGTGCACTTTGGAACTCTGGAAATCAAGGAATAATATAATATATATATATATATTATATATTACTTTGGTGTGGTACCCAAGTTTCTTGGTACAGGTGATTCTAGACAGGTCCTATTCTCTATCGTGGGAACCATATTATATATATATATATATATATATATATATATATATAATATATATATATTATTATAACTGTGTGTTCCTGTCTATCTTTATATCAGTCTGTTCATTAATCTATCTATCTATCTCTTCTTGGCTAAGAATACCAAACTCACTCCTATCAAGAAGAGAAATAAATTACAACATTAATTCAAGTAAATGTAATCTATATAGATTATGTATGAATATTTTGGAAAACAGAATGTCTAAGAAAAATGAACAGATCATTATTTGTTATTAGTTTATTTACTGCTATTAAACACAACTTAAGTGAACATCTTTTAGGTCTCCCTAATTCCATAATCAAACCAAAGATAGGAGTTATCTCTGGGATACATGGTATCATCTCTAGACCATTGTAAAATCCATTTATTTTCACTTAAAAAACCCTTGTATTACGAATTACCGCTCTTTTTTTCTTTTGTTTTGAACTAAAAGTTTTTAACTTAAAATTTAATTTCCTATTTTTAACTAATTCGATTTGTTTCTAAAAATGAGTCATTGTTCCTAAAGAAAAAAAAGGGTTAACATGACTTGCAGCTTTTTCCATTACATTCTCGTCTACCTTCAAGACATGTAGGTGTAGAATCATAATTGCTAAATCTTTCTGCATTTGATGGGAAATCAAATAAATTGAAGAGAATAAATAGAATTAGATTATAATTAAGCAACAGATAATTTACTTATTGTACAAATTGATTATTTTATTTTTCGTTTTTCTTGTTTTTTTATCGCAACGTTCAGTTCATATTAACTTTTACAACAAAGCAGTAGGGTAGGATGTGATACAAGGTCACACCTGGTTGGATGTGAGAAAGATCATCCCGGGTAGGATGTGACACAAGATCGCCACGCGTAGGATGCGAAAGGTCGCCACGCGTAAGATGTGACACAGACCCACCGAGTAGGATGTGACAAGGTCGCAACGCGTAGGATGTGACACAAGATCGCACCGGGTAGGATGTTACTCAGGGTCCCCGAGTAGGATGTGACACAAGGTCACAAGGTCAATAGTAATGGGTCTGCGGGACTAGCTTGCCAAACTGTTACACCGATGGAGCGCCCTTTTATCCAACCATTCGCCACGATCAGGGTGTGACAAAGTCACCCGGGTAGGATGGGACACAAAGTCACTCCGGGTACGATGTGAAACAAGGTCACCCCAGTTAGGATGTGAGACAAGCTCGCCCCGGGACTAGCTTGCTAACATTTCAACACGATTGGACGCCCTTTCTGTCCAACCGTTTACCGCGGGTAGGGTTTGACACAAGGTCGCAAGTATGGGGTATCCAGACATGGCTCCCAATGACGACAAGAGGGTTCCCGAGTTCGAAAAGAAGGTTCCCGAGTTCGAGAAGGCTCCAGAGTCTAACAAGAAATACCTGAAGTAGTCCGGAGGGCACATTGGCTGAAACGTTGTACAGATAAATAAAAATGAGGACAATAGTCCGAATAATCCAGATAATACTAACTGAGTCAATACAATTTTTATAGCAACCTAATGAAATGTAGCTCCTCTTCTCACTTCAATAATGTCGGAGCAACCATGACTGTGGTGTCAGTAATGGTATCCTTGCTGGTTGCTGACTACAGAGTGCCATAAATTTCCATCAGCAACCAGGAAAACCATCTCCATACTGATTTATTATGGGCAAGTCACGCTGAAAGCATTTCCGCTTAATCAACGAAGTTAAGTAACAATGAGATGTTCACTACTTATTTGGGTGACCACTTAAGCACACTAGGTAATGTAGCAACGTGAGTCCTTTGTTTATAAAAAAATAATGATTCGGCATTAAAGGACCAAAAAGATTTGATATGCAGTAAACAAAAGAAACAACCAACAATAACTATTTTGAATAATTCTAATATTTCGGACTGTTGTCCTCGTCTTTATTGTGTTCAGTCCACAGTAACTTTGGGCTCTGTTCAGGTGTGTTTTTTTTTAATTACCTTAAGTCACCATCAAATGTTTATTCATGAATTCAAACGTGGTTTCGGAGCTTGACTTCATAATCGTCTGAAGATGACTTATTTTAAGGTTACTAAAAAAAACCCATCTGAACAAAGCCTGAAGTTACTGTCACCTGAACGTTGTGTTTTATACACAATAAAGATGAGGACAAAATTATTCATATCAAGCCTCATCTCAAAAACACATATCGTCGTCGGGGTGGCCTAAAGTCGGTATCAGCCAGACAGTGAGGGAGTCTATCCCCTTTTCACTAGCGCTAGACAAAGGAGATTATTTTAGGGTCTGAGGTGGAGTGCCACACCTACCATCAGCTCCTTACTTTATCGCACAGCTCTCTGTGCTACTCACACGCTGAGTTGGCGAGGGTCGGTATCGAACACGGAACCTTCTGTTTCCTAGTCGAACGCTCTACCGACTGAGAAGTAAATAACTACTTTATCTACTTAGAAAGCAAAAATATGTTATTCCCGTATTCAGCTTTTAGATGAGCCAACCAATCAACAGATATTTGATATTTTGTAAAATTGGCGCAACATAATCTTGAGTATATCTCCTTTACCCTTATTTGGCCTGGTGTCGGGATAAAATAAGTTGAGTAAATATTTAATGCAAATGTTTACGTTATACTATCCTAAGTGAATTATAAGTGCTATCAATGTCGTTGTATCTAAATCTTGTAAACAAATGGATTATTTTCATTATACATTCATAGATGTATATCCACTTTCGCATTCTATTCAATAGAAAAACACTTCGAAGAGCTTATCCGTGAAAATTTCCGCCGGTTACGTTATGCCAATAGATACGGGGGCTGGAAAGACTTGTCAAAGTTCTTAACGATGACCAGTATCGTTGACAACAACAACTTTTACCATCTTGGAGAGGACAGAAGAATCTTCCATACTGCAGACTCGGCGTTATCAGGAACAACCGCGAAAATAGGATTGGTATAATCTTTATTTTCTTCTGGCGGAGAAAAGGAACACAGCGACTGAGAGATTGGCACAAACAGTGGAGATTAAGGGAACAACAACGGAAAAGGAAATTAAAATGGTGGGCGATTTCTTGAAAAAGGCGCGAAGGCGGATCTTTATTGGCGGGAAATTAATGGAATGAATTGGCCGGCAACGACACACGATATAAGAAGACTTTTAAACTGGTTGATTTCAAGCTGTTTATTTTGGACAGTTTCCGTGCTGTTTTCACAAACTGTAACGTTCCTCGAGTGCAGCTTTTAAGTGCGTGTCGGTACTGAGATTTTAGTTCTGTTGTTTTTACACTTTGTTCAAATCCACTTCATAGCGAGAGTCCTTTAGTTTATCGTTCTATGTCGTTGCGAAAGAAATATCTATAATGAACGATTTTCAAGTTCTTATGTTACTGTCGGTTCAGAAAACAAAATAAATAGAAAAAAAAAAAAAGATAAATAAGAATAAGAATAAAATAAATAAATAAATAAATAAATTTAAAAATAAATAAATAAATAAAATTGAAATTAAGAATGAAAAAAAAATTTTTTTTAAATGAATAAAAACACGCCCCAGCAAGATCTTTGCTAGCGCAATAAGGCTGAAATGTTCTAACTTTCAGAATAGAGCAATTTTCAATTCAATTTACAACTCAATATTTATTTGAATTTAGCGTTCACACTTACCCGGAATATTTAATTTATTAAAAAGGATTAATTTTAAGTAAATTATGAAAAGCTTCCCTCAGTACTACTGTACAGTTGCACCACTTAAAAGATTATCTGTTTTGTTTAGTTTCCTTGTTTAATGGCATATCAATCTTCTTGGGTTATTTAATGCTAAAGCCATCCTTATTGAAGAACATTAGTGATGTAAAATAATGAGATGTGGAAAAACCCAACATTTTATTTATACGTTTTGGTATAGAGGAAATAAACTAGATTAAGTATGACGTCTGAATGGCTGACATGTTGGTTTCTGATTGGTCAAAAAGTGCCAACAGGGCGAAGAGATAAAGGAATCTCCCATACTGGAGCCTCGGCGTTAATAGAAACAACCGCGAAAATTGGATTGGTATAGTCTTTAAAAGAGATGACTTTTAAATGAGAGGAGACAATCTGGGCTGAGTGTTCGAGGAGGACAGACGGAAGATGGAGTCTGTCCTCCCAAGTTTGTACTTGGGTTAATGAAAAAAATAAGCTTAAAGGAAAAGAAAACAAGAACGTCTTGTGTTCGTTATTAAAAACTATCACAAGACAATACATCCCAGAAAGAACCCAAGTAATTTCCAGACTCAAAGAACAGAGGAAATACCAGCCCAACGACAGATGTAGAATACCAGCAACTCCCATCCAGATAAGTATAGAAACTACACACTCCTTTGATTAGACGTCATTTCACATATCGAAAATAATGACCGTATATATAAACACTCCAAATAGATCCCACCACTTCACATATAGAGATTTACCTACAACTTCATTTATTTTAATCGAGCCCGTAACGTTACTGTGGTACTATTTAATCCGTAGCGCTAGAAAAGGAGCTTCGTACCTTTCCCAAGGATATTAGTCTGCATTTTTAGGTGCATGCCTTTTTAAAGGTATCTTTTCTTATTCGACAAAATAACAGTCATTATTCGGAAATATTCTACTATCCAAATTCATGCACTAACCAAGAAAGCTGGTCTAGTTTTTCTTAGGCAATAACTTAATCGCTAACTAAATACACAAAATATCAATAATCTTATATTTACACATGGGTTTTTGCTTACCCTGGGTTTAAAGACCAGCTCAGTCGGTAGAACGTTCGGCTAGAAATGAGGTTTTTGTTCGATACGGCCCTCGCCAACTCAGCGTATGAGTAGCACAGGGATCTGTGCGGTAAGTAAGGAGCTGATAGTAGGTGTGGCGCAGCACCTCAGACACAAAACAATCTTCTGGTCTAGCGCTATTGAAAAGGGGAAAGACTTCCTCGCTGATTGGCTGATACCGACTTTAAGCCACCCCGACGACTTTTATTACTTATTGTCGCAGAAGGATGCATAATACTATATAAACGAAATCTTGGAGGAAAAAAAAAGAAGAAAATGAAAGAAAAAGAAAAAGAAAGAAAAGAAGAAAGAAAGAAAGGAAATCTGAAAATTCTTCTTTGCCGTGTGGATTTCGTGATTATTTCCAGTCCGGTGATCAACTTCGCCGTCGACAGCTGTACGTTTTGGCTGTAGTTCTCTTTTGTTTTCTTCTGGTATTTATATTTCGGACCATATTACATTTAGGCACTCCATTTTGATCTCGATTAAGAAAGGACATGTTTTTCATTTACACCGTCAATATCCGGTTGTTTTAACAGACGACTTTTAGATTAAAAAAAAAATTATAAAACTAAACCCTAACCCTAACCCCTAACCCTCACCCCTAACAAACAATCGAATATTGATATTAATGAAATACATGTCCTTTCTTAATCGAGATCAAAAAGGGGTGCCTAAAAGTAATATGGTCCTATATTTCTACGGCTATAATTTGGTTGTGTATATGAGTAAGTATACGTAAAGATTTAGTACACATGTAAGTATATAAGTGTAGAGTGTGAACCCATTTTGTACGGTGGCTGGCATAGTTAACGTACATACAGGGTGTCCACAAAGTCTTGAAACAGTTTTAAAATTGAATATTGATAACTCACATTGTACAAATGATAAAATATTTTCATAAAAAAAACATATAAAAGTTCAACTCTTAAAGGTTTAATATTGATGTATTTTTTTATTCTTCCACTTTAAAATGACCGCCATTTTTGTTGATACATTTTCAACCTGTAGTGTGACATTATGGACATCCTGTATATGTACATGGATGTATGTGTATAGTAATATGGAAAGCTAATATCATCTCAAGAGATCTATTTACTACTAAATTATTTAAAAAAATCTTTCGACATTATTGTTGATGGTGACCAAATATTTTGAATAAACCTCCAATGACACTTTCCTCATCAATTCACAGTTGGGTGGATTACAATCAAAATGGACGCCCCTAAAATTACTTGTGATGTCTCGGACGACAATATCTGCAATTTTTCCTGATATGTATAAATCTTTGTTTTAAGTTTTTTTCTGTTTGGTTTTGAATCACCGATGATTTCGGGAGCGATAAAATCCTGCCGTAAAATTAGTACTAAAACAGATTATATATTTTTTATTAGTGAAATATATAGACAGAAGATTTCATCAGAACAAATTAACTTATACGAACTGTTAGTAAATGTCCTCTAAGCCAATGGTTTTCAAATTATTTGGAGCCGAAACCCCGTTCGATTTCATGGACCCTCATTTAAATAAAAATGAAATTTATTGAAAAAATTAATGAAAATCATATCCAGTTTTTGCGCTAATAACATTTAGAATACCCCGACTACACCTCTGCAGAGGACTGCTTTAGTATGTATAATCACAACGTTTCGGTTGCTATATCCTCCGTATACACAGGGAACACCCAAAGAAGGCCGGAGGATACAGCGGCCGAAACGTTGTGTTTATACATACCATAATGAAGATGAGAACAGCAGTCTGAAAAATGAAAATTATCATAAATATGTTGTTGCAAAATGTACCAGCAGTTTGACAACTTAAGACAACGCTAACTCAAAAGTTTAGGAGTGGTTGCTGTTTAAACTGAATTTAGATAGGTGTGTACAAGTAAGTATATATAAGAATTTGCTGTTCTATCGTTAAGCGGATTATATAAAATATCAAGACATCCTTGAAGCATCTGCGCATCGCTACTGTTGACGTTGCAGACACCGTGTGGTCCCCGATCCACAGTCTGAAAACTGCTCTAAGTGTTATATACTTATTATCAAAATTTATTCTATTTCTGTCGTCTTTTATCCTATTGTAATGGAGATTCGGTGTCTGTCTGTAATCGAAACTACGTCACTTTGTACCGCACCCCCCCAGGAATTGCGTAAGTCTATCAATGAGTTAATTTTGCCTCAAAACAGCCCATGTTGTTAGTGCGTTTAAAATCCTGTTATGTGTCTTATATATCACTAAGAAATAAACGTTTACATTATATATGGTGTGGTTAATTTGCATACTGGTTTTAACAAAGCCGAGTTTAATAGATAATTACTTAGTGTTATTGATCTCTAATATTATTGTTTTATTCTCCAACGTATTAAAATCAATCCTATGAATGATTTTTATATGGAAACCAATTAAAATATAATTAAAGTAAGTGTAATATTCTTATATGCGTTCTTTTTTAATTTCATTAGTCTTTCAAATATTAGTATTATCTGCATTATTCGGACTATTGTCCCCATCTTCATTGTTATTTGTACATCTTTCATACAATATCAGACTGGGGACATTTTATGAAAGATGTACAAATAACAATGAAGATGGGGACAATAGTCTGAACAATGCAGATAATACTAATCATCAAGCCTCGTCTTTCAAATATATTTCATTTTATTAAAACTGAAATACTAACGCCCGGTAGGCGCATATTCTTGCTAATTTTTCTAATGGCTACTTCCGGTATCATTCTTCCGTCTTCTTCGTATCAGTTTGGACAACTGCTTGTCTCCTTCATCAGGGTTCTCTCCCCTCTCTCTCTCTCTCTCTCTCTCTCTCTCTCTCTCTCTGGTCCTGGCTTCTTATGGTCTTATTTAGTCTGGATCACGGAGACATATTCTATGTACACATAATTACATTTCCCCGATTCCCGAACATTCTCTACCGCGGGGGGTGGGGTGGCTGCAAAAAGAGACTAAATATACTTGTGTCCAGCAAGGCTCTTTCGTCTTTTTCTTCCGGTGATTTCTTATTTCTTATTAATATTGTCACCTTAGCTAAATAATGGACCATTCCATTTTTATTATATAATTATATATACATATATAAAGAGCAGTTGTGTGTATGTATGTCCGGAGGAAACTACGAAAATAGAACTATTAACGGCAAAGTCAATATATATACATATTCACTATCACCAGAGTTTGCTTTCTGAGCAAAGATAATGAAGATTTTGTTTATATTCGTGGAGATAATTAAAAAATTAAATTTAAATGATAGCAGCATGACATTTGCTTTTTGCATCTAATATTTTAAATAGGCGACATTAATTTTTATTTTCAGAATGTCTGGATCAAAGCAAAGTCTTTTTTTACGTAGGAATTTTAATGGGACATTATGCAATGATACACATCGTGATTCAATAATAATTAATCTGTGAGACTACAATTTTTACCTCCCCCTCTACCCAGGCAACACCGGGTAGCTGCTTCTAGTAAAGAAATAAAGCGAAGAAAAAGGGATGCTTTGCAGAAAAAATATAAGAAAGAAAGAGAGTAGAGGAAAGATATATATATATATATATATATATATATATATATATATATATATATATATATATATTATACGCTCCCAATTTCGGTTGAGCACTTTATTTAGAAGGGATTTAATTGCAAAATTCACCGTATTCGGCGTTCAGCTAAGACTCACTTTGTTTACAAAGTTTGGGACCTTTAGGTGAGTTCATTTCCGCTTATAAATGTAGCGATTAAATAGCCTGCTATACTTGGCAGCTGACTGTGGTCATATGGGTAAGATGATTGGCGAGCGTAAGTTCGTTTGGGTCTCGAACCCGGTCAGAGGTAGCTGCTAAAATGGTATAACTGCACTGATGAGCGGTGATACCTCGAAACACGTGTCTGTAGTTTACTCTCTCTCTCTCTCTATATATATATATAGAGAGAGAGAGTGGGGGGAGCGCACGGAAGCGATAATGCTAATCTTTTTCAATTGAACGTAACGAAAAGATAAAAAGAAGAAAAGAAAAAAAAAAAGGTGAGAGATATGTGTGTAGCATATCCACCGAATTTGTATTTCTTATAAGTGATGTCACCTCTGCTAAATAATGGACCATTCCGTTTTTATAATAAAGAAAGAAAAGTACGAAAAAGGACATGCTACACAGAAAAATATGATAAGAAAGAAAGAAATAAAGAGAGTAAGGGAAAGATGGAAAGAGGGAGTGATCATGCGGAAGCGATAATGCTAACCTGTTTCAATCGAACATAAGAAAAAGATTAAAAGAAGGAAAGAAAGAAAAAACTGTGTGAGTGTGTGTATGCGCGCGCGCGCGCGTGTGTGTGTGTGTGTGTGTGAGAGAGAGAGAGAGAGAGAGAGAGATGGGAGAGAGAGTTAAATCAAGATTCTTATACATTTTACATATTGAACTATTTAAGAATAGCTCTTAAGTAAACATATGAAATGTTGTAATTATTAAATTCTCGTATTGTGGTATATCCACATGGTCCGACTAGTTTGAGAATATTACTAAGCAGAATAAACATGTGTCCAGGGATTGGTCAGCTCGTAAAAACGTCAAGTTTTGCTTAATATCCTAAAATATGGCCGGTCGAAAATGGCTCATATCCTGGCCAATCTCGATAAGCGATCTTTGACTTAAGAGCTCTTAATTGAAATCCGTCAGTTGACTCGAGAGTCTCAGTCGATAAATGAAAGTTGGTGGCGGATAAAGAAGGAAGGAAAGAGAGAGAGAGAGAGAGAGAGAGAGAGAGAGAGAGAGAGAGGTGAAATAGAGGAAGGAGAAGAGAGAGAGAGAGAGAGAGAAAGAGAGAAAAAGAGAGAGGGTGAAATAGAGGAAGCGAGAACGAAGAGAGAGAGAGAGAGAGAGAGAGAGAAGAGAGAGAGAGAGAGAGAGAAAGAAAGAAAGAAAAAGAGAGAGGGTGAAATAGAGGAAGCGAGAAACGAGAGAGAGAGAGAGAGAGAGAGAGAGAGAGAAGAGAGAGAGAAAGAGAAAGAGAGGGAAGGAGGGAGAGGTAGCGAGAGAGAGAGAGTGAGAGGGAGAGAGGGGAGTAGAAAGATAGATAAAGAGATTAGAGCAAGAGAGAGAAAGAAAGAGAGCGAGGGAAACAGAGAGAGAGAGAGAGAGAGAGAGAGAGAGAGAGAGAGAGAGGGGGAGAGAGAGAGAGGGTGAGAAAGAGTGAGAGGGGGGATCGGAAGAGAGAGAGATGTAGAGAGAGAGAGTGCGAGGGCGAGAGAGAGAAGAGAAAAGAGGAGAGAGAGAGGGGAGTGAGAACTAGAGAGAGAGAGAGAGAGAGAGAGAGTGAGAGAGAGGGGGAGAGAGAGCGAGATAGATAGATAGAGAGATAGAGATAGAGAGAGAGAGAGAGAGAGAGAGAGAGAGAGAGAGAGAGAGAGTGAGCGATCAAATATTGGTCAGTTTTACTTACTTGTGGGTATCTTCATTTTGCCGCTCTCCGAAAAAGAAGAAGCGAAAAAGTGATTAGATGTTGTGACATTTAAGACTCAAGTGGACGCAGTTTGAGCGGGAACTTTTAAAACGCGCGCTAAATCGTTAATATTCTCGCCAAATTGACGTACCAAGTCAGCCGAGTGGGAGGTGTCAATAACTGATCCCAGATCAGGTGGAGCGAGGAGTATTGAAACAACCAATGTCTCCCTCGTCCATGGATACGTTATTATCAATAAACGAAGAACATATTGCGTATTAAAGATATTTTGATGAAAAATGGAGATTAAGTCCGGGTTGAATGGTGTCTTTAATTCGTTTTTTGATATTTATTAAGCGAGGATATTACAACGGCATAATATTAAATATCTAATGATAAGGACGACACTAAGGATCATTCCTTGCCACTGGTACCATCTGGTTGGTTGGTTGGTTTTTACGGCATGTCAATCCTTGTTGGGTTATTTTATGCGGAAAACGTTTTTGCATTTCATCTTGAAGGATTTGGACGGGATCGTAACAGGTACTACCACTCCGGGTCAGAATCGACCGGTTGGTAATGGCGATGGAGGGGTACTCAATACTCCAGGAGCTCTATAATTGAAACCTCACCATTAGATGTAGTTCAACGTCAAATCCAAGACAAATGAAGGATAGAGAGAAGGAAAAATATAAGTGTGTGTGTGTGTGTGTGTGAGAGAGAGAGAGAGAGAGAGAGAGAGAGAGAGAGAGAGAGAGTGGGGAGAGAAAGAGGGGGAGGGGAGAAGAATTAGAAAAGAAAAGGAAGAAAAAGATAATGTTGCATATGGCCAAATTCGAGTTGTAGTAGTAGTCGTTAGCAGTAGTAGCCGTAGTTAGTTCAGAAACAACATACGCAAGTCGTATAACTAAAAAAGGGGTTGTTTATATATTTCTAGGCTCGTGTGTCCTTTTTCAGAGAGTAGGAAAGAGTGAGGGTAAGGTCAAGCTATTCTATCGTAAATCACGTTCAGACGCGCTGTTCGTTGCTACACTAGATATCTCACCACGGACCCCAACAAACGCGTCCGACCCTTCTCGGGTCTGGAGAAAAAGAGCCGAATTTTTTTTACTTCCGTTTGTGGTCCCGGTGGTGGGGGAAGATCACATCCATTTCCGCTCCTCCGCAGAAACTGGGACTTTGGTTTTTATTTTTAACTCGTGTTATGGGGTCATAAGTCTGTCCAACTATTTACACATAGCTGGAGGGAGTATAGTTATATTCATACCTTTCCCAAGCGTAATACGCTTGGGAAAGGTATGAATATAACTATATGAAATGTGAAATGCAAACAGCCTCGCGCACTTTGAAATGCAAACAGCCTCGCGCAGTTTGAAATGCAAACAGCCTCGTGCCAGTTTCCTACGACGGTAACCATTACACCGTGCGCCTCCACAAGATTGCCTCGAAGATCGCCTCGAACCGGGAAAGTGACAATTACCGACTGCCGTTGACTCTACGTTTATGATATCAGAACTTACATCAATGAAACAGAGGCGAATGCATTGATTGATAAAAGAGCAAAATAAAAAACCCAAAAAAACAAACAAAAAAAACAACCAAAACAACAAATAATTAAAGGAAGAGAAAATGTTTGTAACGACACCAAAAAGTGAAAATAGCGAATACTGACAGCAATAATTTTTTTTTTATTTTGCGTAAAAAAAAAAAAAAAATTAAATAAAATAAAAACACATGAAGAAAGAAAGGAAGACATTTTTGGAAATCGGGATCAAAGATGGCGACAGATTGTTTTTTTTTTTACTAATGTTAGCGGCATCAGTGTTGTCTCTAAATCAGAGAAGAATTCAAAACGAGGCACTTTTTGTCGGCTGTATCAATCATTGTATTTTCCGTGGCAAACAAGCAATAAAGACAAATCCGCTGCTGAGAGAATGTCATACGCGTAGAAAATCGATCGAAAAATGATAACGAGATCAGGTAGATGAAAATTATTGATACAAGTAAATATATATATATATATATATATATATATATATATATATATATATATATATATATATTTGAGTTGTAAGGGTTTCACCATACATATTACAAATATTTAAACATTTCCGCAGAAGGAATTTAAAAAAATCTCGTTATCATTTTTCCATATATAGTTTTTTATTCTTTTATTTGGATGAAGATATTACACACATTAAGTATGACTTACCAGTCGTGTTAGAACAGGTATTGTAAGCGTTATTGAACTATGGAAATTTATAGTAATTGTTAAATTGCAGGTTAAGGCATATATATATATATATATATATATATATATATATATATATATATATATGTCTCCGAGTCGGGATTAGATGATCGATCTGTATCTCAAAGTCCCAGTAGATTTTATGCGTTTCCTTCTCTAGGTTTGTGCATATACCATTTAGTAGCATGGTGAAAATTTAATTTCTTACTCAATTCCGAGTGGATCACCTTTCCCACACAGTCGTGCCTAGTCTTCTACTCCCTTTGTGCAAGTTTGCTGCGTTGGCTTATTATATGATTAATCGTTTCGTCTTTGTCTCCACACATTCCACCCTTGATATTGTGTTGGGTATTATTTAATCCTTTTGAGTTTTCACATCAGCGTTAGCTGATGGTCTTTCACTGGAGTCTGAGTGACAGCAAGTCTCCAGGACCCTTCTGAGTATTCTGACTGATTGCAGCAGTGCAGTGTTCTGGATGGTATCAATCCTTCCTCTGATTTCCAAACTCTTCAAACCCTTTTCCAATCCTTTTGGGACCGTTCCAAGTGCACCAACTACAATTGGTTTCACTTTGACTTTCATATTCCATACATTTTTCAGTTCCCTGGCAAGGTCCAGGTATTTGTCATTTTTTTCATTTTCCTTTAGCTTCACTCTGTGATCTGCTGGAACTGTAAAATCCACCAGTTGACAAGTTCTTTCTTTTTTGTTAATCAGCACTAGGTCTGGTCTTCTTGCTGGGATAAGGTGATCCGTTTTTATCTCAAAGTACCAGAGAATTTTATGCGTTTCGTTCTCAAGAACAGATTCTGGTTTATGCATATACCATTTTGTTGTATGGTCAAAATTTAATTTTTTGCATAATTCCCAGTGGATCACCTTCTCAACCCAGTCGTATCTAGTTTTGTACTCCCGTTGTGCTAGTTTGCTACATTCACAGAGTACATTGTTTATTATTATTATTATTATTATTATTATTATTATTATTATTATTGTGTAATCACTGGAATGACACTATGGCTGATAAAGAGTGCTGATAAATCAAGACTACTTCTCTGCTTATTCCTCTTATTTTCTTATTAGCAAAACTCAGTAAATGATTCTGTAATTAGTCGTTAATAGAGCTGGAGTTATCTCCCTTAGATTAACTTATTGGGAATTTATGTTTAATTAAAACCTGTTTACAAGTCAGTGGCCTGGTTCGATTACAAATTGCTTTATTCTACAGACATCTTAATATCAATACTTGTGTTCCTTATTTGTACGACCGTTATCATCTTGCAACACCCTTTGGTTAAAAATGAGACCGTCCAAATCATCCAAGATGAAATGCAAATATGTAAATCCTGATCATCTGGTGGTGGTGATCCACCGAAATCTTATTCTTTAAGAGTGTTGTCACCTCAGCTAAATAATGGTCCATTCTGCTTTTATTATAAAGAAAGAAAGAGAAGAAAAAGGACAAGCTACACAGAAAAATATAATAAAAAAGAAAGAAAACAAGAAAGAGAGTAGGGGAAATATATAGTGAGCGCGTGGAAGCGATAGCGTGAATTTATTTCAATCGAACACAATGAAAAGATGAAAAGTAGTAAAGAAAGAAAAAAGAATGAGGGAGTTAAATCAAGATTATTATACTTTTTACATATTGAAGTATTTGAAATAGCTATAAAGTAAACATATGAAACGTTGTGATAATTAAATTATCATACTGTGATATATCCACAGGTCCTGTTAGTACCAAATATAGCACTCCACAAGAAAGCAGCTGTACGGCCATTTCCCCTTATCCCACAACCCATCCAAGTAATGACCAAGTAAGTACGTTGCTTAACCTGAGCTCCTATCTTGTAACAAACCTTGTCTCTTTCTACACTTCAAAGAACTAACAGTGACAGAAATACATCCACAAAAATGTTCACCCATCCAAATAACGACCAAGTAAGTACGTTGCTTAACCTGAGGTCTCATCTTGTAACAATCCTCATCTCTTTGTAAACTCTGTAAATCGTTTTGATTGCTTGTAGGGAAAAATGATCACAAGTATAGCAAAATTATACTAAAACATGAACCTCACAGCTACGAGTGCAATACTCTGGCAATATAAAGTTTATTATTATTGTGGTTATTATTGTCATAATTGAAACCTGTACACGCAGTCGGCCATTTTATAATTAGCCATCGTTTATATGAAAGGTGGCCAATGTCTTGTCGGTGCCATCCGCGAATTCCCACCTTTTCCACTCCCCCCTCCTTTGTCAATTGCTTCCATGAGGAACGGTGACAAATGAAACCTAGACAATACAAATGTCGTCCTCTCGTTTCCGTGACAACGCACCGTAAGGTATCGATGATTGCGCGTCTAAACAGACACCTGAAAGCTAAATGGATATGACCGAATTTCGATCAACATTGACGAATTGGCATTTTAAAGACCCACTAGGATTGTACTGACGTTGAATAAATTTAGTCAAGTCTGGTAAAAGGTCAAGGGGAAGTTAAATTAGAGCGAAGGATCGTATTGATCCAATATTCTCATGGATCTGGGGAACCGTTCCAAGGACACTAAACACAATGGGTGGTATTATCCTCGTACCCCACTTGTACTAGGTTAGGCACAAGGCCCTGTTAACGTGGGACCACCTACAAGCCGAGACGCATTGGTGGCGGGGTTAAACATTTCGTCTATCCCCTCGGCATTTCCCTCAAGGGGGCGCCTCAGGCACTGGGCAATAAATTTTTTTTTTTTAATTTTAAAATTTTTTTTTGAGAAGTAAATTTTTCAGTTATGCAATTCAAATTACCTTGATCTACCATCTGATGAGACGAAATTTTGGGGAGCTATATTAAATCAACTTAGATTTATAAAGGCCCCAATTTTGGTCGAAATAAAATTTATTATGGAATTACGGTGTTGAGTTTTTCCTTCCTTTCTAAGATATATATATATATAATATATATATATATATATATATATATATATATATCTGTGTTGTATGTGTGTGTATGTATGTGTGTGTATTAATTTATTCAAAATATATTGCTGCATTAAAATAGAGAATAAAAACTCGTTCAATGTACCAGAATTCAATTTATCTATCGGGAATATGATAATCATAATTTTAGCTTTTACCAATATACCACTATTAGCCCAAATACCACGATGAATTAAATCCCAAATCGACCTTTGGAATGTCTTGGTAAGCATTCAATTTCGTCTATTATAAACTATTACCATAATACAATATATTACTGGCCCAAAGAAAAGAGATAGTATTATGAAGAGGCTTCATCTAAGACCTTTAGATAGAGTATGAAGTCTAGAGAAAATATCAGCAATAATGTTACGATAACGAACAAGAATAAGCGCCCCCTGGGTGTAGATATTTAAGTTCTAATGTAATAGAATATATTAAATTAGAAAGACTAACGAAATTAAAGAAGAACGCATATAAAAAGGTTTGGTTTGGTTTGTTTTGTTTTACGGCATATCAACCTCAGTGGGTCATTTAATGCCGATAAAGTTTTGAAATAAATCAATTCTTAATCAATTCTTAATGGATAATACAATTTTAAAAAAATACATTTTTCTATTTAACCCATAGATGGGACCCTAACAGGTACTACCACTCCGGGTCAAAGTGAACCAGGGAGCAATGGTGATGAAGGGGTGCTCCACATTCCCCAAACCTCCAGAACTGGAACCTCACCATCAGATAGAGTTTATCGTCATTCCCAGGACATGTAGACCCGCAACCACCGCCTTCTAGCACCCATATGATAAAAAGGAATTGGGGCTTGCCATAAGGGCAATAGGGTTGGGGCAATCATATAGGTGCTAGGGCTTGACGTGACCAGCCGATTGATCGGAGGGATATAAAAAGGTTACACTTATTTCAATTATATTTTAATTGGTTTCAGTATAAAATCATTCATAGCAATGATTTTAATAGGCTGGTAGAATAAAACAATAATATTAGAGATCAATAACACTAAGTAATTATCTATTAAACCCGATTTTGTTAAAGCCAGTATGCAAATTAACCACAACATAAATTATATAAATCCCTATTTCCTAGTGATATATAAGACACATTACAGGATTTTAAAGGCACTAATAACGGTGTTTTGAGGCAAATCTAACTTGGATTTTCACTGAGACATCGTTAATAAATAAAATTTATTCTATCTATGGAATAATGATTTAGACTATAAATCAAATACTCATTGATGAACTTAAGCAATACCGAAACGTATTGTGACGTAAGAAGTAACGTAGTTTCTGTTATAGAAAGACAGACTCTGAATTTCCATTATAATAAGATGTGGACCATATTACCCCTTTTCGATTTCGTTTCATTATGTCCTTTTTTTCATTTACACCGTCAATATTCGGTTGTTTGTTAGGGGTTAGGGGTTAGGTTAGGTTAGAACCCCAAACCCTAACCCTAACCCCAACCCTAACCCTAACCCCTAACCCTAACCCCTAACAAACAACCGGATATTGATGGTGTAAATGAAAAAAAATGACATAATGAAACGAAATCGAAAAGGGGTGCCTTAATGTAATATGATCCTAAGATGTTAATAGGTTATAGAAAGACAGACACCGAATTTCCATTATAATAAGATATTATAATAGAACTAATAAAATAATTTTAAGATATCTTTCCGCAAGTGACAATTAACTTTTTCTAACAATTTCGAGATGCTGATAAAAAAAACCCACTTACCTTGGCCTAGTACATCTGGATGCTTTCCTACAGATGCTACATATTTGATGGGTAGCCTGTTAATTACATACAGTAGTGTAGATTTTAAAATAACAGTTTAATGGAAAGATACAGGAATTTATGAGTGACACGATGTAACCCTGTTTTGACCTACGCTTCCGGTTGGCCACTGCGAACGAGGGAAGTAGTTAGAGAAAATCAGTCTTGGGCTGGCCGCGGTGAGGAATGAACTTTAGTGGCTGGTTTCGTTCAATTAGCCAAATTCTCATACGCGTGTTTGTTATCTGGGATCTTAAATAAAATATATATGAGCTCAAAACAATTTCTTAAGCGGAGTTTTCCGTTTCCTAGACATATCTATCCAAGGTTAAAGAGTCCAATCTGCTCTACTATTTACCCATAGCTGGAGGGAGAGTAGTTACATGCATATATTTTCCAAGGGTATTAGCGCTATATGAAATGTAAACAGTCTCGTCCAGGATTTGAACTCGTCACGTTGTGGTATTTCCTACGACTCTAAACATTACACCACCCGCCTCCATAATTTTATCAGATATACAGTATTTCTATCACAGAAAAAATCATGCGTTCCCTCGCTATCGGTCATCACCTCTGGTGGGTCTTGTGCACGACATACACAATCCGTACAAAGTTGATTCCTGTAGTTTTTTTTAAGATTGTCTCACGTCACTTATGAGTTTGTCCTTGTTTCTCCAGAAGTGTTCAGCATATCTTGTTTGTCATACATGGATAGTTTGTGTGATAGGAGGTAAGTTGCTGTACAGTTGCTTTTTGTAAGGGGCTGCTTCCAGGATTTGTTCAAGACAGCACACAACATCTTTGTATAGTTCATATCTAGCTTTTTCTCTAAGCGTTTCGTTAGAGTCCAAATGTTGCAGCCATACAGTAGCACTGACACGGCTATGGCTTGAAAGAATTGTTGTTTTGTCTTATTAGAGAGCTAGAATTTCCAGATGATCAATCATCTGTCTGTCTGTCTGTCTGTCTGTCTGTCTCTCTCTCTCTCCATATATATATATATATATATATATATATATATATATATATATATGTATATTTACAAACGCTTCCGCATCAGGATGTGAAAGATGGTTAATTTCTTACGCGGAGTAACTGGCTAGAATTTTCCTCTCCTAGACTGGTTGCCAAGCCAGCCCTACTATTTTCATATAAATAGGAGAATAGTTGATGGCATAACTTTCCCAAGCACAATGTGAAATGCTCAGTCTCGTCCAGGATTTGAATGGTCAATTTCCTACGACGATAACCATTACACCATGCGGCTCCAGCTATCTATAACAGCCCATGCAGTGCCACAAAATTCGTCGAAAACAATTCATGGGACAATTTTATTTTTGGTTTGTGTAATAAATTGTTGGATTATTTTTTTATATATAAGGCGTGTTGCAATCCACCACTTAAATTTATAGACAAAGCGAGGTCACGTTGTTTAAACCCCAGCTAATCAACAGCCCGAATACGTGGTTAGTTAACTATCTAATCACTGATATTGACAGCCGTTCATTTGCGCTTTGTTCGGCACCGACGGGCGGACCTGCAACAGTAAGGAACACCAAGGAACAACTGAAGTCTCATAGCCAACATTAAGGAACACCAAGAAACAACCAAAGGATCCTCCCCAATATTAAGGGACACCAAGGAGCAACCAAAGATTTCTTCACTAAGGATCACACTCTGCTGAACACAAGGGATCTTCGCCTCACTGTGCTCTTGCTTGAAGCTTAAGGATGGCCACAAAAATTGTAACATAAATCTTCATCTAAAATGATTGAACAATGAAAATATATTGAAATTATCATTGATTTATTGAATCTTTTAGATGAGGTTTGATAATTTGTATTATTTGGATTTTTCGGACTGTTGTCCTCATCTTCATTGTTATATGCACAACGTTTCGGCCGCCTTTCTTCGAGTGTTTCTTGTTGAACTCGGGAAGCTTCTCTAACTGGGCAATCTCCTATTCGAACTCGGGAACCTTCTGGTCGAACTCGGATAAAGGGTTTGGTTCTAAGTTCCGTGAAGGCTTGCGATTCTGACAGAAGACTTCCGGTTTGTGGGGGTGGGGCCAATCAGTTTCGTTTGTTTGATTGCAGTGATTCTATATTTAGTAATTCTTTTCCTTCATATGGAACCAGTCCACGACCAACGCCACTTGTGGATAACAACGAAGTTTTAATTTTGATGAATTAAGAAAGCAGGAAAAAAGTCTTTCAGTTTTAGTTTTATTATTTATTTATTTATTCACATTTGAGGGTACAACGCCGGTAGAGCTAAGGTTCGCACAAAGAGGTTGTTGTAGAGTGATAACACCCCTTCAACACTCTACCAGATGGACTGGCTCATAGCCATAAAATAGCCTACGATTAAAGTAGATTAACTAGCTGAATAATATTCAGATTGATTTTGCTGCGTTGGCTATACTGAATTGACCCTCCTCTTTTAGTGTGAGTTTGTCTTGTTAATTGTTTGTACTTATTTGTTCTGTGTTTTGTATGTATCCTTTCAGCACCGGGTGCCGGGGCTTAATAATATGTTAAGCACACCATTCATCTGTGTATCTTTCCACCTCGAGATACAACATAGGTTTTGATTATTTTTTTATTCTAAGTGCAGACACACATTAAAAAAGAACCGGTTTTGCTCGGTCGGTACATCACCTGTGTGTACATAAGAATAAAGATGTGGACAATGGTCCGATAAATCCAAATAATACAAAATATCCTTGATTTGTTTAACAAACAAGTGTATCGTTCTTCAGAATCATAATACAATGCCAATACTGAGTGACGATCAATTAAGATCAATTTTTTTACCGTTCCAAAGATGCGATGAAAATTCGTATTTATTGAATTGAACGCTTTCAAATAATTGTTTGTTTACATCACTCGGATAAGCTCTTAAGATCTTTTAAAGCTGCGATCAGATCAATTCAATAGAATGAAAATTATTTTTGAAAAAATGTCATTTTATTTTCTAAGAGGAATACAAGAATTATTTTTGAAACTAGCAGGAACTGTGGGTATACCACACTATGATGATTTAATAACAACGTTTGATATGTTTACTTAAGAGCTATTGCGAAATATTTTAATATGTAAAATATATAATAATTTTGATTTAACTCTTTCTCTCTCACTATTTTTTCTTTCTTTCCTTCTTTTCATCTTTTCATTATGTTCGATTAAAAAAGATTAGCATTATCGTTTTTGCATGCTCCCCCACTTTCTCCATCGTTCTCCTATTCTCTTTCTTTCTTTCTTTCTTTATTTCTTCCTTTCTTTCTTTCTTTCTTATTATATATTGTTTATGCAACGTGTCCCTATTCTTCGCTTTGTTTCTTCATAATAAAAACGGAATGGTCCATTATGTACCTGAGGTGACGACACGCATAAGAAATAAGAAATTGGCGGATAAGCAACACCAGATAATCAGGATCTACATTTTTGCATTTCATATTGGACGATTTAAATGGTCTCATTTTTAACCAGAGGGTACTGCAAGATGATAACGGTCGTACAAATAAGGAACACGAGTATTGATATACATATTGTCTTCTATCTAACTATATATATATATATATATATATATATATATATATATATATATATATATATATATGGCCTCATAAAGATTTTTTAAATTAAAAAGAAAATTTTTAAAGCCTTTTGAGTTTCTGGTCGAAATAAATTATTACCGAATGACGGTTTGTTAAGTTTTTCTTTCTTTGAAAATTAAATATTGCTCTGTATTTAATCTAATTTATTGATTATTATACATTGAGTTCTCTTTAGGGATTTATAAAAATCCTTGTATGAATTATATGTTTGCAACTACAAGAGCTTACAGTATGGTTATACAGTGAGATTTTGAAGATCCCAAAATAGAATCATCTCTTACAACCATTCATTTGGATACCTTATACATATATATATATATATATATATATATATATATATATATATATATATATATATATATATATATATATGTGTGTGTTTCTATTTATCTTTGTATGTTTGTTGTTATCTATCTTGTTCGATCTATCCACCAATCGATGCATCCATTTATCAATCAGTCTACTTCTTTGCAAAACTTTCTTAGTTCTCCATTAACTTGCGGCTTCCACTCTGTAGCGAAGCACTCACAAGATTATACAAAATCCTAATGCATTCAAATCTTTTTTCCCGCGGAACAGGCGAGCTGCACACGAAAAGTGCACCATGTGCAAATGCAACACAAGTAATCATTTTTACCTATCTTTATTTAGAAGAAATCGCTGTACTATATTTAATTCTGTCTATCAGTTATATTTTATAGAATTGCGTGTCCCCAAAAAACGGTTTTAAGGTCTAATAATAATAATTTCATTTGGTTTTGTGGTTGGTTTTGAAGGCTATCACAATGCAAGCGTAAAGAAAAAAGAAGGTAACTATGGTGTTGTTTGTTAACCTGTAATTTATCTGGGTGCCGGGTTAGCTCAGTCGGTAGAGCGTTCGGCTAGAAACCACAAGGTTCCTAGTTCGATACCGGTCCCAGCCAACTCAGCGTATGAGTAGCACAGGGATCTGTACGGTAAAGTAAGGAGCTGATGGTAGGTGTGGCGCCCCACCCCAGATGCTAAAAACAATCTCCTTGGTCTAGCGCTATTGAAAAGGGGATAGACTCCCTCGCTGACTGGCTGATACCGACTTTAGGCCGCCCCGTCGACTTTACTTTTTATTTCGAGATAAAAATATCTTCTACAGGAGATCTCTGAGACTGAAGTTGTTGCTAGTGGCTGTCCACTTATAAATAAATAAAAGCCTACAGTTTTGTTTAACTTTTATGTGTAAAATATTCGAAATATTTAATCAATAATTAATAGATATATGCAACATTTTATTTGAAGGGGACAGAACTAAGTTTCCATTTAAAATTGCCTGGTATTATATATTTATACTTACTTATGATACAAACCCTCTGACTTTAAACTCCCATCCCATAGGTAAAATCTTTCAAAATTTAATATTTATACCACCCAGAGGGCGTTTTATTATTAAAATAAAATTATAATAAATGAAATCTTTTTTATACACATTCTTTTTCATTTTTAAATCTTCTTGCATTTTGGTTGCGGAGTTGAGCCTTCTAACATCGCAAATTATGCCTCATACACTTTTTGTATTTCGGGATAAAAATCCCTTCTACAGAAGATCACCAGAACTGAAGTTGTTGCTAGTGGCTGTTCATTTGTTCTGTATCATGCCTTCCAAATTATGTGTGTGTGTGTGTGTGTGTGTGTGTGTGTGCTTGTTTATGTGTGTGTGTGCTTGTTTATGTGTGTGTTTGTGCTTGTCTGTGCGTCTGTCCATTTTAAAAAATTATTATTCCAGATCTGTTTCATTTGTCGCTGGCTTATTTTTTATTCATGTTTCTCTACAAATATACAAATTATATTTTTTAATAGTGAGTAAAAACAATCCACTTCGTTATATATTTTTGGATTGCTTAATGCTTTAGTAAATGAAGATCTAAGCTAAAAATATACGAATACATACTTATATAAAGTCAATATTTTAAGTCTTTATTTCTCACCTTGCAAGTTTTTTTCTGTGTACAATCAAAAGGTCTTTTTATTATATATAAATTATGATCAAACTTTAAAGTATTAAAACTATGTAAAATTCTCTATAGCCAATAGATTTTCGCACCAAACTTTTTTCTCTTTTTTTCTTTAGGATATTATTTTAGTCTTATAGATATCAAATACAATTCAATTGTGGATAGACCTGAAATCGTGTTATATATGTCACCGATATATCCTCACCACTTCTTCAACACACACACACACACACACACACACACACACACACACACACACACACACATATATATATATATATATATTTATCAAACGCACAATATATTTGACCATATTTTTATCATTTTCAATTTTTTTTCGCTGCCCGACGATGGCTCTGCTTAAACAATTGCATAGCATGAACCCACGGGTAGAAGACCTGTTTCCATGCATATATATATATATATATATATATATATATATATATATATATATATATATGATATAAGTCAGGGTAGAGTGGATTTGCCAGTATAACGGTACTAATACAGAATCCTAATTAATTGATTGATTTTAACTCCATGTCAAACCCTCTTGGTTTATTTTATGCCAAGAGGTTAGAGAATCGCATTCATTCTACGTTGATATTTACATTTTTGTGCCGTTGTTTCTTAAGAGTCATTTTTTCTGCACACAATCCTATCTAATGCAAATAATTTTTAAACAGATCTATTTGACCCATCGATGCGACCCTAACAGGTACTACCATTCCGGCTCAAAGAGCTTTGGTGTAACACTCCCCCAGCGGCTCACAATCAGGTAGTTTAGTTTCATACCCAGTACAACCTGTTATGGGTACATGGAATCCAGTGATAATTTAACCATCATTAAGACTTGTGTTACGATTTTTGTGGCCATTTTTAGGCTTCAAGTGAGAGCACTTTACAGTGGAGATCCCTGTGTTCCTTAGTGAAGAATCCTTGGTTGTTTCTCGGTGTTAAGTAGAATCTTGGTTGTCCCTTGGTGTTAGTAGAATCCTTGGTTGTCCCTTGGTGTTAGGTAGAATCCTTTGGTTGTTCCTTAGTGTTAGGCAGAGGCTTTGGTTGTACCTTGGTGTTAGGTAGAATACCTCAGAAGCTAATCCGCTCGTCTGTTTTGAATACGTACAAATTAACGGCTTTCAAGATCGGCGATTAAGTAGTTAATTAACCACGTATTCGAGCGCGTTGATTGGTAGATTGAATCCATGTGCCCACGCAGAATCTATAAGTTATAAGTAATTGTAAGTGGAATACTTTAGCACACCTTATATTACAAGAAATATTCCAACAAGTTGCTGTAATCTCGCACTATGTTTTGTGAAGTCAATAAAATAAGTGATAAGTGATAAAAGAATGAGGGTCAAAATAAGTCATATTTGAAGTTTAAAAAAAAAAAACAGAAGTATTTTATTTGTCAGAATATTCTGTGAAAAGCTAGAAAGGATAAAACTGGAAAGGAAAAAGACAGAGATTGACAAATACGTATATAAAACAATACGGTATATTTTGCATTTGTGTATCAGATAAGCAACAGTACTTCAGGTCAGTTTTTTTTTAACACCAACAGTCGGATTACAGCACTTGCTACTCGCATGGATCCCCAAATAGGTTGAAAGGGGCTCTTTAGCCTTGACCGGCAACCCCTCAGTCAACGGAACGTCCGACACAAAACCTCTGCTGCCTTTCAAGGAAAGGTTAGGGGAGTAAACCCCGAAAACAAATCAGGAGTCGGAGCCCCTAAGGTGGTGTGGTGCTGAAATCCAGTGTTACCCATCAACTCCTGCGACACTATCGTTGCCAAACCGCATTGGTACTTTACCTTTCCTTTGGATGACAGTGGCTGTGTGGAGAGGGGGGATTTGCTGCATGGGGAACAGCTTATCCTCCATATGAACCCGCCCGGGCTATGTAGTTCAAAGAGAGGAAAAAAGGGAAAAAAGAAAAAAAGGAAAAAAAAAAGAGGGAAAAAACAAACAAAAAACTTTGACACTACTCCATCGTCTCTCGTAGACGGAAGGCTACCAACCAACCATATAAAACAATGCACAAGAAACATAACTAAGTATAGGTAAATGAAATTATTAGTAAGACCATACAGATCTCACTAATAATTTCATACCCATTCCTTTAGTAAATAAATTATTTTCCTTTAATTTAATTGCCATTTCTATTTAATTCTACTTAAATTCATTTACATTTTAAAAATTATCTGGCCATATTTCTTCTTTATTATATTATTCTACAGCTGATTTAAGACGTTTTTCCGAAAAGTTAAAGCGAAACCCGGTTGTATTTGTTTAAAAATTCGTTGCAATACAGAATAAAAATATATTTTAAAAGGAAGGTGTATATACATTTACTTGTCGATAAGCAGGCACCGCTAAGTTTTTGTTTTTTTAGAGCAGGAGGCCAAGACGCATTTATGCGATATGCATAATGGGCATGAATAAAAAATAAAAATAAGAATATTTTAACTTCATGGTGAACTTAATATAATTTAGTTTGGTCTTGATAAATTGTTGAGTAGCTGATAGTTCTTTGACAAGAACATTATTCACTGATAAAAGTGTAATGTTATGATTTTTGTGGCCATTTTTAGGCTTTAAGTGAGAGTACTTTACAGTGAAGATTTCCTGTGTTAAGCAGAGTGCGATCTTTAGTGAAGAAAAATTTGGTTGTTCCTTGGTGTTTCTTACTGTTGGGTATGATCCTTTGGTTGTTCCTTGGTGTTCCTTAGTGTTGGATATGATCCTTTGGTTGTTCGTTAGTGTTGTGTAAAATCCTTGCGTTGAGCAAAGTCATGGGTTGCAGGTCCGTTCGTCAATGTCGAACAACGTGCAAATGAACGGCTTTCAATATCAGCAATTAAATAGTTAACTAACCACGTATGCGAGCTGTCTATAAGTTTAGGTACTGGACCACAGCACACATTATATATCAAAAATATGTAAACGTTACTTTTAAGAAAAAATCTGGATAACGATTTCTAATAACAATTATATTGTAGATTTCATTTCAAATAATGCGCAAGCACAATTAAGAACACATTTTATGATATTTTCGTGTTAAAACATGCAGTTGTATTGATTCGAACAAATTCGTATTTTCAGTGTAGATTTTCAGTGAAATGAAAATGGCCGACCAAAACATAAGGCTTCTTCAAAGTGAAAGCGTGTTGACAGATGGAATGAGGTTCGAGGAAGTAATGAAGATCATGTTATTGATTATATATTTCTAGAGGCATAAGTCTTTTTCATTTATAATAAATACTCCAAAAGCGGACATTACATACGTTCCAGTCTGATAATAAAACCTTGAATGTTATAAATATAACTTTAGAGAATAATGCTACCAATGTCTCATCTCAACATTTTCAGACAATATTTATTCTATCAGATTGGACTGCATCTTTTTCGATCTATCCGCCATTTTACTAAAGACACTTTTGATATTCTATAAAATAGTCCAATCAATAATGGCCAAGTTGTAAGTAAAACTTTCGCATGAAATATAAAAAGCCATTTATTTTCAGAGACAGTGTCGTTCTTTTCAAAATCACGAATAATCACAGAGAGATGAGATGTGTGTGTCCGACTAAAAGGAATGGAGAACCAAGACACACGTGTGGCCAGACAGACACACGGGAACGTTAAGTGCTCTACATAAAATGGAATATTTTTAAAATCGATACTTATATCAATATTTGTGTTTTGTTTTGATTTGATCAGAGGAATTTTCTTGTTTCAAAACTTTGGGAAGTTTTATTGTAATGGTGCCAAAAGTATTCATTTGACACTCGCTCACATTTAACCAACATCAATGTCGACTGAAACTTTAGAATACACCAGCTGCCCCTCTGCAGAGGGGTAAGAACCCCACCCTCACCCAATGGAGCCACCTGTTGGATGTGAATAGTAACTCGTGATGCTTAGGGTCCCAGCTATAAGTTAAATAGAAAAAAATGTTCAAGAATGTTTTAAAAAGAAATTTTGAATAGCCATCAAGAATGAATAAAACAAAATTTTTTGGCATGAAATAATCCAAATGGGTTGACATGCCATAAAATCCAACCAATTAACCAATTGATTGAAGAATACAATTCTGGAGCTCTAGGGAATGTGGAATTCTCCTTCATTACCATTACTTCCAGGTCCAAACTGGTAGTAGTTTTTAGGGTCCCATCTATGGGTTAAATAAAAAAAAAAGAGTTTTAAGTGTGCTTAAAAAATTGAGTACCCATCAAGAATGATTAGAACAAAAACATATTTAACATAAAATGATCCATCAAGGTTTGACATGCCGTAAAATCCAACCAATTACCCAACCAACCAACTAAAAGTATACATTGACACTCGCTCAGAAATTTACAAATTTTTCATTTATTCGATTATATTTAAATTTATTGACTAGAGCAAAATGATTTAAAATGGTTTTCTATGGTAAATTGGGGTCGTTTATTTCTATAGTAAAATAGACTCGTGTAAATGGGGTGGTTGAATATAGACTGGTTAGTTGTTTGTTTTAATGGCATATCAAGACAGTGAACGATCTTATAGGCCTTATAATGGAAGCGCGTGGTGTAATGGTTAAAGTCATGGGAAATGAACTCGTCGCGCCGAGTTCAAATCCTGGATGTGATAATTGCATTTCACTTTGCACTAATACCATTGGGAAAGGTATGAATCCTACTCTCCCTCCAGCTATGGATAAATAGTAGGGCAGACTGGCTCTTTAATCTTGGTTAGGCAACCGGTCTAGGAGAAGGAAAACTCTGAATTCAAACCTGTTGAATTCCGCTTAAGAAATTGACCTTGTGTCACATCCTGCTCGTGTGGAGGGGTTGGTAAATATATATATGCCTTTTGTACTCCCAGGCTACCTCTTACCGGAAGTTTTTTTTACTACCACTGCTGGTAAAGTCTATATATAGAAGTGGCGATACATCTTATAACAACAATAGTCCAACTATTTCCTGTTTATTTCTCTTATTGGTGCTCGTGGTGTAATGGTTACAGTCGTTGGTAATGGATAGCGACGCGAGTTCAAATCCTGCACGATGCAGTTTGCATTTCTTGTAGTTCTAATGCCCTTTTGAAAGGTATACATACAACCATTGTCCCTCAAGCTATAGGTAGGCTGGAGATTTAGAATACACAAACTGCAGATCTACAGAGGAGTAAGACCCTCCCCCCATTGGGGCCACTTGTTGGCCGCGAGTGGTGAACCATGATGCACCACGCTGGTGGCTGAACAATTTATTCGTGATGGGGAAGTCGACATTAAAACGTTTCGGTTTTGGCAACCTTCATCAGGACTCGAAATATGAAGAATGCCTGGATGACATGCAAAATACGCCCGTTTCATCACACAAGTTACCATATTTCGCAAGTCATCCTGAAAATCTTTATAAGAGTCTTGATAAAGGTTGCTAAAACCGAAACGTTATAACATCGACTTCTTCATTAAGAATAAATTCATCTTTTTGAAATACATTGTTTTTCTATTTTCTACACACACACACACACACACACACACACACACATATATATATATATATATATATATATATATATATATATATATTGAATCCGGCAATATGTGTAGAAAGTTTTGTAGAAAAAACAACAAGATGTTAAAAGTTTTGCTGACAGAAATCTGTTTCGACCATATGAAGAGGTCTTTATCAAAGCAACATTGTAAACGGAAAGACGAAATAAATATATCATTAATCACGAGGCACAGAACGCTCTCGATCAGTACCGTTCTGTGCCTCGTGATTAATGATATATTTATTTCGTCTTTCCGTTTACAATGTTGCTTTGATAAAGACATCTTCATAATGTCGAAACATATTTCTGTCAGCAAAACTTTTAACATCTTATTGTTTTTTCTACAAAACTTTATATATATATATATATATATATATATATATATATATATATATATATACAACTCCCAAGAACCCTCCCTCACATATATAAGAGCATTCAAAAAGAACTCACCTCAAAGAGTTTTTTTTTCACGGAACAGATGGACTTGCTACTACTAACACACTCTTCTATCCGAATTTTAATAGCATGTCAAACCCTCAAAAAATATTTCAATTTCTATAATTCTTTTATAATGCTCCCTTAAAAAAAACCTAAAAACAATTCTTCAAACAAGAAATCTTCTCCTGACGATGACCTAAGGTCGAAACTAGTTGAGAATAAATAACATATAAGAAATATTCCTGTCTGACTTATCACTTTTTGTTCATACTATATATATATATATATATATATATATATATATATATATATATATATATATATATATAGAGAGAGAGAGAGAGAGAGAGAGAGAGATCGATAGATTATAGGCTTTGTGCTACTAATCGTTACAAAATCCGTTTAATCAGCCTTGATAGCTGCGGGGAACTCAAAGTCACTTTCTATTGTCAAAATGTAGAGACGATGACAAGCAATACAATTAGCTTTTGACATTTTGACATACGACACTCAAATCACGTTCCTTTTCTCGTCTAAACGTGACTTTGTTTCATCAATTTTCCCAGACAAAAAAAAAAGGCTTCGTGATTTCTCTACGGAGTACTTTGATCTGTTGTAACAATTCCGATGATTTCGGCTGGCGACTTTCTTGTTTGAGGACGAATCAACGTGTAACTCCTCAAGCGACAATTGCTGATGCTGCTGCTGCTGCTGCTGCTGAGAGTCCATCATTCTTCTGTCGTTAATGGCCCAAAGAAAAATGTCTGACTTGTCTGTCGTTGTTTTTTTTTTCTGCTAAAAAATTCACCTGATTAGTGTCAAATCGTTATGGGTATAAAAAACTCAATAATGTCTGGTTTACAATATTATCTATACTAGCAAATATATTCACCCTCCGGTTGCAAGTATTTAAGTTTTAATATAATTAGATGTTAGATTAGAAAGGCTAATGAAACTAAACAAGAATGAAGACAAAAAGGGTATAATAAAAAATAGAACAGCTGAAACTTACTCTTCCATCACTCCTGTCTTTCATAGCTAAATTATCCTAATTTAACTATTTAGTTAAAATAGGAAGTAAAGAATAAAATTAGCTATTTCTTCTTGTTAATGGATTTCTTTTTAGATTTATACCCGGGATTTCTGCTCATATTCATTAAGATTAAACCAAACAATCAGAAATACATGATACTAAGCCCCTATTTATTAAAATCAACTTTTTAATATCAATATGCAAATTAGCCTTCCCATTCACACTATAAACCGATATGTGGTAATATATATATATATATATATATATATATATTGCATATAATTAGTATGTAGATATTTTCAACAGTATTAATTATGGAAAACAATTTTATTTGTAATTGAGGTTTAAATAAAAATAAAATTATGCAGAATGTGACGTAAATTACTAAGGCAATTGTAACTTGAGTAGTAATATAGTTTCGGTTACAGACAGACAAATACACAATCTCCATTATAATAAGATATTGATACACGTTTCCGGTTGGCATATTCTATAGCCCCAGACGACAGGGCGTTGTAATGATAGTATCCGATTACAACGAATGTAATGAAGGGTTTTAGAGTATATACAGGGTGGACCATAATGATAAGACACATTTTAAATGCGATTTTCTCAGATTAAAAAGACGACACAGAGTACTAAATACATATATTACATAACTGATACACAGGAGTTTTACATGTTATCTAAGATTTGAATATTACATTAAGTTTTTATTACTTTCAGGTATTGATTTTGGTGATCCTCATAATGCCATGGAGTCCAAAAGAAATTGCATATGTAGTCGAAGAATATTTCGCCAGCCAAAGTGGCTGAAAGATCGGGTATACGCAGGCAGGGCCCCACACGACAACGGAACTGAAAGAAATCATGTATATAGAGAGAAAAGCTATTCCAGTTGATATGCTGAACCACACGTTACGTGATATGAGAAATCGAGCTCTCAAATGTTTTCGTCATGATAATGACTATCTCAAGGACATAATATTCAAATCTTAGATAACATGTAAAACTCCTCTGTACCAGTTATGTAATAAATATACATAGTACTCTGTGTTACTTTTGTAATCTGATAAAATAGCATTTAAAATGTTTTCGATCATTATGGTCCACCCTGTATTATAAATAAATAAAAAAAACAACTAATGTCTATAGAAATCTATACATATATAAAGGGCAGTTGTGTGTATATGTATGTCCGGATGAAACTTCGAAAATAAAACAATTAACGACAAATTAGATATATATACACATTAAATATCCCCAGGGCTTGGTTTTTGAGCAAAAATAATAGAGATTTGATTTATATTCGTGAAGATAATTAAATAATAAAATTAAATGATAACAGCATGGATTTTTTTTCATTTAATATTTTAGATAGTAGAAATTAACATTTATTTTCAGAGTAGCTGGATCAATGCAAGGTCTATTTGTTTTACATAGGGATCTAAATGGGGCATCCCACGAGGATTCAACTCACGATTCAGTAATAATGGATCTGCGAGACTAACTTTTTAAAAATCCACCCTACTCAGGCGACGTCGGGTAGCCGCTGCTAGTATTCAATAAGTAACATAACGTCCATTGCTTCCATCTGTCTACAATTTTAGAAATGCTATGCTTGTAAAATCTTTTTAGGTTTTAAAGTAAGTTATAAGAAAAACTCATGCTCAACATTTTCTCTTGATATCAACTCCACACTCCCCAGATCTCTAAATTGTGTCATACACAGGACTTTAAAAAAATAATTTGCCAACATTTTGGGCTAATTTCTGCCTGAAACCTAGGGCTTTTTCCCCGTCAAAATTGTCATTAGAATAAGGTTTCCCTTAGCACGGAAAGCTTGTACGAGTTTAGATCACTACTCCCCCCCCCAAAAAAAAAACGATTTGGTAGAAATATATAATTAATATTCAAGTAGGTATTTACCCAACTAGTAGCTAGATAAGGATTCAATTT